>CM057346.1:358441634-359641634 GCA_030015575.1 Agapanthus africanus
GACCATAGCTCTGTTCATTGGAAACAGAGGAAGAGTTAGTAAACTCTTGGGACTGATACATGATGATGTATGTAAGGTCTCCAGTCTATACATGCCAGGACTGGTTCTTTATACTTCATTATATTCTCTGATGATCTCTCAAGATTCAGTCATATATTCCTATTGAAATATAAGTCCGAACCTTTTGAGGTATTCACAGAATATAAATAGGAAGTAGAGAACCAAAATACGGGTATAAGTATTATGTCCTATGATGAGATCAGGGAGGAGAATACTTGTGCATAGCATTCCTGGACTATTCTAAAAGAAAATGAGATTCTCTCTCAGCATTACTCCTCCGTATAAACCATAGCACGATGGTATATCGGGGCGGAGCAATCACACCCTATATGATAAGGTGTACTCTATGATGAGTACTACTGAGTTACCTATTTCCTTTTTGGGAGTTATGCGCTTGAGAAGCTGCATACCTATTGAATTAGGTTCGAATCAAATCAGTGCCTACCACTCCATATAAGATATGGTGTGGGAAGATCCTATCTCTTAAGTAAGTTAAGACTTGGGATTGTCTGTCCTATGTCAAAAGCAAAATCCGGACAAGATCGAGGCAAGGTCAGTTCTGTAGAACTGGAAAGGTTCCAGCTGTACAAAACTGCTAATGATTTGACAGAACCAAAGGATTCAATAGTTTCCGACGAACCTCAGCCTCTCCGCCGATCTAGTAGGGTTCCTCACCCACCTGAGAGATACCTCGGTTTCTCGATGACAGTGGGAGCGAGGATTGCATCATGAGATGATGACCCAACCAGTTTCGAGAAGGCCATCGAGAGTAGGGACTCTGTAAGAATGGCTGGATGCTTAGTGATCTGAGATGGAATCCTTATACACCAACAAAGTATGGACTTTGGTTGCTATAACTGAAGGGTTAAATCCCCATCAGGAGCAAGTATATCTTGAGAAGATTGCTTGGTGTACATGGAAAAGTTGAGACTTTCAAAGCTATACTTGTTAAAGGTTTTCGTCATCAACCAGGCACGGATAATGATGAAACCTTTTCCAGGGACTATGTTTAAATCCATCCAGATCCTACTTGCCACGGCTACATACCACGACTACGATATCTGGTGGTTGGGTGCCATGACTACTTTTCTAAATATTGATTTAGAAGAGAACGTCTATAAGAACACAGCCAGAGGGCCTCGTAGACAGTGGGAGCAGCGGAAACGTGTGCAAGATGCTTTATAGGATAAAGCAGGCATCGCGGAGTTGGAACATCTGTTTTGATGGATTAGTCAAAGAAGTTGACATCATCAAAATGGTAGATGAACCTTGTATAAACAAGAAGGTAGTAGGGAATATGGTGACGATCCTCGTAGTATACGTGGATGACATACTCTTGTTAGGGAAGGAGTTTCCTATGCTACGATCGATCAATCTCCGCTTATCACAAAGATTCTCCAATAGGATCAAAGTGATACCTACTAAATCCTAAGCTTTGGATCTATGAGATAGATCTAATTGGATGTTAGGATACTCACTAGTTGTAGTGAGATGGTATCAATCGATCCTGGGGAGAATCACTGGAAGGGTTCCAGAGTGATAAAGACGACTGAATGTCAGTCACAGGCATTGTCTTTACCCTCAGTAAAGGGACGGTATGTTGGAAGATTTCCAAGCTAGATACCGTGACAAACTAGACGATAAAGGCTGGTAACATCGCTATTAAAGATACTACCAAAGAGGTAGTTTGGGTGTATATTGGTTCATAGGATGAACTAGGTTCCTACCATTGTGTGACAATGGAACTGTGGCTTTGGCCCTGGAACCCTGGTCCCATCAGTGACCCAGACATATTCTGAGGCAGCATCACCTGAACATGGAGATAGTTGATCTCCAGGTTGATCAAGGTTAGGAGAGTAGACTCAGAGGACAACACGGCGGATCCACTCACGAAGGCCTTTTCCCAAAGAAAGACTTTTAGGGGATGGTTGAGTATGAGATACTGCAACCACTGCTACAGATGGCCCTAGTGCAAGTGGGAGATTGTTAGTTATATGTATGCCCTAGAGGCCATTACTGTACATTGGATGTATATTGTAGTGGATGCTGGGACATATATAGGTAGGACTTTCTTGCTCGACATGATAGTACGCTATCTGGTTGCTCTTTGTCTTAACATGTATACTTTCTGTCTCTCTGATTACATGTTGATAAAGCCCTTAGGATGTGTACTCGACTTCCAGGACTATGATGCAGATCATACTAGTGGGGCCTGGGTAGTCAATGAGTACATCCTTCATTGTTCCTAGTCGTGGGAATATCGAGACGGGGCATCGATATTCCAGAGTAGACTAGCGCATATCTTCTCGACCCATGTGATGGGCGATGGATGATCCCATATCCATTGGTGTTTGACATCGAAGATGGTATGCGGGTGCTCAGTGGAGACTGGGTACACTGAACGGACTCGCCGAGAACTCCCAGATGGTATTATACCTCACGTCAGATGGCAGTTCTCTGGTGACACTGGTACAGCTTAGTCTGTTGACCCGAGATCGTCATAGAGTCTTGTGTGTCTCCCACTGTGCTTTGATTTCTACCCTACCACGGCTCTACTGAGTTGTGCAAACAGGTGGTTTTTGGGTACAGTCCCGATTCACATGGAGGCAATGAGCGATAGGAGGGGATTCGTCTCTCCGGTATTGGGGGTTGATGTTGCTCTATGCTCGACTGGCCATAACAGGAAATCCCTGGCCAGGGTTGCAGTGATATATTGGTAAGAGTTATCAGTAGTTTCACGAATGTCATGGACCTCAAGTCGGCGTGACTTATCGAGCTATTGGGGTCTGACGTTTACCACCCCTAGGCGAGATATGCGACATATCAGACGAACAGACCGGACTATACGGTAAGTGTTACTGGTTGGATTCACAGGAGTGTGAGCGGGCTTGCTCGTCGATCTTCTGATTGCTCAATACCCGGGTGGCCGTTACGTTTAGCAGACCGCTTGCGGCTTATGGGTGTTTGATATGATCAACATCTGCTGCCGGCGTATTGACGAGTCTTTAGAGTCCTACACAGAGGTTTCCTGGCTCAAGCGAAACGAAATAGGAGCGCATATGAGATATGTGCGGGACCGAGAATAATGCGAGTATGTGATACCGTATTCTATTCTCGCGATGAATGTATCGAACGGTTATATGCGATATAACCTAGTTATCGAATCAAGGATTGATTCGAGAAGCCGATACATTGGATACTAGCCGGTTATATACGATATGACCGGATCATTGAATATAGTGTTGATTTAATGATTTATTGTATAATTATATATTTGATATATTACTTTGCATTAACTAGTATTGGTTCACTTTAAATGGATTTTCTCACTTGAATTGTGCAAGTTGTATATGTGATATACTTTTGTGCACAAGATTGTATCATGTTTGATGATACTTGCTCTTTTGGGTTTGTGTAAAGATTAAACCATGTTTAGTGAATGGTTAGGGTTTCTTTTCTCTTATTTATTTATCCATTTATTATTGTTTTTGGAAAAGATAAAGAGAAAAAGAAATGGTGGCTTATTTTGTTTCTTCTTTGAAGCTTCTTGAAGCTTTGAATAAGTCTACCATTCTTGTCTCTTCTTTAACCCTAACCACTCATCTAAACCTTAGTTAAATCTCTACACTAAACCATGGTTGAAGTTATGATAAGAATGAATTCTTTTTTCATTTTTCAATTAACTTATCATATCTTTCTTCTTCTTCTTCAAGAGCTAGAAAAAGAAAAGCTTTCTAGTAAAATGGCAACTAGTGAAATCAAGTGAGAAATCCAATTCTAAAGTCTACCCACTTCCTATTTCTTCATCCTCTACCTCTTGCCAAGTTGTATAGGGTGTTTACTTCATAAGTTTTCTAAGCTTGGTGAAGTTGGAGCTTGTTCTTGTGATGCCTCGACGTAGATCATCTTCGGCATCGAACCGACGATCAAGCCCGCCCATTCTTCGATGATGCCAATGCTAGAGTCAAGGGTTTGATTTGGACAGCGGAGGGAGATCATCGCGGAGCTTAGGAAGTGGTGGACCGGATCTACAAAGGTTGTTGTCACTTTCCCTTAGCAGTTAATTCGATTACATGCTTGCTTCGCCTATATACTTCTAGCCAACGATCCGTTCTAGGGTTTCTCGGCACCGTAATTTTTAGAAATTGGCATGTTTGATCACTTGTGAGACTCCATTAGAGTGCCTAGGAACCCTACATAAACATACCCGCATTTGTATTACGACCGAATACAAATGCAACTGAGACAAAGATTTTATATCTACTAAGTATAATACTTGGATCCGGTTTAAACCAAAGCCCACCAGTATTATCTGCCCGAAATATGACACGTGCGTAAACGCACGTGCATTTTCCGAACCCTGCCATAAAACCATATGGCCTCTACAACGTTTCGCCCGAACTTGGGAAACTATCTGTGGTGGACTCTAATGACTCGTCAGTACCCAGGCAGTGGGTTTAACCACAAGCCGTCAGCGGCACTAGCTGTGCGTAACGGCTGCCCATGCACCGACCTCAAGGTAGGCTGATGAGCGAACTCATCCAGAAACCCTACTGAGCCTAACAGTGACAATGTATATACAGTCCGGTCCGTTCGTCTATGAGTATCGAATATCTGGCTTAGGGGGCTAGTAACGTCAGACCCCCAATAGCGGTATAAGTCGTGTCAGAGACAAGCCCTGAACACCCTGAGATACTACTGGAGTACCTACCAGTAAATCTCACCTGCCTTGGCCAAGGACTTGGTGTAATGGCTTTCCTAGACACAGTGCGATTTCCACCCCCAATACCGGGAGAGATGAATCCCCTGCTGATCCGCTCACGTGCCTCCATGTGGCTTGGGACTGTACCCAAAAACTACATGTTTGCACGACTCCTTTGAGCCGTGGTAGGGTAGAAATCAAAGCACAGTGGGAACTCACACGAGACAAATGACGACCTTAGGTCGATGAACTAACCTGTACACATGTCACCAGGGAACTGCTATCTGACGATATGTATAATACCAACTAGCAGGTTCCTAGGCACACTCAAGAGGTTCCACAAGGCATCAACCATGCCAAATTCAAATTTTCCGGTGCCGAGAAACCCTAAACTAGATCGATTACTAGAGGTAAGGCGAAAAAGAGAAGCAAGCAAACTACTTTGCTAACAAGTGAACGGAAATACAACCTTTGTAGATCCGGTCCTCCACTTCTTTAGCTTAATGATGACGTCCCTTCGCGGCGATCACCGGGATCCCGGACTCTTGCGATGGTTTCGTCGGAGAAATGAGCGGGCTAGGTCGTTGACTTCGATGCCGAAGATGATCTACGTCGAGGCAACTCTAACTCAAGCTCCATCTTCACTTGGTCATGAAACTTGTGAATATAACACACTCTACTACATGGCAAGTGGTAGAGGATGAAGAAATAGGAAGTGGGTTCACTTTGGATTTGGATTTCTCACTTGGATTCATCACTTGGAATTTTCTAGCAATGGTTTTCTTCTCTTCATGAAGAAGATGAAGAAGAAGAAAGAAAATAATGAAAAATGAATAATCAATAATAGAAAATCAAGTGATGCTTATCATTTAGCAACCATGGGTGAGTGTAACTCTTGTAGAGAATAAACTAAGGTTTAGTTAAATGGTTAGGTTAAGCTTAAAACAAAATGGTTGAAGCTTCATGAATCTTCAAGAATAAAACAAAGAAAGCCACCACCATTTTGTTTCTTGCCAAAAATAAATAAATAAGGCAAATGAAATCCTAACCATTAACTAAACATGGTGTATAGCAAACACACACCCAAGTTTGCATGTATCATCAAACATGATACAATCAAGTGCACAAAAATATATCACATATACTACTTGTGCACATCAAGTGAGAAAATCAATCTTAAGTGAACAAATACTAGTTAATGTAAAGTAATATATAAAATATATAATTATACATTAAATCATTAAATCAACACTTGATTTAATGATCCGGTCATACTGCATATAACCGACTAATATCAATAGTAACAACTTATCGAATCAACACTTGATCCGATAACCCGGCTATATCGCATACAACCGATCAATGTCACAAATCACGAGAATAGAATACAGTATCGCATACTGGTATTATTCTCGGTCCCGCACATATCTCATATGCGCTCCTATTTCGTTTTCTTGAGCCAGGAAACCCCTGTGTAGGACTCTAAAGACTCGTCAATACGCCGGCAGTAGGTGATGATCATATCAAACACCCACAAGCCGCAAGCGGTGCTAAACGTAACGGCCACCCGGGTATTGAGCGATCAGAAGATCAACGAGCAAGCCCGCTCAAACTCCTGTGAATCCAACCAGTAACACTACCGTACAGTCCGGTCTGTTCGTTTGATATGTCGCATATCTCTTCTAGGGGTGGTAAACGTCAGACCGCAATAACTCGATAAGTCGTGTCGATATGAGGCTCATAACGGGTCGAGAAACTACTGGTAACACTTACCAGTAAATCCCTAAAGCAACTTTGGCCAAGGACTTCCTGTTATAGCCAATCGAGCACTGCGCAACATCAACTCCCTATACCGGGAGAGACGAAACCCCTCCTATCGCTCATTGCCTCCATGTGATTCGGGACTGTACCCAAAAACCACCGTTTTGCACGCCCTCTTGGATGTGGTAAGGTGGAAATCAAAGCACAGTGGAATCACACAAGACTCTATGACGATCTTGGGTATACAGACTAACCTGTACCAGAGTCACCTGAGAACTGCCATCTGACGTAAGGTATAATACCATCTGGGAGTTCTCGGTGAGTCCGTC
Source organism: Agapanthus africanus (assembly GCA_030015575.1). Taxonomy (NCBI): domain Eukaryota; kingdom Viridiplantae; phylum Streptophyta; class Magnoliopsida; order Asparagales; family Amaryllidaceae; genus Agapanthus; species Agapanthus africanus. The sequence goes on from CM057346.1 coordinate 358,448,487, forward strand.
CAGTGTACCCAGTCTGCACTGAGCACCCGTATATCATCTCTGATGTTAAACACCAATGGATATGGGATCATCCATCGCCCATCTAGATGGGTCGAGAAGGTATACGCTAGTCTAATCTGGTATATCGATGCCCCGTCTCGATACACCCACGACTAGGGACCTAGAAGGATGTACTTATGGACTACCATGTCCCCATTAGTATGATCCGCATCATAGTCCAGGTAGTCAAGTACACATCCTAAGGGCTTTACCAACATGTAACAGAGAGACAATCGGTGTACACGTTAAGGTAAAGAGTAACCAGATTTCATACTATCATGTCGAGCAAGAAAGTCCTCCCTATATATGTCCAAGCATCCACTACAATATACATCTCATGTATAGTAATGGCCTCTAGGGCATACATATAACTAACAATCTCCCACTTGCACTAGGGCCATCTGATAGCAGTGGTTGTAGTATCTCATACTCAACCATCCCATAAAATTCTCTCTCTGGGAAAAGGCCTTTGTGAGTGGATCCGCCATGTTGTCCTCTGAGTCTACTCTCCTAACCTCGATCCCCTAGAGATCAACCATCTCCACGATCAGGTGATACTGCCTAAGAATATGTCTGGATCACTGATGGGACGGGCGTTCCTTGGCATAAGCCACAACTCCATTGTCACACAATGGGAGGAACGAAGTTCATCTCATGAACTAATATACACCCAGACTTCCTCTTTGGTAGCATCTTTGGTAATGATGTATCTTGCCTTTAATCGTCCAGTATGTCACGGTATCTAGCTTGGAACTCTTCCAACATACCGTCCCTCCACTGAGGGTAAAGACAATGCCTGCGACTGACATTCAGTCGTCCTTATCACCCTGGAACCTTTCTAGTGATTCTCCCCAGGATCGATTGATACCAACTCACTACAAATAGTGAGTATCCTAACATCCAATTAGATCTATCTCATAGATCCAAAACCCAGGATTTAATAGGTATCACTTTGATTCTATATGGAGAATCCTTGTGATAAGCGGAGATTGACCGAGCGAAGCATAGGAAACTCCTTCCCTATCAAGAGTATGTCATCCACGTACTCTACGAGGATCACCAGCATACTCCCTACTACCTTTTTGTATATACAAGGTTCATCTACCATTTTGATGATGCCAAACTCTTTGACTACCAAATCAAAACATATGTTCCAACTCCGCGATGCCTGCTTTATCATATAAAACATCTTGCACACGTTTCCGCTGCTCCCACTGTCTACGAAGCCTTCTGGCTGTGTACTTATAGACGCTCTCTTCTAAAACATCATTTAGAAAAGCAGTCATGACACCCAACCGCCAGATATCGTAGTCATGGTATGTAGCCGTGGCAAGTAGGATCTGGATGGACTTAAGCATAGCTCCTTAGAAAAGGTTTCATCATATTCCATACCTGGTCAATGATGCAAACCTTTGACAAGACTAGCTTTGAAAGTCTCAACTTTTCCATGTACACCAAGTAATCTTCTCAAGATATACTTGCTCCTGATGGGGATTTAACCCTTCAGATAAAGCAACCAAAGTCCATACTTTGTTGGTGTATTAGGATTCCATCTCAGATCGCTAAGCATCCAGCCATTCTTATAGAGTCCTACTCCTGATGGCCAGCCCGAAACTAGTTGGGTCATCATCTCATGATGCAATCCTTGCTCCCACTGTCATAGAGAAACCGAAGTATCTCTCAGGTGGGTGAGGAACCCTACTAGATCGGCGGAGAGGCTGAGGTTCGTTGGTTGCTATTGAATCCTTTGGTTCTACCAAATCATCAGCTGCAGTTTGTATAGATGGAACTCTTTCCAGTTCTACCTCATGTCCACAAATTTCTTCTTAAGAAATTCCCTTTCACAAAGGTGGCATGCTGAGTAACAAAACATCTTTTGTTCCTCGGTTAGGTAGAAGATATTCCCTTGCGTATGCTTGGGATATCCAACAAACTTCTACAGTACTGACTTTTCCTCGAGCTTGTCTGGATTTTACTTTTAGACATAGGCCGGACAACCCTAAATCTTAACTGACTTAAGAGATGGGCTCTTCCCTTTCCATATCTCATATGAAATGGTAGGCATCTGATTTGATCGGAACCTTATTCAATAGGTATGCAACTTCATAAGTGCATAACACCCTATAAGGAAATAGGAAACTTAGTAGTACTCATCATAGAGTGCACCATATCTAATATGGTGCGATTGCTCCGCCCCGATACACCGTTGTGCTGTGGTGTATTCAGAGGAGTAATACGGAGAGAGAATCTCATTCTCTTTTAGAATAGTCCAGGAATTCTATGCACAAGTATTCTCCTCCCTGATCTTATCATAGGACATAATACTTAAACCCGGTTTTTGGTTCTCTACTTCTAACTTATATTCGGTGATTATCTCAAAAGTTTCAGACTTGTGTTTCAACAGGAACATATGTCTGAATCTTGAGAGATTATCAGAGAAGGTAATGAAGTACAAAGAACCGGTCTTGGCATGTGTAGACAGGGGACCTTCATACATCATCATGTATTATCCCAAGAGTTCATTAACTCTTTCTCTATTTCCATTAAACAGAGCTATGGTCATCTTATCTTTGTGACATGACTGGAAAGTTTCACAAGATGTAAATTCAAACTGATTTAAATATGCATCTCATTGTAACTTAGCTAGTCGGGTCGCATTGACATGACCTAGTCTACAATACCTCAAGAAGGATTCGTTCATTTCTGAACTCTTCCTCTTGTGTGTGTTCTGTATAATAAGAACTGTAGTTTGATTTAGAACGTCAATGCTTTTAGATAACGTGCCTGAACCGATCAACTCTTGATATAGGAAATGTACAAAACATTATCCAACAATACAAAATTATATCCTTCTTTACTAATAAAGAGACTGATATGATTTTGTACATCAGGTTCGGTATCTAATAACATTTGTTCAGAATCAATGTATTCTGGTAATATAGGGTGACAGTGACCAACAGACTTGGCTGCAACACATGCACCATTTTCTGCCTCATGAAACTTATCACCTGTTCATATCAGATTTTTGCATTTTCATACCGCCCAATTTTTATCACATTGCATATCGGTAGATAATCTTGAGCCGTGTTTGCTAGTCAATTGCAGGATACAGGTTCCCGGTTCTCAAACGGAGAAATTCATAGAAAACACGACAAAATCCGGTTCCTGCCAACCACAGATAAAAACACGGTCTCCGCTCTTCATCCGTATGTTGCCAGTTACCAGTTTAGGAAGACAAGTGTCAAATCAACGTCATTCTCATGCACAAGGCTCAATGGTAGCACAAAATCCAAGAGATCTACGCGGAGCTCGAGGCAATCATCAACAAAAAAGTCCACCTTTGCTCAATAGAAATTCTGGAAGAAATGGGATAGATTTTTCAGAAAATATACACACCAGACAAGAGGGGACAGGAGACCAGGAAAACACTCAGAAGCCCACACCCTAAACCCACAGTAGGGGCGCGGATCCGCGGCCATAGGGGGCTATAGGCGGCGGATCCGCGGCCGTACAGACAGTTCAGAGCACGAGATTTCAGGGGCAGTTTGGTAATTTCGTCAGGGTTCTGTTGGTTGCCCTAGGGTTTCATTTCTTGGCCTATAAATAGCCCAGAATTTTGAGAAGGAAGGGTCAATTTTTGTATTCTCATTTTTTGCCTAGTTTTAGTCTTGTTCTTGTTCCTCTTCTCACCTCTTCTCCATTAAACTTGTAGTGAGATTTTGAGTGAAGAGTGATGAATAAAGAAGACCAATTTTTAACATGCTTGTCTCTTTCTTTACTTGTCCTAATTTGTTGTAATTTTAATTGTTAAGTAGTTGTTGTTATTTGTTTGATTGTTTCTTTCTTCTCTCTTTTCCTTTATCATTCATACGACAATGATACTTACGCTTGATCCTCGCCAAGGTGAGGTCGCAAATAGTTAGTCGTATTCTTCTAGCCTCCTTCTTTCTATCTTCCTCTTTTGTTTGTTTTATTTTTCCGTATTATGAAGTGTGAGTAGTTTTATACTTGTTAGGGTAGGATAAGGGAAGTTTGAGAGAAGGAAATCTCTCTCACTCTTTCCTTGCCCAACAACTTAAATCGACTCCCGTTAATTGAACCACAATCCGCTCCTTACGGCACCCTATCCTACATGATAGCGGTGATTCCGTAGTGAGACCGGTTGTGGTTGAATTAACCGGAGGTTATGGAAAAAAGCCAAGAACGGACGGACAAGCACCAAAAGGAAGGACTATGCGTTGGAAAGCCTAGCTTATACTCGCAAGTTCCTTCCTAGTCGTGCTAATCCCCGTTGTTGCCGATTACCGTAACACCGATATTAAGTGGGGCAACGAAAGATGTGGAGACTCCTAACTCAAACTAACCTAATCCTCACCCTAACAAGCTCTCTTTAAATATCAACTTACACTTAGATAACCACAACAAAATCTGAAAACAGGACTTAACTCGTTAAAACACTTTGAAAAAGACTCCCATCTCCCTGCGGACGACCCGTACTCAACCGGCTAGCTACAAGCGAAACCGTCTTGATTGCGGTATTTAAACTAAACTTGAACACGCACGTATCCTAACAATCATCACCCGTTCTCAGTTCTTTACCTTTCTGTAGCCCTATGTAACTGATTACATATCTGAGATCCTGATCCGGTATCAAATACCCAGGACGCAGAGGATACTGCGAAACAGTTCTTTGTAATGAACACACCCGAAGGAGTTGCATCTCATGCACTTTCTTCGTTTGGGCGGCATGGGAATCCTGGTATTCCCCTAATTCCTGCTCGGTCTTATAACAATTATAAGTTGGAGCGGGACCAACGTTCCCCAGCTCAGTATATCAAGCGGGTTCAGTCAATATATCTGTTTTATTATCTTGATTAAGGCGTGATATGGTCGCTACCTGGAGAGAGAGAGAAGAAAACACTCAGCGTATGCTCTTGCAAGATTAGATTAGTTATTATTTTATCTAATCAGGATGGCTCCCACTGTTTTTATCAAATCTTCCTTCAAACCCTAAAAGGAAAGACTAGCCGGGATTAATTACACGCTACAAGTTCGCCAATCTTTCAGCCAGGCCAGTGTCGGTACTTTGAGGGAGGTTCCCCGTGCTTTCGCACGGACCTAATTAAAGTAAACCTCGTTTTCCAAGAGGCGTAACCCCGTTGACACCTTTCTAGACACCTACTTGATCGGCTAATTGTAATGTGTAAAACTCTCCCAGGAGTAACAATTACTCGCAGTTGGTATCGGGATCCAACTATCTCATAGAAGGTATGCAATCTCATTGCAAATTTCAACACTTGAAATTCCCGATAATGCTTTTGCCCCTAGCGTGCTATGACCTTGACGCATGCCAAACAACCCATAGTCCGCTAGTCAAGTTCAACCCGTACATTTCTTGATTGAATTAAACCCACCAGCACGACCCTTGACGCATGCCAAACAACGCCATATTAATACCCTAATCCAATCGCATCATATGCTAGCAGATAAGCACTAGTTAGCTACCGTACACTACGCCTTGACGCATGCCAAACTACTGCAGCACGAATACTAAGTAGTACTTATCTGAAATGACGGAGGGCTACGACAGGTTTTTCTGAAAACCTATTGCGTAATGAACTTGATATCGTTGTAGAATCAAATGATTTTAAAATGGAGTGTTTTTGAGGCTTTTCTAGTTTTGCTAAAGGGGTCACTCCCGGTGAAGGGATCGTCGGCCCTTTCCTCATCGAATAAGGTGCAGGATATATCATATATACCGCTGTGCAAAGCAAAAACTATAGAAGCAATCAAAAGACAAACCGAGGGTTGTAGCATCTGCCAGTTATTGCTAAAGGGGTCACTCCCGGTGAAGGGATCTCGGCCCTTTCCTTATCGAATAAGGTGCAGGATGTTCTACAAGGAACACCGCGATGCAAAGCAAGAACTGTAGCTACCTGTTTTTGAAAATTCGATTCCACAACATCTTTTAGGTTTCTTTTCTTTCATTAATCATATTAATGAAGTCCCATCATTTAAATCATCTAAACATCACTGATAAATACGACGTACACTTATGCCATCCGCATTCGCCTCGATGTCCCCTCGTGCACCGTTAGGTTAGGTAACTAACGGCAGAGCGGGGCAGGGCTAGCGCGGGTGTAAAACATAAGTAACGTCTATATAATATATCGTATATACTATATACAGTATCTATCATAATATATCAAATGATCATATCACAGATATCGCAGCAGAAGAAACATATGAAACATTGGATATACTAGGACGTCCGTGTTTTCAATACGAGCCTGTATAAAACACGGATTCCACGGTCGCGATGAATAGCCAAACCCACACCCCTAGACCCCTACGAGAGCGGCAAGCAACCCTACCAATTCTAGAGTTAGGAGACCCGGACTCGACTCCTCGAGTTGGTCTCCCTCTGGACTCTAAAACCCGGTTACTTATGCTCTCCTCTTTGGGTCTATCCTAGTGCGGAAAAGTAAATAATATACAAATGGTGACCGCAACCTCAACCCGGAAGTGTCCCAATAAAAGAATATTACATACAATAATTTTTACATGAATGAAAATAAAAAAAACTCTCATCTTACATAAAACCCCCGGCTATTCAAAACGCGACGATCCAATATAACATATCCAGCAACACATAACATCACATGTCATCAACGTAAGTAAATGTGCGCATCCCAATTGTCGTTGACATATAGCAACGAAAACGGCGATATCACATATTACACTTACGGTCACAGAAAAGAAAGTGTAAAACTACAACAGTTGGAATCCGCAACCTCCTTAGACATCGCATGCCTAACAATTATAAACTCCGCATTTTAGTCTCTATATCGAAAACACTTTTCAATATCTAGTCGGGCAATTCAACAAGATTCCCGATAAACTGATCGAATGCTCGTCGCAAACTTTAGTAGACGGCCGCACCCCCAGATGCCGTCGACGAAGTGCACTAAGGCGGAACACCATTGCCGCGAGCACCCGAACGGATGCTTTTGGCGACGGGGTTCTCCTACAGTCACTTGGTCGGGGCTATGGGGCATGGTTGTCTATTAAGTTTACCCGGCGAGTATCCGCGTACGCTACGTGATTGCGACGGACTTTTGATCGCATCAAAATTCCGTGGCAACCGATCAATTGAGACTAAACTGCTATGTTTATAACATCCAAATGAGTTATCTCATAACTACTTGTGGATTCCAAATATTGTATCACATTCCAGATAAATAGAAAATGTTAAACTTTCAGATCGAACAATCAAACACCCAAGTTTTCCCAAAACAGCTCAACACATGAAATAAGTTTAAAAACATCCACTTCATGCCACAGTACCAACGGTCCAGCCGTAGAAGGGTCAAGCCAACGCCTCACATGTGGCACGCCGTACTGCCCCAAACCCTAAGGTTCAAATGGCAGTTCAAGACGGTCACATAATCGAGTTAAGGTTTGTTGTCTTCTAGAGGGTCCATCGCGTTACTTGCACTACTTAGACGTTCTTAAACTACGGAAAATCCAACACTTGGAAATTTCCCGGCAGGGAAAAAATTAGGTATTTATATCCGGTCGAACCTTTTAACATGTTCTAAAATTATCCGGAAAAACTTAAACGAAGTTAAATTATCCGATCGAATTAACGAGTCCCCAATAAAACCCTAGAAAACTCAACACTTGAGTGGAATTAGAAAATTCCCAGAAAAAAATGACAAGAAAAGACCTAAGAATAAACATGTAAAGTTTGAGGGACTAATTCACAATTTGGGCCGCGGAACCGCCGCCAAACCCTTGGTTTGGCCGCGGTTCCGCGGTCAAATTTTTGAGTTAGGGGTCCGTACTTCACAGTAATTCTTATATTTTCCTGCTTAATTTTCTGAGCATTTTTAATTCACAAAAATCCACAGTTTGAAAAAATGTACAGAGAAGGGTTTTGATCGGGGTTTCGGGGTTCGATCGGATCTCTAACTTCGTCTACACTTCGCCTAAAGCTCTAGTTAGGCTCTGATACCACTGTAGGGTTCCTAAGCACACTCAAGAGGTTCCACAAGGCATCAATCATGCCAAATTCAAATTTTTCGGTGCCGAGAAACCCTAAACTAGATCGATTACTAGAGGTAAGGCGAAAAAGAGAAGCAAGCAAACTACTTTGCTAACAAGTGAATGGACATAAAACCTTTGTAGATCCGGTCCTCCACTTCTTTAGCTCCGTGATGACGTCCCTTCGCTGCGATCACCAGGATCCCGGACTCTTGCGATGGTTTCGTCGGAGAAATGAGCGGGCTAGGTCGTTGACTTCGATGCCGAAGATGATCTACGTCGAGGCAACTCTAACTCAAGCTCCATCTTCACTTGGTCATGAAACTTGTGGATATAACACACTCTACTACATGGCAAGTGGTAGAGGATGAAGAAATAGGAAGTGGGTTCACTTTGGATTTGGATTTCTCACTTGGATTCATCACTTGGAATTTTCTAGCAATGGTTTTCTTCTCTTCATGAAGAAGATGAAGAAGAAGAAAGAAAATAATGAAAAATGAATAATCAATAATAGAAAATCAAGTGATGCTTATCATTTAGCAACCATGGGTGAGTGTAACTCATGTAGAGAATAAACTAAGGTTTTGTTAAATGGTTAGGTTAAGCATAAAACAAAATGGTTGAAGTTTCATGAATCTTCAAGAATAAAACAAAGAAAGCCACCACCATTTTGTTTCTTGCCAAAAATAAATAAAGAAAATAAATAAATAAGGCAAATGAAATCCTAACCATTAACTAAACATGGTGTATAGCATACACACACCCAAGTTTGCATGTATCATCAAACATGATACAATCAAGTGCACAAAAATATATCACATATACTACTTGTGCACATCAAGTGAGAAAATCAATCTTAAGTGAACAAATACTAGTTAATGTAAAGTAATATATCAAATATATAATTATACATTAAATCATTAAATCAACACTTGATTTAATGATCCGGTCATACTGCATATAACCGACTAATATCAATAGTAACAACTTATCGAATCAACACTTGATCCGATAACCCGGCTATATCGCATACAACCGATCAATGTCACAAATCGCGAGAATAGAATACAGTATCACATACTGGTATTAATCTCGGTCCCGCACATATCTCATATGCGCTCCTATTTCGTTTTGCTTGAGCCAGGAAACCCCTGTGTAGGACTCTAAAGACCCGTCAATACGCCGGCAGTAGGTGATGATCATATCAAACACCCACAAGCCGCAAGCGGTCTGCTAAACGTAACGGCCACCCGGGTATTGAGCGATCAGAAGATCAACGAGCAAGCCCGCTCACACTCCTGTGAATCCAACCAGTAACACTACCGTACAGTCCGGTCTGTTCCTCTGATATGTCGCATATCTCTTCTAGGGGTGGTAAACGTCAGACCCCGATAACTCGATAAGTCGTGTCGATATGAGGCTCATAACGGGTCGAGAAACTACTGGTAACACTTACCAGTAAATCCCTAAAGCAGCCTTGGCCAAGGACTTCCTGTTATAGCCAATCGAGCACTGCGCATCATCAACTCCCTATACCGGGAGAGACGAAACCCCTCCTATCGCTCATTGCCTCCATGTGATTCGAGACTGTACCCAAAAACCACCGTTTTGCATGCCCTCTTGGACGTAGTAAGGTGGAAATCAAAGCACAGTGGGAATCACACAAGACTCTATGACGATCTCGGGTATACAGACAAACCTGTACCAGTGTCACCTGAGAGCTGCCATCTGACGTAAGGTATAATACCATCTGGGAGTTCTCGGCGAGTCCGTCCAGTGTACCCAGTCTACACTGAGCACCCGTATATCATCTCTGATGTCAAACACCAATGGATATGGGATCATCCATCACCCATCTATATGGGTCGAGAAGCTACACGCTAGTCTACTCTGGTATATCGATGCCCCGTCTCGATACACCCACGACTAGGGACTTTGAAGGATGTACTTATGGACTACCACGTCCCCACTAGTATGATCCGCATCATAGTCCAGGTAGTTAAGTACACATCCTAAGGGCTTTACCAACATGTAACAGAGAGACAATCAGTGTACACGTTATGGTAAAGAGTAACCAGATAGCATACTATCATATCGAGCAAGAAAGTCATCCCTATATATGTCCAAGCATCCACTACATTATACATCCTATGTATAGTAATGGCCTCTAGGGCATACATATAACTAACAGATGAACTAACCTGTACACATGTCACCAGGGAACTGCTATCTGACGATATGTATAATACCAACTAGCAGGTTCCCGGCGAGTCCTGTCCGGTGTACTCATAACCCAATGAGCACCTGTATACATCTTAGGTGATCAACTGACACCAGTGGCTTGTGAGGCCGGCCACCGCCCCTCGTCGGGGTCTCGACTGTATACACTAGTCTACTCCGGAGTATCGATGCCCTGTCTCAAAACTCCAACGACTAGGGACTACTATTAAGGATGTGCTTACGGACTACCCAACTCTCACGTATATGATCGCCCTCATACAGTTGGTAGTCAAGCAAGATCCTAAGGGCTCTATCAACATGTAACATGTAATCAGTCACCTGAACATGTACACGACTGATAAAGGCAAACCGGATAGCATACTATCATCTCGAGTAAGACTGTCCTACCGGCATAGGTCCTCCTCAATCACTGCAATCACGTACCTGCGATCCAATAATTGACTTTGAGAGCACTATATCCAACACACTATACTGAAAAGATTCAATATGGAAGATTCTAAGCGCGGTAATCTACCGGCTTGTCACGGAATCACCCTATCCAAAGAGATGTCTCCCAAGACTGATTTGGAAAGGGAACGCATGTCTATTATACCCTACGCTTCTGCGGTAGGCTCTATAATGTATGCGATGTTGTGCACCAGACCAGATGTAGCTTACGCACTGAGCGTGGTAAGCCGGCATTAGTCAGACCCAGGGGAGAAGCACTGGATAGCAGTAAAGAACATTCTCAAGTACCTGAGAAGGACTAAGGAGATGTTCTTGGTTTACGGCGGAAAAGACCTCAAGATGGAGGCCTTTACTGATTCCGGCTTCCAGAGTGATAAGGACGATTCTAGGTCCATGCCAGGTTATGTCTTTACCCTCAATGGAGGGGCGGTGTGCTGGAAGAGTTCCAAGCAGGACATCGTTGCTGACTCGACAATGGAAGCGGAGTATATTGCTGCTTGCGCTGCCGCAAAAGAAGCAGTCTGGATGAAGAAGTTCCTAACAGAACTTCAGGTGGTTCCTACCATTGTTGATCCAATACCTCTGTATTGCGACAACAACGGAGCTATAGCTTTAGCGAAGGAACCAAGGTCCCATCAGAAGTCCAGACACATCTTAAGGCGGTATCACCTGATCAGGGAGATCATAGATCGCCGGGAGATTGAGGTCCGGAGAGTTGCTACTGAAGAGAACATTGCTGATCCATTCATAAAGGCCCTACCTCAGATTCAGTTCGAGAGGCTACTCGAGATCATCGGTCTTCGATATGCCAGTATATGGCCCTAGTGCAAGTGGGAGATTGTTAGTGTATATGCCTAGGGGCCATTATTGTATCATACTAGCTTGTATATTACTTAATGGAAGCTTGGGATATTCACAGTTATATAACAGTCTTGCTAAACATGTTAGTATGCTACTTGGTTTTATCTATCTTAATATATGAGTATATGTATTGATAGAGCTCTTAGGATCTTGCTTGACTACCAGCGTTGTGATGGCAGTCAAACTAGTGGGGGATGGGTAGTCTACAAGCACATCCTTTTTTCAGGTCCCTAGTCATAGGATTATCGAGACAGGGCATCGATACTCCAGAGTAGACTAGTGTGTACGCTTCTCATCCCAGTTGGGGAGATGGTCTGTCCCACAGCCGTCAGTACGTCGTACTGGAGATAGTATACATGTGCTCGTTGGGTTACGGGTACACCGGACAGGACTCGCGGGGAACTGTTGGATGGTATTATACCCGTCGTCAGTTAACAGTTCTCAGGTGACATGAGTATATCATAGTCCGCAGACTTGACACTGCTACTTCGCCTCGAGTGTGTCCCACTGTTCTTAGATTGCTATCCTACCACGGCTTAAAGGAGTCGTGCAAACATGTAGCAGTTGGGTGCAGTCCCGAGCACTTGGAGGCAGTGGCGGTTAGACAGGATTCGTCTCTCCCGGTATTGGGAGTTGATATCGCGCTGTGTCAGAGAGCCATTACACAAAGTCCCTGTCCAGGGCAAGTGAGATTTACTGGTAGGTTCCAATTGTTTCTCAGGGTGTAATGGGCTACGCTCCGACACGACACGCTCCGACACGACTTACAACGCTATTAGGGGACTGACGCTTGCCGCCCCCTAGGCCCGATATGCGATAGTCTTAGACGAACAGACCAGACTGTACGAAGATTGTCACATCAGGCTCAGTAGGAGTTCGGATGGGTTTCCTCATCGGCCTTCTTATCGACATCTACCTGGGGACCGTTACGTACAGCTAGTGCCGCTTGCGGTCTGTGGTTAAACCCACTGCTAGCGTAGTAGTCGAGTCTTTAGAGTCCCACACAGAGAGTTTCCCTGCTCCAGGCGAAATGATATAGAGGTCTTATGGTTTTACGACAAGGGTTCGGACGCATACGTGTGTTTACGCACGTACGACATTCGGACAGTTTTTACTAGCCGGCTTTGGTTTAAGCCAGATTCTAGTATCGGGTTATTGGATTTATACAGTCTAAAGTTTTTCCGTGTTTTCACGGAAAGGAGGGCGTTCTCGTAATTTCGCGAGAAGCTTCTAGAAGGATGGTGACTGGAGGGTTTAGGTGGCATTTGCATTTATTGTGTTAATGACTCATTTGTGTGATTCATCCATGGAGTTAATGCATCATTTATTGATCTAATGACTCATGAGATGAATCACTCATATGAATAAATGAAGCATGGTTGTTAAATGATTTAATTATTTTATTTCATAAAAGATAATGCTTCATATATTCAAATGAGTTCATTATCTCTTCTCATTCTCATGCTCACCTTCTCTCTCCTCAAGCCCACTCTTTCTTCAAACCCTAATCCTACCACTCATGTGTTGAGACCAAGGATTAGAATAGACTAATTAATCCAAAACCCTTCTCTATATCATCTAGGGACTTTGATTAGCAACTAAAGAAACCTAGTTACCTCAAGTTTAGAGGTGAAGCTTGGAGTAAAGCTCTCGGGTGGATCATCTACTACATAGAGAAGGCCGGAGAGGAGGTGGAGAACGAAAAGACGAAGGACACGGTTCAATAGGTATAATCACTTCTCATAGTAGTTAACAACTTCTATGTTTCTTGTTAGTTATAGTTTAGCAAAGATTCTCGGTTAGTCGATGTTTACGCAAAAAACAAGATCGTTTTTCATTTTTCCGCCTCCCCACAAGTTGTGGGGTGTTGTACATCGACTTACATATTGAGGTGAGAAAGAAAATAGAAAAGGAAAGAAAAGAAAAGAAAAAGGAATAAGAATAAAGAATGGGGTATAGGTGAAAGAGAGAAAGGTGAAGGGTTAATATTGACTTTGGCATTTCCTCCTTCATTCCTTCACCCTCATCATCTCTCGCCTCAACTCTCGTGCTGCTGCTGCTTCCTTCACTCCCTCCCCCTCTTGACCTCCTCAAAACACAATCAAAAGAACCTCAAAACCCTATCTCCTTTTCACAAAATTTGTGCATGAGCTCACTAGCAACACATTGGACCAAGAAAGTGTTAGTTATATGTATGCCCTAGAGGCCATTACTATACATGAGATGTATATTGTAGTGGATGCTTGGACATATATAGGGAGGACTTTCTTGCTCGACATGATAGTATGCTATCTGGTTACTCTTTACCTTAACGTGTACACTGATTGTCTCTCTGTTACATGTTGGTAAAGCCCTTAGGATGTGTACTTGACTACCTGGACTATGATGCAGATCATACTAATGGGGACATGGTAGTCCATAAGTACATCCTTCAAGGTCCCTAGCCGTGGGTGTATCGAGACGGGGCATCGATATACCAGAGTAGACTAGCGTATACCTTCTCGACCCATCTAGATAGGCGGTGGATGATCCCATATCCAATGGTGTTTGACATCAGAGATGATATACGCGTGCTCAGTGGAGACTGGGTACACTGGACGGACTCGCCGAGAACTCCCAGATGGTATTATATCTTACGTCAGATGACAGTTCTCTGGTGACACTGGTACAGGTTAGTTTGTAGGCCCGGGATCGTCATAGAGTCTTGTGTGATTCCCACTATGCTTTGATTTCCACTTTACCACGTCCAAGAGGGCATACAAAACGGTTGTTTTTGGGTACAGTCCCGAGTCACATGGAGCCAATGAGCGATAGGAGGGGTTTCGTCTCTCCCGGTATTGGGGGTTGATGTTGCGCTATGCTCGATTGGCCATAACAGGGAAGTCCCTGGCCATGGCTGGTTTAGAGATTTACTGGTAAGTGTTACCAGTAGTTTCTCGACCCGTTATGAGCCTCATATCGGCATGACTTATCGGTTATTGGGGTTTGACGTTTACCACCCCTAGACTTGATATGCGACATATCAGACAAGGAGACCGGACTGTACGGTAGTGTCACTGTCAGGCTTTTGCAGGAGTTGGAGCTGGCTTGCTTGCTGATCTTCTGATCGCTCAATACCCGGGTAGCCGATACGTCCAGCTAGTACCGCTGACGGCTTGTGGGTGCTTGATATGATCATCACCTACTGCCGGCGTATTGACGAGTCTTTAGAGTCCTACATAGAGGTTTTACTGGCTCAGGCAAAACGAAATAGGAGCGCATATGTGATATGTGCGGGACCGAGAATAATGCGAGTATGTGATACCGTATTCTATTCTCGCGATGTTTGTATCGATCGGTTATATGCGATATAACCAGGTTATCAAATCAAGGGTTGATTCGATAAGTCGATACATTGGATGTTAGTCGGTTATATGTGATATAACCGGATTATTAAGTCAATTGTTGATTTAATAATTTAGTGTATAAATGTATATGTGATATACTAATTTACATTAACTAACAGTGGTTCACTTAAGCATTTGTTTTTCTCACTTGTGCACAACTTAATATATATGTGATATATATTTGTTTGTGTTCATTATGTATCATGGTTGTTGATACAACTATACATGGGTGTATGAGACATACACCATTATAATTATATTGGTGGGGTTTTAATATACAAAGTAAATACAAAATTAGTGGATAATTGTTCATGTGCATGAAGCTTGTGAGTGCATTGACCAAAGTCCACTAGTTTTGTTTTACTTAGGATTTTTATAAACCTAACCACTATAATTAGCTATGGTTATGTCTCTACATGAGTTAGTATATGATACCCACTCACCCATGGTTAGCTCTCTCTCTCTCTCTTGATTAGTTTTTCATTCTCATTTTTGAGCTCATCTTCTTCCTCCTTCAAATGCTTGCTAGGGTTTGATAAAGAGAGAGAAATATAGTGAGAAAAGAAATTCTAAAGTGTACCCATTTCCTATTTCATCATCCTCTACTAGACTAGCACTTTAGTTTAGGGTGTTTGCTTCACTAATTCTCTAGTTAGTGAAGTAGAAGCTTGAGTTCGTATTCCCTCGACGTAGATCATCTTCGGCCTAGAAGACTTCAAGCAATACCGTTGCTATCTTCTCATGGAGCCGTCCGAGAGTTTGGGAGCACCATGATCGCAGCGAAGGGACAACAACAAGGAGCTTTAGAAGTGAAGGACCGATCTACAAAGGTTGTATTTCGTATTCACTTAGTCGTAATTGATATTTACTTGCATGTGAAACCCTAATTATCTAGCAAAGATCTTGTTTAGGGTTATTCGGCACGGCTAAAATTTTAATCGGGCATGGTTGATGCGTTGTAGAACCTTATTAGAGTGCATAGTAACCCTACAGTGGTATCAGAGACTAGCTAGTGCATTAGGCGACGTGTTTACGAAGTTAAAACTCCGAACGAACCACGAAACGACGATTTGAACCCCTCTCTGGACATTTTTTAAAAACTGTGATTTTTCTGAATTAAAAATACCTAAAAAAATCAGCAGGGAATTCTAAGAATTACCATAAAATTCGAGACCACAGTTACGTACATCCGCCGCGGAACCGCGGTCTCACCCCACTATTAGCGGCGGTTCCGCGGTAGTAATAGTGAACTGTGGACATAATTTTGTGCAGTAACATCCGTAGCTATTCCTTATATTTTCTGGGTATTTTTTTTATCTAACTCAAGTGTTGAGTGTTCTGGGGATTATTTTGTATTCGATGATTCGATCGGAAAATTTAATTTCGTTCTTTTCCGGATAATTTAGAAAGTATTAAAATGTTCGAACGGATATCAATAACTCACTTTTTCCCCTGCCGGAAAATTTCCAAGTGTTGGATTTTTCCGTAGTTTAAGAACGTCTAAATTGTGCAAGTTACGCAATGGACCCTCTAGAAGACAACAAACCTTAACTCGATTATGTGACCGTCTTGAACTGCCTTTTGAACCTTAGGGTTTGGGGCAGTACGGCGTTGCCACATGTGAGGCATTGGCTTGACCTTTCTACGGCTGGACCGTTGGTACTGTGACGTATTCTGGAATTTTTGAACTTCGCTCAAGTGTTGAGCTATTTAGGAAATCTTGGGTATTTGATTATTCGATCGGAAAGTTTAATACTGTCTATTTATCTGGAATGTGATACGATATGTGGAATTCATATAGTTAGGCATGAAATGCGAAGTATGTGATATTTCGGATTTATGATGTCTAAAGAGATTGCGGATTCCAAATGTTGTAGTTTTACACTTTCTTTTCTGCGACCGTAAGTGTAATATGTGATATCGCCGGTTTCGTTGCTATATGTCAACGACTATTGGGATGCGCATATTTACTTACGTTGATGACATGTGATGTTATGTGTTGCTGGATATGTTATATTAGATCATCGCGTTTTTGAATAGCCGGGGTTTTTATGTGAGATGAGGGTTTTTATTTTCATTCATGTAAAATTCATTGTATGTAATATTCTTTTATTGGAGCACTTCCGGGATGAGGATGATGTCACCATTGTATATTATTTACTTTTCCGCATTAGGTAGACCCAAGGAGGAGTGCACAAGTAACCGGGTTCTAGAGTCCAGTGGGAGACCAACTCGAGGAGTCGAGTCCGGGTCTTCTAACTCTAGAATTGGAAGGGTTGCTTGCCGCTCTCGTAGGGGTCTAGGGGTGTGGGTTTGGCTATTCATCGCGACCGTGGAATTCGTGTTTTATAGAGGCTCAAAATAAAACATGGACGTCCTAGTATATCCAATGTTTCATATGTTTCTTCTGCTGCGATATCTGTGATGCGATCATTTGATATATTGTGATAGATACTGTATATAGTATATATGATATATTATATAAACGTTACTTATGTTTTACACCCGTGGTAGCCCTGCCCCGCTCTGCCATTAGTTACCTAACCTAACGGTGCATGAGGGGACATTGAGGCGAATACGGATGGCATAAGTGTACGTCGTGTTTATCTGTGATGTTTAGGTGACTTAAATGATGGGACTTCATTAATATGATTAATGAAAGAAAAGAAACCTAAAAGATGTTGTGGAATCGAATTTTCAAAAACAGGTAGCTACAGTTCTTGCTTCGCATAGCGGTGTTCCTTGTAGATCATCCTGCACCTTATTCGATAAGGAAAGGGCCGAGATCCCTTCACCGGGAGTGACCCCTTTAGCAATGACTGGCAGATGCTACACCCCTCGGTTTTGTCTTTTGATTGCTTTTCTAGTTCTTGCTTTGCATAGCGATATATATGATATATCCTGCACTTATTCCATAAGGAAAGAGCCGAGATCCCTTCACCGGGAGTGACCTCTTTAGCGAAACTAGCAAAAGCCTCAAAAACACTCCATTTTAAAATTATTTGATTCTACAACGATATCAAGTTCATTACGCAATAGGTTTTCAGAAAAACCCGTCGTAGCCCTCCGTCATTTCAGATAAGTCCTACTTAGTATTCGTGCTACGTTTGTTGGCCTGCGTCAAGGCGTAGTGTGCAGTAGCTAACCAGTATTTATCTGCTTATGCATATGATGCAGATTGGATTAGGGTAGTCGTGCGACTTTGTTGGCCTGCGTCAAGGGTCGTGCGGGTGGGTTTAATTCAATTAAGAAATGACGGGTTGAACTTGACTAGCGCACTATGGTTTGTTGGCCTGCGTCAAGGTCATGGGACGCTAGGGGCAAAATCTTATCGGGAATTTCAAGTGTTGAAATTTGCAATGAAATTGCATACCTTCTATGAGATAGTTGGATCCCGATACCCACTGCGAGTAATTGTTATTCCTGGGAGAGTTTTACACATTAAAATTAGCCGATCAAGTAGGTGTCTAGAAAGGTGTCAACGGGGTTACGCCTCTGGGAAAACGAGGTTTACTTTAATTAGGTCCGTGCGAAAGCACGCGGAACCTCCCTCAAAGTACCGACACTGGCCTGGCTGAAAGATTGGAGAAATTGTAGGGTGTAATTAATCCCGGCTAGACTTTCCTTTTAGGGTTTGAAGGAAGATTTGATAAAAACTGTGAGAGCCATCCTGATTAGATAAAATAATAACCAATCTAATCTTGCAAGAGCGCACGCAGAGTGTTTTCTTCTCTCTCTCTCCAGGTAGCGACCATATCACGCCTTAATCAAGATAATAATACGGATGTATTGACCGAAACCCGCTTGTTATACTGCGCTGGGAAACAGTCCCGCTCCAACTTATAACTGTTATAAGACCGAGCAGGAAATAGGGGATTACCAGAATTCCCGTGCCGCCCAAACGAAGAAAGTGTATGATGATGCATCTTCTTCGGGTATGTTCATTACCGAGAACTGTTTTTCAGTATCTTTTACGTCCTGGGTATGAGATACGGGATCAGGATCCCATATATGTAATCTGTTACATGGGCTATAGATAGGTAGAGAACTGAGAACGGGTGATAAAATTTCAAGAGTTGGAAACGGTGCAATTGTTGCGGCCAAGATGTTGGCAGTTATCACCCTGTATTACTAGAATACATTGATTCTGAACGAATGTTATTAGATACCGAACCTGATATACAACATCATATCAGTCTCTTTATTAGTAAAGAAGGATATAATTTTGTATTGTTGGATAATGTTTTGAACATTTCCTATATCAAGAGTTGATCGGTTCAGGCACGTTATCTAAAAGCATTGACGTTCTAAATCAAACTACAGTTCTTAGTATACAGAACACACACAAGACGAAGAGTTCAGAACTGAACGAATCCTTCTTGTGGCATCGTAGACTAGGTCATATCATTGCGACCCGACTAGTTGAAGTTACATATAGATGCATATTTAAATTAGTTTGAATTTACATCTTGTGAAACTTGCCGGTTATGTCACAGAGATAAGTTGACCATAACTCTGTTTATTGGAAGCAGAGAAAGAGTTAGTGAACTCTTGGGATGTTACATGTTGATGTATGAAGGTCCCCTGTCTACACATGCCAAGACTGGTTCTTTGTACTTCATTACATTCTCTTTTGATCTCTCAAGATTCAGACATATGTTCCTGTTGAAACACAAGTCCGAAGCTTTTAAGATATTCACAGAATATAAGTTAGAAAGTAGAGAACCAAAACGGGTATAAATATTATGTCTTTTGATGTGATCAAGGAGGAGAATACTTGAGCACGGAATTCCAGGATTATTCTAAAGGAGAATGAGATTCTCTCTCAGCATTACTCCTCCGTATACACCACAACCCGTCGGTGTATCGGGGCGGAGCAATCACACCCTATATGATAAGGTGTGCTCTATGATGAGTACTACTGAGTTACCTATTTTCTTTTGGGAGTTATGCACTGGAGAAGTTGCATACCTATTGAATAGGGTTCCGATCAAATCAGTTGCCTACCACTTCATATGAGATATGGAAAGGGAAGAGCCCATATCTTAAGTTTGTTAAGATTTGGGGTTGTCTGGCCTATGTCTGAAAAGCTAAATCCGGACAAGCTCGAGGCAAAGTCAGCTATGTGAATGTTTGTTGGATATCCCAAGCATTCACAAAGGAATATCTTCTACCGCACCAAGGAACAAAAGATGTTTTGTTTCTCGGCATGCCACCTTTTTAGGAAAAGGAATTTATTTTGGAAACAAATTTGTGGTCATGAGGTAGAACTGGAAGGAGTTCCAGCCAAACAAACTGCAGCTGATGATTTGGTGAACCGGAGGATTCAATAGTTTCCAACGAACCTCAGCCTCTCCGCCGATCTAGTAGGGTTCTTCACCCACCTGAGAGATACTTCGGTTTCTCTATGACAGTGGGAGCGAGGAATGCATCATGAGATGATGACCCAACTAGTTTCGAGCAGGCCATCAGGAGTTGGACTCTGTAAGAATGGCTGGATGCTTAACGATCTGAGATGGAATCCTTAGACACTAATAAAGTATGGACTTTGGTTGCTTTATCTGAAGGGTTAAATCCCCATTAGGAAAAAGTATATCTTGAGAAGATTACTTGGTGTACATGGAAAAGTTGAGACTTTCAAAGCTAGACTTGTTAAAGGTTTGCATCATAGACCAGTTGTGGCTAATGATGAAACCTTTTCTGGGGCCTATGCTTAAGTCCATCCAGATCCTACTTGCCATTGCTACATACCATGACTACGATATCTGGCGGTTGGGTGTCATGACTGTTTTTCTAAATAGTGATTTAGAAGAGAGCGTCTATAAGTACACAGCCAGAGGGCTTCGTAGACAGTGGGAGCAGCGGAAACGTGTGCAAGATGTTTTATGTGATAAAGTAGGCATCACGGAGTTGGAATGTCTATTTTGATGTGGTAGTCAAAGAGTTTGACTTCATCAAAATGCTAGATGAACCTTGTATATACAAAAAGGTAGTAGAGAGTATGGTGGTGATCCTCGTAGAGTACGTGGATGACATACTCTTGATAGGGAAGTAGTTTCCTATGCTACGCTCGGTCAATCTCCGCTTATCACAAGGTTTCTCCATATAGGATCAAAGTGATACCTCCTAAATCCTGGGTTTAGATCTATGAGATAGATCTAATTGGATGTTAAGATACTCACTAGTGGTAGTGAGATGGTATCAATCGATCCTGGGGAGAATCACTGGAAAGGTTCCAGGGTGATAAGGACGACTGAATGTCAGTCACAGGCATTGTCTTTACCCTCAGTAGAGGGACGGTATGTTGGAAGAGTTCCAAGACAGATACCGTGGCATACTAGACGATAAAGGCTAGATACATCGCTACCAAAGATGCTACCAAAGAGGCAGTCTGGGTGTATATTAGTTCATGAGATAAACTTCGTTTCAACCATTGTGTGACAATGGAGTTGTGGCTTATGCCTAGGAACACCCGTCCCATCGGTGATCCAGACATATCTTAAGGCAGTGTCACCTGATCATGGAGATGGTTGATCTCCAGAGGATCGAGGTTAGGAGAGTAGACTCAGTGGGCAACACAGCGGATCCACTCACAAAGGCCTTTTCCCAGAGAGAAACAATTATGGGATGGTTGAGTATGAGATACTACAACCACTGTTATCTGATGGCCCTAGTGCAAGTGGGAGATTGTTAGTTATATATATGCCCTAGAGGCCATTACTATACATGAGATGTATATTGTAGTGGATGCTTGGACATATATAGGGAGGACTTTCTTGCTCGACATGATAGTATGCTATCTGGTTACTCTTTACCTTAACGTGTACACTGATTGTCTCTCTGTTACATATTGGTAAAGCCCTTAGGATGTGTACTTGACTACCTGGACTATGATGCGGATCATACTAGTGGGGACATGGTAGTCCATAAGTACATCCTTCAAGGTCCCTAGTCGTGGGTGTATCGAGACGGGGCATCGATATACCAGATTAGACTAGCGTATACCTTGTCGACCCATCTAGATGGGTGATGGATGATCCCATATCCATTGGTGTTTGACATTAGAGATGATATACGGGTGCTCAGTGGAGACTGGGTACACTGGTAGGAGTCGCCGAGAACTCCCAGATTGTATTATACCTTACGTCAGATGGCAGTTCTCTGGTGACACTGGTACAGGTTAGTCTGTAGACCTGAGATAGTCATAGAGTCTTGTGTGATTCCCACTGTTCTTTGATTTCCACCTTACTACGTCCAAGAGGGCGTGCAAAACGGTGGTTTTTGGGTACAGTCCCGAGTCACATGGAGGCAATGAGCGATATGAGGGGTTTCGTCTCTCCCGGTATTGGGGGTTGATGTTGCGCTGTGCTCGATTGGCCATAACAGGGAAGTCCCTAGCCAGGGCTGGTTTAGAGATTTACTGGTAAGTGTTACCAGTAGTTTCTCGACCCGTTATGAGCCTCATATCGGCATGACTTATCGGTTATTGGGGTCTGACGTTTACCAGCCCTAGACTTGATTTGCGACATATCAGACGAGGAGACCGGAATCTACGGTAGTGTCACTGTCAGGCTTTTGCAAGAGTTGGAGCGGGCTTGCTTGCTGATCTTCTGATCGCTCAATACCCGGATAGCCGTTACGTCCAACTAGTACCGCTGACGGCTTGTGGGTGCTTGATATGATCATCACCTACTGCCGGCGTATTGACGAGTCTTTAGGGTCCTACATAGAGGTTTTACTGGCTCAGGCAAAACGAAATAGGAGCGCATATGTGATATGTGCGGGACCGAGAATAATGCGAGTATGTGATACCGTATTCTATTCTCGCTATGTTTGTATCGATCGGTTATATGCGATATAACCAGGTTATCAAATCAAGGGTTGATTCGATAAGTCGATACATTGGAGGTTAGTCGGTTATATGTGATATAACCGGATTATTAAGTCAATTGTTGATTTAATAATTTAGTGTATAAATGTATATGTGATATACTAATTTACATTAACTAACACTGGTTCACTTAAGCATTTGTTTTTCTCACTTGTGCACAACTTAATATATATGTGATATATATTTATTTGTGTTCATTATGTATCATGGTTGTTGATACAACTATACATGGGTGTATGAGACATACACCATTATAATTATATTGGTGGGGTTTTAATATACAAAGTAAATACAAAATTAGTGGATAATTGTTCATGTGCATGAAGCTTGTGAGTGCATTGACCAAAGTCCACTAGTTTTGTTTTACTTAGGATTTTTATAAACCTAACCACTATAATTAGCTATGGTTATGTCTCTACATGAGTTAGTATATGATACCCACTCACCCATGGTTAGCTCTCTCTCTCTTGATTAGTTTTTCATTCTCATTTTTGAGCTCATCTTCTTCCTCCTTCAAATGCTTGCTAGGGTTTGATAAAGAGAGAGAAATATAGTGAGAAAAGAAATTTTAAAGTGTACCCATTTCCTATTTCATCATCCTCTACTAGACTAGCACTTTAGTTTAGGGTGATTGCTTCACTAATTCTCTAGTTAGTGAAGTAGAAGCTTGAGTTCGTATTCTCTCGACGTAGATCATCTTCGGCCTCGAAGACTTCAAGCTACCGTTGCTATCTTCTCATGGAGCCGTCCGAGAGTCCAGGAGCACCATGATCGCAACAAAGGGACTACAACAAGGAGCTTTATAAGTGAAGGACCGATCTACAAAGGTTGTATTTCATATTCACTTAGTCGTAATTGATATTTACTTGCATGTGAAACACTAATTATCTAGCAAAGATCTTGTTTAGGGTTATTCGGCATGGCTAAAATTTTAATCGGGCATGGTTGATGCCTTGTAGAACCTTATTAGAGTGCCTAGTAACCCTACAGAAAGCTTGCATTTTGGACACTTAGGACAACTCAAGAATTTTCTTGAGTTGCCAAAGCAGGTAATTTCTGCACCATTAGTGTAGTGTTTTAAATCTTTATGCATCCATACATGTTTCATGTTGATATTGAGTGGTTTTATGGACTTAGAAAATTCTTGTTAGGGTTTATGGAAATTGAGAGTTGTGATGTGTAATTGAGCTCAGTAGATGCCACACAAACCCCTTAGTGCTAGAATTTAGGCCTAAACCAGAGACTAGAACCCCGGAATACGGATTTAGAAAACCTGATATCGGAAAATTGTGGATTCTTTGAGGGTTAAATGAAATCTTCTATCATTCGGAGACTCTGAATTTTTTTTGCAAACACAGAGAGACATATAGGCACCTAGGAAGCTACCAGCAAAACCCTAGCCCCTAACCCTTAACCATGGCCGCAAATAAATTCCTTCTGGCTGTAATTTGCGGCCAGATCAGTGAGGATGTGATTCGTGTTAGTTCTGTATCTTTATCTCCAGTAAAATAGACCCTTGGCATATGCAAAATTGACCAATTTGACCTAGGGTGAAATCTGGGACCATTTTCAATAGTGGCTATTTTGATTCGGGTTTCGTTTTGCGTATTTTGAATTCTGAATTTCTAGTATTGTGTTTTACCTCGATCACTTGACGTTCGTACGACGATATCGAGGGTTGTTTGATGGTTTTGAAGCGTAGTCCATAAGGTTCTAACCTATAGGCCTTAGCGTGTCGTTTTGGTTTTTCGATGTGATTTTAATACGCATTTGCGATTGTGTTATCTATATAGGTACCCTTCACGTGGGTTTCATATGATGAAGAAGATGAAGGTGACATCGACACCGACACGCAGGATGCAAGGTGAATAGATTATATCTACGGGGGAAGTCGGGTGGATAGCGTATAGCACCCCCCGCAGTTCGATGTTTAGTATACTATATATATATAATATATACTATATATATGATAGCTTTATGCGTGACATGGATATTCTAGATGTGATTAGGTGTACTATGGATAGATTAGGGTTTATAAGTAAACTAGTATAGTTTCTTAGTTGCGAACCCTAGAATAGGTTTACACCCACACGCACACACATGCTTATTTGTTACACTTATACCTATCTCAAAAACTAATGAATCGGGAGTATTTTAAAGACAGGCAAAGGAATTCTATGGATATTTTCAAAAGACGCATCTTTTCTTAAAAACACCGTAGCCCTTATTTTCCTAAAAACCCCCGATTCGTCTTCTTTCAAATGGCAAAATAGTATGACATAGATACATTGATGTAGATACTGCACTATTGTGTTTGTTATTCATTTGCCGCATATTCTTGCTTTTCGCATCGCATTGCATGTTGAAATATGTTTAGTGTTATATTAAAACCATGCAGTCAGGACACCAGCACCATTATCGATGATGCATATGTTCTACGTACACCGGCTAGCCGGCTCACACACTTCATCATCGATAATTGCCATGTCACTACACAGTAAGATTAGTGCATCAGGATATGACCCCTTGCATGGAATATTTGTGCACATACCTATTGTACACTCATACTTGTGCACATACATATTGTACACCCATTCTTGCATACATACGTATTTGCACATACATAGATGATTTTGTCTTGATTTGAGATTTGGGAACTGCAAGTTACTTTTAAAACTGATTCATTTCAAAAGAGTGGTGTTCCCTCGCTGTGTGCATATTACTATTTATGATGCATGAGATACTAATATGCTTACATTCTTTTATATATCACATACATCATGTTTTATGGTTATACGCATTGAGGTATGTTGTTTCCATGATATTTCTGGATTTGGGAACCGTGGTCATTTCAAAATAAAGTATGTATTGTTTTAAAAACCCGGTTACCCTTGATATGATATTTCAGTGCGTCCACCATGTATTTTCTCGGTTCTGAGAGTGGCATGTGAAACCCGATTCGAGGAGCGGTAGGCACCGTTTGCGGGTACATGGTAGACCCGGTGAGATACCTCGGGGCAAGAAGACTCATATATGTTAGATGGTGATCCTGGCAGGGGAGTACTACCTACTGGTGATTGTATTTGAGCTCGGCGGTTATCCGGAGGATACCGACCGTAATTGAGAGATGATACGGGCCGATCCGGACTGACGGAGCCCGTGGGCCGATCCGGACTGACGGAGCCCGATATATGAGGATTTATGTGCCGATGCTGGGCACAGGTTTCATGATGTTTTCGAGTGTCGATGCTGGACACTCAGGTTTCATGATTTTGATATGTCGCGAGGGACACACGCTGATATATATCCTCATACTTCCATGTATATGCTTTGTGATATTTACATGCATGATATTTATTGTCATTGGGTGACACGTGGACGAGATCCACATACATACAGACATTGATTACATAGTTGGATGATATCCACACACTTATAGACTGCATGATATAGTTGACATTGATTCATGTTGATTACATTGATCATACCTCATATTTATGATTTGTCATTACCTGAGGCACTGACACGAGCACATGGGATTACACTTATGTATAGATGTTTACCCTGGCCACCTTTTCATGATTCAGACTTATTCATTGAGGTTTATATATATATTTGATCGTATTGACCTAGGATTGTGTCATATATACGATTTCTGCTCTGTGATGTTTTCTATTCATGAGTTGGCAAGTCATCCCCATTGTGCCACGTTCTTGTAGGTTTTGTCGTACAGGTTCATTGCGGCTTTTCTGGCACACTGCTTCCTTTCTGGGTGATTGCTTTGGTAGGTGGGTTCACTCGCATCGTGACCACCCTTGTATTTATTTTAATTAGTTGTATCTAGTAATTCCATCAACCAGACATGTATTTATATCAGACTTAGAAAACCAGTTGTGTATTATTTCGACCTTAGAGTCGCGCGTTGTAGTATTATAGTTTTCATGATATTTTTGAGTTTCTTAATGAGTTTTGATCCTCGCCCTTCGGCGTTGTATATTATATTGCTGCTTGGTTGTGATCGTCGATTGACGAAGAGCTAGCTCCCGCTTGGGGATGCCTTTTATCATTGTATATATATTATCCATGTTGTATCCCGTTTGGGGCCAGTATTTACAAAAAAAACTCTGCCGAATTTTTCAGAAAAGACTAGAGATTTTAAAAATGCATATTCGGCTTACTTATTTAAAGACCTTATTTTTTTTAAACATGTTTTCTTTACCTCTTAAAAACTAGTTTTCTTTATTTGCTCCTTAAAATGGTTTTAGATTTCTGGGATTTTGGCTTACTTGAATTAGATGAGGTCATATAGACTTCATATGATTCAAGGGCCAGTCACGGGCTATTTCGGGCCGTGACAAAGTTGGTATCAGAGCGCTAGGTTAACCTTGGTTTGAGTCTAAGTTTGACTATGTGGAGCCTAGAGCGTTTGTATATATACGGAACTTAGGCTTGACCTTACGGAACTTAGACTTAGTCGAGGGGGTTTTATACCTGAACTTTCGTCGCGTAGGATGACCCTTCGTTGATGGAGTAGGTAGCTTGAGTAGAGTGACGTACCGTACGTATGTTCCGTGGCATACTTACGATATGCTACTCCGCTTAACAAACCTTAGGATGTACATTTCCTTGCACAGTATTATATTCATTCCTATGATCTATCCTCATCGATGTTGATTATGATTTTGCTGCCACGATTACACGGGCAGAGAGAGCTACGGCTACAGTTGCGTCATCTTGAGCTCGTCACGGACGAGGAATGACCAGGGCGTGATTCCAGAGACGTACGATTGCATAGAGAGGCGTCGTTTTAATGTGTTTTCGCACCATGAGCATTTGACAGATCGCTTTTACGAGATTTCTCGGACGTGCAGATCAGCACCAGAGGATCAGGCTACTGCTAGAGGCCAGCCAGAATTTGATGACCATTGATATATCGTTTACTCAGGATGATTGAGGTGTTGTTTAGTGTATTGACGAATGAGCCAATTGCTGCTGCAAATGACGAGATATCGCCCAGATGTTGGAGCTACTGCAGCCTGAGTATATACTCAGAGATATGATGGAAGGTCGCTAGTCACCCGAGGATGAATGACTAGGACATATGGTTCGTTCGCTTACCCCAATGTGAGGTCATCAGATAGATTGATTCCAGCTAGAGACGACTTCACGCAGATTCGTTGAGAGTCGATAGAGACGATCGAATGTCAGGAACCCATTTCCAAGTTTAAAGTATTCGGAAGACAATGCAAGTAATGCTATGGACCCTCTAGAAGAATGAAACCCTAACTCGACGTAATGACCATGGAACGTCTTCGAACCTTAGGGTTTGCGGCAGTTTAGCGGTGCCATTTGTGAGGCTTGCCCTTCTACGGTTGGTCCACAGGTGCTGTGGCATGTATTGGAATACTATTAAACTGTACTCAAGATGTTGATCTCTTGGGGGATTATGAGGTTTTGACAAATCGATCGAATGGTTCGACATTATTCGGATATCATGTGATGGGACACATTGCTTGGGAGACTCCAGATACGAGCCGTTGGAGCGCAGTCCATGCAGCCACGAGAAGACGAGTCCGAATCAGTCGACATTGGAACAGGGTGAAATAAAGAGTTCGCATGAGATTTCGACGAGATGACGTTCCACTCCGCTGACATCAGAGATGCGATACGCATGCAGAGGCGTTGATTATGGATTTATTTTCCAGAAGGAGTCATGAAGAGAATGCAGCCATTCAGGAATAAGAAATATATATATAGTGAAGGGGTGAGAACTTCCGGGTAGTTCGGCAGAAACGAGATTTGAGAGAGACCTCGATAGGACCTTTCTGGAATACTATACGAGGAAACTTGGACCCAGGAGCGGTCATATTGCGCATACCCAGCAGGCCAGAGTTCGGCATCGTCGACAAGATAGTTAGCCAGAGATCTGTAGAGGATGTGCCAGAGCGGGACTGTTTCTGTCGTCACTCCATATTGGGCCATTGAGCCGAGGAGCTATATAACTAGCAATGCACAGTGAGAGACGAGAGCCTAAAAGCACCAGATGACAGGTCATGAACAGGAGGCGAGTATATATCTTGCTCTGCTAGCATTGGATGCACCGACACCTTCTCGACTGCGAAGGAGGAAGTATCGGCGACGGTATTTATGATTTGTGATTTGGTGAGTTGATTATCACGTATCCGTCACCTTGGATTTCGGTATTTGGGCGACCTATTCGCATGATTTAGTCTTGATGACCGAGTTACATGATATTTGTTTTCGTGCACCATGGTTGCACTTACTGGGTATTTATATTTTGTGCATAGTTATTACGCTTGAGGTATTGATTGTGATTTCATGCCTATTTTATTCCTGTTATTTGATTTATGCTTCCAGCATAGTTTTCATGCACTTGTAGTGTTTTGATTTGATTTGTACACGCTGATGCACATGGTTGTGAGATTATATACCGCGGTATACCTGATCTGGATTGAGCTGTATTTTATACCGTCGATTTCGATTCTGATTTTGATGTTGATTTCGTGATTTCGTGCATGATGGATGCACCGATTTGGATTTTCGCGCATTTTGGGCGCATGTTATGAGATGCGATTTTGGCGCACACCAGATGCGCTAAATCGAGATTCTTCGTGCATAACAGATGCACCTAATTTTGCTGTCAGGCACACACGTTGTCTATGACAGATGTTTCGTGCACACCCGTTGCACCTAGATGTTATTCTGTGCACATGTATGGTACATATATGGATTTTGATTTCCGTGCGCATCAGACGCACATTGCATTCATATACACATTTTGGGATTGGTTTCTTATGGAGCAGTACGTTTTTATGATATTTGCTATTTGTTTTCGTACTGAGCAGGACTAGTCAGAGGACAGTACCTGGATATATTTTGCATGCATTGATAGTTATCAAAGGGATTTCCAAAAAGGGAGCTATAGTCTCAGTATTTACCTACGTGTCTGATTAAGCACGAATCATTAAAAACAAGGGAACCCTTCTAAATTGTTTTCAAAATGGCAGGACGTACATATTAAATAAGGATAAGTATTTATATAGCTATTTTCTTACAATAGACGTCTGCCACTGTGCCGCGATACGCGCATAGCACAACAACATGAAAGGTTTGGCATGCATTTCCTTCAGATATTTACATGTATAGATTTGTTGTTTACATGTATAGTTCTGATTTATATCATATTGGTTTTATTTTGGATTTGACATTTGTGTCTTTACCATGACCCTGATGATTGCGGGATGCTTGACGGAGTTTTTGAGTTATCTGCTCATTGTTCATGCGCATGCATTGCGCTATGATACGTCTTATGTATTGATGATTTCGGAGCCCCGACGACTTGGACTTTTACTGAAATGTTTTAGTATTTGAGGGGTTTAAATTTAAATTCGGGGACTGAATTTCTTTAAGGGGGAAGATTGTAACATTTCAAAAAAATTAAAATATTATTTTTAGGAATTTTTATAATTTAATAATAAAATATTGAATATTTTAATAAGGCGGTACAATTAAATAACGATAAATTTGTGGAAAATTTGGAAAATTATGGAAATTACTTAAAAGAGGGTGTTTTATGGAATTATGCAATTTTAAAGTTTTTATGATTAATTATATGCTAATTTAGTGATAATCGCGATTAAAAATCGCTAATCGCGCTTTAAGCATATTTTTTGCAAACATGCACCATATCTTTTATTAACACTTGTTGCATTTTTACTACATGTTTTTGGGTGCATGGCTTTGTTTTGGGGTTACTATTGAGGTGAGAAAGAAATTAGAAAAGAAAAGAAAAGAAAAAGGAATAAGAATAAAGAATGGGGTATGGGTGAGAGAGAGAAAGGTGAGGGGTTAATATTGACTTTGGCATTTCCTCCTTCATTCCTTCACCCTCATCATCTCTCCCCTCAACTCCCTTGCTGCTGCTGCTGCTTCCTTCACTCCCTCCCCCTCTTCACCTCCCCAAAACACAATTAAAACAACCTCAAAACCCTATCTCCTTTTCACAAAATTTGTGCATGAGCTCACTAGCAACACATTGCACCAAGAAAGCTTGCATTTTGGAAACTTGGGGCAACTCAAGAATTTTCTTGAGTTGCCAAAGCAGGTAATTTCTGCACCATTAGTGTAGTGTTTTAAATCCTTATGCATCCATACATGTTTCATGTCGATATTGAGTGGTTTTGTGGACTTAGAAAATTCTAGTTAGGGTTTATGGAAATTGAGAGTTGTGATGTGTAATTGAGCTCAGTAGAGGCCACACAAACGCCCTAGTGCTAGAATTCAGGCCTAAAGCAGAGACTAGAACCCCGGAATACGGATTTAGAAAACCCGATATCGGAAAATTGTGGATTCTGTGAGGGTTAAATGAAATCTGCTATCACTCGGAGACTCTGAATTATTTTTTGCAAACACAGAGAGACATATAGGCACCTAGGAAGCTACCAGCAAAACCCTAGCCCCTAACCCTTAACCATGGCCGCAAATAAATTCCTTCTGGCCGTAATTTGCGGCCAGATCAGTGAGGATGTGATTCGTGTTAGTTCTGTAGCTTTATCTCCAGTAAAATAGACCCTTGGCATATGCAAAATTGACCAATTTGACCTAGGGTGAAATCTGGGACCATTTTCAATAGTGGCTGTTTTGATTCGGGTTTCGTTTTACGTATTTTGAATTCTGGATTTCTAGTATTGTGTTTTACCTCGATCACTTGACGTTCGTACGACGATATCGAGGGTTGTTTGATGGTTTTGAAGCGTAGTCCATAGGTTCTAACCTATAGGCCATAGCGTGTCGTTTTGGTTTTTCGATGTGATTTTAATATGCATTTGCGATTGTGTTATCTATGTAGGTACCTTCACGTGGGTTTCATATGATGAAGAAGATGAAGGTGACATCGACACCGACACGCAGGATGCAAGGTGAATAGATTATATCTACGGGGGAAATCGGGTGGATGGCGTATAGCACCCCCGAAGTTCGATATTTAGTATACTATATATATAATATATACTATATATATGATAGCTTTATGCGTGACATGGATATTCTAGATGTGATTAGGTGTACTATGGATAGATCAGGGTTTAGAAGTAAACTATTATAGTTTCCTAGTTGCGAACCCTAGAATAGGTTTACACCCACACGCACACACATAATTATTTGTTATACTTATACCTATTTCAAAACCTAACGAATCGGGAGTATTTTAAAGACAGGAAAAGGAATTCTACGGATATTTTCAAAAGACGCATCTTTTCTTAAAAACACCGTAGCCTTTATTTTCCTAAAAACCCCGATTCGTCTTCTTTCAAATGGACAAATAGTATGACATAGATACATTGATGTAGATACTGCACTGTTGTGTTTATTATTCATTTTCCGCATATTCTTGCTTTTCGCATCGCATTGCATGTTGAAATATGTTTAGTGTTATATTAAAACCATGCAGTCAGGACACCAGCACCATTATCGATGATGCATATGTTCTACGTACACCGGCTAGCCGGCTCACACACTTCATCATCGATAATTGCCATGTCACTACACAGTAAGATTAGTGCATCAGGATATGACCCCTTGCATGGAATATTTGTGCACATACCTATTGTACACTCATACTTGTACACATACATATTGTACACCCATTCTTGCATACATACGTATTTGCACATACATAGATGATTCTGACTTGATTTGAGATTTGGGAACCACAAGATACATTTAAAACTGATTCATTTCAAAAGAGCGGTGTTCCCTCGCCGTGTGCATATTACTGTTTATGATGCATGAGATACTAATATGCTTACATTCTTTTATATGTCGCATACATCATGTTTTATGGTTATACGCATTGAGATATGTTGTTTCCATGATATTTCTGGATTTGGGAACCGTGGTCATTTCAAAATAAAGTATGTATTGTTTTAAAACCCGGTTACCCTTGATATGATATTTCAGTGCGTCCACCATGTGTTTTCTCGGTTCTGAGAGTGGCATGTGAAACCCGATTCGAGGAACGGTAGGCACCGTCTGCGGGTACATGGTGGACCTGGTGAGGTACCCTGGGGCAAGAAGACTCGTATATATTAGACGGTGAGCCTGACAGGGAAGTACTACCTACCGGTGATTGTATTTGAGCTCGGCGGTTATCCGGAAGATATCGACCGGAGTTGGGAGATGATACGGGCCGATCCGGACTGACGGAACCCGTGGGCCGATCCGGACTGACGGAGCCCGATATATGAGGATTTATGTGCCGATGCTGGGCACAGGTTTCATGATGTTTTCGAGTGTCGATGCTGGACACTCAGGTTCCATGATTTTGATGTGTCACGAGGGACACACGTTGATTTATATCCTCATACTTCCATGCATATGCTTTATGATATTTACATGCATGATGTTTATTTTCATTGGGTGACACGTAGACGAGATCCACATACATACAGACATTGATTACATAGTTGGATGATATCCACACACTTATAGACTGCATGATATAGTTGACATTGATTCATGTTGATTACATTGATCATACCTCATATTTATGATATGTCATTACCTGAGGCACTGACACGAGCACATGGGATTACACTTATGTATAGATGTTTACCCTGGCCACCTTTTCATGCTTCGGACTTATTCATTGTGGTTTTTATATATATTTGATCGTATTGACCTAGGATTGTATCATACATACGATTTCTGCTCTGTGATGTTTTCTATTCACGAGTTTGCAACTCACTCCCGTGTGCCACAGTTCTTGCAGGTTTTGCCGTACATGTTCATTGCGGCTTTTCTGGCATACTGCTTCCTTTCTGGGTGATTGCTTTGGTAGGTGGGTTCACTCGCATCGTGACCAACCTTGTATTTATTTTAATCAGTTGTATCTAATAATTCCTTCAACCAGACATGTATTTATATTAGTCTTAGAAAACCAGTTGTGTATTATTTCGACCTTAGAGTCGCGCGTTGTAGTATTATGGTTTTCATGATGTTTTTGAGTTTCTTTATGAGTTTTGATCCTCGCCCTTCGGCGTTGTATATTATATTGCTGCTTGGTTGTGACCGTCGATTGATGATGAGCTAGCTCCCGCTTGGGGATGCCTTTTATCATTGTATATATTTTATCCATGTTGTACCCCGTTTGGGGCCAGTATTTACAAAGGAAACTCTGCCGAAATTTTCAGAAAAGACTAGAGATTTTAAAAATGCATATTCGACTTACTTATTTAAAGACCTTGTTTTTTTTAAACATGTTTTCTTTACCTCTTAAAAACTAGTTTTCTTTATTTGCTCCTTAAAATGGTTTTAGATTTATGAGATTTTGGCTTACTTGAATTAGATGAGGTCCTATAGACTTCATATGATTCAAGGGCCAGTCACGGGCTATTTCGGGTCATGACACGTCGGGAGCATAACTGCCGGCCGGATTCTCGTGCCAGATGTTGCGTGCTACCACCGCTATATAAACCCCCATCACAGAGGGGTCGAGTAAGCCATTTTTTTACTCCACTTAGCCGTTACGCTGCTCGGATCTAGTACTAACTTGATCGTCGGAGGGTCCTCGTTGGTACCAAACCACCCCGGGACTTTTTTGCAGGTACTCGACGCTAAGCTCCTCAAATCACCAATCTCCTCAAAACCTATTGAGACCCACACGCAACAGAGGATCACCTCCAGAATCCACCGGGAGATCGACGGAAGACAACCTCTGAAGGAGACCCGAAAAGGACCTCCATTAGTTGGCGCCGTCTGTGGGAATGCAAACTCCATAAAAACAAAGTTGGCCTTCCGATCTCCGTCCACATGGCAAGCAACCATTATGAAGATCCGGGTACCAGCCGCCGCCTCCCCCTCACCGAAGGCGCGGATGAACCTCCTTCGACGACCATCATCAACGCCCTCACCGGCCGAATAGATCGGCTACAATCCCTCGTAGAGGTGCTCGTCCGCATCCAAAAGGCCGGGCCTGGGCCCCAAATCTCCGCTCCTCCACCTCCAGAATGCTCTGACCTCGTCGGCACGGCTGACCACCTACAGGCTACGACTCCTGACCATAGATCTCACGGGCCGATACTCCCTGAGGCCCGTTGGGCGCCCCACAACTCCACACCAAGGTCCGCCACCGGAGCGCCTCACTTCGAGCCTCCTCGCGAACCTTACCCCCCTGAGGAGATGTCGGTCACCTCGCCTGTCCATAGGCATGATCGACACCCCTCCCTCTACGGGGTCGCACAGAAGGGGCTCGCCACGACGGCTTGAGAGCCACCTCTCTCGGGGATCTGAGGAACCTTATCGAGAGGAACCAGGGCTGCGCCCAGATGCAGGTCTCCCACAGCAGAGGCCAAGGATCACGAGGTGCAGATTCCTCAGGGTACTACGGCCGAGTCGACACCCTCGAGAAGATGATCGAGGGCATGCGCTGGGAAGGTCACCTCTCGGGCGACGGAACTGAGTATGCCGCCGACTTGCTCACCAAACCGTTTACCGAGGGACTGCTCGCTGTCCACGTCTCCTCCCGCAACAAGCCCCCGAAGGTCTCTATGTTCGACGGGAAAACCGACCCCAAAGACCATTTGGATGCCTTCACCGCGGGGATGAGCTTCCAGGACCATTTCGCCGCCGCCCAGTGCAGGGCCTTCCCAGCCACCCTCATCCACGCAGGTCGGGACTGGTTTCGAGGGCTCGAGCCTCGCTCAATCTTGACCTTCGACGAGCTGGGTACTCAGTTTCTCAGCCACTTCGTTGGGATCCGTCGGCAGAAGCACACGGTCTACTACCTCTTCACGATAAAGAGCGGGGACAAGGAGACGTTCAAAGCTTACATCACCCACTTCTACAACGCCCTCCTCGAGGTCCCCGAGCACCGGGACGAGACCGTCATCACGGCGCTAAGATCTGGGCTTAGGCATAAGGAGTGGTTACGCTCCTTTGCGTTGGCACAACCTAAGACCATGGCCAAGGTCAAGGCATGGACTGAGCGCGAGGTTCAGCTAGAGTCCGAGGTGAACGCAAATCTCCCCCGAGTAGAACGGATCGACCAGAAGAAGAGGACTCGGGAAGAGAGGCCGGAGTGTCAGCAGCCCTATCACCCGAAGTTCGAAGAGTACACCCCGCTCAACGTCTCCTTCGCAGTATTACTGGAGGAAGCCCAGGGCGAGGGGTTCTTCAAGTTCCCTCCAATCCCGCATCAGGCTTCGAAGCGAACTCGAGGCCCTTACTACGCCTTCCACTGGACGATGGGCCACGCCATGGAGGATTGTAAGCAACTCCGGGACTACATCGAGGAGCTCATCCGATCGGGGCACTTCGCCGCCTACCTGAGGGACAAACAGCAGGCCGACCGCGAGCAGGAGCAGCGTCCTCCTCCCACCGAGCTGACCATCGGCCAGATCATGCTCGTTTCGACAGATGATCAATCCGGCGCTCAGGGAGCCCCATGCCCGGTGCCGAGCACGGAGACCAACAAGCCTCTGGGGAGCTCGGGCAGTGCTAATAAGGTCATCTATTAGCATGTACTTTTCTTCTAGGGCAATGTAAACCTTTCCTAAGGTCTGTTGTTAATTTAATAAAGATCAATGGAATACTGCGAAAAGGAGGAAAGATCTCATTTATTCAAAAAAGGTATTATGGGCTCCTCAGCCATACATACCAAAAGAAAAAAAAAGAGAAAATTACAACAGCGGGGGAAGGGGGTGCAGAGAGCACTGCTCGTGATACTCGGTAAAGATCCCCGCCAGCCGAGGCCTCGCAAGATCCAACCTCTGCCCTTGGTTCCCCCCACGCCCGCCGACCCCAAGCCCTAGCTCGTAGCACTTGCCGATGAGCGCCTCCGAGCGAGCCAGCCGGTTCGCGAAGATCAAGCTGAAGCGTCTCAGAGACCGTAGCTTGCCCACGGCCTCATCATAGAGCTACTCGGACAGAGGGTTGTAAAGCCCCGGCGACGCCCTCCAGATGGAGTACATCAGCAGCTGCAGCAAGGAGGAGCGTTGCGGGAGCATCCGGCTGAAATGGTCCTTGATACTCCCATATACCAACTGCACCGTATCCTCAGTGCAGTTCTGATCGTAAAGGTATACGTCTTCGAAGTGGATGATGTCGGGATGGTAAATAGGAAGTCTTGCATTCTCGACGATCTGTTTATGAAGGAAGGAAGGACCAGTGCTTCTTCAGCCTTATATAGCCCATTGTGCCCCAATGGAGCTCAACGGTCGCCCGCTTTGACCCAAAAAGTCACTGCCACGCGGCGGTCATCAAGCCTTCTCTGGAGGAATCGAAACGATGCGACCCTAGCGCTTCGCCTCCCCCCACATTCAATGCACATGCTACGTGCACAGTCACCGCGACCGTTCCTGTTCCCCATGCCTACAACTGGATGGTCGGGCTAAACCTCATGAAGAATTAGCCAAGCAGCTACCCTGCTCGGCTATACCTGGCCGGTAGCTTCCCTACTCGCAATGCCAGGAATCAAAGCCCTCGCCAAGAGGCAACCGCGCAGCTTCACTGCCCGGTTGTCCTTACCAGGCCTCCTACGGCCCATCCAACGCTAAGGATCCAAGTCCTCCATAGAGGCAACGAGCTGCTATCCTGCTCGGCTATCCCTGGCAGGTAGCTTCCCTACCGCAACGCCGGGGATCAGAAAGCCCTCCCAGAGGCAGTCGAGCCTGAGGATCCCTCACTCGGCTATCCTTCAGAACAAAAGCCCTCGCCAAGAGGCATCGGGCAATAACACTGTCCGGCCAAGGGTCCTTGGTAGGCTTCTTACAACCCCTCCCGTGCTAAGGATTAAAGTCCTCCCAGAGGCAGTCGAGTCCTTGCTCGGCTATCCCCCGCTGGTAGCCTCCAACCACAACCGACAGGGATCAAAGTCCTTGCCAAGAGGCACTGGGCAGTAACCCTACTCGGTCCCCGTCTTGAAGGATCAAAACCCTCGCAAGAAGCAACCGAGCAGCTGCTTTGCTCGGTCATCTCCGGCTGGTAGCTCCCTACCCATGATGCCAGGATCGAAGCCCTCGCAAGAGGCATTCGAGCGGCTACCCCGCTCACTCATCCTAGGCTGGTAGTTGCCTACCCACGACGCCGGAGATCAAAGGCTTCGCCAAGAGGCAATCGCGCAGCTTCACTGCCTGGTCATCCTTAGTGGGCTTCTTACAGCCCCTCCAAGGCTAAGGATCAAAGCCCTCGCAAGAGGCAACCGAGAAGCTACCCTGCTCGGTCTTCTCCGGCTGGTAGCTCCCTACCCATGACACCAGAAAACAATGCCCTCGCAAAGAGGCAATAGTGCAGCTTCACTGCCAGGTCATCCTTGGTAGGCTTCTTACAGCCCCAACGCTAAGGACCAAAAGTCCTCTCAGAGATAGTCCGGCCCGACTCTCGCTCGACCAGCCCCAGCTGGGGATCGCTGCTCGCAATGCCAGTAGTGAAAGGCCCGCGCCAAGGGACAATCGAGCAGCCTCTAATGCATACTGTAGGGTTCCTAGGCACACTAATGAGGTCTCACAAGGCATCAACCATGCCAATTTCAAATTTTACAAGTGCCGAGAAACCCTAATACGGATCGTTAACTAGATATATAGGCGACAAATGAAACTAGTTAACAACTTAACTACAAGAATGGAAATACAACCTTTGTAGATCCGGTTCTCCACCTCCATAGCTCCGCAATGAAGTCTCCTCGCTGTCCAAATCGAATCCCGGGCTCTAGCGTCGGTTTCATCGGAGAAATGGGCGGGCTAGGTCATCGACTACGATGCCGAAGATGATCTACGTCGAGGCATCACAAGATCAAGCTCCAACTTCACCAAGTCAAGAAACTTGTGAAGAAAACACCCTATACTACTTGGCAAGAGGTAGAGGATGAAGAAATAGGAGGTGGGTTCACTTTAGAATTGGATTTCTCACTCAATTGCTCAAGTTGCCATTGATGAAGCAAGCTTTCTTCTTGAAGAAGAAGAAGAAGAAGATGAAAATGTTATGATAAGTATTTCCAAAATGAATAATAAAATCAATACTTATCATATGGCAACCATGATTA
The DNA here is from genome assembly GCA_030015575.1 of Agapanthus africanus. NCBI lineage: Eukaryota > Viridiplantae > Streptophyta > Magnoliopsida > Asparagales > Amaryllidaceae > Agapanthus > Agapanthus africanus. The sequence goes on from CM057346.1 coordinate 358,487,455, forward strand.
GGTGTATAGAATAGACCATGGTTAATTGGAAGGGTTAGGGTTAAACATGAAGACAAAATGGTCACTAGGTCAAAGCTTCAAGAAGCTTCAAAAACAAACAAAGAAAGCCACCATTTTCTTTTCATCATTTTCTTTTGCTAAAATAAACAAAATGGATAAATAAATGAATAAATGAATAAGTAAATGAAGCAAAAGAAACCCTAACCATTGGCCAACCATGGTTTAAACTATACACCAAACTATCATGTATCATCAAACATGATACAATCAAATGCACAAAAATATATCACAGATACAATGTGCACATCAAGTGAGAAAATCCATTTAAAGTGAACCGATACTAGTTAATGCAAAGTAATATATCAAATATATAATTATGCATTAAATCATTAAATCAACACTTGATTTAATGATCTGGTCATATCGCATATAACCGACTAATATCAACAGTAACAACTTATCGAATCAACACTTGATCCGATAACCCGGCTATATCGCATATAACCGATCAATGTCACAAATCGCGAGAATCGAATACAGTATCACATACTGGTATCATTCTCGGTCCCGCACATATCTCATATGCGCTCCTATTTCGTTTTGCTTGAGCCAGGAAACCTCTATGTAGGACTCTAAAGACTCGTCAATACGCCGGCAGCAGGTGATGATCATATCAAACACCCACAAGCCGCAAGCGGTCTGCTAAACGTAACGGCCACCCGGGTATTGAGCGATCAGAAGATCGACGAGCTAGCCCGCTCACACTCCTGTGAATCCAACCAGTAACACTTACCGTACAGTCCGGTCTGATCGTCTGATATGTCGCATATCTCGCCTAGGGGTGGTAAACGTCAGACCCCAATAGCTCTATAAGTCGTGTCGATATGAGGTCTATAACAGTTCGAGAAACTACTGGTAACACTTACCAGTAAATCTCAGCAACCCTGGCCAGGGATTTCCGGTTATAGCCAATCGAACACAGCGCAACATCAACCCCCTATTCCGGGAGAGACGAATCCCCTCCTATCGCTCATTGCCTCCATGTGACTCGGGACTGTACCCAAAAACCACCGTTTTGCACGCCCTCTTGGACGTGGTAAGGTGGAAATCAAAGCACAGTGGGAACCACACAAGACTCTATGACGATCTCGGGTCAACAGACTACTCTGTACCGGTGTCACCAGAGAACAGCCATCTGACGTAAGGTATAATACCATCTGGGAGTTCTCGGCGAGTCCGTCTAGTGTACCCGGTCTCCACTGAGCACCCGTATATCATCTCTGATGTCAAACACCAATGGATATGCGATCATCCATCGCCCATCTGTATGGGTCGAGAAGGTATACGCTAGTCTACTCTGGTATATCGATGCCCCGTCTCGATACACCCACGACTAGGGACCTTGAAGGATGTACTTATGGACTACCATGTCCCCACTAGTATGATCCGCATCATAGTCCAGGTAGTCAAGTACACATCCTAAGGGCTTTACCAACATGTAACAGAGAGACAATCAGTGTACACGTTAAGGTAAAGAGTAACCAGATAGCATACTATCATGTCGAGCAAGAAAGTCCTCCCTATATATGTCCCAGCATCCACTACAATATACATCCAATGTACAGTAATGGCCTCTAGGGCATACATATAACTAACAATCTCCCACTTGCACTAGGGCCATCTGATAGCAGTGGTTGCAGTATCTCATACTCAACCATCCCATAAAAGTCTCTCTCTGGGAAAAGGCCTTTGTGAGTGGATCCGCCGTGTTGTCCTCTGAGTCTACTCTCCTAACCTAGATCATCCTGGAGATCAACCATCTCCATGATCAGGTGATACTGCCTTAGAATATGTCTGGATCACTGATAGGACGGATGTTCCTTGGGATAAGCCACAACTCCATTGTCACACAATGGGCGGAACAAAGTTCATCTCAGGAACGAATATACACCCAGACTGCCTCTTTGGTAGCATCTTAAGTAGCGATGTATCCAGCCTTTATCATCTAGTATGCCACGGTATCTAGCTTGGAACTCTTCCAACATACCGTCCCTTTACTGAGGGTAAAGACAATGCCTGTGACTGACTTTCAGTCATCCTTATCACCCTGGAACCCTTCCAGTGATTCTCCCCATGATCGGTTGATACCATCTCACTACAACTAGTGAGAATGCTAACATCCAATTAGATCTATCTCATAGATCCAAAACCCAGGATTTAGGAGGTATCACCTTGATCCTATATGGAGAATCATTGTGATAAGCGGAGATTGACCGAGCGTAGCATAGGAAACTTCTTCCCTATCAAGAGCATGTCATCCACGTACTCTACGAGGATCGTCACTATACTCCCTACTACCTTTTCGTTTATACAAGGTTCATCTACCATTTTAATGATGTCAAACTCTTTGACTTCTACATCAAAACAGATGTTCCAACTCCGCGATGCCTGCTTTATCACATAAAACATCTTGCACACGTTTCCGCTGCTCCCACTGTCTACGAAGCCCTCTGGCTGTGTACTTATAGACGCTCTCTTCCAAATCATCATTTAGAAAAGCAGTCATGACACCCAACCACCATATATCGTAGTCATGGTATGTAGCCGTGGCAAGTAGGATCTGGATGGACTTAAGCATAGCACCTTAGAAAAGGTTTCATTATGATCCATATCTGGTCAATGATGCAAACCTTTAACAAGTCTAGCTTTGAAAGTCTTAACTTTTCCATATCAGATCGCTAAGCATCCAGCCATTCTTACAGAGTCCCACTCCTGATGGCCAGTTCGAAACTAGTTGGGTCATCATCTCATGATGTAATCCTCGCTCCCACTGTCATAGAGAAACAGTAGTATCTCTCAGGTAGGTGAGGAACCTCACTAGATCGGCGGAGAGGCTGAGGTTCGTTGGAATCTACTGAATCCTTTGGTTCTACCAAATCATCTGGTGTTGTTTGTATAGCTGGAACCTTTCCAGTTGTACATAACAGATCTTGCCTCGAGCTTTTCCGGATTATGCTTTTAGACATAGCCCGGACAACCCCAAATCTTAACCAACTTAAGATATGGGCTCTTCCCTTTTCATATCACATATGAAGCAGTAGGCAACTGATTTGATTGGAACCCAATTCAATTGGTATGCAGCTTCTTAAGTGCATAACTCCCAAAAAGGAAATAGGTAACTCAGTAGTACTCATCATAGAGCACACCTTATCATATAGGGTGTGATTGCTCCGCCCTGATATACCATCATGCTATGGTGTATACGGAGGAGTAATGCTGAGAGAGAATCTCATTCTCCTTTAGAAAAGTTCATAGAATTTCGTGCTCAAGTATTCTCCTCCTTGATCTCATCAAAGGACATAATACTTATACCCGTATTGGTTCTCTACTTCTAACTTATATTCTGTGAATATCTCAAAAGGTTCTGACTTGTGTTTCAACAGGAACATATGTCTGAATCAAAAGAGATCATCAGAGAATGTAACGAAGTACAAAGAACCAGTCCTGGCATATGTAGACAGGCGACCTATCATACATCAACATGTATCATCCCAAGAGTTCACTAACTCTTTCTCTGTTTCCAGTAAACGGAGCTATGGTCATCTTATCTTTGTGACATGACTGGCAAGTTTCACAAGATGTAAATTCAAACAGTTTTAAATATGCATCTATGTGCAACTTATCTAGTCGGGTCGCATTGATATGAACTAGTCTACAATACCTCAAGAAGGATCCGTTCTTTTCTGAACTCTTCCTCTTGTGTGTGTTCTGTATACTAAAGAACTGTAGTTTGATTTAGAACATCAATGCTTTTAGATAACGTGCCTGAACCGATCAACTTTTGATATAGGAAATGTTCAAAACATTATCCAACTATACAAAATTTTATCATTTCTTTACTGATAAAGAGACTGATATGATTTTGTATATCAGGTTCGGTATCTAATAGCATTTGTTCAGAATCAATGTACTGATAATACAGGGTGACAGTGACCAACAGACTTGGCTGCAACACTTGCCCCATTTTCTGTCTCATGAAACTTATCACCCGTTCTCAGTTCTCTACCTTTCTGTAGCCCTATGTAACATATTACATATCTGGGATCCTGATCTGGTATCACTTACCCAGGACATAAAGGATACGAGAAACAGTTCTCTGTAATGAACACACCCGAAGATGATGCATCAACATGCACTCTCTTCGTTTGGGCGGAATGGGAATTCTGGTAATCTCCAATTTCCTGCTCTGTCTTATAACAATTATAAGTTGGAGCGGGACCAACGTTCCCCAGCTCAGTATAACAAGCGGGTTCGGTCAATATCCGTATTATTATCTTGATTAAGGCGTGATATGGTCGCTACCTGGAGAGAGAGAGAAGAAAACACTCAGCGTGCGCTCTTGCAAGAATATATTGGTTAATATTTTATCTAATCAGGATGGCTCCCACTGCTTTTATCAAATCTTCCTTCCAACCTTAAAAGGAAAGACTAGCCGGGATTAATTACAAACTACAAGTTCGCTAATCTTTCAGCCAGGCTAGTGTCGGTACTTTGAGGGAGGTCCCCCGTGCTTTCGCACGAACCTAATTAATGTAAACCTCGTTTTCCCAGAGGCGTAACCTCGTTGACACCTTTCTAGACACCTACTTGATCGGCTAATTGTAATGTGTAAAACTCTCCCAGGAGTAACTCTTACTCGCAGCGGGTATCGGGATCCAACTATCTCATAGAAGGTATGCAATCTCATTGCAAATTTCAACACTTGAAATTCCCGATAATATTTTTTCCCCTAGCACCCTATGACCTTGACGGAGGTCAAAAAACCATAGGCTACTAGTCAAGTTCAACCCGTCATTTCTTGATCGAATTAAACCCACCCGCACGACCCTTGACGGAGGTCAACAAGGCCGCACGACTACCCTAATCCAATCTGCATCATATGCATAAGCAGATAAATACTAGTTAGCTACCGCACACTACGCCTTGACGGAGGTCAACAAACGTAGCACGAATACTAAATAGGACTTATCTGAAATGACGGAGGGCTACGACAGGTTTTTCTGAAAACCTATTGCGTAATGAACTTGATATCGTTGTAGGATCGAATGAATTTTAAAATGGAGTGCTTTTGAGGCTTTTCCAGTTTTGCTAAAGGAGTCACTCCCGGTGAAGGGATCGTCGGTCCTTTCCTCGTCAAATGAGGTGCGGGATATATCATACATATCACTGTGCAAAGCAAAAACTCTTAAAAGCAATCAAAAGACAAACCGAGTGTGTAGCATCTGCCAGTTATTGCTAAAGGAGTCACTCCCGGTGAAGGGATCTCGGTCCTTTCCTCATCGAATAAGGTGCAGGATATATCACATATACCGCTATGCAAAGCAAGAACTGTAGCTACCTGTTTTATTTTGAAATTCGATTCTACAACATCTTAGGTCTCTTTTATTTCATTAATCACATTAATGAAGTCGCATCATTTAAGTACCTAAACATCACAGATAAATACGACGTACACTTATGCCATCCGCATTCGCCTCGATGTCCCCTCGTGCACTGTTAGGTTAGGTAACTAACGGCAGAGCGGGGCAGGGCTAGCGCGGGTGTAAAACATAAGTAACGTCTATATAATATATCATATATATTATATACTGTATCTATCACAGAACAGATTACATGATCACATCACAGATATCGCAGCAGAAGAAACATATGAAATATTGGATATACTAGGACGTTCGTGTTTTCAATACGAGCCAGTATAAAACACGGATTCCACGGTCGTGATGAATAGCCAAACCCACACCCCTAGACCCCTACGAGAGCAGCAAGCAACCCTACCAATTCTAGAGTTAGGAGACCCGGACTCGACTCCTCGAGTTGGTCTCCCACTGGACTCCAGAACCCGGTTACCTGTGCTCTCCTCCTTGGGTCTATCCTAGTGCGGAAAAGTAAATAATATACAAAGGGTGACATCTTCCGCAACCTGGAAGTGCCCCAATAAAAGAATATTACATACAAGTTTTTACATGAATGAAAATGAAAAACACTCATCTCACATAAAAAACCCCGGCTATTCAAACACGACGATCCAATATAACATATCCAGCAACACATAACATCACATGTCATCAACGTAAGTAAATATGCTCATCCCAATTGTTGTTGACATATAGCAACGAAATCGGCGATATCACATATTACACTTACGGTCACAGAAAAGAAAGTGTAAAACTACAACAGTTGGAATCCGCAACCTGCATAGACATCGCATGCCTAATCAAATGAATTCCTTAGACATCGCATGCCTAACAATTATAAACCCCGCATTTTAGTCTCATAATCGAAAACACTTTTCAATATCAAGTCGGGCAATTCAACAAGATTCCCGACATCCTGATCAAATGCTCGTCGCAAACTTCAGTAGACGGCCGCACCCCCGACGCCGTCGACGAAGTGCACCAAGGCGGAACACCGCTGCCGCGAGCACCCGAACGGATGCTTTCGGCGACGGGGTTCTCCTACAGTCACTTGGTCGGGGCTATGGAGCGAGGCTGTCTATTAAGTTTATCCGGCGAGTATCCGCGTACGCTACGTGATTGCGACGGACTTTTGATCACATCAAAATTCCGTGGCAACCGATCAAGTGAGACTAAACCGCTAGATTTATAACATTCATTCAGTTATCTCATAACTTATTGTGAATTCCAATTGTTGTATCACATTCCAGATAAACAGAAAATGTTAAACTTTCCGATCGAACAGTCGAACACCCAAGTTTTCATAAAACAGATCAACACATGAAACAAGTTCAAAGACATTCACTTCATGCCTCAGTATCAACGGTCCAGCCGTAGAAGGGTCAAGCCAACGTCTCACATGTGGCACGCCGTACTACCCCAAACCCTAAGGTTCCAAGGGCAGTTCAAGACGGTCACATAATCGAGTTAAGGTTTGTTGTCTTCTAGAGGGACCATCGCGTTACTTGCACTACTTAGAACGTCTTTAAACCACTGGAAGATCCAACACATGGAAATTTCCGACAGGGGAAAAGTTGGGTATTTATATCCGGTCGAACTTTTTAACATATTCAAAAATTATCCGGAAACCACATAGACAGAGTTTGACAATCCGATCGAATAAACGAATTCCCAAAACAACCCCAGAAAATTCAACTCTTGAATAATATTTAAAAATACCCAGAGAACTCAGCACTGAATAAAGGAAGTTACTGTGCATAATTGGGTGGGTGACGTCATCATACGGCCGCGGAACCGCCGCAGAAGCCAGGCTTCTGCCGCGGTTCCGCCGCACATTGGAGGAATCATGGACACGTGTTGCACAGTAATTCTTAGGATTCCCTGCTGATTTTTCTGCATATTTTTAATTTGGAAAAATCCTAGTTTTTAGAAAAAGTCCAGAGAGCATGTTTCGGGTTAGGGTTTTGGTTCGATCGGGTTTCAAACGTCGTCTACTCATCGCCTAAGGCTCTAGCTAGGCTCTGATACCACTGTAGGGTTCCTAGGCACACTAATGAGGTCTCACAAGGCATCAACCATGCCAATTTCAAATTTTACAAGTGCCGAGAAACCCTAATACGGATCGTTAACTAGATATATAGGCGACAAATGAAACTAGTTAACAACTTAACTACAAGAACGGAAATACAACCTTTGTAGATCCGGTTCTCCACCTCCATAGCTCCGCAATGAAGTCTCCTCGCTGTCCAAATCGAATCTCGGGCTCTAGCGTCGGCTTCATCGGAGAAATGGGCGGGCTAGGTCATCGACTACGATGCCGAAGATGATCTACGTCGAGGCATCACAAGATCAAGCTCCAACTTCACCAAGTCAAGAAACTTGTGAAGAAAACATCCTATACTACTTGGCAAGAGGTAGAGGATGAAGAAATAGGAGGTGGGTTCACTTTAGAATTGGATTTCTCACTCAATTGCTCAAGTTGCCATTGATGAAGCAAGTTTTCTTCTTGAAGAAGAAGAAGAAGAAGATGAAAATGTTATGATAAGTATTTCCAAAATGAATAATAAAATCAATACTTATCATATGGCAACCATGATTAGGTGTAGAGAATAGACCATGGTTAATTGGAAGGGTTAGGGCTAAACATGAAGACAAAATGGTCACTAGGTCAAAGCTTCAAGAAGCTTCAAAAACAAACAAAGAAAGCCACCATTTTCTTTTCATCATTTTCTTTTGCTAAAATAAACAAAATGGATAAATAAATGAATAAATGAATAAGTAAATGAAGCAAAAGAAACCCTAACCATTGACCAACCATGGTTTAAACTATACACCAAACTATCATGTATCATCAAACATGATACAATCAAATGCACAAAAATATATCACATATACAATGTGCACATCAAGTGAGAAAATCCATTTAAAGTGAACCGATACTAGTTAATGCAAAGTAATATATCAAATATATAATTATGCATTAAATCATTAAATCAACACTTGATTTAATGATCTGGTCATATCGCATATAACCGACTAATATCAACAGTAACAACTTATCGAATCAACACTTGATCCGATAACCCGGCTATATCGCATATAACCGATCAATGTCACAAATCGCGAGAATCGAATACAGTATCACATACTGGTATCATTCTCGGTCCCGCACATATCTCATATGCACTCCTATTTCGTTTGGCTTGAGCCAGGAAACCTCTATGTAGGACTCTAAAGACTCGTCAATACGCCGGCAGCAGGTGATGATCATATCAAACACCCACAAGCCGCAAGCGGTCTGCTAAACGTAACGGCCACCCGGGTATTGAGCGATCAGAAGATCGACGAGCAAGCCCGCTCACACTCCTGTGAATCCAACCAGTAACACTTACCATACAGTCCGGTCTGATCGTCTGATATGTCGCATATCTCGCCTAGGGGTGGTAAACGTCAGACCCCAATAGCTCGATAAGTCGTGTCGATATGAGGTCTATAACAGTTCGAGAAACTACTGGTAACACTTACCAGTAAATCTCAGCAACCCTGGCCAGGGATTTCCGGTTATAGCCAATCGAACACAGCGCAACATCAACCCCTTATACCGGGAGAGGCGAATCCCCTCCTATCGCTCATTGCCTCCATGTGACTCGGGACTGTACCCAAAAACCACCGTTTTGCACGCCCTCTTGGACGTGGTAAGGTGGAAATCAAAGCACAGTGGGAACCACACAAGACTCTATGACGATCTCGGGTCAACAGACTACTCTGTACCGGTGTCACCAGAGAACAGCCATCTGACGTAAGGTATAATACCATCTGGGAGTTCTCGGCGAGTCCGTCTAGTGTACCCGGTCTCCACTGAGCACCCGTATATCATCTCTGATGTCAAACACCAATGGATATGCGATCATCCATCGCCCATCTGTATGGGTCGAGAAGGTATACGCTAGTCTACTCTGGTATATCGATGCCCCGTCTCGATACACCCACGACTAGGGACCTTGAAGGATGTACTTATGGACTACCATGTCCCCACTAGTATGATCCGCATCATAGTCCAGGTAGTCAAGTACACATCCTAAGGGCTTTACCAACATGTAACCGAGAGACAATCAGTGTACACGTTAAGGTAAAGAGTAACCAGATAGCATACTATCATGTCGAGCAAGAAAGTCCTCCCTATATATGTCCCAGCATCCACTACAATATACATCCAATGTACAGTAATGGCCTCTAGGGCATACATATAACTAACAATCTCCCACTTGCACTAGGGCCATCTGATAGCAGTGGTTGCAGTATCTCATACTCAACCATCCCATAAAAGTCTCTCTCTGGGAAAAGGCCTTTGTGAGTGGATCCGCCGTGTTGTCCTCTGAGTCTACTCTCCTAACCTAGATCATCCTGGAGATCAACCATCTCCATGATCAGGTGATACTGCCTTAGAATATGTCTGGATCACTGATAGGACGGATGTTCCTTGGGATAAGCCACAACTCCATTGTCACACAATGGGCGGAACAAAGTTCATCTCAGGAACTAATATACACCCAGACTGCCTCTTTGGTAGCATCTTAAGTAGCGATGTATCCAGCCTTTATCATCTAGTATGCCACGGTATCTAGCTTGGAACTCTTCCAACATACCGTCCCTTTACTGAGGGTAAAGACAATGCCTGTGACTGACTTTCAGTCATCCTTATCACCCTGGAACCCTTCCAGTGATTCTCCCCATGATCGGTTGATACCATCTCACTACAACTAGTGAGAATGCTAACATCCAATTAGATCTATCTCATAGGTCCAAAACCCAGGATTTAGGAGGTATCACCTTGATCCTATATGGAGAATCATTGTGATAAGCGGAGATTGACCGAGCGTAGCATAGGAAACTTCTTCCCTATCAAGAGCATGTCATCCACGTACTCTACGAGGATCGTCACTATACTCCCTACTACCTTTTCGTTTATACAAGGTTCATCTACCATTTTAATGATGTCAAACTCTTTGACTTCTACATCAAAACAGATGTTCCAACTCCGCGATGCCTGCTTTATCACATAAAACATCTGTATGGGTCGAGAAGGTATACGCTAGTCTACTCTGGTATATCGATGCCCCGTCTCGATACACCCACGACTAAGGATCTTGAAGGATGTACTTATGGACTACCATGTCCCCACTAGTATGATCCGCATCATAGTCCAGGTAGTCAAGTACACATCCTAAGGGCTTTACCAACATGTAACAGAGAGACAATCAGTGTACACGTTAAGGTAAAGAGTAACCAGATAGCATACTATCATGTCGAGCAAGAAAGTCCTCCCTATATATGTCCCAGCATCCACTACAATATACATCCAATGTACAGTAATGGCCTCTAGGGCATACATATAACTAACACATACTCGGGACAAATACGGAGGACAGCCATCTGCTCATCACATGCAAAGAATCTGAGGCCCCAATAAGGGGTATTAGGTCCATCCAAGTCTGAGCGATCCCCCTCGACTTGGGGGCTATGGAGACACCTCCTTCTCGGCAGCGCATGGAGACGCCTCCTTCTCGGCAGCGCTTGGCGCGCTTGGCAAGTGATCGAAATCAACTCGACGAACGATCGCCAGACTGATGGCCGACCTGACATGGAAGCCCAACAGTGCAAGCAGAGATATTTTACAAGCGTTCTTCATGAACAAAAGACAAAATGCAAACCGATGGAACCAAAGAAAAAGTTTTATTACTAAAGGGCAAAGTCTTTACAAAGGGTATTCTGGGCTCTCCAGCCTTACAAAATGCCCGGAGACTTACAAAATTCCAGAACCAACAAAATAAAAGGAGGAGGAAGACGGGGGCTTTAGGCCTCGGGGCCAGGAGCGACTTCGTAGCCCTCGACATCCACCACGAGGCGAACTGGGTCTTCGGCGACTTCTTCGTCAGGAATCTCCTGCCCCTGCTAATCGGCGTCCGTGAGTGGGTATTCGGCCCGGAGCTCTTCGTCGGCGAACCCCGGCATCCGGGCTTTAACGGCGTCGAGGGCCTCGTGCCAGATGAGGGTCATGGCGACGGCCAGGTCATCATAGTAGTCCTTATACTTCTTGTAGCCCTCCACCGCCTTCACCGCCGAGAGGTCGGCCAACTTCGCCGCTCTCAGGTCGGCCGACTTCGCCGACTCAGCCACCGCCCCCAGCTCATTCTGGAGGGTTTTCACCGTCTTCTTCAGGTTGCCGGCAAGCACCTGAGCGTCCTCTGGCTTGGCCTCAGCAGCCGCGGCGGCTTCGCAGTACCGGGTGACCTCCCGCTTCCCGGCCTCCACTTCGCCTTCCAGGGCGGCGGCCCTCGCCATCACCGCCTCCAGCTCCTACTTGGAGCTCTCTTCCAGCGAGGCGAGCTGGCCCGCAGCCTTCATCGCCGGGGCTATCACCTCGGCCTCCATGCGTAAGGCGAGGGCAACGTGCTGGAGAACCTGAAAGGCAGGAGAGAGATCAGGAAGACGAGGGAGGCACCGAATATCGAAAAAGAAAAATCAGCCAAACACTTACCTGCATAGACTCTTGGGCGATGGACGCCAGCTGAGCCCTGAAGGTCCCCCCGGGGACTCTACCCTCAGCCGATGCCTCTATCTCATGCAGCAGGCTATCCGCGATGGATAGCCCCGAAGGCAATATGAACTGGAGGCCCCCTTCCTCCACCATGATCGGCGAGGAAGGGCCCCTGGAAGATCTCCTCTTGAGCGGCTCCGAGGGAGAGACGATCTCCTCCTCCGAGGCCCGGTCTTCCAGAATCCGAGCCCGCTTCCGGCCCGACAATCTGCTGGGCCCTGGGGCGAGATCCGCCTCTGAATGCTCGTGGTACACGACCACCGGAGGAGAAGGAGGCGGGGCAGGCTTTGAGCGGGAAGAGCTGGCACTGCCAGCCTTCGCGACCTTCCTCGGTTGGCGCATGGAAGCTCGGTGCGAGTCCATGTCCATGGGTCCTGCACAAAACCGAATGTAAAGAAGTCAGCGACACAAGCAATATACAAGCCAAAAACAAACCTAAACTTACCGACAAACTCAACGGGGCTGAGCCCGGCCCAACTCAGGACCCTCTCAGACAACAGCACGTCAAAATGGGGGATGGGCTCCCACGACGCCACTCTCACCGCGATGGGGTCACTGGACTGGTTCCCCGGCAAGTATTTCTCCCTCGACCACATTGTAGGCACGGGCTAGTCCTCGCCCTCGGGAGGGAAAATGAAGAAGAACTTCTTCTTCCAGTCGTGAATGGAAGAAGGTAGGTCCACAACCCCCGTCCCGGCGCCGCCCCCCTGTCGCTTTTTGAAAGAGAGATAAACCCACCTCGGGTCGCCCGCTCGACCACCAGGGTGATTTTTGAAGAGGAGGGAAGAATCAAGGAGGGAGAGGCTGAAAGGAATCGCCTGTAACTTCAGGCGGATCAGGAACCCGAGAAGAATCCTCCATGAGTTCGGCACTAACTGGCCGGGGGCTAACCCGAAGAAGTTCAGCGCTTCAATGACCTCGGGAGAGAAGGGCAGGCGCATTCCACCCCAAAAGCTTCCAAATACAGGGCGATCTCCCTGTCCCGTACTTGGTCTGCCCTCTCTCCCTCCTTGGCCAGACGAAGCGTATAACGTGAGTGGATGTGGAAGCGAGCCCGAGTATTGGCAAGCTCGTCCTTATGTGTAACATTTCAGAAAATATTAAATATTATTTTTGGGAATTTAATATTAAAATAATATATTTCCCGAAAACTGCCGATTTGTGAAATTGGGGTTTTCGAAAAAGGGTATAAATATATACCAATAATTGTGAAATAAATAGAAATTAAAATGATTTATTCATTTAATAATATAATTAAAGGATTTGGCATTTTTAAAATTTATTATACGCAGTTTCGATAAAAACCCGATTAGTGCACTGCTAATCGCGATTAAGCCAAATCCGCGTTTTTACAGTTTCCATGGTTAGTGCACCATGACATGTTTATTTTGTTACATGTTTCATTTCATTTGGGCTTTATATTAGGGTTTATTGGTGGTGAGAAAAGAGAGAAAAAAGGGGGTCATGATGAGTGAGGAGAGAGAAAGGGACTTAATGATGGCTTGGAAAGAGAGTGTGTGTGATATGGTGAGAGAGAGGGAGGGGGCTGCTGCCCTTTTGTTGAACCATCTTCTTTTTTTTCCATCTCCTTCATCTCCCTCAATCCACAAACCTCCATCAAAAATCCCTAGATCTATCTCCAATAAATCCCCAAAACCCTACACACCCTTCACAAAAATTAATCCCCTCTTCAACCTCTACACGATGGACCGAGCAAAATGGGATTTTGACGACGTTGGGAAGTTAGTGCTGCCTAGAGTGGACTAGATGACGTATAATTTCTTTCTTTTAGATTAGTTTTGTGAGATATCATGTTTAGATGTCGTTTTGTGAAGATTAGTGGACATTGGGAAACTCTATTGAATGTTTGAGTGTTGGTTTGAATTGGGTGATACCTAGTAGCTGTTAACTGAACTTAGGTGTTGTTTAGTGACCTGGACCAGACCCTAGAAACCCCAAAACACGGATTTAGAAACCCGACATTGGAAAAACTGCAAATCTGGGAGTGTATTTAGGAATCTGCTATCACCCTCAGACCCCTAAAATAAAATTGAGCTGACAGTGAGTCGTGCAGGCACCTAGGAAGCTACCACAAAGACCCGAGCCCCTAATTCAAAGTCCTGGCCGTAGATTTAATCATTCTGGCCGCAATTTGCGTCCAGAGTAGGATGGAATGGTTCCAGATTTGGTCCATGGCTCCTTTTGCACTAAATTAGACCCCTCCTATATGTAGTTTTGGCTAATTGTCATCTGGGGAAAATCTGGGAGCATTTTGGTGTGTTTTAGGCGATATTTTCCGTATTTTTTAAATGCACTTTCTTGATATTTGTATTTGTATTTTTTTGTTGGGTGTTCGTACATCGACAACAGGTGTTGTTTGATTGATTTGCACGGTTAGGCCATAGGTTCTAACCTGTGAGCACACTGTGCGCTGTACCGGTTTTCTGCGTCGATTTTAATACGTATTGCGATTGGTTATTATTGTAGGTACCCTCGTATGGATTCTGAGGCGAAGAAGCGTGGCGTCATCGATTTAGGCGAGCGAAGACAGGTGAGTAGATCTATATCTACCGGGGAAGTCGGGTGGATGGCGTATAGCACCCCCGCAAACTTCTGATGGAAACCGATTTATAGAGTATGGTTAGGAAACCTAGATTAGGAAACTAGGGTTAGAATATAGATAACTATGTAGTCACATTAGAAACTAGAGGTTAGTTAAGTGTGATATGCTACTACTACCCTAGGATGATGTTTAGCAATATTACCGCTTAGGGTTCTGTAGGACTAGATAGTCGATGTAGATGCGTCATCTGAACCATACATTTTTCTAAACTAAAGAATCGTATGTATCTTTTAAATGTATAACTTGAGGGATGTTACAGATTTTCAAATGATATCTTTTCCTTAAAAGCACCGTAACCCATGTTTCCAAAACTACGATTCACTTCTTTAAAAATCTGATTGTATGGTTCGGAAGTGTTTGTTAGTTTAGATACTTATACATAGTAGAGATAGCATGTTTATGTAAATTCGACATGATATGAGATATAAATGCGATGAAAGAATACAAGACGAATTTGATGATATGATGAGATGATGAGATGATGTGATGGTATACGGATGCGAGTCGATCGAGATGATTTATACCCCGCCGGTCCCCTGATATGAGATTATTGCAGATGCGACCCGGGACATAGGTATATAGGCTTATATATATTTATAGAATGTTGTGAATCAAGGATGATAGGCCGTATGTGATATTAGGCCGTACCCTCATTTGTCTTATAGGATGATAGGATCCCTATTAGCTTAATGCCGCCGCACGATGATATTCCGTGTGTGATGAGATGACTTGATGATTGATCCTTACCCTTGACTAGAGGTTGCCGTACGAAGGATTATACCGTACGCGATGTTTTTGGGCTAGATGCCGATTGATAGATTCACTGACTCGGACATGTGATAGTTATGTATACCTTATAGCTATTAGCTGATGATTTACTTGCTGCATTCATGATATTATTATTGCATCGCATATACCTGTGATAGTACACCTGCACCATTATCGATGATGCATATGTTACACGTACACATATTTGCCGGCTCACACACTTCATCATCGATAATTGCCATGACACTACACAGTAGAGTTGTTGCATCATGACATATACATAGATACATTCATACTTGCGGATATACACATTCGTATATCCATATTGGTGTACATATACCTTGATACACCCATACTTGTGCACATACACATTGTATATTCATATTTGTGCACACATACATGGTACATCTATACTTGTGCATATTCATATTGTACCTATATAGATAACTGGTTTTATTGGGAAATTGGGAACCGAAGTCATATTTTAAAAACTGGAATCATTTTAAAAGAGCGGTTTTCCCCTTAATATGTCATATCACTATTCCATATTGCATGATACACGTATATGCTCGCATTTCTTTTTACATGTCGCATACTTCATGCTTTATTATTGTACGCATTGAGATATGCTGTTTTCATGAGATTTCTGGATTTGAGAACCGTTGATATTTCAAATGAGATTATGTGTTGTTTGAAAAAACCGATTTCTCTTGATATGATATTTCAGTGCGTCCACCATGTGTTTTCTCGGTTCTGAGAGCGACATGTGAAACCCGATTCGAGGAGGCGGATGAGGCCGATTGCGGGTACATGGTGGGCCCGGTATGGTACCCCGGGGCGAGAAAGGATCGCTGTGTAGTAGACGGTGAGCCTGGCGGAGGGACTACTACCTACCGGTGATAGTATTTGGACTCGGCGGATATCCGGAGGATACCGACCGGAGTCGAGAGATGATTTAGGCTGATCCGGACTGACGGAGCCCATGGGCCGATCCGGACTGACGGAGCCCGATATATGAGGGTTTACGTGCCGATGCTGGGCACGGTTTTCATGATGTTTTCGAGTGTCGTTGCTAGGCACTCAGGTTCCATGACTTTGATGTGTCGGGAGGGACACCGTTGATCCATATATCCTCATACTTTCAGGCACACTCCCTTATGATATTTACGTGCATATAGACATTGATTCAAGGGTGGACGAGATCCACATATATGCATACCTTGATTATGGTTGGACGATACCCATATACCTGCATTGATTATTATTGTTGGATGTTATCCGCATGCACATAGGAGTGACTACCTTGTTGGCACATATACGACCCGGTCGCCCTAGATATCATAGTATTACCTGTATGATATAGTTGACCTAGGAGTCGTTGTTTATTCGATTTCTACTTGTAGATATATTTCTATTCACGAGTTGGCAACTCACCCCCGTTGTGCCACGGTTCTTGCAGGTTGACCGCTTGGATCAGTAGCGGCTTCGCTGGCATACAGTTCCATTCGGGTGTTTTGCATTGGTAGGTTGGGCATTTGTATCGTACCCACTCTTGTTTTATATTTCATATTGTATCTAGTTAACTCTATCAATCAATCAAAATTAGAATTTGTATAAGTAATGAGACTTAGTGAGACTTGTAGTTGCGAGATTTGAGCGATGGGTTTTACATTCACTTTTGGGGTTATATTTGCTCATTTCTTTATCTTTTGTGCTGAACTTCGCCGTTGGGCGTCGTATACTTATTTATACTGTTTTGCGTGGTTGTGATCCACCGTTTGGCGAAGAGTTAGCTCCCGCTTGTGGATGCCATTATTCTTGCTATGTATTTGTGGTTTTGGATCAAAATATACAAAGGAGGTGCTGCCGAAATTTTTAAAAGACGAAACATGTTTTCAAATTGGTAAATTTCACTTGTATCATTCATGTTCCTTTTCTCTGCATTAAGAAAACTTGTTTTCATTATACCCTTATTTCAAAACCCTACCTCCTTTATTTTTCTAAACAGTTTAAATTTCTGGGTTTCAGCTTACTTGAATTCCGTTACGCCTTTAGACGTTGCGTGATTCAAGTGCTGGTCACGAGCTAATATTTTGGGTCGTGACAAAGTTGGTATCAGAGTGCTAGGTTTAACCTTTGTTCGAGTCTATGCTTGACTATGCGGAGTCTAGGGCGGGTATGTATTTCGGAACCTAGGCTTGACCTTACGGAACTTAGACTTGTACGGGGGGGGTATTAGACCCGAACTTTCGTTTCATAGGCTGACCCTGATTGATGGAGTCAGTAGCTTGAGTAGAGTAACGTACCGTACGTATGTTCCGTGGCATATTTACGATACGATACTCCACTTAAGAAACCTTAGGATATACATATTTATGAGACCAGTGATTCTCTTGTATCCATGATTATACATCCATTGGAGATCCTCGATTCTATTTGTTCCCATGATCATACTTTCATTGATGCTGTTCCTTTTCATGATCATGTATCCATTCTGGATTTGTCATTTTCTTTCTTGCCATTGATCTGCTCTCTTCGATACTCGATTGAGGTTCCTGTCACCATTGTTTGGGCGCAGTTTGAGCTGCTGCTAGTGTTATGGTCAGGGCGAGCTCATCCGGTACGAGGGCCGACCATTGTGTTTTCTGGTGACATGGGAACGTCTCGAGTTAGCATTGATGATTGTGACCTTTTGTGGAGGCGAGTGCTCGGTTTTATATCGGATGATCGGGCCATTGTTAGAGCTGCCAGTTGCGAGAGGACGGTTGATGTACAACATACCTCAAGGATTTGATGTCGCCTACCGTGCAGACAGGTGACCCAGCTGTTGCTGAGATGATGGGATCTCGCTTCCAGAGCTTACGAGCTGAGATCGCCGGAGCTTCCAGGCAGATATGCGACAGTTGATAGCTAGTCTACCCCGATTTGAGAGACGGGAGTGATTCGTCCGATTTATGTGCCGGAGCAGGCCCAGTTGAGTTGAAGACTTCCAGTGTGGAGAGCCTTACTCAGATCTAGAGCAGACCGATTTAGAGATGACCGCCAATGTATCGCCTTTCCTGGAGGATTGAGGCGCTGTTCAGCATACAGACGAATGAGCCAGCCGCTGCTGCAAATGACGAGGTATTGCCCAGAGGTTGGAGCATAAGTATATACTTAGAGATATGATGGAAGGTCGCTAGCCACCCAAGGGTGAAGGACTAGGACATGTGGTTCGTTCGCTTACCCGATGCGAGGTCATCAGATAGATTGATTCTAGCTAGAGACGACTTCACGCAGATTCGTTGAGAGTCGACAGAGACGATCGAATGTCAGGAAACCATATTCCAAGTTTAAAGTATTCGGAAAGACGTGCAAGTAATTCTATGGACCCTCTAGAAGAATGAAACCCTAACTCGACATAATGACCGTGTGAAAGCCTTTGAACCTTAGGGTTTGCGGCAGTTCCGCGGCGCCATTAGTGAGGCTTGGGTTTGCCCTTCTACGGCTGGATCACTGATGCTGTGGCATGTACTCAATACTATTAAACTGTACCCAAGATGTTGATCTCTTGATGGATTATGAGGTTTTGACATATTGATCGGTATTTTGTGCACAGGATGCACCGTATTTGTATTTCATGCACTGGATGCACTGTATTTGTATTTCGTGCACTGGATGCACTGTATTTGTCTTTTATGCACTAGATTGCATTCTGCATTTGTTGCACCGGACGGGTATTTCTGCGTTGTCGCATTGGATTTATACCCCGTACCTAGGTTGCACCCGATTTATATCCTTAAGCATTCGTTTTACCAGAATTGTATTTTCGTGCGCGTTGGCACTTGCCGTTCATTTTCGTGCATGTTACTGCACTATATGCTTTTACGGACCCGACGCATTTTGGTTGGATTTTGCGCATATTAGGTGCTCGATTTTGGATTTTGTGTCCATCGGATGCACTTGAGTGGGATTTTACTCGTGCATGTAGGATGCTCTTGATTTGGATTTCTTCCGTGCATATTGGATGCGATTTCATTCGTGCGGGACATATGCACTTGAGTTGGATTTTTGCGCATGTTGGGCGCATGATATGAGATGTGATTCTGTGCACACCAGATGCATGGGATTGAGATTTTAGTGCACTTTAGATGCACTTGATATTGTTGTCGTGCACACCCGTTGTACTGGACAGATATTTTTGTGCACACCCGTTGCACTTAGTTTTGCTTGTGTGTATTATAGCACCAGTATTTGGATTTGATTCCCATGCGCACCAGACGCATGTGATTTTTGGATACGCCCTTTTGAGGCTGATTTTGCTTTTGAGCACATTGTTTTCATGTTGGTCACTATATTGTGTAGTAGCCAAACATGACTGATCTGAGGACAGTACCTGAGTACTTTGCATGCATTAAAGGATTACCAAAAGGTTTTCAGGAGGAGCTATAGTCTTGCTATTTCCTACGTGTACGTGAGCGACACGAACGTTTATAAAGGAAAACCTTTTGGGATATTTTGAAAACGATGGAACGTGTATTTAAGAAAACATATATGGACATATATTATTATTTTAAAATGAGTGTCCGTCAGCTATGCCGGGAGTTACGCATTCCCGCGGCGATTTAGAAAGGATTTTGCATGTATTTTATTCAGATTTTGGAGTTTTCAAAGATGCGTACTATACACGTATTATAGTATTTGACTAGTGTATATTGAATTTTGGTATTGGATTTCGGGATCCTTTTCTCTATTGTAACTCCGAGGATATGCGTACAAATCCGATGATTTGCGTGACGCTTGATGGAGTTTGATTTTGAGTTTTGTACTCGTTTTTATGCGCACTTGACGCGCTGTGTTATTTCTGTGTCTTCCATGATTTCGGAGCCCCGTTGTTTTGAGCCGATTATTGAAATGTTTTAGATTTTGGGGGTTTAAATTAAAATTCATGGACCGAATTTATTTAAGGGGGGAAGATTGTAACATTTCAGAAAATATTAAATATTATTTTTGGGAATTTAATATTAAAATAATATATTTCCCGAAAACTGCCGATTTGCGAAATTGGGGTTTTCGAAAAAGGGTATAAATATATACCAATAATTGTGAAATAAATAGAAATTAAAATGATTTATTCATTTATTAATATAATTAATGTATTTGGCATATTTAAAATTTATTATACGCAGTTTCGATAAAAACCCGATTAGTGCACTGCTAATCGCGATTAAGCCAAATCCGCGTTTTTACAGTTTCCATGGTTAGTGCACCATGACATGTTCATTTTGTTACATGTTTCATTTCATTTGGGCTTTATATTAGGGTTTATTGGCGATGAGAAAAGAGAGAAAAAAGGGGGTCATGATGAGTGAGGAGAGAGAAAGGGACATAATGATGGCTTGGAAAGAGAGTGCGTGTGATATGGTGAGAGAGAGGGAGGGGGGCTGCTGCCCTTTTGTTGACCCATCTTCTTTTTTTTCCATCTCCTTCATCTCCCTCAATCCACAAACCTCCACCAAAAATCCCTAGATCTATCTCCAATAAATCCCCAAAATCCTACACACCCTTCACAAAAATTAATCCCCTCTTCAAACTCTACACGATGGACCGAGCAAAATGGGATTTTGATGACATTGGGAAGTTAGTGCTGCCTAGAGTGGACTAAATGAGGTATAATTTCTTTCTTTTAGATTAGTTTTGTGAGATATCATGTTTAGATGTCGTTTTGTGAAGATTAGTGGACATTGGGAAACCCTAGTGAATGTTTGAGTGTTGGCTTGAATTGGGTGATACCTAGTGGCTGTTAACTGAACTTAGGTGTTGTTTATTGACCTGGACCAGACCCTAGAAACCACAAAACAAGGATTTAGAAACCCGACATTGGAAAAACTGCAAATCTGGGAGTGTATTTAGGAATCTGCTATCACCCCGTGACCCCTAAAATAAAATTGAGCTGACAGTGAGTCGTGCAGGCACCTAGGAAGCTACTACCAAGACCCGAGCCCCTAATTCAAACTCCTGGCCGCAGATTTAATCATTCTGGCCGTAATTTGCGTCCAGAGTAGGATGGAATGGTTCCAGATTTGGTCCATGGCTCCTTTTGCACTAAATTAGACCCCTCCTATATGTAGTTTTGGCTAATTTTCATCTGGGGAAAATCTGGGAGCATTTTGGTGTGTTTTAGGCGATGTTTTCCGTATTTTTTAAATGCACTTTCTTGATATTTTGATTTATATTTGGTTGTCGGGTGTTCGTACATCGACAACAGGGGTTGTTTGATTGATTTGCACGGTTAGGCCATAGGTTCTAACCTGTGAGCACACTGTGCGCTGTACAGGTTTTCTGCGTCGATTTTAATACGTATCGCGATTGGTTATTATTGTAGGTACCCTCGCATGGATTCCGAGGTGAAGAAGCGTGGCTTCATCGATTTGGGCGAGCGAAGACAGGTGAGTAGATCTATATCTACCGGGAAAGTCGGGTGGATGGCGTATAGCACCCCCGCAAACTTCTGATGGAAACCGATTTATAGAGTATGGTTAGGAAACCTAGATTAGGAAACTAGGGTTAGAATATAGATAGATATGTAGTCAAATTCGAAACTAGAGGTTAGTTAAGTGTGATATGCTACTACTACCCTAGGATGATGTTTAGCGATATTACCGCTTAGGGTTCTGTAGGACTAGATAGTCGATGTAGATGCGTCATCCGACCCATACCTTTTTCTAAACTAAAGAATCGTATGTATCTTTTAAATGTATAACTTGAGAGATGTTACGGATTTTCAAATGATATCTTTTCCTTAAAAGCACCGTAACCCATGTTTCCAAAACTACGATTCACTTCTTTAAAAATCTGATTGTATGGTTCGGAAGTGTTTGTTAGTTTAGATACTTATACATAGTAGAGATAGCTTGTTTATGTAAATTCGACATGATATGAGATATAAATGCGATGAAAGAATACAAGACGAATTTGATGATATGATGAGATGATGTGATGGTATACAGATGCGAGTCGATCGAGATGATTTATACCCCGCCGGTCCCCTGATATGAGATTATTGCAGATGCGACCCGGGACATAGGTATATAGGGTTATATATATATTTATAGAATGTTGTGAATCATGGATGATAGGCCGTATGTGATATTAGGCCGTACCCTCATTTGTCTTATAGGATGATAGGATCCCTATTAGTTTAATGCCGCCGCACGATGATATTCCGTGTGTGATGAGATGACTTAATGATTGATCCTTACCCTTGACTAGAGGTTGCCGTACGAAGGATTATACGGTACGCGGTGTTTTTGGGCTAGATGCCGATTGATAGATTCACTGACTCGGACATGTGATAGTTATGTATACCTTATAGCTATTAGCTGATGATTTACTTGCTGCATTCATGATATTATTATTGCATCGCATATACCTGTGATAGTACACCTGCACCATTATCGATGATGCGTATGTTACACGTACACATATTTGCCGGCTCACACACTTCATCATCGATAATTGCTATGTCACTACACTGTAGAGTTGTTACATCATGACATATACATAAATACATTCATACTTGCGGATATACACATTCGTATATCCATATTGGTGTACATATACCTTGATACACCCATACTTGTGCACATACACATTGTATTCATATTTGTGCACACATACATGGTACATCTATACTTGTGCATATTCATATTGTACCTATATAGATAACTGGTTTTATTGGGAAATTGGGAACCGAAGTCATATTTGAAAAACTGGAATCATTTTAAAAGAGCGGTTTTCCCCTTAATATGTCATATCACTATTCCATATTGCATGATACACGGATATGCTCGCATTTCTTTTTACATGTCGCATACATCATGCTTTATTATTGTACGCATTGAGATATGCTGTTTTCATGAGATTTCTGGATTTGAGAACCGTGGATATTTCAAAAGAGATTATGTGTTATTTTAAAAAACCGGTTTCTCTTGATATGATATTTCAGTGCGTCCACCGTGTGTTTTCTCGGTTCTGAGAGCGACATATGAAACCCGATTCGAGGAGGCGGATGAGGCTGATTGCGGGTACATGGTGGGCCCGGTATGGTACCCCGGGGCGAGAACGGATCGCTGTGTAGTAGACGGTGAGCCTGGTGGAGGAGGGACTACTACCTACCGGTGATAGTATTTGGACTCGGCGGATATCCGGAGGATACCGACCGGAGTCGAGAGATGATTTGGGCCGATCCGGACTGGCGGAGCCCGATATATGAGGATTTACGTGCCGATGCTGGGCACGGTTTTCATGATGTTTTCGAGTGTCGATGCTAGGCACTTAGGTTCCATGACTTTGATGTGTCGGGAGGGACACCGTTGATCCATATATCATCATACTTTCATGCACACTCCCTTATGATATTTACGTGCATATAGACATTGATTCAAGGATGGATGAGATCCACATATCTGCATACCTTGATTATGGTTGGACGATACCCATATAAATGCATTGATTATTACTGTTGGATGTTATCCGCATGCACATAGGTAGTGACTACCTTGTTGGCACATATACGACCCGGTCACCCTAGATATCATAGTATTACCGGTATGATATAGTTGACCTAGGAGTCGTTGTTTATTCGATTTCTACTTGTAGATATATTTCTATTCACGAGTTGGCAACTCACCCCCGTTGTGCCATAGTTCTTGCAGGTTGACCGCTTGGATCAGTAGCGGCTTCGCTGGCATACAGTTCCATTCGGGTGTTTTGCATTGGTAGGTGAGGCATTTGTATCGTACCCACTCTTGTATTATATTTCATATTGTATCTAGTTAACTCCATCAATCAATCAAAATTAGAATTTGTATAAGTAATGAGACTTAGTTAGACTTGTAGTTGCGAGATTTGAGCGATGGGTTTTACATTCACTTTTTGGGTTATATTTGCTCATTTCTTTATCTTTTGTGCTGAACTTCGCCGTTGGGCGTCGTATACTTATTTATACTGTTTTGCGTGGTTGTGATCCGCCGTTTGGCGAAGAGTTAGCTCCCGCTTGGGGATGCCATTATTCTTGCTATGTATTTGTGGTTTTGGATCAAAATATACAAAGGAGGTGCTGCCGAAATTTTTAAAAGACGAAACATGTTTTCAAATTGGTAAATTTCACTTGCATCATTCATGTTCCTTTTCTATGCATTAAGAAAACTTGTTTTCATTATACCCTTATTTCAAAACCCCACCTCCTTTATTTTTCTAAAAGGTTTAGATTTCTGGGTTTCAGCTTATTTGAATTCCGTTAGGCCTTTAGACGTTGCGTGATTCAAGTGCTGGTCACGAGCTAATATTTTGGGTCATGATATTATGCCTCACCCAACACGAGGCGCCGGGGGCAGCATCTACCGCCTCCTCCCTGGGGGCTACCCCCGCCGCACGATCCCGGGAAGAGGGCCCGACCCCTACTCCCCAGGATGACTCAGTCTCACCTAAAAGGTTTCTAGAACCTACTTCAACAACATCTACTGACTCGACAAAAGAAGACATCTAACCTTGAGAAGAAGGATCCTCGGGAAACGAAAGTAGAAGAAAGAAGACGAGCGCCGAGCTACCAGGACTTAGAACGGGAAAATATGAAGGAGTAGCGGCCCTGGAACGGGCCCCACGTCTATTTATCACCACGAGCGACCTCATCCAACGGCGCCCTTCATCTCCCGCCAAAGTGCATCCTCGCGTCCAACGGCTCCGATTGCTCTACTTGTTGTTCCCACACTGGACCGCACCCTTTCAGGCATCGCAGGTCTGCATACGTCGCGTTAGCCAACCGACGCTTGACACGTGGACCGTCACCTTAAAAGCAAGATGCACGAACCGGCGCACCTTCCTTAAATGCGGAGATCTCACCCTGATTCGCTGGCAGAAAAAACAGCTCACGGCCCGATGACGCGTCCCGACGAAACCTTAGGAGGGAGCTCACCCCGGGCGGCCCGGCAGTCCACTCCTGATCCGACCCACTAGTTGGCCGGGACAAGAGTGGGGGGCTAATGATGATGCTCAACATTAGCGATCCCCAAGATCAGGACACGTGGCAGATAGCGTGTCCCAGAACTCAGAAGAAAGGGCCCACAGGGGCCGACCGGGCCACCCCTGCACCCGACCTGCAAGCACAAGATGGCCCTCCTTGGGGCCCCCTGCAAATTAGCCTCCTCAGCCCCTCAGCTCGCCCGAGCTGCCACAGGACCAGGACTCCTCGGCCTTCCCGCTCGTCCCCAAGCCCCCCGGCTGAGGCCGTCCTCCTCGGTCCTCCGACCAACTCCACCGCTCACAGGCGTAACCGCCGCTCACAGGCGTAACCGCCGCTCCGCAAATCTCGCCATGCGCAGATTCTCCACCAGCAACATCCCACGTTCCATGCCATCACGATCCCCATTAATGAGTGATCCGCTCTCTACGCCGGCATGACGTCGGGAGCATAACTGCCGGCGAGATTCTCGCGCTAGCTGCTGCGTGTTACCACCGCTATATAAACCCCCATCATAGAGGGGTCGAGTAAGCCATTCTTTACTCCACTTAGCCGTTACGCTGCTCGGATCTAGTACTAACTTGATCGTCGGAGGGTCCTCGGTGGCACCAAACCACCCCGGGACTTCTTTGCAGGTACTCGGCGCTAAGCTCCTCAAATCACCAATCTCTTCAAAACCCATTGAGACCCACACACAACAGAGGATAACCTCTAGAATCCACCGGGAGATCGACGGAAGACAACATCTGAAGGAGACCCAAAAAGGACCTCCATCAGTTTGCGTGTTACACACATAAGCGCACACAGAAAGCTTCTGTACATCTTAAACTGCTTCACTTTTATATAACTGATTTGTCTCAAAAACTATCTATTACCGCAATCAAGAACGGCGTCGCTTCGTAGCTAGCCGGTGAGTACGGGTCGGTCCACAGGGATGTTGTGAATCTCCTAGTTGCGCCAACGAGTTAATTCCAAAGGGTGTTCGGATTGATTATTATATCTAAAAACTAAATCTATATATACTAAAATTATCTAGATCTAAATCTTGCTAGGGTTAGGTTTAGGAATGGTTTGGAGATGTAAATAAATCTCAACGCTTTCTATACCCAGATTAGGATCTAAGAGGAGTTATGGTAATTATCAATAAAGGGGATTAGATCCATTCGGGAAGGTGTTCCTTCCTCTAGGTTCTTGTCCTTCCTTTAGAGATCCTTACCCTAACCTCCATGGAAAACGCGCGCAACCGGGCCTTTATACTACGGTATCACCGCTACCTCGAGGGATAGGGTGCCGTAGGGCGCGGTGTGTGCGTGTATGCATGGAGTCCTATAGATTCTATGTGATGGGTAAGAAAGGGATGAGAGATCTCATCTCTCAAAAGCCTTTCCTAAAGCTAACACCTAAGGCAAGGAATTAAAATCTAAACTAGAGCAATTAAATAAAACTACTTACAGATGGCTCTCTCCAAACATCAACACAGGGTTGTCAGATCTGGATTCATGAATTGAAAAGAGGCACCGATGCTCTCCAAAAGAATTCTAAAATTTATTAATGAAGGGAGGCATAGCCTTTACAATGATTTAGAGTTCCTATTTATAGAGGATAGAAAACCCTATGTTACAATTGATTCACACGTCTACATTTACCAAAATATCCTTAGGAAGACCTAGTCAAAGTAGACTTCAAGCTTTGGTAAAATTTTATGTCTCTGTCTCTTTAAAAGGAAGTATTGGGACTTGAAATTTCCTTTGTGGGCTCTTCTGTCTTTGGGCTTCCTTATTATTTGGTTCTTTTATTAAAATAGCTTCTATGTTTCTTCCAGATCTCCAGTGAATAATTGCGGTGGACTTTTAACCGTTCGCTTTGTAATCTTGGACCTTGCATTGCCTTGTACTTTATGAATTTTATCTTTGATGTAGGCTTGATCAAGAGTCTTCTGTTTGTTGGTCAAAGTCCACTTTTGCATCGTCTTTTCATCATTTTCACTGTTTTCTGTCCAAGAACCTGTAACATGTAATATGTAGCAGACATGCGTCAAAAGCACCTGTTTATTTATAAAACGAATAAGATTGGGGAATATAATAATAAAATATTATGGTGTGAACAAATACCCCCAAACTTATCTTTTGCTCGTCCTCGAGCAAACTTATTTTTATTCTCTACAAAAAACTAACCGCACTTTCGCAGGGAAACGCGATTGCACTGAGCTCGTGCAACAAGCCGTTAAACCTCTAGGTGTCCCTAGTAGGAGGAGTGTTGTCTCCTGAGGGTTTTCAGCGGATACTACCCACAAAATCCTATCAATTTGGCTTTTTCGACTTTAATTCTCCAATTAGGGTTTCTAACAAGGAACTCTATTATCTTCGACTTGCAAATTATCCACCCATATTCTTCACACTTCCTCATCATCTAACTTAAGATTATATATGTTCTATAGACTTACTTAGCTTTCGGCATCTCTTATGTTTTTCCTTCTAGGGTTCCATCTCCACTTAAGAATTTTTTATCAACTCTACAAAAGATACAAGTTCTATTCTTCATTCATTTCTCTCATCTAAACTCCAATCACATATCCCCACGTGTGTGTATAAATCATCCCTACACTTGGAAATTCAAATCAAGCAATCATACCCTTGTCCGTTGTCCAAAGTACTTATTAATTGGTGAATTTTTAATTGAATTTTGCTTACACATCCTTCATGCGACCGTTAATACTTCTTGAGGTACCAACGACCGATTACAAAATGCGTTTGCACTTTAAAGCGTAATTCCTAGTCTTGCAACACCTAAGGCTTTAGCAGTGACTCCCAAACCAGTTGGTCTAAGGCACTAGGTGATGAAGCACCCTCACTAAATATTTTTATATTTTTGCAGCCTTAAGTAATCACAAAAACCAGTGTTCATTTTTTTTTCCTTTATTCACACTTGTATATATATTTTACTTTTTTTTATTTTTTCTTCATACTAAGGACTTCAGACAAGAGCATTTCAAGGTCTCCTATACTATTCCTAATTTCAAGGTGCGTGATTGTGCAAATTGTAGGGTATACATTTTCAGAATCTAGACTTAAGATAGGAACTATTTTTCAAACTTATACTCTAATAAGAACATCAATACTTCTCCTTTGTTTCAACTTAGCCCAAGAGGTGAACTCAAAATTTGCCTATTTTTAAATAAACTACAAAGACATATACTTTCTATCGTTAAACTTTAAGGAAGGTTATTTTTAGGGTTTTTAATTTACTAAGTCTAAGATCTAGTTGTTCCTAGCCAGTTAACCTATTTGTCAAACTCAAGTCAAAATACGGCCAAAATTGAATACATTTATTTTTATAATTTTTAAAATTTTCAAATTTTTATGGGTTTTAAAACAAGTATGCAAATGCAAAATGTACACATGAATGCGAAGGAAGAAGACGTACCGAGCATACCCCCAAACTTAAACTTGACAGTGTCCTCACTGTCATACTACACCAAGAGGGTTAAAATTTTCGGCACTCCCCTTTTTATTTATTTATAAAAAAATTTATATATATATTTTTTAATGTTTTGAAAAAAAATTTATTTTATTTTTTTTATATAGAAAAAGAAAACAAAAAATATATGTACATATATACAACAAGGTTCCCCCAAAACTTAAGCTTGGCCTTACACAAGCCAAAGGTTAGCACCAACCATTCAAAAATCTTATCGTGGTCATGGTCGAGTTGGTGAAAGAATGGAGTGGGAAGAAAAGAAATGAGAAGCACACAAGACCGAATGGGAAGATGAGTGGAATATGGTCTCGGCGGAGGAGAAGAATGGCGGAAAAGAAAAAGAAGTAGAGTACGATCTTGAGGTGTAAAGTGAGTGAATAAATTAGCGCAATATGTGATGACCAATGTGTTAAAAGCGATTGCACCAACCTATCAACCCGTCGAGAAATGGGGTCAAATCCCTCAAGATTCGCAAGAAAGCATGGGTACGCCGAACTTGGTATAGGAGATGAAAGCGTAACGGTCTCTTGCACGGTCGGAACAATGGAAGGTAGGGAAGGGAGTGAATTAAGGATAGTCTCATTCTCACCGTAGTAAACTGTCTCGAATTGGAAAGATTCCATTAATGGTTCGAAACAACTGTAAGCAACCGAGTCTGATGGTTCAACTAACTCATCTGAAAATGTAAAAGACTCAAACTCGGGCGGTGAGTCATCAACATCGTCCGGAAAAGTGAAACACTCGTACGTGTTATCGGCTGTGAGAACTGTGTCAGATTCAAAGTAAAAGTTTTCAAGCTCACAGTCGTCAAGCGTGATCTTTTTAGTGGTCGGAACGATGAAAAGGAGGGAGGGTAATTTAATTAAAGGGTCAAGAGGATGAATTGGAAAATCAGACACATCAAACAAAAATGGTTCAACCTCAATATAATCCTCAAAACTCTCCTCAATACTATCCTCGGAATTCTCCTTAATATTTAACTCATCCATGCCATTATCATCAAAATCAAGACGCATATGAGGTTTGGGAGAAACATCTAATGACTCGGGATGATGAATTGAACATAAAATTTCAATCAAATCGACAGGTTCATCATCTGAAATATTCCCGGTGTCTATATCCTCAATCAAGTGAAAATCAATATTTTCTGACACCTCATCAAAAGCATGGATATTTATCAATTCAGGTTCTAGAGTGGAGGTGTAAAGATCGAAAGGATTAAGTGTGGTTTCACTCGAAAGGGGTTCTTCACAATCTGGCAAATCAAGCACTACAAAGTCGCACAACTCATCATTTTGGACACATGTTTGAAAATTGGAGTTGTTGGATTCAATTGTGTATGGGTAGGTTTGATTTGGAAATCCTCTCACATTCTCACTCTGTCCAACCGCCTCCTCATACATTGGAAAATTTGAAAATAGTTGAAAACTAGCTGCCGGTTCACTAGGTTGCATAAGTGCGGCCATGGACGCTTCCACATTCCTAACCATTTTGTTTGTTGCTGAAATATAAGCTTCCAACGACTGTTCCAAACTAGACATGGGTTGTGAAGGGGTTTCGGTAAAAGATTCAAAACTGTTTGGATACGTGAAACTCCCTAATGGCTGTGTAGAAACAATGTCTAGTAAAGGTGGGAAAGTCGGGTAGGACTGGTAGGAATTGGATGGTTGGACAGGAGTAGGGTCAACATGTGGATAAAAAGGTGAATGGACTTGTTGATCCCTATAACTAGATGTGTGGAGAGGGGTGAAAGATCGGCTACGAGATTGAGAAATATGCTCAGCAATGGACATCGGGTTAGGAGTTACAGCTGGACTCGAAAAAGTGGCATCAACATACGAAGGTGGTGAAGGTTGACATGGTTGACACAAAGTGGGTTGCAAAGTCAAACTGTTTCTCTTAGACGCTTCTATTTGATCTTTCAAAGAAATTTTGGGCACGGAGGGATCCTCCTTAAATCGACCGAAACAATTGACGTACGAAGCAAAGTTAGGTTCGGGATACCAAAGTTCGTCAAGAGATTTATGATGTGGGGTACCCATGATAGAAGAATGAGAAAATAAAGAAGATTGGAGTGCACGGATTTCTTAGCGACAAAAGTTGCAAGTCTTTTTATAAAAAAAAAATTTCTCTTTTTTTTATTTGTTTTGCAAAATTTTCGATAAAGGGCTTAGACACAAATGCAATCAACTAGAAATGCACAATCAGGCCTAACTCTAGGGTCACCTAGGTCAGCTAGACAGCTCCTAACTGTTCCAAAGGGCTAGAGATAGGACCTCAAACCGCCTCTTCACCGCCAATTGCGGCCAGGTAAGTGCCAGGTAAGTGGGAGGCTCCCCACTACAAGTAGCGGTCCTAATTAAGTAACCACTTGCCTTGACACACTTGCCTAGACACCACAAAGTCAGGTTAGGATAAACGGCCGATGCCTATAACTAGTCCTCTGTCCTATTGAGCTCGAAGTCCTTAGGGCTGAGTCTAGTATTTTTTTAATTAATGGATGGTCAATGCATATGCCTTATGTGATTTCTGGGGTCCTGGGAAGGGTGATGAAATCCCCACCCAATCTGAATTGGTCCAAAGCCCCTTAAAATCAGTTTTAAAGATATGCAAAACAGTAAATCACTTGCAATCAAAGATTTTTATTTTATTCTCGGTGCAAAGAATCCTGCACAAGATTTGTTATTTGGAAGGGAAGATTTTTTTAAGCGCAAAGAATCCTGCAGAAGATTTGACAAAAGATATATGGGGATTGGTAGAAGAGGGAAAAGGGGAGCAAACAGTGCAAAATTCGTGCGCTGACGTGACAGATGGACCGCGGAACCTCGGCGGGAGCGCGCTTGCGCGGTGGAATAGCGGCGGTACGGAGGCTTCAGGTCTCCAAAAAAATTAAGTCGTTCTGCTTTTCCAACCTCTTTCTGTTCTGATGTATCTTTTTCTATTTCGAACTCTGGATTTTTCCAGATCCGTCGATCCTGCAGAGATTAAAAAAAATTACCCTTCCAAAAATAACAGATGATATATTTTTATACTTTTGTGATTTTTCAGTTTTTTATGATTTTTTAATTTTGATTAACCCGAAATTGCAAAAAGGAAATAACATGCCATCCCCGGCAACGACGCCATTTGATTAAGTGTAGGTTTTACGATCACCAAAAATATTTTACCGTAATCAGAAATGGCGTCGCATGGAGCTAGCCGGTGAATACGGGTCGATCCACATGGATATGTAATTTTCCTAAGTGTTCTTACGAGTTGATTCCAATAGTTGTTTGGTTTTGTTGATTGATTCTAAAAACTAAGTTGTACGATGGATAAAGAACTTGTTAGGGTTAGGTCTAAAGTAGGGTTTGATAAGATTAATATTAACATCTCTTTCAATGCCCTCGATTAAATCTTTTTAGAAGTTATAACAATTATTAGTAAAGGGGATTAGGATGATTGGGAAGAAACGAAGTTTCTTCCTCTAGATCCTTGTCCGTCCTTTCCTACTAATTGCTATAACCTTCATGGAAGTCATGCATGTCCGGTCCTTTATACTACGATTTCGCCGTTACCTCGTGGGTAGGGTGCCGTAGGGAGCGGATCATGCATGCATGCATGCATGAAGTTCTAGTTGTTACAAGTTATTGGGCTTGAAAGAGATGAGAGATATTCATCTCTCAACCCTTCCCTTATTCCTAACACTAACAAGCGAGGAAATTACTCGCTCATTAGGGGATCTTTTAAGAATAACATTTTAAAATTCACTTACCTACTGCAGTTTAAGAAAGACTACACTAGATTAAACTAGGGCAATGGTATGATTTATCTAAGGCAAGAATTAAATTAGAGAGCTAGGGTAATAAATTAATTTTAAACTAAGGCAGAAAAAAATTAAAAGGAACTTACAAGAAAATGATGCTCTTCAATCCACAAAAGATCTGAATTTTATTAATTCCAAAGAGGCATCCCTAATACAATCTTTTGATTACATATTTATAAGTAAACAGGAAAACTAGGGTTACAAATCCTCGCGCATGTGCTATTACAGATATGCCCACGAAAAATCCCAACCCGCGCACCGACGCACCGTCACCCAAAATCTGCACCGACACGTGCACTCAATGGCCGCGGAACCGCGGCATGGGTAGGGGTGGGGCCGCGGTTCCGCGGCCCTTTTGTGAGATCACTTTCTCAACTTTTTTGGGCTGCTTCTCTGTTGTTTGGGAGTTCTAGTTTTGTAGTTCTTTTCTTCATTTGGCTTCTGAGTCTTCTCCAGATCTTCAGTGAAAACTGTAGTGGAGTTTTACTGTTGCTTCGTGATGAAGTCTTGAATCTTGCTTTGTGAACTGTTCCTTATGTAGGCTTGATCAAGAATCTTCTGTTTATTGGTTAAAGTCCGACTTTCGCATCGTCTTTTCATCGTTTTCACTGTTTCCTGTCCATGAACCTGTAACCTGTAACATGTAGCAGACATGCGTCAAAAGCACCTGTTTTTATTGTAAAATGCATAAGAATGGGGAATATAAAATGCAATATTATGGTGTGAACAATAACTCAAGGATATAAGTTTTATACCGTGTCGCAACGATACAATTTTAACGTGTCATGTAGGAACCGGACACATACATAGTTTTTTCCCTTCTTTTTCTGAGAATGGACACATATTTAGGCTGTGCTACATTCTAAATATTCGGCTTATTTTTCTCTGGCATTTGGTACTACTCATGATATTTTATATTTGTTGTTGATGATGCTCGATATTGGCGACCCTTAAGATCATGACATGTGGCGGATGGCGGGCCCTATAACATAGAAAAAAGGGCCCACAGAGGTCAACCAGGCCTCCCCTGTACCCAACCTGCAATCGCAAGCTAGCCTCCTCGGGGCTCCCTGCCGGTTTGTTGGATATAGTGCCCTCAAAGTCAATTATTGGATCGCAGGCACGTGATTGTAATGATTGAGGGAGGACCTATGCCGGTAGGACAGTCTTACTCGTGATGATAGTATGCTATCTGGTTCATCTTTATCATCGTGTACAGCTTTAGGTGACTTTACAGATCACTATTACACATTGATAGAGCCCTCAGGATTCTTGTTTGACTACCAGCAGTATGATGGCGATCATATACGTAGGAGCTGGGGTCTATAAGCACATCCTTAAAAGGTTCC
The DNA here is from genome assembly GCA_030015575.1 of Agapanthus africanus. Lineage (NCBI taxonomy): Eukaryota > Viridiplantae > Streptophyta > Magnoliopsida > Asparagales > Amaryllidaceae > Agapanthus > Agapanthus africanus. The sequence continues at coordinate 358,521,552 of CM057346.1, forward strand.
TAGTCGTGGGAGTTTCGAGACAGGGCATCGATACTCCAGAGTAGACTAGTGTATACAGTCGAGAACCCGACGAGGGGCGGTGGCCGGTCTCACAAGCCATTGGTGTCAGTTGGATCACCTAAGATATATACAGGTGCTCATTGGGTTATGAGTACACCGGACAGGAATCACCGGGAACATGCCAGTTGCTTTTATACCTAGCATCAGATAGCAGTTCCCTGGTGACATGTGTACATGTTAATTCATCTACCTGAGATCGTCATTTGTCTCGTGTGGGTTCCTACTGTGCTTTGATTACTACCCTACCACGACTCAAAGGATTCGTGCAAACAGGTTTTAGTTGGGTACAGTCCCGAGCCACATGGAGGCAGTGAGCGGATCGGCAGGGGTTTCGTCTCTCCCGGTATTGGGGGTGAGATCGCGCTGTGTCTAGGAGACCCATTACACGAAGTCTTTGGCCAAGGCAGGAGATTTACTGGTAGGTATTCCAGTAGTATCTCAGGGTGTTCTGGGCTACAATCCGACACGATTTGTATCGCTTTTGGGGGTCTGACTTTTACCAACCCCCTAGGCCTGACATGCGATACTCATAGAAGAACGGACCGGACTGTACGGATATTGTCACTGATAGGCTCAGTAGGGTGTCATGATGAGTTCGATCATCGACCTCCCTTTTGGTCAATACTTGGTAGCCTGTTACGTACGTCTAGTACCACTGACGTGCTAGTGGTTAAATCCACAGCCAAACTATTGACGAGTCTCTATAGTCCCCCACAGACTGTTTCTCAAGTTTCGGGGGAAACGTTGTAGAGGCCGTATGGTATTATGGCAGGGTTCGATCATATACGTGCAGTCATGCACGGATCATGATCGGACGGATCATACTAGTGGGCTTTGGTTTAAGCCGGATCTTAGTATTAGATTTGTTGGATTACTTTAGTCTCTTTGCATTCGCATTCAGTCGGAATGCGGAAGCAGGTATGTATATACAGGTGAGGGGTATCCTTGTGATCCGTCACGAGTTTACTTTAGATGTTGCCTTATCTTTTTTATTGTTGTAAACATTCGGATTAATGTTTACAAATGGAAATAATGAGCTCAAAGTCATGATTAGGAGAATTAATTGTGACACATGCACAGGTGATGACTCATGGTCTCTTTCTTTGTGCATATGTTGTTAGTGTATATGCCCTAGGGGCCATTATTGTATCATACTAGCTTGTATATTACTTAATGGAAGCTTGGGATATTCACAGTTATATTAACAGTCTTGCTAAACATGATAGTATGCTACTTGGTTATATCTATCTTAATATGTGTGTACGTATTGATAGAGCCCTTAGGATCTTGCTTGACTACCAGTGTTATGATGGCAGTCACACTAGTGGGGGCTGGGTAGTCTACAAGCACATCATTTTTCAGGTCCCTAGTCGTAGGATTATCGAGACAGGGCATCGATACTCCGGAGTAGACTAGTGTGTACGCTTTTCATCCCAGTTGGGGAGATGGTCTGTCCCACAGCCATCAGTACGTCGTACTGGAGATAGTATACAGGTGCTCGTTGGGTTACAGGTACACCGGACAGGGCTCGCAGGGAACTGTTGGTTGGTATTATACCCGTCGTCAGTTAACAGTTCTCAGGTGACATAAGAACAGCATAGTCCGCAGACTTGACACTGCTGCTTCGCCTCGAGTGTGTCCCACTGTTCTTAGATTGCTACCCTACCACGGCTCAAAGGAGTCGTGCAAACAGGTAGCAGTTGGGTGCAGTCCCGAGCACTTGGAGGCAGTGGCGGTTAGACAGGATTCGGCTTTCCCGGTATTGGGAGTTGAAATTGCGCTGTGTCTGGAGAGCCATTACGCAAAGTCCTGGCCAGGGCAAGCGAGATTTACTGGTAGGTTTTTCAGTAGTTTCTCAAGGTGTAATGGGCTACGCTCCGACACGACTTATACCGCTTTTAGGGGACTGACGCTTGTCGCCCCTAGGCCCGATATGCGATAGTCCTAGACGAACAGTCCGGACTGTACGGAGATTATCACATCAGGCTCAGTAGGAGTTCGGATGGGTTTCCTCATCGACCTTCTTATCGACGTCTACCCGGGGACCGTTACGTACAGCTAGTGCCGCTTGCGGTCTGTGGTTAAACCCACTGCCAGTGTAGTAGTCGAGTCTTTAGAGTCCCACACAGAGAGTTTCCCTGCTCCGGGCGAAACGATATAGAGGTCGTATGGTTTTACGACAGGGTTCGGACATGCACGTGCATTTATGCACGTACGATGTTCGGACAGTTTTTACTAGCCGGTTTTGGTTTAAGCCAGATTGTAGTATCGGATTATTGGATTTATACAGTCTAAAGTTTTTCCGTGTTTTCACGGATAGGAGGGGCGTTCTCGTAATTTGGCAAGAAGCTTCTAGAAGGATGATGACTTGGGGGCTAAGGTAGCATTTGCATTTATTGATTTAGTTACTAATTTGTGTGATTCATCCATGGAGTTAATGATGCATTTAATGGCTAATGACTCATGAGATGAATCACACAAGATGAATGAATGAAGCATGGTTGATAAATCATTTGATTTATTCATTTAATAAATCATCATGCTTCATATATTCAAAATGAATCATTATTTCATTTTTTTCTCACTCTCACCTTCTCTCTCCTCAAGCTCTCTCTCTTCAAACCCTAATCCTAACCTCTCATGTGTTGAGATCAAGGATTAGTAAGACTTGTTAATCCCTAATCACACTTTATATTACTTAGGTGACTTTGATTAGCAATTTGAGTAACCTAGTTTCCTCAAGTTAGAGGAAAAGCTTGGAGTAGTAGCTTTCGGATGTGTTCCCGCCAAAAATTTTCGCGCAAAAGAATCCAAGGTATCAAATGGCAGCGATACGCTTAAGAAAATGCGAACCAGTATCTTCCGGTCTGTATTTTGATAAACTCCCCAATGAGGAACTGTTAAATTATGATGGTATTGAAAGAATCTCGAAAACACCTTCAATTTGATATATTATGGGTCTCATAATTCATCCGGGATCAAAAGTTATGAGTAAATGTCTATGCACACGTGATCTAAGAAAGAAGATGCGAACCAGTATTTTCTGAGCTGTATTTTGACAAACTCCTGAATGAGAAATGGCTAAATTCTAATGGTATTGAAATCATCTAGAAAAGATCTTCGATTTGATATATTATGGGCCTCATAATTCATCCGAGATCAAAAGTTATGAGCAAATGTGTTATGCACGTGTGATCTAAGGAAGAAGATGCGAACCAGTATTTTACGAGCTGTATTTTGAAAACTACGGAATGAGAAATGGCTAAATTCTGATGGTATTGAAAGAATCTCGAAAAGACCTTCGATTTGATATATTATGGGCCTCATAATTCATCCGAGATTAAAAGTTATGAGCAAATGTGTTATGCACGTGTAATCTAAAGTAATGCTCTACTACATGGGGATATCTCTTAGAAAGGGGTAGAGTTCAATCCTCAAAGGATTCAATACTCAAAGGAACTTAGTTCTCCAAGATAGGAGCATGCTCCTCCCCATAATGCGCATATGCGCAAGCGCCATGTGCGCTACGTACAACGCACGTGTGCTCGCCATGCGGCACTACGTGCAACGCACGTGCGCACCACATGAGAACATTTAATAATATTAAAAGGAGCCTAGTTCTCCATATATAGAAGCCCTGCTTCTCCTCATAATGCGCATGTGCGCTACGTCCAACGCACGTGTGCTCGCCACGCGCGCACCACATGAGAACATTTAATAATATTAAAAGAAGCATAGTTCTCCATATATAGAAGCCCTGCTTCTCCTCATAATCCGCATGTGCGCAACGTGCAACGCACGTGTGCCCGCCACGCGCGCACCACGTGCAATGCACGTGCGCACCACATGAGAACATTTAATAATATTAAAAGGAGCCTAGTTCTCTATATATAGAAGCCTTGCTTCTCATCATAATGCGCATGTGCGCTACGTGTAACGCACGTGTGCCTGCCACGCGTGCACCACATGCAACGCACGTGCGCACCACATGAGAACATTTAATAATATTAAAAGGAGCCTAGTTCTCCATATATAGAAGCCCTGCTTCTCCTCATAATGCGCATGTGCGCCACGTGCAACGCACGTGTGCCCGCCATGCGGGCACCACGTGCAACGCACGTGCGCACCACATTAGAATATTCAATTAAAAGGAGACTCGTTCTCCATAGGAGCTTGCCCCCCCATAATGCGCATATGCGCAAGCTCCATGTGCGCTACGTGCAAATATGAGCGCCCAACACGTGCGACGCACGTTCGCCCAACACGTGCGACGCACGTGCGCGAACGAAAAGAAGCCTTTTTCAGCAGCGAGAAGCTTAAGCTCCAGCCTGTTCTTCCCCCCTAATGAGTGAGACATGGTTCAAAGGGTACATCCCTCCACACCTTCGATATATGGCACTGTAATCTCTCAGTGTCGTCGGAGAGGTGGTGGGTCCCAACGAGCAATGATCCTTCTTTCTCAAATAAAAAAAAGAAGAAAAGAGAACATTGACAGAGAAACAGAGAAAGAATTCAGAGAACTCCTAAAAAGAAAGTTTGAGAAGAAATCAGAAAAAAAAGAAGGTAAACCTTTGAAAAGAAGAATTTCTTCTGAAAAGATCAATGATCTAAGAACAAGATCAAGATCTTAAAATAAAAAGAAAAGATCAAATAATAAGAATAAAATAAGAAGTAATATACTTCTTTATTAGATCATTTGATCTACACAAAGGCACTGCCTTTTGATGAACCACTGGTTCTGGAATCTTAAAAAGATTCTTTTCTTGAATCCAAAATTGGATCAAGATATTAAAACAGTGCCTTGCACTTGTAAATCTGTACCGTTGCGCTCTTGGGTTGGCGCAAGCCACCAGAGAGCGCCACGTGTCAGCTCCAGAACCACTTGCGCTATGCGCTTTTAAAAAATAGAGCATTGCTCTTTAAAGTTAGCGCAACTCACCAGATCGCGCCACGTGTCAGTAGCGCAACAGCACAGTGCATCGGCACAGCGCACCGCGCTGTTGCGCTCACCAGGGTGTGACACGTGTCACCACGACAAGCGCTTGCGCTCAATAATTGGCGCAAAGAGCCTGACAAGCCATTGTCAAGTAATTAATGCACTGCATTATTTACAGAAGGGCCAAGCCCAATTAAAAAGGACTAACAGGCCTAATAAAATGCAACACATTATTTTAAAAAGGGCAGAGCCCAAACCAAAACAGGTGCTCTGCATCATTTATAAAGGGACAGAGCCCAAATCAAAAAGGCCTAGCAGGCCAGAATAAAATGCAGTGCATTATTAAAAAGGGGAAAAGCCCTAGCACAGGCCTAATAGGCCAAAGTTAAATAAAAACGTTGAACATTTCTCAACTGGACTTAGCTCAATCATGGCCGTAAGTCCTCAAATTAAATTGACTGAGCACGGCTGCTCTTCTAAATCAATTTACATCCGGTTCGAAGGTACATCTCGGAACTCCTCTGACTCCTATCGTTGTAATCCTTCAACGATGTCAGAGAGGTGACGGGTCCCGACAACCACACATCGATACAGACTACGGGGTCCCTAAACTCGTGGACCGAAATGTGGTTAAACTAATATTCGTCCCAAAACAGGAATGTTGGACCGAAACGTCCCTAAACTAATATTCGTCCCAAAATAGGAACGTAAGACCGAAATGTCCTTAAACTAATGCTCGTCCCCAAATGGGAAAGATGGACCCCTATGTCCCTAAACTGGAACATGGACCCTATGTCTCTAAACTGGAACATGGACCACCATGTCCCTAAACTGGCAACGGACCGCGATGTCCTTAAACTACCTATGGACCACTGTGTCCCTAAACTGGAACAATAGAGCCCCCAAATGCTCTTTTGTCGGATCTAAACGATCCTGTTTAAGTTGATCTTAGCCTCAAGTATGGCTAACGTATCCTTAAACTTTCAAACAAACTTCAGTCCCAAATTGGACTATAGATCCTCCAATCAACTCTGTTTCAAGGGTACATCTCCGATCTCCTCTGACATCTGTCATTGTAATCCTTCAACGTCGTCAGAGAAGTGACGGGTCCTGACGGCCATACATGCAATGGACCACCATGTCCCTAAACTGGAAATGGATCTAGACGATCCCGTTAAGTAGATCTTAGTCTGGAAATTAGACTAACGTATCCTTAACAAACCTTTAAGTTGATCTTAGCCTCAAATATGGCTAACGTTTCCTTAAACCAAAACCCAAAACCCAAATCTAAGAAAATACGGATTTGGACTAATCCACGTCCTACGGGCGACGAAATAAATAGTCTCCGTATACAATCCACGGGCAACCACAAACAAAACAAACACACACGACACGAAGTGAACTTCTGGAGTAGAAGAAAGTGGCTACCGCGATGCAGTAGCGTAATTAACTGCAGGGGCTTGCGCCTGCACGGAAGAGCATCCCCACAATCAAAAACCCCTCAAGCGAGGGGGAATCTGACGAAATCTGCTACATCGGCCGCATCCGTCTAAACCTCCGATATACGGTGCCATAAATCAACTTGGCATCTTCGAAGAGGTGGACGGATAAAACCAAATAGCATCTGTCCTGAATCACAGGCAAGACGTCCCTGTCTTGGCCGCTGTATTCGGAGGGGAACAGGGTGGATCGTCTATTACAAAGAGGAGGCCGACGAGGAGGTGATTAACAAGAAGAAGAAGGACTTGGTTCATTAGGTATAATCTTCTTTCATAGTAGCTAACTACTCCTATGATAGTGTTAGTTCTTGTTTAGCAAAGATCCTTTCGGTTAGTCGATGTTGTTTTAAACAAAATGATTGTTTTACCTATTCCGCCTCCCCGCAACTCGTGGGGTGTACAACGTCGACTTACAGTGGTATCAGAGCCTCGCTAAACCATAACTAACTTGTTAGCAAAGTCGTTAGAAATTCGATTGCAAAACGAACCGGAAAAAACATCAATTTCACCAAGTTTCTGTCGATTTTAAAACAGGGTCTAAAAATTTTTTAGGGACCCTTAAAATTACAAGCAGGGAAACTTAGGAACAGTGGAGAAATTTAGGGTCCTAACTCGGCCAAACCGCCGCGGAACCGCGGCCGATCCAACCGATCCGCCGCGGATTCGCCGCCGAGTTGAAGCCGAGTTGACTCAAATTTCCCCAGTAACTCTTCTGTGTTAATTTTGTTCTTTCTGGAATGTTTTGTTTCTGCTCAAGTCTCAGGTGCATAGAGAAGTTTTTGGAGTAGAATCAATTGTGTTTGCTCGATCGAAATTCTACGATGTTTGGCTAATTAGATTATATCTGTGATTTGTATAATGTGTTCGTAAACCTCCCCTAACTGCTAGTATGTCGGTTGGCAGGGGTTGCACATTTCTGTAATGATTTTACTGTTTGTGTTTATGAACTTGATTGGATCGTTGTGATGATTAGCCGGGGTTTGAGATGGGTTTTATATTCATTCATTCGATGTAAATTGTAATATGTTGTAATATTCTTTTGCAGGGCACATCCAGGTTGCGGTTGTAGCCACCGTTGTATTATTTCATTTACTGTTTTTGCTCCTAGGATAGACCTAAGGTGGGGTGCACAAACTACCGGGTACTTTGAAGTGTTTAGTGGCCTACTCACGTTGTTGAGGGAGACCACTTCTCTTCGGGTACTTGGCGGGTAGTTTGCCATACCCGTAGGGGTCTAGGGTGGGGTAATGGCTATTCATCACAACTGTGTAATTCGTCTTTCGTTGCAGGTTCAAAGGAAACGCGGATTGCTTGTATATCCAATAATGTTCATCTATGATCTGGAATGCCTATTATTGCGTCTGACAAATGTACAATACATATATATGATAGCTATTTAGATGTCACTTATGTTTTACACCCGCGCTAGCCCAGCCCCCGCTCTGTCGTTAGTTAAGTAACCTAACGGGTGATGACGAGACCCAGTGGCGAATGCAGATAGCATAAGAGGACGTTGTATTTTCGTTGTTTTCTGCAATGATAGGTTAATTGATGGGACACATTATTATAATGCAAAGAAAATAAACCAAAGTTGAATCGTTGGAACAGTTTAAAAGAAACCACTCGATTATTTTAAGACAGAGGATATTTTTTAATTGCGGAGCTTTAACCACTCCTTTTAAAAGCTATCAGGTTCCTTTGATCATATCAAGTTCACCACGTTCACGGTTTCGCCAAAACTATTCGTAGCCCTCCGTCATTTCATTTGGGTATTCAGTAGTATTCAAGCTATGTATTTTGACCTAACGCCAATGCATAGTGTTTGGTAGCTGCTGGGTATTCATTTGTTGCATAGATAGATGAGTTAGTTTGGGACAATCGTATTATCATTTGGCCTACATCAGGGGTATGTACGGATGGGTTCAAATTAACAAGATAATGATGGGTAGAACTTGACATGTGACTTATGACATTTTGACCTAACGCCAAGGTCATAAGAGCATGGGGCAAAAATTTATATCGGGAATTTCTAAAGAAACTAAAATTTGCAAAGACATGCATACCATTTGGAGTGTGATGAATGTTGGTAGGATTTCTTCAACATTATCACACGATGATATTTGGATCCCGATCCTACTGTGAGTATATGCTACTCATCAGGAGATTCGTCACTTAATGATTAATGCTATAAAACAAGTAGGTGCCGAGAAAGGTGTCAGCGGGGTTACGCCCCCAGAGAAAAGAGGTTATTTAATTAAGGAACTTCGCGAAAGCGTTAGAAAACCTCCCTCGAAGTACCGACACCGGCATGGCTGAACGGTTAAGCAAATATTGTACAGTGAGAATAGTCCTGGCTAGTTCTTCCTTTTTGGTTTGAGGAGGGATTCGAGAAACAGTGGGAGCCATCCAGTTTAGATAAACTAAAAACCACTCTAAACTTGCAAGAGCATCATGCTAAAGTGTTCCCTCTCTCTCTCGTTGCAGCGACCCAAAAACATGACTGGCCTTAAGTTACTATTAGATAAAAATATATTGACAGGGCCAAACTATAAAGATTGGATGCGGAATGTCAAGATGGCTTCGACCTATGACAAATTAGGGTATGTCCTTACCGCTAAGGCACCTGCTGTCCCTGGTCCCAAATCCAGTAATGCGGATAAGGAAATCCGCAAAACCTGGGAGTTAGGTTGCGCGAGGGCCAAGTGCATCATGCTTGCCTCGATGAATAATGAACATTAGAGGAGGCACGAGGATATGGATCTTGATACTATATTTCTCCATACAAAGGAACTTTATGAAGAGCAATCTCGTATAGCAAGATACAAGACCTCAAAAAACTTGTTTCAGGCGAGGTTGGCCGTCAGATCATCGGTAAGAGAACATGTCCTAAAGTTGATTGGCTATATAGAAGAGCTCGCAGACCTAGGTATGACTTTTGAGAACGAGCTCTATACAGACTTGATTCTCCAGTCCCTTCCTTCCACCTACGCCCAGTTTATTCTGAATTTCAACATTCAAAGAAAAGAAGTTGAACTTTCAGAACTCCTTAACATGTTGAGGAGTGCAGAGGGCACCTTGTAGAAGGCAAGGGATACACCCGCTATGTTTGTTCGCGGTGCTTCTTCTTCCGGGACCAAGGATAGGGCCAAAGGAAGGAAGAATAAGGCCGCCACCAAACCTAGAGGAGGTGTTAGAAAGGTGGGAGCGAAGGGAGAGAAAAAGATTGCGGTGCCAGTAGTGGCAAAGGATGAGTGCTTCCACTGTCATAGGAAAGGGCACTGGAAAAAGGATTGCAAAGCTTGGAATGCCAAGAACCAGGAACCGAAGAAAGCTGTGGCTTCGACTTCAGGTGTGTTTGTAATTGAGAATTGTCTGTCAATCAACTCTACTTCCTGGGTATTGGATACCGGATCAGGATCTCATATATGCAATTCATTGCAGTGTAACACTTTGAAATTTCGTTAGAATGTTTTTCGTGTTAATTAGTAATTGTGCGTGTTATTATATATGTGTACATAGGATTATTAGTTATTTTAGTCGGGTTTACCCTAATTGGAAAATTTTCCTTTGTAGTGTACACTTGCACACTTAGCCATTTTGTGACCTAGGTTAAAAGTGTTAACCATTTCATTTCATTCTTGCATGGTTCATGGTTATTTTCCCCACCCTTTTATCAAAAACAAAACCCTTTTTAAAATGCAAAATTTGAATTAGAAAATGAGAGCATGGTGTTAGGTGAAAAAGGTTGACTTTTGACCCCATTTCCTTCTCTTCTCTCTCTCTTCTCCTCACTTCAGAAATTCTGCAAAATTCCAGCAGAAAACCCTAGCTTTTCTTCATCTTTTCCTCTCCTTTTCACTTCTCTTTGATCTCTACACAAATCCTACACAAAAACCACTCATTTCTTCACTCAAAACCTTAGAAAAATGACTTTTTGGGGGAGTTTGGAGGCAAGTCTGTGTTTGTGAAGGAAGGAGCAGAAGTTTGGGTTTCTTTAGGGTTTTTGGAAGGTATATATCTCACACTTAACACTCCTTTTCATAACTTGTAGTAATTCTAGCAAAATATCACTTTTTGTGCATTGTTTTGTGCTATTGAAGGGATTGTGTGATGATATGTTAAAATTAGCATTTTTATGGCTTGGTTAGCTTGGTAATGGGTTATTAGTGTGGTTTTAGACTTGGGTTTGCTTCGGATTTCAGAAAAATACCATAAAGTATCATTTTAGTGTAAAAATGTGATTTTTAACTAGAATTAGGGCTCTGTGGAATCTGCTTCTACCCGGGGTGTTTCAGAATGAAATTGGATTTACTGTAGCATGTATAGGGGGTATAGAGTGCACACACAAAAACTGGGAGCCCAATTCCCAAGACAGGCTGCCGGAATATTCATTCTGGCCGCAATTTGCGGCCAAATGGGTGAGTTGGGGGTTGGGGTTTGGGTCACTGGAGTCTGCTTCTATGTGTAGTATTGTGGTATATATATTTTTATAATATCTGTTCTGTATCAAAATCTGGAGTAGAATACCCTATTTCCCGTATTTTTAATCTTTCGCGACACGCGTGATACGTGTGTGTGGGTTTGCGGTTTCTCCGTATCGCGACGCGTCGGAGTGACTTCAGGCGCGTAATCACACGTTTTAGTGTATCGCGCACACGCGCGCTTGGTTTGCGACACGGGTTTCTAGTTAACTTTAAATGTCGTGTTTGCATTGTTTTGAGCTTATGTGTGATATTCTGTGAAATTCTAGGTTCGCCGGCGAGTGCGACGGACGCCGCGAAGAAGGGGAAACAAGTCATCGGCTATACCTAGCGAGAGACTACGGTGAGTAGATTTAACATTTACGGGGATATCGCCCGCATGGCGTTATGCGTCAGGGCTGATAGGACCTTATAGCGATATGTTTTGCATTCACCTACATGACTACTGTTTATTGCATACCGCATTCCCTGCTATGCGTATATAAACTACAATTGATAGAACACCACACTATTACTCACGGTTCAAGTTGCACGAGCACGATTTATATGCTACACTCACACCGTTAGTGATTGCCATGACACTCACATTATTGGATTGCTATATATCATACGTCAGATTGTTTCCGCATTATTGATGATTGCCATGAATTGCCGCATATCAGCAGATGTTATATTCATACGTGGACACATCTACATCACATATTCATACATGTGCCATGTATATATTGATATCCTCATACCTGCATAGATTTACGCATTGAGATATGTTGTTTCCATGTTATTTCTGGATTTGGGAACCGTGGATATTTTAAAAGAGAATAGGTAATTATTAAAAAACCCGGTTTCCCTTGATATGATATTTCAGTGCGTCCACCATGTGTTTTCTCGGTGCTAGAGCTCGATATATGAGAGAGAGAGGGCTGACCCGGACTGACGGATGCCCGATATATGAGAGAGAGAGGGCTGACCCGGACTGACGGATGCCCGATATAAGAGAGAGAGGGCTGACCCGGACTGACGGATGCCCGATATATGAGAGAGGGGGGGCTGACCCGGACTGACGGATGCCCGATATAGGAAGATTTGCGTGTCGATGCTGGACACGAGTATTTATGATATTTGGGTGCCGATGTTAGGCACTCGTGATTCTCAAAGAGTTACAGGATTGGAGGGCCGATGAGAGTGCCGGCGCCTGAGCTATTTGGGGGATCTGGGGTGCATTGATGGACACCGATTACATATTCCACGTTGGCATTCCGTGTAGATGTTATGTTCCCATGCTCAACATTCATTATTGTATCTCATCCTGTAGTTATATTACCTGGTAGAGCACTTGCATGATTATTGCACATACTGCTTATCATGCATTGATATCATCAGCTGGCATATGATAGAGTAGCGCAGTACGTGCATGCTCGTGATTACCTTTATATGTTATTTCTATTCAAGAGTTGGCAACTCACCCCCGTTGTGCCACTGTATTTGCAGGTTGCCCCTCGGAGTAGTCGCGGCAGGCTGCTTTCTTACATCTTTTGGCTACAGATACCACTACAGTTGGTGCGTGAGCTGTTTTGCTGTTAGGTGGGTTGTGGTATCTGGTTACTTTTATTGTACACACTTTTGTATCTAGTATTCTCCATCTACCATATATGTACTTGACTTAGAGACAGTGTGAGGACGATAATGTATATTATTTGTATTCTGGTGTCGAGCTCTTTGTGAGCCGACTTTACTTATGCAGTTTATTCTATCTGTGATGTTCCCACTTGTTGATCTTGATCTTCGCTACGGCGTCGTATATTGCTATCTTTGTGATTATTTACTTAAGATTTCTTGTCACTTTTGTAAATCCTTCCATTCAAGTTTAAGACACTCTATACTTTTACTGGTTTGATTTCTGGGTTTTCGGTTCACTTAGTCGCGTTACGCCTGTAGACGTTACGTGGTTAAGTGCCGGTCACGAACCAAACTTTGGGTCGTGACAAAGTTGGTATCAGAGCGTAGGTTTTACCTTTTGGAGGGTTCCTAGGATGACCCTGGTATGATGGAGTAGGTAGCTGAAGAAGAGTGGCGTAGCGTGCGTATGTTCCGCGGCATACTCACGACACGTTACTCCGCCAAGGCGACCGTATGACTTATCGATTTAAATTCTTTCTTGAGTACATACATTCTTGCGATTCGATTTCTGTATCCTTATCGAATCCTACTTTTCCTTTCAGCCATTATGCCGCAAAGACTACGAGGGCTCAGAGAGCTGCCGCGAGGGCCGAGATTCGAGTTGACTCGTCCGAGACGAGGACTGATCCGGATAGTACACCGGTTGTGCCCGAGCAGGCTGCTCCTGCCGTGACAGATCAGATTGCCATGTTAGGGGCTGGTGTGCAGGAGATGCGCCAGACGGTAGGATCCAGTATGCAGGAGATGCGCCAGATGATGGGATCTCTAGTTGAGACGATTCGAGCGCAGCGACCAGAGGTAGTTCCACCCATTGCAGAGACCGCGGTGGTATCCACAGGAGAGGCAGTTGCCCCTGCAGCTACAGAGGTTATTACAGTATCGCTGTCAGAGTTTATGAGGCTGAAGCCTCCGGTCTTCACAGGCACCGATGCAGCCGAGGACCCACAGTCTTTCATTGATAGGATGGCTCGGATATGCCGTTCCCTCAGATGCGAAGATGCGAGATGGGTTGAGTTCGCGAGCTTTCGCCTGGAAGGTCTTGCGCAAAAATGGTGCGAATCAGTCGAGAAGGGTAGAGCAGCAGGTCTTTTTCCTATGACCTGGACAGAGTTTATGGCGCTATTCATTGCCCGCTTTCTTCCCTGAGTGTCAGAGATGCTAGAGCACGCAGATTCAAGTCCTTACGTCAGACTCCGGAGATGTCAGTGGCAGAGTATGATGTCCTGTTCACCGAGCTATCAGTGTATGCTCCGTACCTAGTGGCTACTGAGGAGTTGCGAGTCAAGAGATTTGTCCGAGGCTTGCTTACACCACTGTTTCTAGCGATCAGCGCACAGCATTACGAGACATATGCAGCAGTTGTGGACGTAGCCCTATTAGTCGAGGAGCGCCTTGCTGAGACTTCGGTAGTTCCAAAGCCAAAGAGTGTTCATGCGGATACATCAGCACAGAGACAGCCTTTTCAGCGCCGTGATAGACGTCTTGCAGGTAGCAGAGATTTAGGGTAGGGCCGGTTGTTCAGTTCCTATTCCCAGGAGGGTCAGCGGTCATCGTCGGGATGTTTTCGCTGCGGGAGTTCTTATCATCATGTGCGAGATTGTCCTGAGATACCACGGAGGGAGGCAGCAGCACCGCACGTCACACTACCACCTTCACCACCCCAGACGACATTGCCGATTGTACCTACTGTTACTCCGCTCCAGACTCATGCACAGAGAGGTCATGGTCGCGGAGGATTTGGTCATAGAGTACGAGGTGATCGAGGCAGAGGACAGCCAGCTGCCGGCAGGGGACAGTCAGTCGCAGGTGGAGGACAGGTGCGAGTTTTTGCTTTGACGCATCAGGACGTGCAGGCGTCCAAGCTATGGTCTCAGGTATCCTTCCAGTATGTTCTGTTGATGCACACGTGTTATTCGATCCTGGATCCACGCACTCGTACGTATCCACACACTTTGTGCTGAGTTTGGGTAGAGAGTCCGGTTTGCTTGATCCGCCGCTTGTTGTGACTACTCCTGTGGGAGAGTCGTTTGTTGCAAGGCACGTGTTCCGATCCTGTACCGTCCGTATTGGTGAGAGAGAGTTTCCGGTCGATTTGATCCTTCTTGAGATGTTGGACTTCGACGTTCTTTTGGGCATGGATTTGTTAGCCACGTGCTATGCTTCTGTTGACTGCCGTGAGAAGACAGTTATATTTTGTTTTCCCGGCGAGTCGGTTTTTGTTGTGTTGGGGGACCGTGGTGCCACCCCTCACAGTGTGATTTCTTCTTTTCGCGCTGGACAGCTTTTGAGGAAGGGATGTCAGGGATTTCTTGCCTATGTTTGCGATACTAGAGCTACAGAGGTTCCGTTGGATCAGGTTCTGGTGGTTAGCGAGTTCCCTGATGTGTTCCCTGACGAGCTTCCTGGGCTACCGCCCGAACGTGATATTTCTTTCTGTATTGATTTGGTTCCTGGCACGAGGCCTATTTCTGTACCGCCTTATCGGATGGCCCCGGCGGAACTTAGAGAATTGAAGGGTCAGTTGCAAGATTTGCTAGATAAGGGACTTATTCGACCCAGTGTTTCTCCTTGGGGTGCTCCAGTCCTGTTTGTCAAGAAGAAGGACGGCAGTATGCGTTTGTGTATCGACTACCGTCAGCTGAACAAGGTGACAGTGCGGAACAGGTATCCTTTGCCACGCATCGACGATTTGTTCGACCAGCTTCAGGGGCAGGATACTTTTCGAGGATCGATTTGCGATCAGGCTACCATCAGCTGCGGGTTCGACAGGAGGACATTCCTAGGACAACTTTCTGTACGTGCTACGGCCATTATGAGTTTTTGGTGATGTCGTTCGGACTCACCAATGCGCCAGCAGCTTTTATGGACTTGATGAACCGTATTTTCCGGCCGTATCTTGATCTGTTCATCATAGTATTCATTGACGATATCTTTGTGTATTCTCGGAGTAGAGAGGAGTACGAGCAGCACCTGTGGATTACACTGCAGACCTTGAGGGAGCATCGGCTTTTCGCCAAATTCTCCAAGTGTGCTTTCTGGCTGGACTGCGTAGACTTTTTGGGGCACGTGATTACACGAGATGGTATATGTGTAGACCCGAGGAAGATTGAGGCCATTCGGAGTTGGCCTAGACCCACGTCAGTGACGGAGGTTCGTAGCTTTCTAGGGCTGGCAGGCTACTACAGGCGATTCGTGTAGGACTTCTCCCGCATTGCTACACCTTTGACCGGGTTGACCCGGAAGGGAGTTCGTTTCGATTGGACGGAGGAGTGTGAGCACAGTTTCCAGCAGCTACGGGCTCTACTGACTACGACACCAGTGCTATCATTGCTTTCAGGATCAGGCGGATTTGTGGTCTATTGTGATGCTTCACGAGTGGGGCTAGGGTGCATATTGATACAGCATGACAGGGTGATCGCGTATGCTTCGCGGCAATTAAAGAAACATGAACAGAACTACACCACTCACGATTTGGAGATGGCTGCAGTGGTCTTTGCACTTAAGATCTGGCGACATTACCTATATGGAGAGTCGTGCCAGATATTCACTGATCACAAGAGCTTAAAGTATATATTCCAGCTGCGAGACTTGAACCTTAGACAGCGCCGATGGATGGAGTTAGTGAAGGACTACGATTGTGAGATCTTGTATCACCCGGGCAGGGCTAATGTAGTGGCGGATGCTTTGAGCAGGAGGCCCGGGGGTAGTCTATCTTGTTTGAGCGCAGTACAGAGGCAGTCGTTGGCAGATTGGCAGATCTTATGCGACAGCCGGGTACAGTTCGAGTTTACGCCGATCGGAGGACAGATTGCGCATGTTCGTGCACACCCACAGTTGCTTGACCGTATACATGAGGCACAGCACAATGATGCCCCATGTTCAGAGATCATGGCACAGATGGGACAGGGCAGATTTTCCGAGTTCGTGATCGATGATTAGGGGATACTACGATTTGGGGCTAGACTGTGCGTACCAGATGCTGAGGGATTGCGGCGTGAGATTCTTGAGGAGGCACATCAATCGGTATACAGTGTTCATCCCGGTTCCACCAAGATGTACCATGACATGAGCAGTGTTTACTGGTGGGATGGAATGAAGAGAGACATCGCAGATTTTGTGTCGAGATGCCTGACCTGTCAGCAAGTCAAGGCTGAGCACCAGAGGCCCGCGGGAGAGCTACAGCCGTTACCCATTCCGGAGTGGAAATGGGAGCAGATTTCTATGGAATTCATTGTGGGTCTACCCAGGACTAGTCGAGGGTATGACTCCATTTGGGTGATCGTGGATCGTTTGACGAAAGCGGCTCACTTCCTACCGGTGATGACGACTTTCGGATTTGCTCAGTATGCCCAGATTTACATCAAAGAGATTGTACGACTGCACAGAGTTCCGACATGTATCGTGTCCGACAGAGGCACCCAGTTTACCAGCCGGCTATGGCAGAGACTTCAGGAGGCTTTGGGCACTCGCTTGAGTTTCAGCACAGCATTTCATCCGCAGACCGACGGACAGTCAGAGCGGACTATTCAGACTCTCGAGGACATGCTTAGAGCGTGCGTCTTAGACTTTGGAGGTAGCTGGGATCATCATTTACCCTTAGAAGAGTTCTCCTACAACAACAGCTACCAGGAGACCATTCAGATGGCACCGTTTGAGGCTCTTTATGGGAGGAGATGCAGATCGCCCGCCTGTTGGACAGAGCTCAGTGAGAGCAGTATCTTAGGGTCACAGATTGTTGAGGAGACGACCGCGAAGATCCAGTTGATTCGCGACAGGATGAGAGCAGCCCAGAGTAGGCAGAGATCTTATGCGGACCGTCGGCGGCGCAGACTTGAGTTTTCTGTTGGTGATCATGTTTTTTTTGTAGGGTTCCTAGGCACACTTAAGAGGTCTCACAAGGCATCAATCATGCCAATTTCAAATTTTACAAGTGCCGAGAAACCCTAATACGGATCGATGACTATATTTTAGGCGAAACTAAAAGCTAGTTAACAACTTAACTAAAGGGTAAACGGAAATACAACCTTTGTAGATCCGGTCCTCCACCTTCATAGCTCCGTGATGAAGTCCCCTTGCTGTGATCATCGGACCCCGGACTCTCGCGGTGGTTTCATCGAAAGAATGATCGGGCTAGGTCGTCGACTACGATGCCGAAGATGATCTACGTCGAGGCAACACAAGATCAAGCTCCCACTTCACCAAGTCATGAAACTTATGAAGAATAGACCCTATACTACATGGCAAGTGGTAGAGGATGAAGAAATAGGAAGTGGGTTCACTTTAGAATTGGATTTCTCACTCTTTTTCTCAAGGCACCATTGTTGGTAGCAAGCTTCTTCATCTTGAAGAAGAAGAAGAAGAAGAAGATATGATAAGTGTTATTTTAAAAGAAAAATAAAATGAATACTTATCATATGGCAACCATGGTTAGGTGTAGAGAATAGACTATGGTTAATTTAAACGGTTAGGGTTAAGCATGAGACAAGAATGGTGGACTTGTTTAAAGCTTCATGAAGCTTCAACAAGCAAACAAAGAAAGCCACCATTTCTTATTTATCTTTTCCAAAATGAATAAATAAATAAATAAATAAGTAATTAAATAAACAAAACCCTAATCATTAACTTAACCATGGTTTAATTCTTAACACAAACCCAAGTGAGCATGTATCATCAAACATGATACAAACAAGTGCACAAAAGTATATCACATATACAACTTGTGCATTTCAAGTGAGAAAATCCATTTAAAGTGAACCGATACTAGTTAATGCAAACTAATATATCAAATATATAATTATGCATTAAATAATTAAATCAACACTTGATTTAACGATCCGGTCATATCGCATATGACCGACTAATATCAATAGCAACAACTTATCGAATCAACACTTGATCCGATAACCCGGCTATATCACATATAACCGATCAATGTCACAAATCGCGAGAATCGAATACAGTATCACATACTGGTATTATTCTCGGTCCCGCACATATCTCATATGCGCTCCTATTTCGTTTCGCTTGAGCCAGGAAACCTCTGTGTAGGACTCTAAAGACTCGTCAATACGCCGGCAGCAGGTGATGATCATATAAAACACCCACAAGCCGCAAGCGGTCTGCTAAACGTAACGGCCACCCGGATACTGAGCGATCAGAAGATCGACGAGCAAGCCCGCTCACACTCCTGTGAATCCAACCAGCAACACTTACCGTACAGTCCGGTCTGTTCGTCTGATATGTCGCATATCTCGCCTAGGGGTGGTAAACGTCAGACCCCAATAGCTCGATAAGTCGTGTCGATATGAGGTCTATAACAGTTCGAGAAACTACTGGTAACACTTACCAGTAAATCTCAGCAACCCTGGCCAGGGATTTCCGGTTATAGCCAATCGAACACAGCGCAACATCAACTCCCTATACCGGGAGAGACGAATCCCCTCTTATCGCTCATTGCCTCCATGTGATTCGGGATTGTACCCAAAAACCACCGTTTTGCACGCCCTCTTGGACGTGGTAAGGTGGAAATCAAAGCACAATGGGAATCACACAAGACTCTATGACGATCTCGGGTCAACAGACTACTCTGTACCAGTGTCACCAGAGAACTGCCATCTGACGTAAGGTATAATACCATCTGGGAGTTCTCGGCGAGTCCGTCCAGTGTACCCAGTCTCCACTGAGCACCCGTATATCATCTCTGATGTCAAACACCAATGGATATGGGATCATCCATCGCCCATCTGTATGGGTCGAGAAGGTATACGCTAGTCTACTCTGGTATATCGATGCCCCGTCTCGATACACCCACGACTAGGGACCTTGAAGGATGTACTTATGGACTACCATGTCCCCACTAGTATGATCCGCATCATAGTCCAGGTAGTCATGTACACATCCTAAGGGCTTTACCAACATGTAACAGAGAGACAATGTGTATACACGTTAAGGTAAAGAGTAACCAGATAGCATACTATCATGTCGAGCAAGAAAGTCCTCCCTATATATGTCCCAGCATCCACTACAATATACATCCTATGTATAGCAATGGCCTCTAGGGCATACATATAACTAACAATCTCCCATTTGCACTAGGGCCATCTGATAGCAGTGGTTGTAGTATCTCATACTCAACCATCCCATAAAAGTCTCTCTCTGGGAATAGGCCTTTGTGAGTGGATCCGCCGTGTTGTCCTCTGAGTTTGCTCTCCTTACCTTGATCCCCTAGGAGATCAACCATCTCCATGATCAGGTGATACTGCCTTAGAATATGTCTGGATCACTGATGGGATGGACGTTCCTTGGCATAAGCCACAACTCCATTGTCACACAATGGGAGGAACTAAGTTCATCTCATGAACAAATATACATCCAGACTGCCTCTTTGGTAGCATCTTAAGTAGCGATGTATCCAGCCTTTATCGTCTAGTATGCCACGGTATCTAGCTTGGAAGTCTTCTAACATACCGTCCCTTTACTAAGGGTAAAGACAATGCCTGTGACTGACATTCAGTCGTCCTTATCACCCTGGAACCTTTCCAGTGATTCTCCCCAGGATCGATTGATACCATTTCACTACAACTAGTGAGAATCCTAACATCCATTTAGATCTATCTCATAGATCCAAAACCTAGGATTTAGTAGGTATTAGTTTGATCCTATATGGAGAATCCTAGTGATAAGTGGAGATTGACCGAGCGTAGCATAGGAAACTCCTTCCCTATCAAGAGTATGTCATCCACGTACTCTACGAGGATCACCACCATACTCCCTACTACCTTTTTGTATATACAAGGTTCATCTACCATTTTGATGATGTCAAACTCTTTGACTAACACATCAAAACAGATGTTCCAACTCCGCGATGCCTGCTTTATCCTATAAAGCATCTTGTACACGTTTCCGCTGCTCCCACTGTTTACGAAGCCCTCTGGCTGTGTACTTACAGACGTTCTCTTCTAAAACGTCATTTAGAAAATCAGTCATGGCACCCAACCGCCAGATATCGTAGGCATGGTATGTAGCCGTGGCAAGTAGGATCTGGATGGACTTAAGCATAGCCACTGGAAAAAGGTTTCATCATTTTCCACGCCTGGTCGATGACGAAAACCTTTAACATGTTTAGCTTTGAAAGTCTCAACTTTTCCATCTACACCAAGTAATCTTCTCAAGATATACTTACTCCTGATGGGGATTTAACCCTTCAGATATAGCAACCAAAGTCCATACTTTGTTGGTGTATAAGGATTCTATCTCAAATCGCTAAGCATCCAGCCATTCTCACAGAGTCCAACTCCTGATGGCCAGCTCGAAACTAGTTGGGTCATCGTCTCATGATGCAATCCTCGCTCCCACTTTCATAGAGAAACCGAAGTATCTCTCAGGCGGGTGAGGAATCCTACTAGATCGGCGGAGAGGCTGAGGTTCGTTGGTAACTTTTGAATCCTTTGGTTCTTTCAAATCATCAGCTGCAGTTTGTATAGCTGGAACCTTTCCAGTTCTACATTACAGACCTTGCCTCGAGATTGTCCGGATTTTGCTTTTAGACATAGGCCGGTCAACCCCAAATCTTAACTAGCTTAAGACATGGTCTCTTCCCTTTCCATATCACATATGAAGTGGTAGGAAACTGATTTGATTTGAACCCTATTCAATAGGTATGCAGCTTCTCAAGTGCATAACTCCTAAAAGGAAATAGGTAACTCAGTAGTACTCATCATAGAGCACACCTTATCACATAGGGTGTTATTGCTCCGCCCCGATATACCATCGTGCTATGGTGTATACGGAGGAGTAATGCTGAGATAGAATCTCATTCTCCTTTAGAAAAGTCCAAGAATTTCGTGCACAAGTATTCTCCTCCCTGATCACATCAAAGGACATAATACTTCTACCCGTATTGGTTCTCTACTTCTAACTTATATTCTATGAATATCTCAAAAGGTTCGGACTTGTGTATCAACAGGAACATATGACTGAATCTTAAGAGATCATCAGAGGACGTAATGAAGTATAAAGAACCGGTCTTGGCATGTGTAGACTGAGGACCTTACATACATCAACATGTATCAATCCCAAGAGTTTACTGACTCTTTCTCTGTTTCCAGTAAAAGGAGCTATGATCATCTTATCTTTGTGACATGACTGGCAAGTTTCACAAGATGTAAATTCAAACTGATTTAAATATGCATCTATATGTAACTTCAGCTAGTCGGGTCGCATTGATATGACCTAGTCTACAATACCTCAAGAAAAATTCGTTCATTTCTGAACTCATCCTCTTGTGTGTGTTCTGTATACTAAGAACTGTAGTTTGATTTAGAACATCAACGCTTTTAGATAACGTGCCTGAACCGATCAACTTTTGATATAGGAAATGTTCAAAACATTATTCAACAATACAAAATTTTATCATTTCTTTACTAATAAAGAGACTGATATGATTTTGTATATCAGGTTCGGTATCTAATAGCATTTGTTCAGAATCAATGTATTGGTAATACCAACAGACTTGGATGCAACACTTGCCCCGTTTTCTGTCTCATGAAACTTATCACCCGTTCTCAGTTTTTCTACCTTTTTTGCATCCCTATGTAACAGATTACATATCTGGGATCCTGATCCGGTATCATATACCCAGGATGCGGAGGATACTGAGAAACAGTTCTTTGTAATGAACACACCCGAAGGAGATGCATCATATGCACTTTCTTTGTTTGGGTGGCACGAGAATTCTGGTATTCCCCAATTTCCTGCTCAGTCTTATAACAATTATAATTTGGAGCGGGACCAACGTTCCCCAGCTCAGTATAACAAGCGGGTTCGGTCAAATATCCGTATTATTATCTTGATTAAGGCGTGATATGGTCGCTACCTGGAGAGAGAGAGAAGAAAACACTCAGCGTGCGCTCTTGCAAGAATAGATTGGTTATTATTTTATCTAATCAGGATGGCTCCCACTGTTTTTTTTTATCAAATCTTCCTTCAAACCCTAAAAGGAAAGACTAGCCAGGATTAATTACACACTACAAGTTTGCCAATCTTTCAGCCAGGCCAGTGTCGGTACTTTGAGGGAGGTCCCCCGTGCTTTCGCACGAACCTAATTAATGTAAACCTCGTTTTCCCAGAGGCGTAACCCCGTTAACACCTTTCTAGACACCTACTTGATCGGCTAATTGTAATGTGTAAAACTCTCCCAGGAGTAACAATTACTCGCAGCGGGTATCGGGATCCAACTATCTCATAGAAGGCATGCAATCTCATTGCAAATTTCAACACTTGAAATTCCCGATAATATTTTGCCCCTAGCGTGCTATGACCTTGACGCATGCCAAACAACCCATAGTCCGCTAGTCAAGTTCAACCCGTACATTTCTTGATTGATTAAACCCACCCGCACGACCCTTGACGCATGCCAAACAACGCCGTACGAATACCCTAATCCAATCGCATCGTATGCTAGCGGATAAGCACTAGTTAGCTACCGTACACTACGCCTTGACGCATGCCAAACAACCGCAGCACGAATACTAACTAGTACTTATCTGAAATGACGGAGGGCTACGACAGGTTTTTCTAGAAACCAATTGCGTAATGAACTTGATATCGTTGTAGAATCAAATGATTTTTAAATGGAGTGTTTTTGATGCTTTTCTAGTTTTGCTAAAAGGGTCACTCCCGGTGAAGGGATCGTCGGCCCTTTCCTCATCGAATAAGGTGCGGGATATATCATATATATCACTGTGTAAAGCAAGAACTATAGAAGCAATAAAAAGACAAACCGAGGGTTGTAGCATCTGCCAGTTATTGCTAAAGGAGTCACTCCCGGTGAAAGGATCTCGGTCCTTTCCTCGTCGAATGAGGTGCGGGATATATCATATACATCACTGTGCAAAGCACGAACTGTAGCTACCTGTTTTATTTTTGAAATTCGATTCCACAACATCTTAGGTTTCTTTTTATTTCATTAATCACATTAATGATGTCCCATCATTTAAATACCTAAACATCACAGATAAATACGACGTACACTTATGCCATCCGCATTCGCCTCGATGTCCTCTCGTGCACCGTTAGGTTAGGTAACTAACGGCAGAGCAGGGCAGGGCTAGCGCGGGTGTAAAACAAAAGTAACGTCTATATAATATATCATATATACTATATACTGTATTTATCACAGAACATATCACATGATCACATCACAGATATCGCAGCAGAAGAATCATATGAAATATTGGATATACTAGGACGTCCGTGTTTTCTATACGAGCCAGTATAAAACACGGATTCCACGGTCGCGATGAATATCCAAAACCCACACCCCTAGACCCCTACGAGAGCGGCAAGGAACCCTACCAATTCTAGAGTTAGGAGACCCGGACTCGACTCCTCGAGTTGGTCTCTCACTGGACTCCAGAACCCGGTTACTTGTGCCCTCCTCCTTGGGTCTATCCTAGTGCGGAAAAGTAAATAATATACAAAAGGTGACATCTTCCGCAACCTGGAAGTGCCCCAATAAGAGAATATTACATATAAGTTTTTACATGAATGAAAATGAAAAACACTCATGTCACATAAAAAACCCCGGGCTATTCAAACACGACGATCCAATATAACATATCAAGCAACACATAACATCACATGTCATCAACGTAAGTAAACATGCGTATCCCAATTGTCGTTGACATATAGCAACGAAACCGGAGATATCACATATTACACTTACGGTCACAGAAAAGAAAGTGTAAAACTACAACAGTTGGAATCCGCAAACACATTAGACATCGCATGCCTAATCAAATGAATTCCTTAGACATCACATGCCTAACAATTATAAACCCCGCATTTTAGTCTCATTATCGAAAACACTTTTCAATGTAAAGTCGGGCAATTCAACAAGATTCCCGGCATCCTGATCGAATGCTCGTCGCAAACTTCAGTAGACGGTGGCACCCCCGATACCGTCGACGAAGTGCACCAAGGCGGAACACTGCTGCCGCGAGCACCCGAATGGATGCTTTCGGCGACGGGGTTCTCCTACAGTCACTTGGTCGGGGCTATGGGGTGTAGCTGTCTATTAAGTTTATCCGGCAAGTATCCGCGTACGCTACGTGATTGCGACGGACTTTTGATCACATCAAAATTCCGTGGCAACCGATCAAGTCAGACTAAACCGCTAGATTTATATCATTCATTCAGTTATCTCATAACTATTTGTGGATTCCAAATATTGTATCACATTCCAGATAAACAGAAAATGTTAAACTTTCCAATCGAACAGTCAAACACCCAAGTTTTCCCGAAACAGCTCAACACATGAATTAAGTTTAAAAACATTCACTTTGTGCCTCAGTACCAACGGTCCAGCCGTAGAAGGGTCAAGCCAACGCCTCACATGTGGCACGCCGTACTGCCCCAAACCCTAAGGTTCAAAGGGCAGTTCAAGACGGTCACATAATCGAGTTAAGGTTTGTTGTCTTCTAGAGGGACCATCGTGTTACTTGCACTACTTAGAACGTCATTAAACTTCGGAAAGATCCAACACTTGGAAATTTCCCGACAGGGGAAAACTGGGTATTTTTATCCGGTCGAACCTTTTAACATATTCTGAATATCCGGAAAACACATACGAAGTTAAACTTCCCGATCGAAACACCGAGTCCCCAATAACAATCCAGAAAACTCAACTCTTGAGTTCAGATTAAAAATTCCCAGAAAAACCAGCACTTCAAAACAGGAATTACTGTGTAAAATTAATTGACTGAAGAGACAAATTGGCCGCGGAACCACCGCATTAGCCATGCTAATGCCGCGGTTCCGCCGCGCTATGGTCGAATTAGGTGCTCGAACTTCACAGTAATTCTTAGAAATACCTGCTGATTTTTCTGCATATTTTTAATTCTCAAAAATCCACAAATCCAGAAAATGTCCAGAGAGCCGTTTTGAATTAGGGTTTCGATTCGATCGGACTTCTAACTCCGTCTACACTTCGCCTAAGGCTCTAGCTAGGCTCTGATACCACTGTAGGGTTCCTAGGCACGCTTAAGAGGTCTCACAAGGCATCAATCATGCCAATTTCAAATTTTACAAGTGCCGAGAAACCCTAATACGGATCGATGACTAGATTTTAGGCGAAACTAGAAGCTAGTTAACAACTTAACTAAAGGGTAAACGGAAATACAACCTTTGTAGATCCAGTCCTCCACCTCCGTAACTCCGTGATGAAGTCCCCTTGCTGCGATCATCGGACCCCGGACTCTCGCGGTGGTTTCATCGAAAGAATGATCGGGCTAGGTCGTCGACTTCGATGCCGAAGATGATCTACGTCGAGGCAACACAAGATCAAGCTCCCACTTCACCAAGTCATGAAACTTATGAAGAATACACCCTATACTACTTGGCAAGTGATAGAGGATGAAGAAATAGGAACTGGGTTCACTTTAGAATTGGATTTCTCACTCTTTTTCTCAAGGCACCATTGTTGGTAGCAAGCTTCTTCATCTTGAAGAAGAAGAAGAAGAAGATATGATAAGTGTTATTTTAAAAGAAAAATAAAATGAATACTTATCATATGGCAACCATGGTTAGGTGTAGAGAATAGACTATGGTTAATTTTAACAGTTAGGGTTAAGCATGAGACAGGAATGGTGGACTTGTTCAAAGCTTCATGAAGCTTCAACAAGCAAACAAAGAATGCCACCATTTCTTATTTATCTTTTCCAAAATGAAAAAATAAATAAATAAATAAGTAATTAAATAAACAAAACCCTAATCATTAACTTAACCATGGTTTAATTTTTTACACAAACCCAAGTGAGCATGTATCATCAAACATGATACAAACAAGTGCATAAAAGTATATCACATATACAACTTGTGCATTTCAAGTGAGAAAATCCATTTAAAGTGAACCAATACTAGTTAATGCAAACTAATATATCAAATATATAATTATGCATTAAATCATTAAATCAATACTTGATTTAACGATCCGGTCATATCGCATATGACCGACTAATATCAATAGCAACAACTTATCGAATCAACACTTGATCCGATAACCCGGCTATATCACATATAACCGATCAATGTCACAAATCGCGAGAATCGAATACAGTATCACATACTGGTATTATTCTCGGTCCTACACATATCTCATATGCGCTCCTATTTCGTTTCGCTTGAGCCAGGAAACCTCTGTGTAGGACTCTAAAGACTCGTCAATACGCCGGCAGCAGGTGATGATCATATCAAACACCCACAAGCCGCAAGCGGTCTGCTAAACGTAACGGCCACCCGGGTATTAAGCGATCAGAAGATCGACGAGCAAGCCCGCTCACACTCCTGTGAATCCAACCAGTAACACTTACCGTACAGTCCGGTCTGTTCGTCTGATATGTCGCATATCTCGCCTAGGGGTGGTAAACGTCAGACCCCAATAGCTCGATAAGTCGTGTCGATATGAGGTCTATAGCAGTTCGAGAAACTACTGGTAACACTTACCAGTAAATCTCAGCAACCCTGGCCAGGGATTTCCGGTTATAGCCAATCGAACACAGCGCAACATCAACTCCCTATACCGGGAGAGACGAATCCCCTCCTATCGCTCATTGCCTCCATGTGATTCGGGACTGTACCCAAAAACCACCGTTTTGCACGCCCTCTTGGATGTGGTAAGGTGGAAATCAAAGCACAGTGGGAATCACACAAGACTCTATGACGATCTCGGGTCAACAGACTACTCTGTACCAGTGTCACCAGAGAACTGCCATCTGACGTAAGGTATAATACCATCTGGGAGTTCTCGGAGAGTCCGTCTAGTATACCCAGTCTCCACTGAGCACCCGTATATCATCTCTGATGTCAAACACCAATGGATATGGGATCATCCATCGCCCATCTGTATGGGTCGAGAAGGTATACGCTAGTCTACTCTGGTATATCGATGCCCCGTCTTAATACACCCACGACTAGGGACCTTGAAGGATGTACTTATGGACTACCATGTCCCCACTAGTATGATCCGCATCATAGTCCAGGTAGTCAAGTATACATCCTAAGGGCTTTACCAACATGTAACAGAGAGACAATCAGTATACACGTTAAGGTAAAGAGTAACCAGATAGCATACTATCATGTCGAGCAAGAAAGTCCTACCTATATATGTCCCAGCATCCACTACAATATACATCCTATGTATAGCAATGGACTCTAGGGCATACATATAACTAACATTTTTGAGGGTCTCCCCAATGAAAGGTTTGATGAGATTCGGGAAGAAGGGGAAGCTTAGTCCCAGATTTGTGGGCCCCTTCGAGATCCTCGAGCGTGTTGGTGCGGTTGCGTATCGGTTAGCCCTTCCGCCCAGTTTTCCAGATGTGCACCCCGTATTTCATGTTTCGATGCTCCGCAGATATCTTTATGATCCTTCACACGCGATTCAGCACCCGACGATCCAGCTTGAGCGTGATCTTTCCTATGCAGAGCAGCCGGTGATCATTTTGGATCGACAAGTGAAGAAATTGAGATCGAAGGATATACCATCAATCAAGGTACTTTGGCATGGTCAGAGCAGCGAGGAGGTCACTTGGGAGACCGAGATCGAGATGAGGAAGAGGTATCCCACCTTTTTGAAGGTACGTGTAGTTAGATTTTGAAATTCGGGGACCGAATTTCTTTAAGGGGGTAGATTGTAACACTTTGAAATTTCGTTAGAATGTTTTTCGTGTTAATTAGTAATTGTGCATATTATTATATATGTGTACATAGGATTATCAGTTATTTTAGTCGGGTTTACCATAATTGGAAAATTTTCCTTTGTAGTGTACACTTGCACACTTAGCCATTTTGTGACCTAGGTTAAAAGTGTTAACCATTTCATTTCATTCTTGCTTGGTTCATGGTTATTTTCCCCACCGTTTTATCAAAAACAAAACCCTTTTTAAAATGCAAAATTTGAATTAGAAAATGGGAGCATGGTGTTAGGTGAAAAAGGTTGACTTTTGACCCCATTTCCTTCTCTTCTCTCTCTCTTCTCCTCACTTCAGAAATTCTGCAAAATTCCAGCAGAAAACCCTAGCTTTTCTTCATCTTTTCCTCTCCTTTTCACTTCTCTTTGATCTCTACACAAATCCTACACAAAAACCACTCATTTCTTCACTCAAAACCTTAGAAAAATGACTTTTTGGGGGAGTTTGGAGGCAAGTCTGTGTTTGTGAAGGAAGGAGCAGAAGTTTGGGTTTCTTTAGGGTTTTTGGAAGGTATTTATCTCACACTTAACACTCCTTTTCATAACTTGTAGTAATTCTAGCAAAATATCACTTTTTGTGCATTGTTTTGTGCTATTGAAGGGATTGTGTGATGATATGTTAAAATTAGCATTTTTATGGCTTGGTTAGCTTGGTAATGGGTTATTAGTGTGGTTTTAGACTTGGGTTTGCTTCAGATTTCAGAAAAATACCATAAAGTATCATTTTAGTGTAAAAATGTGATTTTTAACTAGAATTAGGGCTCTGTGGAATCTGCTTCTACCCGGGGTGTTTTAGAATGAAATTTGATTTACTGTAGCATGTACAGGGGGTATAGAGTGCACACACAAAACCTGGGAGCCCAATTCCCAAGACAGGCCACCGGAATATTCATTATGGCCGCAATTTGCGGCCAGATGGGTGAGTTGGGGGTTGGGGTTTGGGTCACTGGAGTCTGCTTCTATGTGTAGTATTGTGGTATATATATTTTTATAATATCTGTTCTGTATCAAAATCTGGAGTAGATACCCTATTTCCCGTATTTTTAATTTTTCGCGACACGCGTGATACATGTGTGTGGGTTTGGGGTTTCTGCGTATCGCGACGCGTCGGAGTGACTTCAGGCGCGTAATCACACGTTTTAGTGTATCGCGCACACGCGCGCTTGGTTTGCGACACGGGTTTCTAGTTGACTTTAAATGTCGTGTTTGCATGGTTTTGAGCTTATGCGTGATATTCTGTGAAATTCTAGGTTCGCCGGCGAGTGCGACGGACGCCGCGAAGAAGAGGAAACAAGTCATCGGCTATACCTAGCGAGAGACTACGGTGAGTAGATTTAACATCTACGGGGATATCGCCCGCATGGAGTTATGCGTCAGGGCTGATAGGACCTTATAGCGATATGTTTTGCATTCACCTACATGACTACTGTTTATTGCATACCGCATTCCCTGCTATGCGTATATAAACTAGAATTGATAGAACACCGCACTATTACTAATGGTTCAAGTTGCACAAGCAAGATTTATATGCTACACTCACACCGTTAGTGATTGCCATGACACTCACATTATAGGATTACTATACATCATACGTCAGATTGTTTCCGCATTATTGATGATTGCCATGAATTGCCGCATATCAGCAGATGTTATATTCATACCTGGACACATTTACATCACATATTCATACATGTGCCATGTATATATTGATATCCTCATACCTGCATAGATTTACGCATTGAGATATGTTGTTTCCATGTTATTTCTGGATTTGGGAACCGTGGATATTTTAAAAGAGAATAGGTAATTATTAAAAAACCCGGTTTTCCTTGATATGATATTTCAGTGCGTCCACCATGTGTTTTCTCGGTGCTAGAGCCCGATATATGAGAGAGAGAGGGCTGGCCCGGACTGACGGATGCCCAATATATGAGAGAGAGAGGGCTGACCCGGAATGACGGATGCCCGATATATGAGAGAGAGAGGCTGACCCGGACTGACGGATGCCCGATATATGAGAGAGGGGGGGCTGACCCGGACTGACGGATGCCCGGTATAGGAAGATTTGCATGTCGATGCTGGACACGAGTATTTATGATATTTGGGTGCCGATGTTCGGCACTTGTGATTCTCAGAGAGTTACAGGATTGGAGGGCCGATGAGAGTGCCGGCGCCTGAGCTATTTGGGGGATCTGGGGTGCATTGATAGACACCGATTACATATTCCACGTTGACATTCCGTGTAGATGTTATGTTCCCTTGCTCAGCATTCATTATTGTATCTCATCCTGTAGTTATATTACCTGATAGAGCACTTGCATGATTATTGCACATACTGCTTATCACGCATTGATATCATCTGCTGGCATATGATAGAGTAGCACAGTATGTGCATGCTCGCGATTACCTTTATATGTTATTTCTATTCACGAGTTAGCAACTCACCCCCGTTGTGCCACTGTATTTGCAGGTTGCCCCTCGGAGTAGTCGCGGCAGGCTGCTTTCTTACATCTTTTGGCTACAGATACCACTACAGTTGGTGCGTGAGCAGTTTTGCTGTTAGGTGGGTTGTGGTATCTGGTTACTTTTATTGTACACACTTTTGTATCTAGTATTCTCCATCTACCATATATGTACTTGACTTAGAGACAGTGTGAGGACGATGATGTATATTATTTGTATTCTGGCGTCGAGCTCATTGTGAGCCGACTTTACTTATGCAGTTTATTCTATCTGTGATGTTCCCACTTGTTGATCTTGATCTTCGCTACGGCGTCGTATATTGCTATCTTGGTGATTATTTACTTAAGATTTCTTGTCACTTTTGTAAATGCTTCCATTCAAGTTTAAGACACTCTATACTTTTACTGGTTTGATTTCTGGGTTTTTGGTTCACTTAGTCGCGTTACGCCTGTAGACGTTACGTGGTTAAGTGCCGGTCACGGGCCAAACTTTGAGTCGTGACAAAGTTGGTATCAGAGCGTAGGTTTTACCTTTCGGAGTGTTCCTAGGATGACCCTGGTATGATGGAGTAGGTAGCTGAAGAAGAGTGGCGTAGCGTGCGTATGTTCCGCGACATACTCACGACACGGTACTCCGCCAAGGCGACCTTAGGACTTGTCGATTTAAATTCTTTCTTGAGTACATACATTCTTGCGATTCGATTTCCGTATCCTTATCGAATCCTACTTTTCCTTTCATCCATTATGCCGCAAAGACTACGAAGGCGCAGAGAGCGGCCGCGAGGGCCGAAATTCGAGTTGACTCGTCCGAGACGAGGACTAATCCGGATAGTACACCGGTTGTGCCCGAGCAGGCTGTTCCTGCCGTGACAGATCAGATTGCCATGTTAGGGGCTGGTGTGCAGGAGATGCGCCAGACGGTAGGATCCAGTATGCAGTAGATGCGCCAGAGAAGGATATTTGGATTCGTTTGAATATCAAACTTATGCATCTTGTCAATCATGTCTCAAAGGAAAGATGACAAAGACTCCATTCACTTGACATGGAGTAAGAGCGAGCGAGCTCTTAGGACTCATACACAGCGATGTATGTGGTCCAATGTCTACACATGCAAGAGGTGGTTTTTCCTATTTCATTACTTTTACGGATGACTACTCTTGGTACGGATTCATTTTCTTGATGAAACATAAATCCGAGGCTTTTGAGAAATTCCAAGAGTATAAGAATGAAGTAGAAAACCAAACTGGCAAAAGTATCAAGACACTAAGATCTGATCGAGGTGGTGAATACTTAAGTGCCGAGTTCCTAGGTTACCTAAAAGAGAAAGGAATTCTCTCTCAGCTTACTCCTCCATACACTCCACAGTATAACGGTGTATCGGAGAGACGGAATCGAACCCTATTGGATATGGTACGTTCCATGATGTGTAATGCTGAGTTACCGCAATCTTTCTGGGGTTATGCGCTAGAATCAGCGGCATATATTTTGAACAGAGCTCCTACCAAGACTGTGCCTACCACTCCATATCATATGTGGAGTGGGAAGAAACCTTATCTTCAGTATCTAAAGATATGGGGAGGTCCAGCTTTTGTTAAAAAGCAGCATGCAGACAAACTCGAGGCATAATCAGTACTGTGTAAGTTTGTGGGATATCCAAAGAACTCCAGGGGGTATTCCTTCTATTACGCAGAGGAACAAAAGGTTTTTGTTTCTCGTAATACCCATTTTCTAGAACATCAGTTTATAGAAAAGGAAACAAGAGGGAGCGAAATAGAACTGGAAGAAATTCTAGAACCACAAACTACTACTGAAAGTTTACTAAGACCAGTAGTTCAAGAAGAACAGGACATTCCCGTACCCCTCCGCAGGAGTAGTAGGCCATCTCATACGCCTGAGAGATACTACGGTTTTCTCATAGATGGGGATAGAGAGGATTGCGTCATTGATGATGATGAACCTACTAGCTTCCAGCAGGCCATCCAGAGCGGTGACTTGGTATGATGGCTGGATGCAATGCGGACCGAGATGGAGTCCATGTACACCAACAAAGTATGGACTTTGGACTTTTCTCCAAATGGGGTAAAACCCATAGGATGCAAATGGATCTTCAAGAAAAAGATTGGTGTAGATGGACAGGTGGAAACCTATAAGGCTAGACTTGTTGCAAAGGGTTTTCGTCAAAGACCTGGTTTGGACTTTGACGAGACTTTTTCTCCAGTGGCTATGCTCAAATCCATTCGAGTCCTTCTTGCTATTGCCGCCTTCCATGATTATGAGATCTTGCAGATGGACGTAAAGACGGCTTTTCTAAATGGTAATTTGGAAGAGTGCGTCTATATGGATCAGCCAGAAGGCTTCAATCAGAGTGGGAGCAACGAGAAAGTGTGCAAGTTGCTTAAGTCCATTTATTGACTAAAGCAGGCATCGCGGAGTTGGAACATCTGTTTTGATGAAACGGTCAAAGAATATGACTTTATCAAAAATCCAGATGAACCATGTATATATAGTAAAATTGTAGCACGAACTGTCGTATTCCTCGTCTTATACGTGGATAACATTCTATTGATAGGAAATGACATTCCTATGCTATAATCTGTCAAAGGATTCTTGTCACACAGGTTCTCCATGAAAGACCTGGGTAATACCTCTTACATTCTGGGGATCCGGATCTATCGTGATAGATCCAAGAGGATGTTGGGACTTTCCCAGTCAAGGTATATCAACACTGTACTGAAAAGATTCAGTATGGAAGATTCTAAGCGCGGTAATCTACCGACTTGTCACGGAATCACCCTATCCAAAGAGATGTCTCCCAAGACTGATATGGAAAGGGATCGCATGTCTATTATACCCTACGCTTCTGTGGTAGGCTTTATAATGTATGCGATGTTATGCACCAGACCAGATGTAGCTTACGCACTGAGCGTGGTAAGCAGGTATCAGTCAGACCCAGGAGAGAAGCACTGGATAGCAGTGAAGAACATACTCAAGTACCTGAGAAGGACTAAGGAGATGTTCTTGGTTTACGGCGGAAAAGACCTCAAGATCGAGGCCTTTGCTGATTCCGGCATCCAGAGTGATAAGGATGACTCCAAGTCCATGTCAGGTTAGGTCTTTACCCACAATGGAGGGGCGATGTGCTGGAAGAGTTCCAAGAAGGACACCGTTGCTGACTCGACGATGGAAGCGGAGTATATTGCTGCTTGCGATGCCGCAAAACAAGCAGTCTGGATGAAGAAGTTCCTAACAGAACTTCAGGTGGTTCCTACCATTGTTGATCCAATACAGCTGTATTGCGACAACAACGGAGCTATAGCTTTAGAGAAGGAACCCAGGTCCAATCAGAAGTCCAGACACATCTTAAGGCGGTATCATCTGATCAGGGAGATCATAGATCGCCGGGAGATCGAGGTCCGGAGAGTTGCTACAGAGGAGAACATTGCTGATCCATTTACAAAGGCCTTACCTCAGATTCAGTTCGAGAGGCTACTCGAGATGATCGGTCTTCGATACGCCAGTATATGACCCTAGTACAAGTGGGAGATTGTTAGTGTATATGCCCTAGGGGCCATTATTGTATCATACTAGCTTGTATATTACTTAATGGAATCTTGGGATATTCACAGTTATATTAACAGTCTTGCTAAACATGGTAGTATGCTACTTGGTTATATCTATCTTAATATGTATGTACGTATTGATAGAGCCCTTAGGATCTTGCTTGACTACCAGCGTTGTGATGGCAGTCACACTAGTGGGGGCTGGGTGGTCTACAAGCACATCCTTTTTCAGGTCCCTAGTCGTAGGATTATCGAGACAGGGCATCAATACTCCGGAGTAGACTAGTGTGTACGCTTCTCATCCTAGTTAGGGATATGGTCTGTCCCACAGCCATCAGTACGTCGTACTGAAGATAGTATACTGGTGCTCGTTGGGTTACGGGTACACCGGATAGGACTCACGGGGAACTGTTGGTTGGTATTATACCCTTCGTCAGTTAACAGTTCCCAGGTGATATGAGTACAACATAGTCCGCAGACTTGACACTGCTGCTTCGCCTCGAGTGTGTCCCACTGTTCTTAGATTACTACCCTACCACGGGTCAAAGGAGTCATTCAAACAGGTAGCAGTTGGGTGCAATCCCGAGCACTTGGAGGCAGTGGCGGTTAGAAATGATTCGTCTCTCCCGGTATTGGGAGTTGATATCGCGCTGTGTCTGGAGAGCCATTACACAAAGTCCCTGGCCAGGGCAAGCGAGATTTACTGGTAGGTTTTCCAGTAGTTTCTCAAGGTGTAATGGGCTATGCTCCGACACGAC
Source organism: Agapanthus africanus (assembly GCA_030015575.1). Lineage (NCBI taxonomy): Eukaryota > Viridiplantae > Streptophyta > Magnoliopsida > Asparagales > Amaryllidaceae > Agapanthus > Agapanthus africanus. The sequence goes on from CM057346.1 coordinate 358,556,733, forward strand.
TTATACCGCTTTTAGGGGACCGACGCTTGCCGCCCCCTAGGCCCGATATGCGATAGTCCTAGACGAACAGACCGAACTGTACGGAGTTCGTCACATCAGGCTCAGTAGGAGTTCGGATGGGTTTACTCATCGACCTTCTTATCGACATCTACCAGGGGACCGTTACGTACAGCTAGTGCCGCTTGCGGTCTGTGGTTAAACCCACTGCCAGCGTAGTAGTCGACTCTTTAGAGTCCCACACAGAGAGTTTCCCTGCTCCGGGCAAAACGATATAGAGGTCGTCTGGTTTTACGACAGGGTTCGGACATGCACGTGCATTTATGCACGTATGATGTTCGGACATATTTTACTAGCCGGCTTTGGTTTAAGCCAGATTGTAGTATCGGATTATTGGATTTATACATTCTAAAGTTTTTCCGTGTTTTCACGGATAGGAGGGGCGTTCTCGTAATTTGGTGAGAAGCTTCTAGAAAGATGATGACTTGGGGGCTAAGGTGGCATTTGCATTTATTGATTTAGTGACTCATTTGTGTGATTCATCCATGGAGTTAATGATGCATTTAATGGCTAATGACTCATGAGATGAATCACACAAGTTGAATGAATGAAGCATGGTTGATAAATCATTTGATTTATTCATTTAATAAATCATCATGCTTCATATATTCAAAATGAATCATTATTTCATATTTTTTTCTCACTCTCACCTTCTCTCTCCTCAAGCTCTCTCTCTTCAAACCCTAATCCTAACCTCTCATGTGTTGAGATCAAGGATTAGTATGACTTGTTAATCTCTAATCACACTCTATATTACCTAGGTGACTTTGATTAGCAATTTGAGTAACCTAGTTTCCTCAAGTTAGAGGCAAAGCTTGGAGTAGTAGCTTTCGGGTGGATCGTCTATTACAAAGAGGAGGTCGACGAGGAGATGGTTAACAAGAAGAAGAAGGACTTGGTTCATTAGGTATAATCTTCTTTCATAGTAGCTAACTACTCCTATGATAGTGTTAGTTAGTGTTTAGCAAAGATTCTTTCAGTTAGTCGATGTTGTTTTAAACAAAATGATTGTTTTACCTATTCCGCCTCCCCGCAACTCGTGGGGTGTACAACGTCGACTTACAAATGTCACATTATTGATTGATTTATGTGTTGAAATGATAAGAAGAGCGAGAAAGGGCAGACATTTGCTTATGGTTAGCTCTTGTATTATTGATCTCACTCTCATTTTATCATACAACACAAAAAGAAAGTTTTTCTTCCTCCTCTTTCTTTTTGAGCTCACTATCTCCATTGATGGCATCATCTTCAACCTCCATCCATACACTCTCATGTGTTGAGAATCAATGGATGCTTGAGACAAAGTGATCACGCACATTCTCTACATCGCCTTAGACACGTCAGCTAGCAAACTTCATGTCCGAGTTGCTTCGGACGAAGCGGGAGCCCGTAAAAAGACTCGTTGATGTGGTGCCCTTTCCGACGAGGAGACCGGAGATTGGAGATGCCGCGAGGAGCTTGGGAAGGTGGCCAAAGACCGAAAGACACGGATCGATCGGTATAGCCTTTCTAACCTTTCTCTGGTTGCTAGTTTCTGTTAATGGTTCGATACGGGTTTAAAGTATACGATAGCGCCAGTTTCAAGTTTATGAAAAGTTTTTGTTTCCGCATTTTGGCCTCGGATTGACGGCCGCGGCGCTACCGTAGACTTACATGGTATCAGAGCCAGGTTATTAACCTTTACTAGCTTGTTCTAACGTGTTTAAAATATTGATCGAACGAAATTTCCAAAACCGCGATTCCAATTTATGCAGTTTCTGTCGAAATTTTTTTGTCGTCGAAAAATTATTTTGAGTGTTTCAGAAAATCAGGCAGGCTTTTTTAAGACATCTGTGAAAATTTGGTAGCATGATGCTACAGTGCCGCCGCAGAACCGCGGCCATACCCATGTTTTGGCCGCGGTTCCGCCGCCATTATGTGTCATCTCTGCACCAGTTTTTCTACAGTGGTCTTTAACTTGGAATTGAGGTTTCTGGAATATTTTGGTTTTGGCCCAGACTATTTTGAGTGCTGGAATTGTACTTGGGGCCCACTTCGGGAAATTTTGTCGATCGAAAATTTTAAATATGTTAGTTCACAGTGCTTACTTTATATCTGTGATCGTGAATGTCATTTGATCGGTAAATCTTGTCTAATCGCTATAGCCCTTTTAGACGGATTTGCGAACGTGACATTCACGTTGATGTTCTGTATTGTGCTGTGATGTTGCGGTTTTGTCGTGGTGGATAGTTCCTGTGCAATGGTAGTATAGTTTTGATATTTGTACATTTGATATTGCGGGGCGAGCGTCCGACATGTGGACTGCCGTCACTGCCTGTTTGTATATTATTCTTTTGGGGCACGACCAGGCTGAGGTCGATGTACCCGTTGTATATATTTTACTTACTGTACTAGGATTACCCCGCGGTGGGGTGCATGGATAGCCGGTTCTAGAGGGCAACGGGCCCGCATCTCATGGCTTTGAGACGGGCCCGCAACTGCCGTTACTGCCTGTTATTACAAGGACGTTCTCTTTTGCTTTGCACAGTGGTATTCGGTTTTGAATATCCAGCACCTCAGTCGACGAGGCAAGGGCCGAGATCCCTTCACCGGGAGTGACCACTTGGGCAGAAGTTTGCGTCAGGTTAATAACTTCACTATAGTCGATTACTTTTTGCTTTGCATCATGGTATTCAGTTGGAATATCCTGCACTTCATTCTACGGGGAAAGAGCCGAGATCCTTTCACCGGGAGTGACCTCTTTAGCAAAGGTTTTCGCCACTATATTTTTATAAAAAGTTATCCGGTTCCTTCAATGATATCAAGTTCATTACGTTAAAGGTTTTTCGCCAAAACCATGTTAGTGTATATGCCCTAGGGGCCATTATTGTATCATACTAGGTTGTATATTACTTAATGGAAGCTTGGGATATTCACAGTTGTATATAACAGTCTTGCTAAAAATGGTAGTATGCTACTTGGTTTGTGTCTACTTTAATATGTGCATATGTTTCTTGTAACGTATCACTTATACATATTAGTAGAGCCCATAGGATCTTTGCTTGATTACCAGCGTTGTGATGGCAGTCACACTGGTGGGGGCTGGGTAGTCTGTAAGCAACATCCTATACAGGTCCCTGGTCGTTGGATTATCGAGAGAGGGCATCGATATTCCGGAGTAGACTAAGTGTGTACGCTTCTCATCCCAGTTGGGGAGATGGTCTGTCCCACAGCCATCAGTACGTTGTACTAGAGATAGTATACATGTGCTCGTTAGGTTACGGGTACACCGGACAGGACTCGCCGGGAAACTGATTAGTTGGTATTATACCAATCATCAGTTAACAGTTCCCAGGTGACATGAGTACAGCATAGTCCGCAGACTTGACACTGCTACTTCGCCTCGAGTGTGTCCCACTGTTCTTAGATTGCTACCCTACCACGGCTCAAAGGAGTCATGCAAACAGGTAGCAGTTGGGTGCAGTCCCGAGCACTTGGAGGCAGTGGCGGTTAGATAGGATTCATCTCTCCCGGTATAGGGAGTTGATATCGCGCTGTGTCAGAGAGCCATTACGCAAAGTCCCTGCCCAGGGCAAGCGAGATATACTGGTAGGTTCCAGTAGCTTCTTAGGGTGTAATGGGCTTCGCTCCGACACGACTTATACAGCTATTAGGGGACTGACGCTTGCCGCCCCCTAGGCTTGATATGCGATAGTCTTAGACAAACAGACCGGACTGTACGGAGATTGTCACATCAGGATTAGTAGGTGTTCGGATGGTTTTCTTCATCGGCCTTCTTATCGACATCTACCTGGGGACCGTTACGTACAGCTAGTGCCGCTTGCGGTCTGTGGTTAAACCCACTGCCAGCGTAGTGTCGAGTCTTTAAAGTCCCACACAGAGAGTTTCACTGCTCCAGGCGAAACGATATAGAGGTCGTATGGTTTTACGACAAGGGTTCGGATGCGTACGTGTGTTTACGCACGTACGACTTTTCGGACAGTTTTTACTAGCCGGCTTTGGTTTAAGCCAGATTCTAGTATCGGGTTATTGGATTTATACAGTCTAATGTTTTTCCGTGTTTTCACGGATTGGAGGGGAGTTCTCGTAATTTGTCGGGAAGGTTCTAGAAGAGTGGTGACTAAGGGGTTAAGGTGGCATGAGCATTAATTGCTTAATGACTCATTTGTGTGATTCATGCTTTGTATTAAATGATTCATTAATGAGTTAATGAGTCATATGATGAATCACACTAGATGAATGAATCTAACCATAATGATAAATCATTTATATTATTTATTTGATTAATTGTTATGGTTGATATATTCATATGAGTTAATTATTCTTTTCATTATCATTCTCACCTTCTCTCTCCTCAAGCTCACTCTCTCTTCAAACCCTAACCCTAACCTCTCATGTGTTGAGATCAAGGGTTAGCTAGACTAATACATCCATAATCTCACTCTATATCCCCTAGGTAGCTTAGATTAGCACCTTAAGCAACCTAGTTATCTCAAGTTTGAGATTAAGCTTGGTGTAGGAGCTTTCGGGTGGATCGTCTTTGATTCGAGGAGGCCGTTGAGATGCCGATGTTCCAAGGAGCCTACGAGGAGTGGAGGACCACGATGAAGACCTGAAGGACAAGTAACGTGTGGTATAGCTTTGTATCCAAGTAGTTAAACCTCTAGTACTTTGTTAGCAATGGTTTAGATAACGATTCATGCGCTCAAGTCCGTGTTACGAAGCTTTGATAATCGTTTTTCATATATTCCGTCTCCCCGCAAGTTCGTGGGGTGCGTGACATGGACTTACAGTGGTATCAGAGCCAACTTAACCATTACTAGCTTGTTAGAAACTAATTAGAAGTTCGATCGACGGAAAACACGAAAACAAAACCCTGAAAATTCCTAGTTGCTGTTAAATTTAAACCTGTCTGAAAAATTATTTGATATGTCTTAAAAATCACAGCAGGGAATTTGATGAATTCTGGGAAAATACGAGTGCACAAAACGACAAGACCACCGCGGATCCGCTACAGAACAGTGCTTTGTGCCGCGGATCCGCCGCCGAGTCAACTCGGTTTTGACTCGTATTTTCACTGTTATTCATTTTGTGTGGTGTTTTGTCTTCCTGTATATACTGTTTCTTCCCAGGTTACTTCAGTGCTGGTTTGCTCTTGGGGTAGACACGGAATATGGTATTCGATCGATGTTCTAAGATATTTGCTAACTGGGTTTTTATCTGTAATGTTTTATGTGTTCGTAAACCTCCCCTAACTGCTAGTATGTCGGTTGGCAGGGGGTTGCACATTTCTGTAATGTTTACTGTTTGTGTATATGAACTGTGTTGGACTGTTGTGATGATTAGCCGGGGTTTTGAGATGAGTTTAATATTCATTCATTCAATGTAAATGTAAAATGATGTAATATTCTTTTGTGGGGCACATCCAGGTTGCGGTTGTAGCCACCGTTGTATTATTTCTTTTTACTGTTTTTTGCTCCTAGGATAGACCCAAGGCGGGGTACACAAACTACCGGGTACGTCGAAGTGTTTAGTGGCCTACTCACGTTGTTCAGGGAGACCGCTTCACTTCGGGTACTTGGCGGGTAGTTTGCAGTGCCCGTAGGGGTCTAGGGTGGGGTTATAGCTATTCATCACAACTGTGTAATCCGTCTTTTATTGCAGGCTCAAAGCAAATGCGGATTGCTAATAAATCCAATAAAGTTCATCTGTGATATGGAATGCTTATTATTGCGTCTGACGAATGTACAATATCTATATATGATAGCTATTAGACGTCACTTATGTTTTACACCCGCGCTAGCCCAGCCCCCACTCTGTCGTTAGTTAAGTAACCTAACAGGTGATGACGGGACCCCGTGGCGAATGCGGATGGCATAAGAGGACGTGGTATTTTCGTTGTTTTCTGCAATGATAGGATAAATGATGGGACGCATTATTATAATGCAAAGAAAATAAACCAAAGTTAAATCGTTGGAACAAATTTAAAAGAAACCACTCGGTTATTTTAAAAGAGCGGAATTTTTAATTACGGAGCTTTAACCACTCCTTTTAAAAAGCTATCAGGTTCCTTCGATTATATCAAGTTCACTACGTTCACGGTTTTGCCAAAACCAGTCGTAGCCCTCCGTCATTTCTTATGGATGGTCAGTAGTATTCAAGCTATGTATTTTGACCTAACGCCAAGGCATAGTGTTTGGTAGCTGCTGGGTATTCATTTGTTACATAGATAGATGTGTTAGTTTGGGACAGTCGTATTATCATTTTGGCCTAACGTCAAGGATATGTACGGATGGGTTCAAATTAACAAGGATAATGATGGGTAGAACTTGACATGTGACTTATGACATTTTGACCTAACGCCAAGGTCATAAGAGCATGGGGCAAAAATCCACATCGGGAATTTCTAAAGAAACTGAAATTTGTAGAAAGAGCATACCATTTTGGAGTTTGATGAATGTTGGTAGGATTCCATCAACATTATCATACGATGATATTTTGGATCCCGATCCTACTGTGAGTATATATTACTTATCAGGAAATTCGTCACTTAACGATCAATGCTATAAACCAAGTAGGTGCTTAGAAAGGTGTCAGCGGGGTTACGCCCCCAGAGAAAAGAGGTTATTTAATTAAGGAACTTCGCGAAAGCGTTGGAAAACCTCCTTCGAAGTATCGACACTGACCTGGCTGAACGGTTAAGCAAGAATTGTACGGTGAGAATAGTCCTGGCTAATTCTTCTTTTATGGTTTGAGGAGGGATTCGAGAAACAGTGGGAGCCATCCTGTTTAGATAAATTCAAACCACTCTAAACTTGCAAAAGCATCATGCTAATAGTATTTTCTTCTCTCTCTTAAATTGCAGCGACCTTGTGACCACACATAGGTTACATCTAGATAATAATTTGACTGAATCTGACTTATATGACTGGCAAAGGTCTGTCCAGATGTCCATTACCTATGACAAGCTGGACCACCCTATTACTACTCAAGATCCCGCCGTCCCAGGTCCAGTTTCCACTGTCGCGGATATGGATATCCGTCAGACAAAGGAAAAGGATAAAGCGAAAGCTAAGTGCCTCGTGATAGCTTCAGTTGATGGTATATACCAGAAGCAGCACGAGAAGATGGACTTGGTTTCCATCTTTCTCCATAACAAAGATTTATATGGAGAGCAATCTCATATCGCAAGATATGAGACCTCGAACGAATTAATTCAAGCGAGGTTGGCTGACGGGTCATCCGTAGGGGACAACGTCCTTACAATGACTAGCTGTATTGATGAGCTCCAGGACCTGGAGACCGCGTTGGGAAACGAGTCAGATACTGACTTGATTCTACAGTCTTTACCTTCTACCCTGAAGGAAACCAGGGAAGGAGAAGGAAAGAGAAAGGCAAAAGTTTCGGGACTGGATATAGTAAAACAGGGACGTTCCTATTGTTACAGGAATGAACATTGGCAGAAAGATTGCAGGGCTTTAGAAGCCAGTAACCAGGGAACGAAGCTTGTTGTGGCTTCAACCTCAAGTGTGTTTGTAATTGAGAACTGTTTGTCAATTAACTCTACTTCCTGGGTATAAGATACCGGAGCAAGATCTCATATCTGTAATACATTACATGCTTTGAGAAACCGTAAAGTTATAAAGATAGGTGATTGGTCTCTCAAAGTTGCAAACGGAATGACAGTGAACGCTGAATCCGTGGGAGAATATCGCCTAGGTTTGACAAGTGGGCATATATTGATTTTACGTAACTGTTTATATATACCCAGTATGACTTGTAATATCATATCAGTGTCCTCACTTTCAAGAGAGGGATATGATTTTACATTCGTAAGCGATGTAGTTAACATCCACCTAAATCAAGTTCTGATTGGGTCAGGTACATTAGATAACGGAATATACGTATTAAGACAAGCTCAGGTTTTCAATGTCCAGAATACACTTAAAAGAAAGTCTCCGGAAATAAATCAGGCTTTCTTATGGCATTGTAGTGTAGGGTTCCTAGGCACCCCAAGGAGGTCTCACAAGGCATCGAACATGCCAATTTCAAATTTTAACATGCCGAGAAACCCTAAACTAGGATCGTTTGCTAGAAAACTAGGCGAAAATATAATCTAGTTAACACTTAACTAAGGGATACGGATATACAACCTTTGTAGATCCGTTTGTCCACCTCCATAGCTCCATGAAGAAGTCATCTCCGCTGTACAAATCCGAAATCCGGGCTCTTGCGTCGGCTTCATCGGAGAAGAAGCGGGCTAGGTCATCGACGACGTGCCGAAGATGATCTACGTCGAGGCATCGCTAAATCAAGCTCTGACTTCACCAAGTCCAAAAACTTGTGAAGAGAACACACTCTACTTCTTGGCAAGAGGTAGAGGATGAAGAAATAGGAAGTGGGTAGACTTTAGAATTGGATTTCTCACTTGTTTTCATCAATCACCATTGATGAAGCAAGCTTCTTCAATGAAGAAGATGAATATTGTTATGATAAGAATAATTAAAATAGAAAATAAAATCCATTCTTATCATAATATTAACCTTAGTTTAGTGTAGAGAATGGACCATGGTTAGATATGATGGTTAGGGTTAAGGAAGAGATAAGAATGGTTGACTTGATCAAAGCTTCAAGAAGCTTCAACATGAAACAAAATTAGCCACCATTCTTTTCTCATTTTCTTTTATTCATTTATCAAAATTAAATGGATAATTAAATAAGATAAATGAATAACAAATAATAAACCCTAACCATTTCATTAACCAAGGTTTAATACTTTACACTTAACCAAAAAGCATGTATCATCAAACATGATACAAGCAAGTGCACAAAATCATATCACATATATAATGCGCACAAACCAAGTGAGAAAATCCGTTTAAAGTGAACCAATACTAGTTAGTGCAAAGTAATATATCAAATATATAATTATGCATTAAATCATTAAATCAACTCTTGATTCAATGATCCGGTCATGTCGCACACAACCGACTAGTATTCAATGTATCGGCTTATCGAATCAATCCTTGATTCGATAACTAAGGTATATCGCATATAACCTAATCGATACATTCATCGCGAGAATGAAATACGGTATCACATACACGCATTATTCTCTGTCCCGCACATATCTCATATGCGCTCCTATTTCGTTTCGCTTGAGCCAGGAAACCTCTGTGTAGGACTCTAAAGACTCGTCAATACGCCGGCAGCAGATGATGATCATATCAAACACCCACAAGCCGCAAGCGGTCTGCTAAACGTAACGGCCACCCGGGTATTGAGCAATCTGAAGATCGACGAGCAAGCCCGCTCACACTCCAGTGAATCCAACCAGTAACACTACCATATAGTCCGGTCTGATCGTCTGATATGTCGCATATCTCGCCTAGGGGTGGTAAGCGTCAGACCCCAATAGTTCGATAAGTCGTGTCGATATGAGGCTCATAACGGGTCGAGAAACTACTGGTAACACTTACCAGCAATTCTCTGATCAGCGCTGGCCAGGGACTTCCTGTTATAGCCAATCGAACACAGCGCAACATCAACCCCCTATACCGGGAGAGACGAATCCCCTCCTATCGCTCATTGCCTCCATGTGACTCGGGACTGTACCCAAAAACCACCGTTTTGCATGCCCTCTTGGACGTGGTAAGGTGGAAATCAAAGCACAGTGGGAAACACACAAGACTCTATGACGATCTCGGGTCTACAGACTAACCTATACCAGTGTCACCAGAAAACTGCCATCTCTGATGTCAAACACCAATGGATATGGGATCATCCATCGCCCATCTATATGGGTCGAGAAGGTATGCGCTAGTCTACTCCGGTATATCGATGCCCCGTCTCGATACACCCACGACTAGGGACTTTGAAGGATGTACTTATGGACTACCATGTCCCCACTAGTATGATTCGCATCATAGTCCAGGTAGTCAAGTACACATCCTAAGGGCTTTACCAACATGTAACAGAGAGACAATCAGTGTACACGTTAAGATAAAGAGCAACCAGATAGCATACTATCATGTCTAGCAAGAAAGTCCTCCCTATATACGTCCCAGCATCCACTACAATATACATCCTATGTACAGTAATGGCCTCTAGGGCATACATATAACTAACAATCTCCCACTTGCACTAGCGCCATCTGATAGCAGTGGTTGCAGTATCTCATACTCAACCATCCCATAAAAGTCTCTCTCTGGGAACAGGCCTTTGTGAGTGGATCCGCTGTGTTGTCCTCTGAGTCTACTCTCCTAACCTCGATCACCCTGGAGATCAACCATCTCCATGATCAGGTGATACTGCCTTAGAATATGTCTGGATCACTGATGGGACCGGCGTTCCTCGGCATGAGCCACAACTCCATTGTCTCACAATGGTAGGAACGTAGTTCATCTCATGAACTAATATACACCCAAACAGCCTCTTTGGTAGCATCTTAAGTAGCGATGTATCCTGCCATTATCGTCTAGTATGCCACGGTATCTAGCTTGGAACTCTTCCAACATACCGTCCCTCCACTGAGGGTAAAGACAATGCCTGTGACTGACATTCAGTCGTCTTTATCACCCTGGAACCCTTCCAGTGATTCTCCCCAGGATCGGTTGATACCGTCTCACTACAACTAGTGAGAATCCTAACATCCAATTAAGTCTATCTCATAGATCTAAAACTCAGGATTTAGGAGGTATCATTTTGATCCTATGTGGAGAATCCTTGTGATAACCGGAGATTGATCGAGCGTAGCATAGGAAACTCCTTCCCCATCAAGAGTATGTCATCCACGTACTCTACGAGGATCGTCACCATACTCCCTACTACCCTTTTGTTCATACAAGGTTCATCTACCATTTTGATGATGTCAAACTCTTTGACTAATCCATCAAAACAGATGTTCCAACTCCGCGATGCCTGCTTTATCTTATAAAGCATCTTGTACACGTTTCCGCTGCTCCCACTGTTTATGAAGTCCTCTGGCTGTGTACTTACAGACGCTCTCTTCTAAACATCATTTAGAAAAGCTGTCATGACACCCAACCACCAGATATCGTAGTCATGGTATGTAGCCGTGGCAAGTAGGATCTGGATGGACTTAAGCATAGTTACTTAGAAAAGGTTTCATCATCATCCATACCTGGTCAATGATGTAGACCTTTAACAAGTCTAGCTTTGAAAGTCTCAACTCTTCCATGTACACCAAGTAATCTTCTCAAGATATACTTGCTCCTGATGGGGATTTAACCCTTCAGATATAGCAACTAAAGTCCATACTTTGTTGGTGTATATGGATTCCATCTCAGATCGCTAACCATCCAGCCATTCTTACAGAGTCCCACTCCAGATGGCCAGCTCGAAACTAGTTGGGTCATCATCTCATGATGCAATCCTCACTCCCACTGTCATAGAGAAACCGAAGTATCTCTCAGGTGTGTGAGGAACCCTACTAGATCGGCGGAGAGGTTGAGGTTCGTTGGTATCTACTGAATCCCTTGGTTCTATCAAATCATCTGCTGTAGTTTGTATAGCTGGAACTTTTCCAGTTCTACATTACAGACCTTGCCTCGAGCTTGTCCGGATTTTGCTTTCAGACATGGGCCGGACAACCCCAAATCTTAACTAACTTAAGAGATGGGCTCTTCCCTTATCATATCAAATATGAAGTGGTAGGCAACTAATTTGATTTGAACCCTATTCAATAGGTATGCAGCTTCTCAAGTGCATAACTCCCATAAGGAAATAGGTAACTCAGTAGTACTCATCATAGAGCATACCTTATCATATAGGGTGTGATTGCTCCGCCCCGATATACCATCGTGCTATGGTGTATTCGGAGGAGTAATGCTGAGAGAGAATCTCATTCTCCTTTAGAAAAGTCCAGGAATTCCGTGCACAAGTATTCTCCTCCTTGATCACATCAAAGGACATAATACTTATACCCGTTTTGGTTCTCTACTTCTAACTTATATTCCGTGAATATCTCAAAAGGTTCGGACTTGTGTTTCAACAGGAACATATGTCTGAATCTTGAGAGATTATCAGAGAATATAACGAAGTACAAAGAACCAGTCCTGGCATATGTAGACAGGGGACCTACATACATCAACATGTATCATCCCAAGAGTTCACTAACTCTTTCTCTGTTTCCAATAAACAGAGCTGTGGTCATCTTATCTTTGTGACATGACTGGCGAGTTTCACAAGATGTAAATTCAAACTGATTTAAATATGCATCTATATGTAACTCTAGCTAGTCGGGTCACATTGATCTGACCTAGTCTACAATGCCTCAAGAAGAATTCGTTCATTTCTGAACTCTTCCTCTTGTGTGTGTTCCATATACTAAGAACTGTAGTTTGATTTAGAACATCAACGCTTTTAGATAACGTGCCTGATACGATCAACTTTTGATATAGGAAATGTTCAAAACATTATCCAACAATACAAAATTTTATCATTTCTTTACTAATAAAGAGATAGATACGATTTTGTATATCAGGTTCGGTATCTAATAACATTCGTTCAGAATCAATGTATTGGTAATACAGGGTGACAGTGACCAACAGACTTGGCTGCAACACTTGCCCCGTTTTCTGTCTCATGAAACTTATCACCCGTTCTCAGTTCTCTACCTTTCTGTAGCCCTATGTAACTGATTACATATCTGGGATCCTGATCCGGTATCACATACCCAGGACGTAAAGGATACTGAGAAACAGTTCTCTATAATGAACACACCCGAAGATGATGCATCATCATGCACTCTCCTCGTTTGGGCGGCACGGGAAATCTGGTATTCCCCAATTTCCAGCTCTGTCTTATAACATTTATAAGTTGGAGCGGGACCAACGTTCCCCAGCTCAGTATAACAAGCGGGTTCGGTCAATTATCCGTTTTATTATCTTGATTAAGGCGTGATATGGTCGCTACCAGGAGAGAGAGAGAAGAAAACACTCAGCGTGCGCTCTTGCAAGAATAGATTGGTTATTATTTTATCTAATCAGGATGGCTCCCACTGCTTTTTATCAAATCTTCCTTCAAACCCTAAAAGGAAAGACTAGCCGGGATTAATTACACACTACAAGTTCGCCAATCTTTCAGCCAGGCCAGTGTCGGTACTTTGAGGGAGGTCCCCCGTGCTTTCGCACGAACCTAATTAATGTAAACCTCGTTTTCCCAGAGGCGTAACCTCGTTGACACCTTTCTAGACACCTACTTGATCGGCTAATTGTAATGTATAAAACTCTCCCAGGAGTAACTCTTACTCGCAGCGGGTATCGGGATCCAACTATCTCATAGAAGGTATGCAATCTCATTGCAAATTTCAACACTTGAAATTCCCGATAATATTTTACCCCTAGCAGCTATATGACCTTAACATAGTCAACAAATCATAAGTGCTAGTCAAGTTCAACCCGTCATTTCCCGATTGAATTAAACCCACCCGCACGACCCTTAACATAGTCAACAAAGTCGCACGACTACCCTAATCCAATCACATCATATGCTTATGCAGATAAGCACTAATTAGCTACCGCACACTACGCCTTAACATAGTCAACAAACGTAGCACGAATACTAACTAGTACTTATCTGAAATGACGGAGGGCTACGACAGGTTTTTCTGAAAACCTATTGCGTAATGAACTTGATATCGTTGTAGGATCGAATGAATTTTGAAATGGAGTGTTTTTGAGGCTTTCTAGTTTTGCTAAAGGAGTCACTCCCGGTGAAGGGATCGTCGGTCCTTTCCTCGTCGAATGAGGTGCGGGATATATCACATATATCACTGTGCAAAGCAAAAACTCTTTAAAAGCAATCAAAAGACAAACCGAGTGTGTAGCATCTGCCAGTTATTGCTAAAGGAGTCACTCCCGGTGAAGGGATCTCGGTCCTTTCCTTATCGAATAAGGTGCAGGATATATCATATATACCGCTGTGCAAAGCAAGAACTGTAGCTACCTGTTTTATTTTGAAATTCGATTCTACAACATCTTAGGTTTCTTTTAATTCATTAATCACATTAATGAAGTCCCATCATATAAGTACCTAAACATCACAGATAAATACGACGTACACTTATGCCATCCGCATTCGCCTCGATGTCCCCTCATGCACCGTTAGGTCAGGTAACTAACGGCAGAGCGGGGCAGGGCTAGCGCGGGTGTAAAACATAAGTAACGTCTATATAATATATCATATATACTATATACTGTATCTATCACAGAACATCACATGATCACATCACAGATATCGCAGCAGAAGAAACATATGAAATATTGGATATACTAGGACGTCTGTGTTTTCATTACGAGCCAGTATAAAACACGGATTCCACGGTCGTGATGAATAGCCAAACCCACACCCCTAGACCCCTACGAGAGCGGCAAGCAACCCTACCAATTCTAGAGTTAGGAGACCCGGCCTCGACTCCTCGAGTTGGTCTCCCACTGGACTCCAGAACCCGGTTACTTGTGCTCCCCTCCTTGGGTCTATCCTAGTGCGGAAAAGTAAATAATATACAAGAGGTGACAACTTCCGCAACCTGGAAGCGCCCCAATAAAAGAATATTACATACAAGTTTTTACATGAATGAAAATGAAAAACACTCATCTCACATAAAAACCCCCGGCTATTCAAACACGACGATCCAATATAACATATCCAGCAACACATAACATCACATGTCATCAACGTAAGTAAATATGTCCATCCCAATTGTCGTTGACATATAGCAACGAAACCGGCGATATCACATATTACACTTACGGTCACAGAAAAGAAAGTGTAAAACTACAACAGTTGGAATCCGCAATCTGCATAGACATCACATGCCTAATCAAATGAATTCTTTAGACATCGCATGCCTAACAATTATAAACCCCGCATTTTAGTCTCAAAATAGAAAACACTTTTCAATATCAAGTCGGGCAATTCAACAAGATTCCCGACATCCTGATCGAATGCTCGTCGCAAACTTCAGTAGACGGCTGCACCCCCGATACCGTCGACGAAGTGCACCAAGGCGGAACACCGCTACCGCGAGCACCCGAACGGATGCTTTCGGCTGTTAGTTATATGTATGCCCTAGAGGCCATTACTGTACATAGGATGTATATTGTAGTGGATGCTGGGACGTATATATGGAGGACTTTCTTGCTCGACATGATAGTATGCTATCTGGTTGCACTTTACCTTAACGTGTACACTGATTGTCTCCCTGTTACATGTTGGTAAAGCCCTTAGGATCTGTACTTGACTACCTGGACTATGATGCGGATCATACTAGTGGGGACATGGTAGTCCATAAGTACATCCTTCAAAGTCCCTAGTCGTGAGTGTATCGAGACGGGGCATCGATATGCCAGAGTAGACTAGCGTATACCTTCTCGACCCATACAGATGGGCGATGGATGATCCCATATCCATTTGTGTTTGACATCGGAGATGATATACGGGTGCTCAGTAGAGACTGGGTACACTGGACGGACTCGCCGAGAACTCCCAGATGGTATTATACCTCACGTCAGATGGCAGTTCTCTGGTGACACTGGTACATAGTAGTCTGTTGACCCGAGATCGTCATAGAGTCTTGTGTGGTTCCCACTGTGCTTTGATTTCCATCTTACCACGTCCAAGAGGGCGTGCAAAACGGTGGTTTTTGGGTACAGTCCCGAGTCACATGGAGGCATTGAGCGATAGGAGGTGATTCGTCTCTCCCGGTATAGGGGGTTGATGTTGCGCTGTGTTCGATTGGCTATAACAGGAAATCCCTGGCCAGGGTTGCTGAGATTTACTGGTAAGTGTTACCAGTAGTTTCTCGAACAGTTATAGACCTCATATCGACACGACTTATCGAGCTATTGGGGTCTGACGTTTACCACCCCAAGGCAAGATATGCGACATATCAGACGATCAGACCGGACTGTACGGTAGTGTTACTGGTTGGATTCACTGGAGTGTGAGCGGGCTTGCTCGTCGATCTTCAGATCGCTCAATACCCGGGTGGCCGTTACGTTTAGCAGACCGCTTGCGGCTTGTGGGTGCTTGATATGATCATCACCTGCTGCCGGCGTATTGATGAGTCTTTAGAGTCCTACACAGAGGTTTCCTGGCTCAAGCGAAACGAAATAGGAGCGCATATGAGATATGTGCGGGACCGAGAATAATACGTGTATGTGATACCGTATTCTATTCTCGCGATGAATGTGTCGAATGGTTGTATGCGATATAACCTAGTTATCGAATCAAGGATTGATTCGATAAGCCGATACAATGTATACTAGTCGGTTATATGCGATATGACCGGATCGTTAAATCAAGTGTTGATTTAATGATTTAATGCATAATTATATATTTGATATATTACTTTGCATTAACTAGTATCGGTTCACTTTAAATGGATTTTCTCGCTCGGGTGTGCACATTGTATATTCGATATATTTTTGTGCACTTCATTGTATCATGTTTGATGATGCATGATTGCTAGGGTTTGTATAAAGAATTAAACCAAGGTTATTTAAATGTTTAGGGTTTTGATTTTCTTATTCATTTATTTATCTATCTATTTATTTTGGATTAACAAAAAGAAAAGAAAATAAAGTGGTGGCTTTAAATCTTGAAGCTTGTTGAAGCTTCATGAAGATTTGACCAAAGTGACCACTTTGTCTTCATGCTTAACCCTAACCACTCATCTAACCTTGGTCAACTCTCTACAACAAACCATGGTTTGATTATGATAAGATTATTATTCTTTTCTATTTATCTAAGATCTTATCATAACAATTTCCTTCTTCTTCTTCATTTTTCAAGTGAAGAAAACCAAACTTCATCAATGGTGGATTGATGAATTGAGTGAGAAATCCAAATCTAAAGTCTACCCACTTCATATTTCTTCATCCTCTACCTCTTGCCAAGTAGTAGAGTGTGTTTTCTTCACAAGTTTCTTGACTTGGTGAAGTCGGAGCTTGATTTAGCGATGCCTCGACGTAGATCATCTTCGGCATGGACATCGACGACCTAGCTCGCTTATTCTCCGATGAAGTCGACGCTAGAGCCCGGATTCTTTTTGGACAGCGGAGAGGACTTCGTTGCAGAGCTATGGAGGTGGAGCACCGGATCTACAAAGGTTGTATTTCCGTTTAAAGTTTAGTTAAGTGTTAACTAGTTAGCTTTTTCGCCTAGTTTTCTAGCAAACGATCCGTAGTCGGGTTTCTCGGCACCTAGATTTTTTGAAATTGGCATGGTTGATGCTTTGTGAGACCTCATTAGGATGCCTAGGAACCCTACAGTGGTATCAGAGCCTAGCTAGAGCCATAGGCGAAGCGTAGACGGAATTTGAAGTCCGAACGACCCAAAACCGAAACCCAAAATATGCTCTCTGTACTTTTTTAAAACCAGTGGATTTTTCCAAATTAAAAATTGCTAAAAAATTCAGCAGGGAAAAATAAGAATTACGGTGCAAAAAGTTTCTGATGAACAGTATTTTTCGCGGCGGATCAGCGGCAGAAGCATGGCTTCTGCGGCTGATCAGCGGCCCCTTGGTGACGTCAGCCCACTTTGTTTGCACAGTAACTCCTGATAAATTCTGCTGAGTTTTCTGGGAATTTTTAATATTTATTCAAGAGTTGAATTTCCTGGGATTGTTTTGGGGATTCGGTGTTTCGATCGGGGTATCAAATTTTGTCTATTTGGCTTTCCGGATAAATTTTAGAATATGTTAAAAAGTTCGACCGGATATAAATACCCAATTTTCCCCTGTCGGGAAATTTCCAAGTGTTGGATTTTCCGTAGTTTAACGACGTTCTAAGTAGTGCAAGTAACTCGATGGTCCCTCTAGAAGACAACAAACCTTAACTCGATTATGTGACCGTCTTGAACTGCCCTTTGAACCTTCGGGTTTGGAGCAGTACGGCGTACCACATGTGAGGCGTTGGCTTGACCCTTCTACGGCTGGACCGTTGGTACTGAGGCACGAACGGAATGTTGTTAGACTTATTTCATGTGTTGATCTGTATCGGGAAAACTTGGGTGTTCGATTGTTCGATCGGAAAGTTTAACATTTTCTATTTATCCGGAATGGGATACAATAATTGGAATTCACAAGTAGTTATGTGATAACTAAATGAATGTTATAAACATAGCAGTTTAGTCTCACTTGATCGGTTGCCACGGAATTTTGATGTGATCAAAAGTCCGTCGCAATCACGTAGCGTACGCGGATACTCGCCGGGTAAACTTAATAGACAGCCTCACTCCATAGCCCCGACCAAGTGACTTTAGGAGAACCCCGTCGCCGAAAGCATCCGTTCGGGTGCTCGCGGTAGCGGTGTTCCGCCTTGGTGCACTTCGTCGACGGTAACGGGGGTGCGGCCGTCTACTGAAGTTTGCGACGAGCATTCGATCAGGATGTCGGGAATCTTGTTGAATTGCCCGACTAGATATTGAAAAGTGTTTTCGATAATGAGACTAAAATGCGGGGCTTATAATTGTTAGGCATGTGATGTCTAAGAATTCATTTGGTCAGGCATGCGATGTCTGAGGAGGTTGCGGATTCCAACTGTTGTAGTTTTACACTTTCTTTTCTGTGACCGTAAGTGTAATATGTGATATCGCCGGTTTCGTTGCTAAATGTCAACGACAATTGGGATGCGCATATTTACTTACGTTGATGACATGTGATGTTATGTGGTGTTGGATATGTTATATTGGATCGTCGTGTTTGAATAGCCGGGGGTTTTTTATGTGAGATGAGTGTTTTTCATTTTCATTCATGTAAAAACTTGTATGTAATATTCTTTTATTGGGGCGCTTCCAGGTTGCGGAAGTTGTCACCTCTTGTATATTATTTACTTTTCCGCACTAGGATAGACCCAAGGAGGAGGGCACAAGTAACCGGGTTCTGGAGTCCAGTGGGAGACCAACTCGAGGAGTCGAGTCCGGGTCTCCTAACTCCAGAATTGGTAGGGTTGCTTGCCGCTCTCATAGGGGTCTAGGGGTGTGGGTTTGGCTATTCATCACGACCGTGGAATCCGTGTTTTATACTGGCTCGTATTGAAAACACGGACGTCCTAGTATATCTAATATTTCATATGATTCTTCTGCTGCGATATATGTGATGTGATCATGTGATGTTCTGTGATAGATACAGTATATAGTATATATGATATATTATATAGACGTTACTTATGTTTTACACCCGCGCTAGCCCTGCCCCGCTCTGCCGTTAGTTACCTAACCTAACGGTGCATGAGGGGACATCGAGGCGAATGCGGATGGCATAAGTGTACGTCGTATTTATCTGTGTTGTTTAGGTACTTAAATGATGGGACTTCATTAATGTGATTAATGAAATAAAAGAAACCTAAGATGTTGTAGAATCGAATTTCAAAATAAAACAGGTAGCTACAGTTCTTGCTTTGCACAGCGGTATATGTGATATATCCTGCACCTTATTCGATAAGGAAAGGACCGAGATCCCTTCAACGGGAGTGACTCCTTTAGAAATAACTGGTCGATGCTACACCCTCGGTTTGTCTTTTGATTGCTTTTAAGAATTTTTGCTTTGCACAGTGATATATGTGATATATCCCGCACCTCATTCGACGAGGAAAGGACCGACGATCCCTTCACCGGGAGTGACTCCTTTAGCAAAACTAGAAAAGCTTCAAAAACACTCCATTTTTAAAATCATTTGATTCTACAACGATATCAAGTTCATTACGCAATAGGTTTTCAGAAAAACCTGTCGTAGCCCTCCGTCATTTCAGATAAGTAGTAGTTAGTATTCGTGCTACGTTTGTTGGCCTGCGTCAAGGCGTAGTGTGCGGTAGCTAACTGGTGCTTATCTGCATAAGCATATGATGTGATTGGATTAGGGTAGTCGTGCGACTTTGTTGGCCTGCGTCAAGGGTCGTGCGGGTGGGTTTAATTCAATCAGGAAATGACGGGTTGAACTTGACTAGCGGACTATGGTTTGTTGGCCTGCGTCAAGGTCATAGGACGCTAGGGGCAAAATATTATCGGGAATTTCAAGTGTTGAAATTTGCAATGAGATTGCATACCTTCTATGAGATAGTTGGATCCCGATACCCGCTGCGAGTAAGAGTTACTCCTGGGAGAGTTTTACATATTACAATTAGCCGATCAAGTAGGTGTCTAGAAAGGTGTTAACGAGGTTACGCCTCTGGGAAAAAGAGGTTTACATTAATTAGGTTCGTGCGAAAGCACGGGGGACCTCCCTCAAAGTACCGACACTGGCCTGGCTGAAAGATTGGCGAACTTGTAGTGTGTAATTAATCCCGGCTAGTCTTTCCTTTTAGGGTTTGAAGGAAGATTTGATAAAAAGCAGTGGGAGCCATCCTGATTAGATAAAATAATAACCAATCTATTCTTGACAGAGCGCACGCTGAGTGTTTTCTTCTCTCTCTCTCCAGGTAGCGACCATATCACGTCTTAATCAAGATAATAATACGGATTATTGACCGAACCAGCTTGTTATACTGAGCTGGGGAACGTTGGTCCCGGTCCAACTTATAATTGTTATAAGACAGAGCAGGAATTTGGGGAATACCAGATTTCCCGTGCCGCCCAAACGAAGAGAGTGCATGATGATGCATCATCTTCGGTGTGTGTTCATTACAGAGAACTATTTCTCAGTATCCTTTACGTCCTGGGTATATGATACCAGATCAGGATCCCAGATATGTAATCAGTTACATAAGGCTACAGAAAGGTAGAGAACTGAGAACGGGTGATAAGTTTCATGAGGCAGAAAACGGGGCAAGCGTTGCAGCCAAGTCTGTTGGTCACTGTCACCCTGTATTACCAATACATTGATTCTGAACGAATGTTATTAGATACCGAACCTGATATACAAAATCATATCAGTCTCTTTATTAGTAAAGAAATGATAAAATTTTGTATTGTTGGATAATGTTTTGAACATTTCCTATATCAAAAGTTGATCGGTTCAGGCACGTTATCTAAAAGCATTAATGTTCTAAATCAAACTACAGTTCTTTAGTATACAGAACACACACAAGAGGAAGAGTTCAGAACTGAACGAATTCTTCTTGAGGCATTGTAGACTAGGTCAGATCAATGTGACCCGACTAGCTAGAGTTACATATAGATGCATATTTAAATCAGTTTGAATTACATCTTGTGAAACTCGCCAGTCATGTCACAAAGATAAGATGACCATAGCTCCGTTTACTGGAAACAGAGAAAGAGTTAGTAAACTCTTGGGATGATACATGTTGATGTATGTAAGGTCCCCTGTCTACACATGCCAGGACAGGTTCTTTGTACTTCATTACATTCTCTGATAATCTCTCAAGCTTCAGACATATGTTCCTGTTGAAACACAAGTCCGAACCTTTTGAGATATTCACAGAATATGATTTAGAAGTAGAGAACCAAAATACGGATATAAGTATTATGTCCTATGATGAGATCAGGGAGGAGAATACTTGTGCATGGAATTCCTGGACTATTTTAAAGGAGAATGAGATTCTCTCTCAGCATTACTCCTCTGTATACACCATAGCACGATGGTATATCGGGGCGGAGCAGATACACCCTATTTGATATGGTGTGCTCTATGATGAGTACTACTGAGTTACCTATTTCTTTTTGGGAGTTATGCACTTGAGAAGATGCATACCTATTGAATAGGGTTCAAATCAAATCAGTTGCCTACCGCTTCATATGTGATATGGAAAGGGAAGAGCCCATATCTTAAGTTGGTTAAGATTTGGGGTTGTCCGGGCTATGTCTAAAAGCAAAATCCGGACAAGCTTAAGGCAAGGACTGTTATGTAAAACTGGAAATGTTCCAGCTATACAAACTGCAGCTGATGATTTGAGAGAACCAAAGGATTCAATAGTTACCAATGAACCTCAGCCTCTCCGCCGATCTAGTAGGGTTCCTCACCCACCTGAGAGATACTTCGTTTTCTCTATGACAGTGGGAGCGAGGATTGCATCATGAGATGATGACCCAACTAGCTTCGAGCTGGCCATCGAGAGTAAGACTCTGTAAGAATGGCTGGATGTTTAGCGATCTGAGATGGAATCCATGTACATCAACAAAGTATGGACTTTGGTTGCAATATCTGAAGGGTTAAATCCCCATCAGGAGCAAGTATATCTTGAGAAGATTACTTGATGTAGATGAAAAGTTGAGACTTTCAAAGCTAGACTTGTTAAAGATTTTCGTCATCGACCAGGCGTGGATTATGATGAAACCTTTTCAAGTGACTATGCTTAAGTCCATCCAGATCCTACTTGTCACGGCTACATACCATGACTGCGATATCTGGTGGTTGGGTGTCATGACTGCTTTTCTAAATGATGTTTTAGAAGAGTGCGTCTATAAGTACACAGCCAGAGGGCTTCGTAGACAGTGGGAGCAGCGGAAACGTGTGCAAGATGCTTTATAGGATTAAAGCAGGCATCGCGGAGTTGGAACATCTGTTTTTGATGAGGTAGTCAAAGAGTTTGACTTCATCAAAATGGTAGATGAACCTTGTATATACAAGAAGGCAGTAGGGAGTATGGTGACGATCCTCGTAGAGTACGTGGATGACATACTCTTGATAGGGAAGGAGTTTCCTATGCTACGCTCGGTCGATCTCCGTTTATCACAAGGATTCTCCAATAGGATCAAAGTGATACCTCTTAAATCCTGGGTTTTGGATCTATGAGATAGATCTAAATGCATGTTAGGATACTCACTAGTTGTAGTGAGATGGTATCAACCGATCCTGGGGAGAATCACTGGAAAGGTTCCAGGGTGATAAAGACGAATGAGTGTCAGTCACAGGCATTGTCTTTACCCTCAGTAAAGGGACGGTATGTTGGAAGAGTTCCAAACTAGATACCGTGACATACTAGACGATAAAGGCTGGATACATCGCTACTTAAGATGCTACCAAAGATGCTGTTTGGATGTATATTGGTTCATGAGATGAACTATGTTCCTCCCATTGTGTGACAATGGAGTTGTGGCTTATGCCAAGGAACGCAGGTCCCATCAGTGATCCAGACATATTCTAAGGCAGTATCACTTGATCATGGAGATGGTTGATCTCCAGGGTGATCGAGGTTTGGAGAGTAGACTCAGAGGACAACACAGCGGATCCACTCATAAAGGCCTGTTCCCAGATAGAGACTTTTATGGGATGGTTGAGTATGAGATACTGCAACCACTGCTATCAGATGGCCCTAGTGCAAGTGGGAGATTGTTAGTTATATGTATGCCCTAGAGGCCATTACTGTACATAGGATGTATATTGTAGTGGATGCTGGGACGTATATAGGGAGGACTTTCTTGCTCGACATGATAGTATGCTATCTGGTTGCACTTTACCTTAACGTGTACACTGATTGTCTCCCTGTTACATGTTGGTAAAGCCCTTAGGATCTGTACTTGACTACCTGGACTATGATGCGGATCATACTAGTGGGGACATGGTAGTCCATAAGTACATCCTTCAAAGTCCCTAGTCGTGGGTGTATCGAGACGGGGCATCGATATGCCAGAGTAGACTAGCGTATACCTTCTCGACCCATACAGATGGGCGATGGATGATCCCATATCCATTGGTGTTTGACATTGGAGATGATATACGGGTGCTCAGTAGAGACTGGGTACACTGGACGGACTCACCGAGAACTCCCAGATGGTATTATACCTCACGTCAGATGGCAGTTCTCTGGTGACACTGGTACAGAGTAGTCTGTTGACCCGAGATCGTCATAGAGTCTTGTGTGGTTCCCACTGTGCTTTGATTTCCATCTTACCACGTCCAAGAGGGCGTGCAAAACGGTGGTTTTTGGGTACAGTCCCGAGTCACATGGAGGCATTGAGCGATAGGAGGGGATTCGACTCTCCCGGTATAGGGGGTTGATGTTGCGCTGTGTTCGATTGGCTATAACAGGAAATCCCTGGCCAGGGTTGCTGAGATTTACTGGTAAGTGTTACCAGTAGTTTCTCGAACAGTTATAGACCTCATATCGACACGACTTATCGAGCTATTGGGGTCTGACGTTTACCACCCCTAGGCAAGATATGCGACATATCAGACGATCAGACCGGACTGTACGGTAGTGTTACTGGTTGGATTCACTGGAGTGTGAGCGGGCTTGCTCGTCGATCTTCAGATCGCTCAATACCCGGGTGGCCGTTACGTTTAGCAGACCGCTTGCGGCTTGTGGGTGCTTGATATGATCATCACCTGCTGCCGGCGTATTGACGAGTCTTTAGAGTCCTACACAGAGGTTTCCTGGCTCAAGCGAAACGAAATAGGAGCGCATATGAGATATGTGCGGGACCGAGAATAATACGTGTATGTGATACCGTATTCTATTCTCGCGATGAATGTGTCGAATGGTTGTATGCGATATAACCTAGTTATCGAATCAAGGATTGATTCGATAAGCCGATACATTGTATACTAGTCGGTTATATGCGATATGACCGGATCGTTAAATCAAGTGTTGATTTAATGATTTAATGCATAATTATATATTTGATATATTACTTTGCATTAACTAGTATCGGTTCACTTTAAATGGATTTTCTCGCTCGGGTGTGCACATTGTATATTCGATATATTTTTGTGCACTTCATTGTATCATGTTTGATGATGCATGATTGCTAGGGTTTGTATAAAGAATTAAACCAAGGTTATTTAAATGGTTAGGGTTTTGATTTTCTTATTCATTTATTTATCTATCTATTTATTTTGGATTAACAAAAAGAAAAGAAAATAAAGTGGTGGCTTTAAATCTTGAAGCTTGTTGAAGCTTCATGAAGATTTGACCAAAGTGACCACTTTGTCTTCATGCTTAACCCTAACCACTCATCTAACCTTGGTCAACTCTCTACAACAAACCATGGTTTGATTATGATAAGATTATTATTCATTTCTATTTATCTAAGATCTTATCATAACAATTTCCTTCTTCTTCTTCATTTTTCAAGTGAAGAAAACCAAACTTCATCAATGGTGGATTGATGAATTGAGTGAGAAATCCAAATCTAAAGTCTACCCACTTCCTATTTCTTCATCCTCTACCTCTTGCCAAGTAGTAGAGTGTGTTTTCTTCACAAGTTTCTTGACTTGGTGAAGTCGGAGCTTGATTTAGCGATGCCTCGACGTAGATCATCTTCGGCATGGACATCGACGACCTAGCTCGCTTATTCTCCGATGAAGTCGACGCTAGAGCCCGGATTCTTTTTGGACAGCGGAGAGGACTTCGTTGCGGAGCTATGGAGGTGGAGCACCAGATCTACAAAGGTTGTATTTCCGTTTAAACTTTAGTTAAGTGTTAACTAGTTAGCTTTTTCGCCTAGTTTTCTAGCAAACGATCCGTAGTCGGGTTTCTCGGCACCTAGATTTTTTGAAATTGGCATGGTTGATGCCTTGTGAGACCTCATTAGGATGCCTAGGAACCCTACATCGGCGACAGGGTTCTCCTACAGTCACTTGGTCGGGGCTATGGGGTGAGGCTGTCTATTAAGTTTACCCGGCGAGTATCCGCGTACGCTACGTGATTGCGACGGACTTTTGATCGCATCAAAATTCCGCGGCAACCGATCAAGTGAGACTAAACCGCTAGATTTATAACATTCATTCAGTTATCACATAACTATTGTGAATTCCAATTATTGTATCCCATTCCAGATAATTAGAAAATGTTAAACTTTCCGATTGAACATTCGAACACCCAAGTTTTCCCGATACAGATCAACACATGAAATAAGTCTAACAACATTCAGTTCGTGCCTCAGTACCGACGGTCCAGCCGTAGAAGGGTCAAGCCAACGCCTCACATGTGGCACGCCGTACTGCCCCAAACCCGAAGGTTCAAAGGGCAGTTCAAGACGGTCACATAATCGAGTTAAGGTTTGTTGTCTTCTAGAGGGTCCATCGCGTTACTTGCACTACTTAGAACGTCGTTAAACTACGGAAAAATCCAACACTTGGAAATTTCCCGACAGGGGAAAAATTGGGTATTTATATCCGGTCGAACTTTTTAACATATTCTAAAAACTATCCGGAAAGCCACACAGACAAAATTTGATACCACGACCGAAACACCGAATCCCCAAATCAACCCAGAAAATAAAACTCTGGAATAAATTTTAAAAATACCCAGAGAACTCAGCACCAGAAACAATGAATTACTGTGGAAAATTCTACGCCACATAAGACAATACTGCCGCGGAACCGCCGCACGAGCCATGCTCGTGCCGCGGATCCGCGGCTCAATGATGGAATTAGGCGTACAAATTTTACAGTAACCCTTAGAAATTCCTGCTGATATTTCTACATATTTTTAATTTTGAAAAATACCAGATTTCAGAAATCGTCCAGAGAGCAATTTGCCGGGTTGGTTTCGGGTTCGTTCGGGTTTCAAATTCCGTCTAGACTTCGCCTAAGGCTCTAGCTAGGCTCTGATACCACTGTAGGGTTCCTAGGCACCCCAAGGAGGTCTCACAAGGCATCGAACATGCCAATTTCAAATTTTAACATGCCGAGAAACCCTAAACTAGGATCGTTTGCTAGAAAACTAGGCGAAAATATAATCTAGTTAACACTTAACTAAGGGATACGGATATACAACCTTTGTAGATCCGTTTGTCCACCTCCATAGCTCCATGAAGAAGTCATCTCCGCTGTACAAATCCGAAATCCGGGCTCTTGCGTCGGCTTCATCGGAGAAGAAGCGGGCTAGGTCATCGACGACGTGCCGAAGATGATCTACGTCGAGGCATCGCTAAGTCAAGCTCTGACTTCACCAAGTCCAAAAACTTGTGAAGAGAACACACTCTACTACTTGGCAAGAGGTAGAGGATGAAGAAATAGGAAGTGGGTAGACTTTAGAATTGGATTTCTCACTTTTTTTCATCAATCACCATTGATGGAGCAAGCTTCTTCAATGAAGAAGAAGATGAAGAAGATGAATATTGTTATGATAAGAATAATTAAAATAGAAAATAAAATCCATTCTTATCATAATATTAACCTTAGTTTAGAGTAGAGAATGGACCATGGTTAGATATGATGGTTAGGGTTAAGGAAGAGATAAGAATGGTTGACTTGATCAAAGCTTCAAGAAGCTTCAACATGAAACAAAATTAGCCACCATTCTTTTCTCATTTTCTTTTATTCATTTATCAAAATTAAATGGATAATTAAATAAGATAAATGAATAACAAATAATAAACCCTAACCATTTCATTAACCAAGGTTTAATACTTTACACTTAACCAAAAAGCATGTATCATCAAACATGATACAAGCAAGTGCACAAAATCATATCACATATATAATGCGCACAAACCAAGTGAGAAAATCCGTTTAAAGTGAACCAATACTAGTTAGTGCAAAGTAATATATCAAATATATAATTATGCATTAAATCATTAAATCAACACTTGATTCAATGATCCGGTCATGGTCGCACACAACCGACTAGTATTCAATGTATCGGCTTATCGAATCAATCCTTGATTCGATAACTAGGGTATATCGCATATAACCTAATCGATACATTCATCGCGAGAATGAAATACGGTATCACATACACGCATTATTCTCTGTCCCGCACATATCTCATATGCGCTCCTATTTCGTTTCGCTTGAGCCAGGAAACCTCTGTGTAGGACTCTAAAGACTCGTCAATACGCCGGCAGCAGATGATGATCATATCAAACACCCACAAGCCGCAAGCGGTCTGCTAAACGTAACGGCCACCCGGGTATTGAGCGATCTGAAGATCGACGAGCAAGCCCGCTCACACTCCAGTGAATCCAACCAGTAACACTACCGTACAGTCCGGTCTGATCGTCTGATATGTCGCATATCTCGCCTAGGGGTGGTAAGCGTCAGACCCCAATAGTTCGATAAGTCGTGTCGATATGAGGCTCATAACGGGTCGAGAAACTACTGGTAACACTTACCAGCAATTCTCTGATCAGCCCTGGCCAGGGACTTCCTGTTATAGCCAATCGAACATAGCGCAACATCAACCCCCTATACCGGGAGAGACGAATCCCCTCCTATCGCTCATTGCCTCCATGTGACTCGGGACTGTACCCAAAAACCACCGTTTTGCACGCCCTCTTGGACGTGGTAAGATGGAAATCAAAGCACAGTGGGAACCACACAAGACTCTATGACGATCTCGGGTCAACAGACTACTCTGTACCAGTGTCACCAGAGAACTGCCATCTGACGTGAGGTATAATACCATCTGGGAGTTCTCGGCGAGTCCGTCCAGTGTACCCAGTCTCTACTGAGCATCCGTATATCATCTCCGATGTCAAACACCAATGGATATGGGATCATCCATCGCCCATCTGTATGGGTCGAGAAGGTACACGCTAGTCTACTCTGGTATATCGATGCCCAATCTCGATACACCCACGACTAGGGACTTTGAAGGATGTACTTATGGACTACCTGTCCCCACTAGTATGATCCGCATCATAGTCCAGGTTGTCAAGTACACATCCTAAGGGCTTTACCAACATGTAACAGAGAGACAATCAGTATACACGTTAAGGTAAAGTTCAACCAGATAGCATACTATCATGTCGAGCAAGAAAGTCCTCCCTATATACGTCCCAGCATCCACTACAATATACATCCTATGTACAGTAATGGCCTCTAGGGCATACATATAACTAACATGTAGACTAGGTCACATCAATGAAAGAAGGTTAACTAAGTTACATGGAGAAGGATATTTGAATCCGTTCGAATATCAATCTTATGCTACTTGTGAATCTTGTCTCATGGGAAAGATGACAAAGACTCCGTTTACTAGACACGGAGTAAGAGCAAGCGAGCTCTTGGGACTCGTACACAGTGACGTGTGCGGTCTACTGTCTACACATGCGCGAGGTGGTTATTCCTACTTCATTACTTTTATGGATGATTTCTCTAGGTATGAATATATCTTCTTAATGAAGTATAAATCTGAGGCCTTTGAGAAATTCCAAGAATACAAGAATGAAGTGGAAAAACAAACCGGCAAAAGTATCAAGACACTGAGATCTGATCGAGGTGGTGAATACTTAAGCGCCGAGTTCCTGGGTTACCTAAAAGAGAAAGGAATTCTCTCTCAGCTTACTCCTCCATACACACCACAACACAACGGTGTATCAGAAAGGAGGAATCGAACCCTATTGGATATGGTTCGTTTCATGATGAGTAACGCTGAGTTACCGCGATCATTCTGGGGATATGCACTAGAATCAGCTGCATATCTTTTGAACATAGTTCCTACCAAAACTGTGCCTACCACACCATATCAGATGTGGAGTGGGAAGAAACCCTATCTTCAGTATCTAAAGATTTGGGGATGTCCAGCTTTTGTTAAAAAGCAGCATGCGGACAAGCTCGAGGCACGATCAATACAGTGTAAGTTTGTGGGATATCCAAAGAACTCCAGGGGGTATCTATTCTATTACGCAGAGGAACAAAAGGTTTTTGTTTCTCGTAATGCCCATTTTCTAGAACATCAGTTTTTAAAAAAGGAAATAAATGGGAGCGAAATAGAACTGGAAGAAATTCCAGAACCACAAGCTGTTACTGAAAGTATGGTAGAACCAGAGGTTTCAGAGGAAAGGGACATCCCGACGCCACTCCGCAGGAGTAGTAGGCAGTCTCATCCGCCCGAGAGATACTACGGTTTTCTCATAGACGGGGATAGAGAGGATTGCACTATAGACTATGATGAGCCTACTAGCTTCCAGCAAGCCATTCAGAGCGGTGACTCAGTAAAATGGCTGGATGCAATACGGACCGAAATGGAGTCCATGTACACTAACAAAGTATGGACTTTGGACGTTGCTCCAGATGGGGTAAAACCCGTAGGATGCAAATGGATCTTCAAAAAGAAGATTGGTGTAGATAGAAAGGTTGAAACCTATAAAGCTAGACTTGTTGCAAAGGGTTTCCGTCAAAGACCGGGTTTGGACTATGACGAGACCTTTTCTCCAGTAGCTATGCTTAAATCTATTCGGGTCCTTCTTGCTATTGCTGCCTTCCACGATTATGAAATCTGGCAGATGGATGTAAAGACGGCCTTTCTAAATGGTAATTTGGAAGAGAGCGTCTATATGGATCAGCCAGAGGGATTCATTCAGAGTAGGAGCAGCAGTAAAGTATGCATGCTGCTTAAGTCCATTTATGGACTAAAGCAGGCATCACGGAGTTGGAACATCTGTTTTGATGATGCTGTCAAAGAATTTGACTTTATCAAAAATCCAGATGAACCATGCATATACAGTAAGATAGTAGGGGGAAGTGTAGTATTCCTCGTCTTGTACGTGGATGACATTCTCCTAATAGGAAATGATATTCCTATGTTACAGTCGGTCAAAAGATTCTTGTCACATAAATTCTCCATGAAAGACCTGGGTGATGCCACCTACATTCTGGGAATCCAGATCTATCGTGATAGATCAAAAAGGATGTTGGGACTTTCATAGTCCAGGTACATAGACACCATAGTGAAGAGATTCAGTATGGATGATTCTAAGCGCGGTAATCTACCGGCTTGTCACGGAATCACCCTCTCCAAAGAGATGTCTCCCAAGACTGATTTGGAAAGGGATCGCATGTCAATTATACCCTACGCTTCTGCGGTAGGCTCTATAATGTATGCGATGTTATGTACCAGACTAGATGTAGCATACGCATTAAGCGTACTAAGCAGGTATCAAGCAAACCCAGGGGAGAAGCACTGGATAGCAGTAAAAAACATTCTCAAGTACCTAAGTAGGACTAAGGAGATGTTCTTGATGTATGGCGGAAAAGACCTCCAGTTAGAGGCCTTTGCCAACTCCGGCTTCCAGAGTGACAAAGATGACTCCAAATCCATGTCGGGTTATGTCTTTACCCTCAATGGAGGGGCGGTCTGTTGGAAGAGTTCCAAACAGTAGACCGTTGCTGACTCAACGATGGAGGCAGAGTACATAGCAGCTTGCGATGCCGCAAAAGAAGCAGTCTGGATGAAGAAATTCCTCACAGAACTTCAAGTGGTTCCTACCAGTGTTGGTCCAATACCTCTGTATTGTGACAACAACGGCGCTATTGCTTTAGCGAAGGAACCCAGGTCCCATCAGAAGTCCAGACACATCTTAAGGCGGTATCACCTGATCAGGGAGATCGTAGATCGCCGGGAGATTGAGGTGAAGAGAGTAGAGACAGAGAATAACATTGCTGATCCATTCACAAAGGCCCTTCCTCAGATGCAGTTCGAGAGGTTATTCGAGATGATAGGTCTACGATATGCCAGCTCATGGCCCTAGTGCAAGTGGGAGATTATTAGTGTATATGCCCTAGGGGCCATTATTGTATCATACTAGGTTGTATATTACTTAATGGAAGCTTGGGATATTCACAGTTGTATATAACAGTCTTGCTAAAAATGGTAGTATGCTACTTGGTTTGTGTCTACTTTAATATGTTCATATGTTTCTTGTAACGTATCACTTATACATATTAGTAGAGCCCATAGGATCTTTGCTTGATTACCAGCGTTGTGATGGCAGTCACACTAGTGGGGGCTGGGTAATCTGTAAGCAACATCCTATACAGGTCCCTGGTCGTTGGATTATCGAGAGAGGGCATCGATATTCCGGAGTAGACTAAGTGTGTATGCTTCTCATCCCAGTTGGGGAGATGGTCTGTCCCACAGCCATCAGTACGTCGTACTGGAGATAGTATATAGGTGCTCATTAGGTTATGGGTACACCGGACAGGACTCGCCGGGTAACTGATTGGTTGGTATTATACCCATCGTCAGTTAACAGTTCCCAGGTGACATGAGTATAGCATAGTCCGCAGACTTGACACTGCTACTTCGCCTCGAGTGTGTCCCACTGTTCTTAGATTGCTACCCTACCACAGCTCAAAGGAGTCGTGCAAACAGGTAGCAGTTGGGTGCAGTCCCGAGCACTTGGAGGCAGTGGCGGTTAGATATGATTCGTCTCTCCCGGTATAGGGAGTTGATATCGCGCTGTGTCAGAAAGCCATTACGCAAATTCCCTGGCCAGGGCAAGCGAGATATACTGGTAGGTTCCAGTAGCTTCTTAGGGTGTAATGGGCTTCGCTCCGACACGACTTATACAGCTATTAGGGGACTGACGCTTGCCGCCCCCTAGGCTTGATATGCGATAGTCTTAGACGAACATACCGGACTGTACGAAGATTGTCACATCAGGCTCAGTAGGGGTTCGGATGGTTTTCCTCATCGGCCTTCTTATCGACATCTACCTGGGGACCGTTACGTACAGCTAGTGCCGCTTGCGGTCTGTGGTTAAACCCACTGCCAGCGTAGTGTCGAGTCTTTAAAGTCCCACACAGAGAGTTTCCCTGCTCCAGGCGAAACGATATAGAGGTCGTATGGTTTTACGACAAGGGTTCGGATGCGTACGTGTGTTTACGGACGTACGACTTTTCGGACAGTTTTTACTAGCCGGCTCTGGTTTAAGCCAGATTCTAGTATCGGGTTATTGGATTTATACAGTCTAAAGTTTTTCCGTGTTTTCATGGATTGGAGGGGAGTTCTCGTAATTTGTCGGGAAGGTTCTAGAAGAGTGGTGACTAAGGGGTTAAGGTGGCATGAGCATTAATTGCTTAATGACTCATTTGTGTGATTCATGCTTTGTATTAAATGATTCATTAATGAGTTAATGAGTCATATGATGAATCACACTAAATGAATGAATCTAACCATGATGATAAATCATTTATATTATTTATTTGATTAATTGTTATGGTTGATATATTCATATGAGTTCATTATTCTTTTCATTATCATTCTCACCTTCTCTCTCTTCAAGCTCACTCTCTCTTCAAACCCTAACCCTAACCTCTCATGTGTTGAGATCAAGGGTTAGCTAGACTAATACATCCGTAACCTCACTCTATATCCCCTAGGTAGCTTAGATTAGCACTTTAAACAACCTAGTTATCTCAAGCTTGAGATTAAGCTTGGCGTAGGAGCTTTCGGGTGGATCGTCTTTGATTCAAGGAGGCCGTTGAGATGCCGATGTTCCAAGGAGCCTACGAGGAGTGGAGGACCGCGATGAAGACCCGAAGGACAAGTAACGTGAAGTATAACTTCGTATCCGAGTAGTTAAACCTCTAGTACTTTTTTAGCAATGGTTTAGATAACGATTCATGCGCTCAAGTCCGTGTTACGAAGCTTTGATAATCGTTTTTCATATATTCCGCCTCCTCGCAAGTTCGTGGGGTGCATGACATGGACTTACAGACCAGCCGTAGCCCTCCGTCATTTCAGATTAGTATTGCTTAGTATTCACGCTACGTTTATCGTTGCTATTCGCCGAGACGTAGTGTGCGGTAGCTCTGTTGTGCTTTTCAGTCGCATGGATATATGGATTGGTTAGGACGGTCGTACGACTTTGTTGATTATTCGTCGAGGGTCGTGCGGGTGGGTTTAACACAATCAAGATAATGACGGGTTGAACTTGACTAGGACTTTTTGATTTGTTGATTATTCGTCAAGGTTACTTGGGTCCTAGGGGTAAAAACACACATCGGGAGTTTCTAAAGAAACTGAAACTTGCCAGGCATGCGCATACCTTCTGGAGTATGATAACGTGAGTGGATTCCATCACATCATCATGCGATGATAGTTGGATCCCGATTCCCACTGATGAGTTGGTTTACTCTTCGGGTGATCCCGACTAATTCTTCTTTCAGGTTTGATGGAGAATTTGAGGATACAGTGGGAGGTTTCCTGATTAGATATATTGATAACCATTCTGATCTAGGTTAGAATGCACACAGAGTGTTTCTTATCTCTCTCTTTTTTTGGCAGTGACCATGACCCGAACCTTGAATATGACTCAGTGACCAAGTTAACCGAACTTTCTTAAAACACTGGCTTTTGGATTGTCTGAGTTGCATACCTCATTGCCACTCCTGCTTTTACCCTTTTTCTCCGGAACATTTCGTATCATTACGAACATCCACTTCCATTGGATAAAACCATCGTATGGTTATATATGAACTCGAAGGAACTTGTTCCAGATTCGAGGATGGTTTCCGGTTCTGGAGAAAATGAATAGGACTATTCAGTTGTCTTTTCCTTTTACATTCTCTTATGTTGCGAGTGCTTCTTGGATTAGGACGGTTACACCTATTACGCTAATTGGATAGTCTTCATCCAAACCATAGGCAGGTTCCGAATGGTAGGGAATGAAGAAAACCGATTAGCCTAAGAGAGGTGTGCAAAAGGTAATAAGTAAAGACAAATAAAGGGATTAGTGAGAGGGCAAAGTAAATTGCGACTGCTATTCACGACCAAACCAAGTATATCATCACCACTCCTACTTCACCTTTGTATTTCTCCAGAACACTCCGTGTCACTACGAAGATCCACAGTTATTTGGATACTCCATCGTATGGTTATATACGAACTCGAAGGAACTTGTTCCCGTTCGGGGATGGATTCTCATTCAGGAGAAATAGGAATAAGGTTTATTCAGTTGTCTTTTATTTTTACCTTCTCTCGCATTATGAGTGCTCCTAGGATTAGGGGAGTACATCCATTATGCTTATTGGATAGTCTTCTTCCAAACCATAGGCTGGTGCCGAACGGTAGGGAAGGAAGAAAAACATTTGGCCTAAAGGTGGTGCACAGAAGGTAATGACTAAAGACATATAAAGGGATTTGGAGAGATGGCAAAGAAATATACGGTTACAGTTGTGAATCTGATAATGGAAGAGGCATTACTAAGAATACCCGGATACCCCTTACGTAACATTTACATGTTTCAGTTTCACTTTGTATTGTTAAAAGAAAACTGATTTCCCAATTAGCCCTTGCGCCGGGGTATGAATTTACCAGGTATGATTCTCACATCTTTATGGTTTTACAGATGATGAGTGGGAGTAAGTTATTGGAAATTAGGTGATCATCCTCATTATATCGGGATTCGTTGTAATTAGTGATATTTGAGGAAATCGCTTGGGTGTTTGCCGAACGACAAATATTTGGTTTTGAATATCCGTTGTTATGCACCAATTTCTGTAGGGTTCCTAGGCACACTCAAGAGGTTCCACAACAGATCAACCATGCCAAAATTAAATTTTTCTTATGCCGAGAAACCCTTATGCTAGATCGTTAACTAGAGGCAAAGGCGAAACATGCAAGTAAACAACTTTATTGCTAAGTGAATGGAAATACAACCTTTGTAGATCTGGTCCTCCACTTCCTTGGCTCCGTGATGACGTCCCTCCGCTGCAACCATCGGAATCCTGGAATCTCGCGATGGTTTCATCGGAGAAAAGATCGGGATAGGTCGTTGACTTCGATGCCGAAGATGATCTACGTCGAGGCAACTCTAACTCGAGCTCCATCTTCACCAAGTCATGAAACTTGTGAAGAAAATACCCTATACTACATGGCAAGTGGTAGAGGATGAAGAAATAGGAAGTGGGTTCTCTTTGGATTTGGATTTCTCACTTGATTTCATCACTTGACATTTTTCTAGAAAGCTTTTCTTTTCTTCACTAAGAAGAAGAAGAAGAAAGAAATGAAAAATAATGAATTAATAAAATAGAAAATCAAGTGATGGTTATCATAATGCAACTATGGGTGAGTTTACTTGTGTAGAGAATAAACTAGGGTTTAGGCATAATGGTTAGGTTAAGGCAAAAGACAAAATGGCAATGACTTTCAAAGCTTCATGAAGCTTCATGGATAAAACAAAGCATGCCTCCATTTTATTCTTTGCCAAAATGAATAAAGTAAATAAATAAATAAATCAAACCCTAACCATTAACCTAATCATAGTTTAAAGTAAACACACACCCAAGTTTGCATGTATCATCAAACATG
The DNA here is from genome assembly GCA_030015575.1 of Agapanthus africanus. Lineage (NCBI taxonomy): Eukaryota > Viridiplantae > Streptophyta > Magnoliopsida > Asparagales > Amaryllidaceae > Agapanthus > Agapanthus africanus. The sequence continues at coordinate 358,592,696 of CM057346.1, forward strand.
ATATAAACTAGTGCACAAACATATATCATATATACAATGTGCACATTCAAGTGAGATAATCAATCTTAAGTGATTTAATACTAGTTAATGTAAAGTAATATATCAAATATATAATTATTCATTAAATCATTAAATCAACACTTGATTTAACGATCCGGTCATATCGCATATGACCGACTAATATCCAATGTATCGACTTATCGAATCAATTCTCGATTCGATAATGAGGTTTTTCGCATACAACCAATCGATACATTCATCGCGAGAATAGAATACGGTATCACATACACACATTATTCTCGGTCCAGCACATATCTCATATGCGCTCCTATTTCGTTTCGCTTGAGCCAGGAAACCTCTGTGTAGGACTCTAAAAACTCGTCAATACGCCGGCAGCAGGTGATGATCTTATCAAACACCCACAAGCCGCAAGCGATCTGCTAAACGTAACGGCCACCCTGGTATTGAGCGATCAGAAGATCAACGAGCAAGCCCGCTCACACTCCTGTGAATCCAACCAGTAACACTTACCGTACAGTCCGGTCTCATCGTCTGATATGTCGCATATCTCGCCTAGGGGTGGTAAACGTCAGACCCCAATAGCTCGATAAGTCGTGTCGATATGAGGTCTCTAACAGTTCGAGAAACTACTGGTAACACTTACCAGTAAATCTCAGCAACCCTGGCCAGGGATTTCCGGTTATAGCCAATCGAATACAGCACAACATCAACTCCCTATACCGGGAGAGACGAATCCCCTCCTATCGCTCATTGCCTCCATGTGATTCGGGACTGTACCCAAAAGCCACCGTTTTGCATGCCCTCTTGGAAGTGGTAAGGTGGAAATCAAAGCACAGTGCGAATCACACAAGACTCTATGACGATCTCGGGTCTACAGACTAACCTGTACCAGTGTCACCAGAGAACTGCCATCTGACGTAAGGTATAATACCATCTGGGAGTTCTCGGCGAGTCCGTCCAGTGTACCCAGTCTCCACTGAGCACCCGTATATCATCTCTGATGTCAAACACCAATGGATATGGGATCATCCATCGCCCATATGTATGGGTCGAGAAGGTATGCGCTAGTCTACTCCGGTATATCGATGCCCCGTCTCGATACACCCACGACTAGGGACTTTGAAGGATGTACTTATGGACTACCATGTCCCCACTAGTATGATCCACATCATAGTCTAGGTAGTCAAGTACACATCCTAAGGGCTTTACCAACATGTAACAGAGAGACAATCAGTGTACACGTTAAGATAAAGAGCAACCAGATAGCATACTATCATGTCGAGCAAGAAAGTCCTCCCTATATATGTCCCAGCATCCACTACAATATACATCCTATGTACAGTAATGGCCTCTAGGGCATACATATAACTAACAATCTCCCACTTGCACTAGGGCCATCTGATAGCAGTGGTTGTAGTATCTCATACACAACCATCCTATAAAAGTGTCTTTCTGGGAAAAGGCCTTTCGTGAGTGGATCCGCTGTGTTGTCCTCTGAGTCTACTCTCCTAACCTCGATCCCCTGGAGATCAATCATCTCCACGATCAGGTGACACTGCCTTAGAATATGTCTGGATCACTGATGGGACGGACGTTCCTTGGCATAAGCCACAACTCCATTGTCACACAATGGGAGGAACTAAGTTCATCTCATGAACTAATATACACCCAGACTGCCTCTTTGGTAGCATCTAAAGTAGCGATGTATCCAGCCTTTATCATCTAGTAAGCCACGGTATCTAGCTTGGAACTCTTCCAACATACCGTCCCTTTACTGAGGGTAAAGGCAATGCCTGTGACTGACATTCAGTCATCCTTATCACTCTGGAACCCTTCCAGTGATTCTCCCCAGGACCAATTGATACCATCTCACTACAACTAGTGAGTATCCTAATATCCAATTAGATCTATCTCATAGATCCAAAACCCAGGATTTAGTAGGTATCACTTTGATCCTATATGGAGAATCATTGTGACAAGCGGAGATTGACCGAGCGTAGCATAGGAAACTCCTTCCCTAACAAGAGTATGTCATCCAAGTACTCTACGAGGATTACCACGATACTCCCTACTAGCTTTTTGTATATACAAGATTCATCTACCATTTTGATGATGTCAAACTCTTTGACTAACACATCAAAACAGACGTTCCAACTCAGCGATGGCTGCTTTATCACATAAAACATCTTGCACACGTTTCCGCTGCTCCCACTATTTACAAAGCCTTCTGGCTGTGTACTTATAGACGTTCTCTTCTAAATCAATATTTAGAAAAGCAGTCAAGACATCCAACCACAAGATATCGTAGTCATGGTATGTAGCCGTGGCAAGTAGGATCTGGATGGACTTAAGCATAGTTCCTTAGAAAGGGTTTCATCATAATCCATAACTGGTCTATGATGCAAACCTTTAACGAGTCTAGCTTTGAAAGTCTCAACTTTTCCATGTACACCAAGTAATCTTCTCAGGATATACTTGCTCCTGATGGGAATTTAACCCTTCAGATATAGCAACCAAAGTCCATACTTTGTTGGTGTATAAGGATTCCATCTCAGATCGATAAGCATCCAGCCATTCTTACAGAGTCTTACTCCTGATGGCCAGCTCGAAACTAGTTAGGTCATCATCCCATGATGCAATCCTCGCTCCCACTGTCATAGAGAAACCAGAGTATCTCTCAGGTGGGTGAGGAAACCAACTAGATCGGCGGAGAAGCCGAGGTTCGTTGGTTGCTATTGAATTCTTTGGTTCTACCAAATCATCAGCTGCAGTTTGTATAGCTGGAACTTTTTCCAGTTCTACCTCATAACCAATAATTTCGTCATAAGAAATTCCCTTTCACAAAGGTGGCATGCTGAGAAACAAAACATTTTTGTTCCTCGGTTAGGTAGAAGATATTCCCTTGCGTATGCTTGGGATATCCAACAAACTTCCACAAATCTGACTTTGCCTCGAGCTTGTCCAGATTTTGCTTTTAGACATAGGCCGGACAATCCCAAATCTTAACAGACTTAAGAGATGGGCTCTTCCCAAACCATATCACATATGAAGTGGTAGGCAACTGATTTGATCGGAACCCTATTCAATAGGTATGCAACTTCATAAGTGCATAACTCCCTATAAGGAAATAGGAAACTCAGTAGTACTCATCATAGAGCACACCATATCACATAGGGTGCATTGCTCCGCCCCGATATACCATCGTGCTATGGTGTATTCGGAGGTGTAATGCTGAGAGAGAATCTCATTCTCCTTTAGAAAAGTCCAAGAATTCCGTGCTCAAGTATTCTCCTCCTTGATCACATCAAAGGACATAATACTTATACCCGTTTTGGTTCTCTATTTCTAACTTATATTCTGTGAATATCTCAAAAGGTTCGGACTTGTGTTTCAACAGGAACATATGTCTGAATCTTGAGAGATAATCAGAGAATATAATGAAATACAAAGAACCGGTCTTGGCATGTGTAGACAGGGGACCTACATACATCAACATGTATCATCCCAAGAGTTCACTAACTCTTTCTCGGCTTCCAATAAACAGAGCTGTGGTCATCTTATCTTTGTGACATGACTGGCAAGTTTCATAAGATGTAAATTCAAACTGATTTAAATATGCATCTAAATGTAACTTCAGCCAGTCGGATCGCATTGATATGACCTAGTCTACAATGCCTCAAGAAGGATTCATTCATTTCTGAACTCTTCCTCTTGTGTGTGTTCTGTATACTAGGAACTGTAGTTTGATTTAGAACGTCAACGCTTTTAGACAACGTGCCTGAACCGATCAACTATGGATATAGGAAATGTTCAAAACATTATCCAACAATACAAAATTGTATCCTTCTTTATAGAATAAAGAGATTGATATGATTTTGTATATCAGGTTCGGTATCTAATAACATTTGTTCAAAATCAATGTATTCTGGTAATACAGGGTGACAGTGACCAACAGACCTGGCTGCAACACTTGCACCGTTTTCTGCCTCATGAAACTTATCACCCGTTCTCAGTTCTTTACCTTTCTGTAGCCCATGTAATATATTATATATGCGGGATCCTGATCTGGTATCACATACCCAGGACGTAAAGGATACTGAGAAACAGTTCTCTGTAATGAACACACCCGAAGATGATGCATCAACATGCACTCTCTTCGTTTTGGCGGCACGGGAATTCTGGTAATCCCCTAATTCCTGCTCTGTTTTATAACATTTATAAGTTGGGGCGGGACCAACGTTCCCCAGCTCAGTATAACAAGCTGGTTCAGTCAATGCATCCATATTATTATCTTGATTAAGGCGTGACATGGTCGCTACCTGGAGAGAGAGAGGAAAACACTCAGCGTGCGCTCTTGCAAGATCAGATTGGTTATTATTTTATCTAATTAGGATGGCTCCCACTGTTTTTATCAAATCTTCCTTCAAACCCTAAAAGGAAAGTCTAGCCGGGATTAATTACACGCTACAAGTTCACCAATCTTTCAGCCAGGCCAGTGTCGGTACTTTGAGGGAGGTGCCCCGTGCTTTCGCACGGACCTAATTAATGTAAACCTCGTTTTCCTACAGGCGTAACCCCGTTGACACCTTTCTAGACACCTACTTGATCGGCTAATTGTAATGTGTAAAACTCTCCCAGGAGTAACTCTTACTCGCAGCGGGTATCGGGATCCAACTATCTCATAGAAGGTATGCAATCTCATTGCAAATTTCAACACTTGAAATTCCCGATAATATTTTGCCCCTAACGTGCTATGACCTTGACGAAAGCCAACAAACCATAGCCCGCTAGTCAAGTTCAACCCGTACATTTCTTGATTGAATTAAACCCACCCGCACGACCCTTGACGAAAGCCAACAAAGCCGTACGACTACCCTAATCGAATCGCATCATATGCAGCAGATAAACAGCATATAGCTATCGCACACTGCACCTTGACGAAAGCCAACAAATGCAGCACAAATACTATATACAACTTATCTGAAATGACGGAGGGCTACGACAGGTTTTTCAGAAAACCTATTGCGTAATGAACTTGATATCGTTGTAGAATTAAATGATTTTAAAATGGAGTGTTTTTGAGGCTTTTCTAGTTTTGCTAAAGGGGTCACTCCCGGTGAAGGGATCGTCGGCCCATTCGTCATCGAATAAGGTGCATGATATATCATATATACCACTGTGCAAAGCAAAAACTATAGAAGCAATCAAAAGACAAACCGAGGGTTGTAGCATCATCCAGTTATTGCTAAAGGGGTCACTCCCGGTGAAGGGATCTCGGCCCTTTCCTTATCGAATAAGGTGCAGGATGTTCTACAAGGAACACCGCGATGCAAAGCAAGAACTGTAGCTACCTGTTTTTGAAAATTTGATTCTACAACATCTTAGGTTTCTTTTATTTCATTAATCTCATTAATGAAGTCCCATCATTTAAATTACCTAAACATCACAGATAAATACGACGTACACTTATGCCATCCGCATTCGCCTCGATGTCCCCTCGTGCACCGTTAGGTTAGGTAACTAACGGCAGAGCGGGGCAGGGCTAGCGCGGGTGTAAAACTTAAGTAACGCCTAAATAATATATCATATATACTATATACAGTATTTATCACAGAACATCAAATGATCACATCACAGATATCGCAGCAGAAGAATCATATGAAACATTGGATATACTAGGATGTCCGTGTTTTCAATACGAGCCAGTATAAAACACGGATTCCACGGTCGCGATGAATAGCCAAACCCACACCCCTAGACCCCTACGAGAGCGGCAAGCAACCCTACCAATTCTAGAGTTAGGAGACCCGGACTCGACTCCTCGAGTTGGTGTCCCACTGGACTCTAGAACCCGGTTACTTGTGCCCTCCTCCTTGGGTCTATCCTAGTGCGGAAAAGTAAATAATATACAATGGGTGACTTCTTCCGCAACCTGGAAGTGCCCCAATAAAAGAATATTACATACAAATTATTTTTACATGAATGAAAATGAAAAACACTCATCTCACAAAAAAAACCCGGCTATTCAAACACGACGATCCAATATAACATATCCAGCAACACATAACATCACATGTCATCAACGTAAGTAAATGTGCGCATCTCAATTGTCGTTGACATATAGCAACGAAACCGGCGATATCACATATTACACTTACAGTCACAGAAAAGAAAGTGTAAAACTACAACAGTTGGAATCCGCAATCTCCTCAGACATCGCATGCCTGACCAAATGAATTCCTTAGACATCACATGCCTAACAATTATAAACCCCGCATTTTAGTCTCATTATCGAAAACACTTTTCAATATCTAGTCGGGCAATTCAACAAGATTCCCGATAAAATGATCGAATGCTCGTCGCAAACTTTAGTAGACGGCCGCACCCCCGATACCGTCAACAAAGTGCACCAAGGTGGAACACCGCTGCCGCGAGCACCCGAACGGATGCTTTCGGCGACGGGGTTCTCCTACAGTCACTTGGTCGGGGCTAAGGGGTGTAGCTGTCTATTAAGTTTACCCGGCGAGTATCCGCGTACGCTACGTGATTGCGACGGACTTCTGATCACATCAAAATTCCGTGGCAACCGATCAAGTGAGACTAAAGTGCTATGTTTATAACATTCATATTAGTTATCTTATAACTACTTGTGAATTCCAAATATTGTATCACATTCCAGATAAATAGAAAATGTTAAACTTTTCGATCGAACAATCAAACACCCAAGTTTTCCCGAAACAACTCAACACATGAATCAAGTTTAAAAACATTCATTTCATGCCTCAGTACCAACGGTCCAGCCGTAGAAGGGTCAAGCCAATGCCTCACATGTGGCACGCCGTACTGCCCCAAACCCTAAGGTTCAAAGGGCAGTTCAAGACGGTCACATAATCGAGTTAAGGTTTGTTGTCTTCTAGAGGGTCCATCGCGTTACTTGCACTACTTAGAACATCTTTAAACCATGAAAAGATCCAACACTTGGAAATTTCCCGGCAGGGGAAAAATTGGGTATTTATATTCGGTCGAACTTTTTAACATATTCAAAAATTATCCGGAAAAACACATAGACGAAATTAGACTTCCCGATCGAAACACCGAGTCCCCAATACCACCCAGAAAACTCAACTCTTGAGTATATGTTAAAAATTCCCAGAAAATACAGCACCTCCAGAAACAAATTACTGTGCAAACCACGTGGCCTAACTCACCAATATGGCCGCGGAACCGCCGCACAAGCAGGGGTGGGGCCGCGGTTCCGCGGCGCTTTTGTCGAGTTAGGGTCACGTGCTGCTCAGTAACTCATACAATTCCCTGCTGAATTTTTTGGATATTTTTAATTTGGAAAAATCCACTTTTTCAGAAAAATTCCAGAGAGTGGTTTTGAATTAGGGTTTCGGGTTTGATCGGGTTTCTAACATCGTCTACACATCGCCTAAGGCTCTAGCTAGGCTCTGATACCACTGTAGGGTTCCTAAGCACACTCAAGAGGTTCTACAACAGATCAACCATGCCAAAATCAAATTTTTCTTGTGCCGAGAAACCCTTATGCTAGATCGTTAACTAGAGGCAAAGGCGAAACATGCAAGTAAACAACTTTATTGCTAAGTGAATGGAAATACAACCTTTGTAGATCCGGTCCTCCACTTCCTTGGCTCCGTGATGACGTCCCTCCGCTGTAACCATCAGAATCATGGACTCTCGCGGTGGTTTCATCGGAGAAAAGATCGGGCTAGGTCGTTGACTTCGATGCCGAAGATGATCTACGTCGAGGCAACTCTAACTCGAGCTCCATCTTCACTAAGTCATGAAACTTGTGAAGAAAACACCCTATACTACATGGCAAGTGGTAGAGGATGAAGAAATAGGAAGTGGGTTCACTTTGGATTTGGATTTCTCACTTGATTTCATCACTTGATATTTTTCTAGAAAACTTTTCTTTTCTTCACTAAGAAGAAGAAGAAGAAAGAAATGAAAAAGAATGAATTAATAAAATAGAAAATCAAGTGATGGTTATCATAAGTCAACCATGGGTGAGTTTACTTGTGTAGAGAATAAACTAGGGTTTAAGCTTAATGGTTAGGTTAAGGCAAAAGACAAAATGGCAATGACTTTCAAAGCTTCATGAAGCTTCATGGATAAAACAAAGCATGCCTCCATTTTATTCTTTGCCAAAATGAATAAAGTAAATAAATAAATAAATCAAACCCTAACCATTAACCTAATCATAGTTTAAAGTAAACACACACCCAAGCTTGCATGTATCATCAAACATGACACAAACTAGTGCACAAACATATATCATATATACAATGTGCACATTCAAGTGAGATAATCAATCTTAAGTGAACTAATACTAGTTAATGTAAAGTAATATATCAAATATATAATTATACATTAAATCATTAAATCAACACTCGATTTAACGATCCGGTCATATCGCATATGACCGACTAATATCCAATGTATCGACTTATCGAATCAATTCTCGATTCGATTACTAGGTTATATCACATACAACCAATTGATACATTCATCGCGAGAATAGAATACGGTATCACATACACGCATTATTCTCGGTCCAGCACATATCATATGCGCTCCTATTTCGTTTCGCTTGAGCCAGGAAACCTCTGTGTAGGACTCTAAAGACTCGTCAATATGCCGGCAGCAGGTGATGATTATATCAAACACTCACAAGCCGCAAGCGGTCTGCTAAACGTAACGGCCACCCTGATATTGAGCGATCAGAAGATCAACGAGAAAGCCCGCTCACACTCCTGTGAATCCAACCAGTAACACTTACCGTACAGTCCGGTCTCGTCGTCTGATATGTCGTATATCTCGCCTAGGGGTGGTAAACGTCAGACCCTAATAGCTCGATAAGTCGTGTTGATATGAGGTCTATAACAGTTCGAGAAACTACTGGTAACACTTACCAGTAAATCTCAGCAACCCTGGCCAGGGATTTCCGGTTATAGCCAATCGAACACAGCACAACATCAACTCCCTATACCGGGAGAGACGAATCCCCTCCTATCGCTCATTGCCTCCATGTGATTCGGGACTGTACCCAAAAGCCACCGTTTTGCACGCCCTCTTGGACGTGGTAAGGTGGAAATCAAAGCACAGTGGGAATCACACAAGACTCTATGACGATCTCGGGTCTACAGACTAACATGTACCAGTGTCACCAGAAAACTGCCATCTGACGTAAGGTATAATACCATCTGGGAGTTCTCGGCGAGTCCGTCCAGTGTACCCAGTCTCCACTGAGCACCCGTATATCATCTCTGATGTCAAACACCAATGGATATGGGATCATCCATCGCCCATCTGTATGGGTCGAGAAGGTATGCGCTAGTCTACTCCGGTATATCGATGCCCCGTTTCGATACACCCACGACTAGGGACTTTGAAGGATGTACTTATGGACTACCATGTCCCCACTAGTATGATTCGCATCATAGTCCAGGTAGTCAAGTACACATCCTAAGGGCTTTACCAACATGTAACAGAGAGACAATCAGTGTACACGTTAAGATAAAGAGCAACCAGATAGCATACTATCATGTCTAGCAAGAAAGTCCTCCCTATATATGTCCCAGCATCCACTACAATATACATCCTATGTACAGTAATGGCCTCTAGGGCATACATATAACTAACAATTTCAAATTGATATATCTGTACGTTTATTTTTATAATGTGAGATATAACTTTTTGAAATTGTGTCCATGACATTTACCTATATCAGTTGATGGTTAGGTAAGGAGTATTCAACAGCGGTGTAATTCTTCATAACCATAGTACAGTTTTCAACCTACGACACACAGGGAATGTGTTATTAGACTCAGGGGACTTATACAGAGTATTGTATGTTTTCCTGTGTCCATTAGGACAGAGGGGTTGGTACTCGTACTATATTCTGTTTACTTGTGATTTCTCTATTTCTTTGACATGTGTTTCGTAGAAATGCAAAGTCTAAGTTTTGATAAGTTATAGGTATAAGAATAAAGTAGAGAACCAGGTGTTGCAAGTATCAGGATTCTTCAAGGTGATCGAAGATGTAGATATTTGTATGGTATTCAGTTGATAGTAATGATTTTGAGAAACTTGTTTCTCTTTCAGGTTACTCATATCTGGATGTATTCCTAAGTTGAGTAATGCTGATCGACCTCTCTCCATTTAGTTGACAAGCACTGGAGACAGCTGCATGATTTGAATCTGGTTCCAATTAAATCAGTGCCTCTGTTTCTATATTGGATATAGAATAGTTCATACTTAACAATGTTAAGGTACGGGGAGTTGTCCAGCTTATGCTTAAAACCAGACTCTGGATAACTCAAGGCGCGTTTCTGTAATGGCAGTTTGTGGGTTGACCCGGGCTATGACGAGGGTTGACTTTCTACCATCTGGAAGATCAATAGTGATATTGTTCTTGACTCGCCACAGTTTTTAATAAAAAAGGATTTTTTCAGAAAACAGTAGTGGGAGTATGGTAGAACTGGAAGTGATTCCAGAACCGCAAACGATTAACTGAAAATTTGATAAGAACCTAAAGATTCAATCTAGTTTGACATTCCATTGGCCACTCCGCAGATAAGGTGGGTAACCTCAGGCACTCGAGAGGTACTTCGATATGCTCAAAGACGGTGACAGGGAGGTTCTTGTTTACCCAGACTTGACACCACTGTTGTTCCAGGCTATGGGACCCGACAGAAGGATGAGTATAGCGTCGTTCTAAACTGGCTTCAGAAGTGCACGTGTATATAACTCTGGCAGAGGGTTTTCGTAGTCAGTGGGAGCAGCGGAAGAATAGTGGAAAAGTGGCTTATGTCTATTTATAAACTAAAACAGATATAGCGGAGATAGATCATCTATTTTTGATGTAATAGTCATGGGTTTAACGTCATCAAAATAGGGGATGAATCTGTTAAGAAAGTAGTAGGGTGTGATGTCCTGTATTTGGATGACATACACACAGTAGGAATTGAAATTCCTATACTGCGATCGGTTATACTTTGGTTGTCACACAGTGGTTTCTCCACATAGGATATAGATATAATATCAGACATTCTGGTTACTAGATCTATGGTTTTAGATCTGGATTTGGGTAGTATCCCAATCTGGGTACTTAGACAGCATTCTAAAGGTGTTTAAGAATGGATGACTCCTGGCACAGTAAGATACCTGTAGGTGATGGAGTCACCCTCTCTAAAGGTGTCTTACAGACTGAAGGGGAGAGGGATGTACATGATTGACAGATCACTTGCTTAGGCAATTGAGTTGATCATGAGATGTCAAATACCACACCAGATGTTGTTTTTGCATGAGATACAATAAGTTGATATTAATCCAATCGTGGAGAAACATTCGGAAGCATTTTTAGAACATTTGTGGATGTTCTAGGGATATGATAACGACAGCCTCCTTCGGGAGACGGTTATCACTCCAGGATTCCAAGGTGACATGGATGACAGAATGACTGTCAGAGTTATAGTTTTCTCTTTGACGAGGGGCAGTAGTTTGGACAGGTGGTCCAAGCGGATACTGAGGGAGGCGTGGTGCAGAATACTGACTAAGTTCAGTTGACGATACAGTCTAAGAAGTTTGGATTTGGAGTTCATTTATGAACTGGGTCCCATCAGATATACAAACATATTCTAAGACAGGTATTGCTCATTTCGGGAGATGGCTTTCTCCGCGAACTTGAGATAAAGAGTGACATAGAAAGAAACATCAGGGCGGATCCACTCACTGAGGCTATTCCTCAAACTCAATAGTTTTACAAATGAGCTTTGTGAAACTGATCAGTAGAGGAGTTGGGTGTTCGGTATCACACGGGCTGTGAGTATGCGGCATCGCAATAATTAGCCTTGAGTGCAAGTGGGAGATTGTTGGATATAGTGCCCTCAAAGTCAATTATTGGATCATAGGCACGTGATTGTAATTATCGAGGGAGGACCTATGCCGGCAGGACAGTCTTACTCATGGTGATAGTATGCTATCTAGTTTATCTTTATCATCGTGTACATCTTTAGGTGACCTTACAGATCACTATTACACATTGATAGAGCCATCAGGATTCTTGCTTGACTACCAGCAGTATGATGGCGATCATATACTTGGGAGCTGGGGTCTATAAGCACATCCTTAAAAGGTCCCTAGTCGTGGGAGTTTCGAGACAGGGCATCGATACTCCGGAGTAGACTAGTGTATACAGTCGAGACCCCGACGAGGGGCGGTGGCCGGTCTCACAAGCCATTGGTGTCAGTTGGATCACCTAAGATGTATACAGGTGCTCATTAGGTTATGAGTACACCGGACAGGACTCGCCGGGAACATGCTAGTTAGTTTTATACCTAGTGTCAGATAGCAGTTCCTTGGTGACATGTGTACAGGTTAGTTCATCGACCTGAGATCGTCATTTGTCTCGTGTGAGTTCCCACTGTGCTTTGATTACTACCCTACCACGGCTCAAAGGAGTCGTGCAAACAGGTTTTAGTTGGGTACAGTCCCGAGCCATATGGAGGCAGTGAGCGGATCGGCAGGGGTTTCATCTCTCCCGGTATTAGGGGTGAGATCACGCTGTGTTTAGGAGAGCCATTACACGAAGTCCTTGGCCAAGGCAGGAGATTTACAGTAGGTATTCCAGTAGTATCTCAGGGTGTTCTGGGCTATACTCCGACACGACTTGTACCTCTTTTGGGGGTCTGACTTTTACCAACCCCTTGGCCTGACATGCGATACTCATAGACGAACGGACCGGACTGTACAGATATTGTCACTGACAGGCTCAGTAGGGTGTCAGGATGAGTTCGCTCATCGACCTCCCTTTTGGTCAATACCTGGTAGCCCGTTACGTACGGCTAGTACCACTGACGTGCTAGTGGTTAAATCCACAGCCAAAGTATTGACGAGTCTTTATGTAAGTCCACGGCGGCGCCCCGGCCGTCAATCCGACGCCGGAATGCGGAAACAAAACTTTTCTAAAAACTAGAAACCGGCACCACCGCGCTCGAAAATCCCCGATCGGGCCATTAACCTACTCCTAGAAAATACGAGAAAGGGTAGAAAGCTATACCGAGTGATCCGTGTCCTTCGGTCTTCAGCCTCCACTCCGATCTCCTCACGGAACCTCCGGTCTTCATCTCCTCGTCGGAACGGGCACCACATCGTCAGGTTCTTTTACGGGCTCCCACCTCTGGACCGAGGCAACTCGGGCACGAAGTTGGCGAGCCGACGTGCCCAAGGAATGCTGTAGGCAAGTGTAGAAGGTATGTCTCTTTGGGGTTTGAAGTCTCCTTTTATGAAGGAGGAGAGGAATGAACTTTGGAAATGAGCTATGGGATTTTTGGTGTAAGAAAAATGAGATGAAGAATTTCCACTCTCCAAATGAACCTCTCTCATCTCTCCCCTCAAGTGGCCGGCCATGAAAGATATGGAGGAGGGAAAAAGGCATAAACAAATATATGAAGATAATGATCAAATAATCTCACATCAAAAATCCTTATCAAATCCTAATCAAACCCCATCATCATTAATGCAAAGGAAGAGACTTAAAAAGAATCTCATGATGATAGTCAAATCATAAACCCTCATTTACAAATGAACCCCTCCACAAATACTAATTTGCACAATTGCAAATTAGCCCCTCCATCAGATAAATCCGGCCGTGAAGGAACAAAGGAAAACTGGTCGGAACGGAATGCAAACTGGCAACTTCAGAAAACTGATCCCGTAATAAATTATAGGAAAACCCTGCGACTGTATATACATACCCGCATTTGTATTACCACTGAATACAAATGCAAAGAGATAAATTCTACACTGTACAATACTAGGATCCGGCTTAAACCAAAGCCCGCTAGTATTATCCGTCCGATCACGATCCGTGCAATACCGCACGTATCTGATCGAACCCTGCCATATCTCCATATGGCCTCTACAGCGTTTCGCCCGAAACTTGAGAAACTGGTCTGTGAGGGACTCTAAAGACTCGTCAATACTTTGGTTGTGGATTTAACCACTAGCACGTCAGAGGTATTGGCCTATACGTAACGGCTACCAGGTATTTACTGAAAGGGATGTCGATGAGCGAACTCATCCTGACACCTTACTGAGCTTGTCAGTGACAATATCCGTACAGTCCGGTCCGTTCGTCTATGAGCATCGCATGGCGGGCCTAGAGGGTTGGTAAAAGTCAGACCCCCAAAAGCGGTACAAGTCGTGTCGGAGTGTAGCCCAGAACACCCTGAGATACCACTGGAATACCTACCAGTAAATCTCCTGCCTTGGCCAAGGACTTTCATGTACTGGCTCTCTTAGACACAGCGCGACCTCACCCCCAATACCGGGAGAGACGAACCCCTGCAGATCCGCTCACTGCCTCCTTGTTGCTCGGGACTGTACCCAACTAAAACCTGTTTGCACAACTCCTTTGAGCGTGGTAGGGTAGTAATCAAAGCACAGTGGGAACTCACACGAGACAAATGACGATCTCAGGTCGATGAACTAACCTGTACACATGTCACTAGGGAACTGCTATCTGACGTCAGGTATAATACCAACTAGTATGTTCCCGGCGAGTCTTGTCCGGTGTACTCATAACCCAATGAGCACCTGTATACATCTTAGGTGAACCAACTGACACCAGTGGCTTGTGAGACCGGCCACCGCCCCTCGTCGGGGTCTCGACTGTATACACTAGTCTACTCAGGAGTATCGATGCCCTGTCTCGAAACTCCCACGACTAGGGACCTTTTAAGGATGTGCTTATAGACCCCATCTCCCACGTATATGATCGCCCTCATACTGCTGGTAGTCAAGCAAGAATCCTATGGGCTCTATCAACGTGCAATAGTGATCTGTAAGGTCACCTAAAGCAGTACACGATGATAAAGGTAAACTAGATAGCATACTATCATCTTGAGTAAGACTGTCCTACCGGTATAGGTCCTCCCTCAATCATTGCAATCATGTGCCTGTGATCCAATAATTGACTCTGAGGGCACTATCTCCAACAATCTCCCACTTGCACTCAAGGCTAATTATTGCGATATCGCATACTCACAGCCCGTGTGATACCGAACACCCAACTCCTCTACTAGTCAGTCTCACAAAGCTCGTTTGCGAAACTATTGCGTTCGAGGAATAGCCTCAGTGAGTGGACCCGCTATGATGTTTCTTTTTATGTCTCTCTTTATCTCAAGTTCGCGGAGAAACCCATCTCCCGAAATGAGCAATACCTGTCTTAGAATATGATTGGATGTCTGATGGGACCTAGTTCACAAGTGAACTCCAAATCTAAACTTCTTAGACTGTATCGTCGACTGAACTTAATCAGTGTCTTGCACCATGCCTCCCTCAGTATCCGCCTGGACCACCTGTCCAAAATACCGCCCCTAGTCAGAGAGAAAACTATAACTCTGACAGCCACTCTGTCATCCAGGTCACCTTGGAAGCCTGGAATGATAACTGTCTCCCAAAGGAGGCAACCGTTATCATTTCCCTAGAACATCAACTTATGTTCCAAAACTGCTTTCGATTGTTTCTCCAGGATTGGATTAATATCAACTTACTACATCTCTTGCAAAAACAACATCTGGTGTGGTAGTTGACATCTCATGATTGACTCAATTGCCTAAGCAAGTGATCTGCCAATCATGCACATCCCTCTCCCCTTTAGTCTGTAAGACACCTTTAGAGAGGGTTACTCCATCACCTGCAGGTACACCACCATGCCAGGAGTCGTCCATTCTAAATACCTTTAGAATGCTGTCAAGTACCCTGATTGGGAAACCACCCAAATCTAGATCTATAGATCTAGTAACCAAAATGTCTAATATTATATCCAAGACCTATGTGGAGAAACTACTGCGTGACAGCCAAAGTATAACAGATCGTAGTATAGGAATATCACTTCCTACTCTGTGTATGTCATCCAAATACCAGGACATCACACTCTACTACCTTCTTAACAGATCCATCCCCTATTCTGATGAAGTCAAACCTATGACTGTCACATCAGAAATAGATGATCTATCTCCACTATATCTGCTTTAGTCTATAAATAGACATAAGCCACTTGTCCACTATGCTTCCGCTTCTCCCACTGACTACGACAACCCTCTGGCAGAGTCATATACACGTGCACTTCTAAAGGTAGTTTAGAACGACGCTATACTCATCCTCCTGCCGGGTCTCACAGTCTGGAACAACAGCATTGGCAAGTCTGGGTAAACTAGAACCTCCCTGCCACCGTCCTTGGGCATACCGAAGTACCTTTCGAGCGCCTGAGGTTACCCACCATATCTGCGGAGTGGCTAATGGAATGTCAAACCAGATTGAATCTTTAGGTTCTTATCAAATTTTCAGTAATCGTTTGCGGTTCTAGAATCACTTCCAGTTCTACCATACTCCCACTACTGTTTTCTGAAAAAATCTAATTTTATTAAAACTATGGCGAGTCAAGAACAATATCACTATTGATCTTCCAGATGGTAGAAAATCAACCCTCGTCATAGCCCGGGTCAACCCACAAACATCCATTACAGAAACGTGCCTTGAGTTGTCCAGTGTCTGGTTTTAAGCATAAGCCGGACAACTCCCCGTACCTCAACATCGTTAAGATATGAACTGTTCTATATCCAATATAGAAACAGAGGCACTGATTTAATTGAACCAGATTCAAATCATGCAGCTGTCTCCAGTGCATGTCAACTAAATGGAAAGAGGCCGATCAGCGTTACTCAACTTAGGAATGCTTCCAATTATGAGTAACCTGAAAGAGAAGCAAGTTCTCTTAATCATTCTATCAACTGAATACCATGCACAAGTATGTACATCTTCGATCACCTTGAAGAATCCTGATACTTGCAATACCTGGTTCTCTACTTTACTCTTATACCTATAACTTCTCAAAACTTGGATCCTGTGTTTCTACGAAACACCTGTCTAAAAACTAAAGAAGTCATAAGTAAACCGAATATAGTACGAGGACCATCCCCTCTGTATAAGTCCCCTGAGTCTAGTGACTCATTCACTGTGTGTCGTAGGTTGAAAACTGTACCTATGGTTAAGAAGAATTACACCGCTGTTTAATGCTCATTACCTAACCATCCACTGATATAGGTAAATGTCATAGACATAATTTCAAAAAGGTGTATCTCACTCTCTAAAAATAGACGTACAGATATATCAATTTGAAATTGGTGAATAACCGCGGATATTCAAAACCAAATATTTGCCGTCCGGCGAACAACCCAGGTGATTTCCTCAAATATCACCAATTACAGCGAATTCCGATATAATGAGGATGATCACCCAATTCCCAATAACTTACTCCCACTCATCATCTGTAAAACCATATAGATGTGAGAATCATACCTGGTAAATACATACCCTGGAGTAAGGACAAATTGGGAAATCAGTTTTCTATTAACTGTACACAGTGAAACTGAAACATTGAAATGTTTCGTAGGGGTATCCGGGTATTCGTAGTAATGCCTCTTCCATTATCCAGATTCACAACTGTAACCGTATAATTCTTTGCCATCTCTCCAAATCCCTTTATATGTCTTTAGTCATTACCTTCTGTACACCCTTTTAGGCTAAATGGTTTTCTTCCTTCCCTACCTTTCGGCACAAGACTATGGTTTGGAAGAAGACTATCCAATAAGCATAATGGGTGTACTGTCCTAATCCTAAGAACACTCGCAATGCGAGAGAAGATGAAGATAAAAGACAACCGAATAAACCTTATTCATATTTCTTTTGAACCAGAATCCATCCCCGAACTGGAACAAGTTCCTTTCGAGTTTGTATATAACCATACGATGGAGTATCCAAATAAACTGTGGATCTTCATAGTGATACGGAGTGTCCTGGAGAAATACAAAGGTGAATTGGGAGTGGTAATGAAATACTTGGTTTGGTCGTGAATAGCAGTCGCAATTTACTTTTCCCTCTTACTAATCCCTTGATATGTCTTTACTTAATGCCTTCTGTACACCATCGTTATGCTAATTGGTTTTCTTCATTCCCTACCGGTCGGCACCTGCCTATGGTTTGGAAGAAGATTATCCAATTTGCGTAATAGGTGTACTATCTCCTAAACCAAGGAGTACTCGCAACCTGAGAGAAGGTAAAAGGAAAAGACAACTGAATTGTCCTATTCGTTTTCTCCAGAACCGGAAACCATCTTCGAATAAATTCTTTCGAGTTCGTATATAACCATACGATGGTTTTGTCCAATGGAAGTGGACGTTCGTAGTAATACGGGGTGTCCTGGAGAAAAGGGTAAAAGTAGGAGTGGCAATGAGATTTGCAACTCTGACAATCCAAAAGCCAGTGTTTAAGAAGGTTCGGTTAATTTTGGTCACTGAGTCATAGTCTAGGGTTGGGTCATGGTCGCTGCCGAAGAGAGAGAGAAAAGAAACACTCAGCGTGCACTCTAACCTAGATCAGAATGGTTATCACTTTATCTAATCTGGAAACCTCCCACTGCACCGTCAAATTCTCCTCCAAACCTAAAAGAAGAATTAGTCGGGATCACCCGAGGAGTAAACCAACTCATCAGTGGGAATCGGGATCCAATTATCATCGCATGATAACGTGACGGAATCCGCTCACGTTATCACACTCCAGAAGGTATGCGCATATCTGGCAAGTTTCAGTTTCTTTAGAAACTCCCGATGTGATTTTTACCCCATGCTCTTATGACCTTGACTTTGCCCAACAAATCATAAGTCACATGTCAAGTTCTACCCGTCATTCTCCAGGTTAATTTGAACCCACCCGTACAAGCCCTTGACTTTGGTCAACAAGGCTATACGACTGTCCAAAACCAACGCATCTCTCTATGCAGCATATGAATACCCAATAGCTACCAATCACTGTGCCTTGACTTTGGCCAACAAACACAGCTTGAATACTTATTCACTATCCATATGAAACGACGGAGGGCTACGAATGGTTTCTGGAGAAAACCTTTAACGTAATGAACTTGATATCGTTGAAGGAACCAGATAGCTTTTTAAAAATATAGTGACGAAAACATTTGCTAAAGAGGTCACTCCCGGTGAAGGGATCTCGGCTCTTTCCCCGTAGAATGAGGTGCAGGATATTCCAACTGAATACCACGATGCAAAGCAAAAGTAATCGGCTATAGTGAAGTTATTGCCCTGACGCAAACTTCTGTCCAAGGGGTCACTCCTGGTGAAGGGATCTCGGCCCTTGCCTCGTCGACTGAGGAGCAGGATATTCCAACTGAATACCACGATGCAAAACAAAAGAGAACGTCCTTGCAATAACAGCTTTTTGAAAAATGTTCCAACAACATCAGAATAGGTTTGTTTAGCTTGCATTGATCCGAATCAACGCAGTCCCATCAATTGATCACACCAATAAAGAACGAAAATAATGATGTACGTATATGCCATCCGCATTCGCCACTAGGTCCCGTCATCACCCGTTAGGTTACTTAACTAACGACAGAGCGGGGACTGGACTAGCGCGGATGCAAAACATATACAACATCTACTAGTATATATATCAATATATAATATTCGCTCAAGGCGTGATAAAATGCAACATCACAGAAATGTAATAAGCATCACAGAACAATACAGATATCTGGGATCCCCGGGTTTCATAGAGCCGCTACCGAAACCCGACATTCCCCTGGTCGTGTGGATAGCCTGTGCAATGAAATCCTAGACCCCTACGGGCGCGGCAAGTTACCCGCCAAAACCTGAAGCGAGGCAGCCCCCTTCAGCAACGTGAATGGACCACCCAGCACTTCACGGAATCCGGTAACTTGGGCACCCCTCCTGGGTCAACTTGTACCCCCTACGAGTACGACGAATAGCCCGCCAATTCTAGAGTGAACCCCCTCCATCTCAATGCCATGAGATGCGGGCCCGTTGCCCTCTGGAACCCGGCTATCCGTGCACCCCACTTGGGGTAATCCTAGTACAGAAACTAAAATATACATACAACGGGTACATCGACCTCAGCCCGGTCGTGCCCCAAAAGAATAATATACAAACAGGCAGTGACGGCAGTCCACATGTCGGACGCTTGCCCCGCAATATCAAATGTACATAAACAACCAAACTGTACTACCATTGCATCCAGGCTATCCCCCACGACCAATCCGCAACATCACAGCACAACACAGAACATCAACGTGAATGCCGCGTTCGTAAATCCGTCTAAAAGGGCTATAGCAGATAGACTGGATTTACCGATCGAGTGACATTCACGGTCGCAGATATAATGTAAATACTGTGAACCAACATGTTTAAACTTTTCGATCGATCAAATTTACCTAAGTGGGCCCCATGCACTACTGTAGCACTAAAAGAAAATCTGGGCCCAAACAGAACATTCCAAAAACCCTATTCTCAAGTCAGAAGCCTACTGTGAAAATTTGGTGCAAAGATAACACTTTCCCACCGCGGAACCGCGGCCAAACAAGGGGTTTGGCCGCGTTTCCGCGGTCGTACTGAGGAATCATTGCATCGAATTTTACCAGAATGCTTAGAATTCCCTGCACTTATTTCTGCAATGTACTGAAAAATTTTTAGAGCCAAAAAAATTTCGACAGAAACTTGTGCACTAGAAAATACGGTTTTTGGGATTTTTGTTCGATCGAGTTCTAAACATACTAGAGCAAGCTAGACTAGGTTAATGGCGAAGCTCTGATACCACTGTAAGTCCACGGCGGCGCCCCGGCCGTCAATCCGACGCCGGAATGCGGAAACGAAACTTTTTTAAAAACTAGAAACCGGCACCACAGCGCACTAAAATCCCAGATCGGGCCATTAACCTACTCATAGCAAATACGAGAAAGGGTAGAAAGCTATACCGAGTGATCTGTGTCCTTCGGTCTTCGGCCTCCACTCCGATCTCCTCGCGGAACCTCCGGTCTTCAACTCCTCGTCGGAATGGGCACCACATCGCCGGGTTCTTTTACGGGCTCCCACCTCTGGACCGAGGCAACTCGGGCACGAAGTTGGTGAGCCGACGTGCCTAAGGAATGCTGTAGGCAAGTGTAGAAGGTATGTCTCTTTGGGGTTTGAAGTTGCCTTTTTTGAAGGAGGAGAGGAATGAACTTTGGAAATGAGCTATGGGATTTTTGGTGTAAGAAAAATGAGATGAAGTATTTCTACTCTCCAAATGAACCTCTCTCATCTCTCCCCTCAAGTGGTCGGCCATGAATGATATGGAGGAGGGAAAAAGGCATAAACAAATATATGAAGATAATGATCAAATAATCTCACATCAAAAATCCTTATCAAATCCTAATCAAACCCCATCATCATTAATGCAAAGGAAGAGACTTAAAAAGAATCGCATGATGATAGTCAAGCCATAAACCCTCATTTACAAATGAACGCCTCCACAAATACTAATTTGCACAATTGCAAAGTAGCCCCTCCATCAAATAAATCCGGCCATGAAGGAACAATGGAAAACTGGCCGGAACGGAATGCAAACTGGCAACTTCAGAAAACTGATCCCGTAATAAATTACAGGAAAACCCCGCGACTGTATATACATACCCGCATTTGTATTCCCACTGAATACAAATGCAAAGATACAAAATCTACACTGTACAATACTAGGATCCGGCTTAAACCAAAGCCCGCTAGTATTATCCGTCCGATCACGATCCGTGCAATACCGCACGTATCTGATCGAACCCTGCCATATCTCCATACGTCCTCTACAGTGTTTCGCCCGAAACTTGAGAAACTGGTCTGTGGGGGACTCTAAAGACTCGTCAATACTTTGGTTGTGGATTTAACCACAAGCACGTCAGAGGTATTAGACTATACGTAACGGGCTACCAGGTATTGACTAAAAGGGACGTCGATGAGCGAACTCATCCTGACACCCTACTGAGCCTGTCAGTGAAAATATCCGTACAGTCCGGTCCGTTCATCTATGAGCATCGCATGGCGGGCCTAGTGGGTTGGTAAAAGTCAGACCCCCAAAAGCGATACAAGTAGTGTCGGAGTGTAGCCCAGAACACCCTGAGATACCACTGGAATACCTACCAGTAAATCTCCTGCCTTGGCCAAGGACTTTCATGTACTGGCTCTCCTAGACACAGCGCGACCTCACCCCCAATACCGGGAGAGACGAACCTCTGCAGATCCGCTCACTGCCTCCATGTGGCTCGGGACTGTACCCAACTAAAACCTGTTTGCACAACTCCTTTGAGCGTGGTAGGGTAGTAATCAAAGCACAGTGGGAACTCACATGAGACAAATGGCGATCTCAGGTCGATGAACTAACCTGTACACATGTCACCAGGTAACTGCTATCTGACGTCAGGTATAATACCAACTAGAATGTTCCCGGCGAGTCCTGTTCGGTGTACTCATAACCCAATGAGCACCTGTATACATCTTAGGTGAACCAACTGACACCAGTGGCTTGTGAGACCGGCCACTGCCCCTCGTCAGGGTCTCGACTGTATACACTAGTCTACTCAGGAGTATCGATGCCCTGTCTCGAAACTCCCACGACTAGGGACCTTTTAAGGATGTGCTTATAGACCCCAGCTCCCACGTATATGATCGCCCTCATACTGCTGGTAGTCAAGAAAGAATCCTAGGGCTCTATCAACGTGCAATAGTGACCTGTAAGGTCACCTAAAGCAGTACACGATGATAAAGGTAAACCAGATAGCATACTATCATCTTGAGTAAGACTGTCCTACCGGTATAGGTCCTCCCTCAATCATTGCAATCACATGCTTGTGATCCAATAATTGACTCTGAAGGCACTATCTCCAACACTTTAGAGTTCCCCACAGACAGTTTCTCAAGTTTTGGGCGAAACGTTGTAGAGGCCGTATGGTATTATGGCAGGGTTCAATCATATACATGCAGTCGTACGTGCACGGATCATGATCGGACGGATTATACTAGTGGGCTTTGGTTTAAAACGGATCCTAGTATTAGATTTGTTAGATTACTTTAGTCTCATCGCATTCGCATTCAGTCGGAATGCGGATGCAGGTATGTAAATACAGGTGAGGGGTATCTTTGTGATCCGTCACGAGTTTACTTTAGATGTTGCCATATCTTTTTTATTGTTGTAAACATTTGGATTAATGTTTACAAATGGTAATAATTACCTCAAGGTCATGATTAGGAGCATTAATTGTGACACATGCACAAGTGATGACTCATGGTCTCTTTCTTTGTGCATATGTCACATTATTAATTGATTTAAGTGTTGAAATGATAAGAAGAGAGAGAGAGGGCAGCCATATGGTTGTGGTTAGCTCTTGTATTATTGATCTCATTCTCATTTTATCATACAACACAAAAAGAAAGCTCTTCTTCCTCCTCTTTCTTCTTGAGCTCACTATCTCCATTGAAGGCATCATCTTCAACCTCCATCCATACACTCTCATGTGTTGAGAATCAATGGATGCTTGAGATAAAGTGATCACACACATTCTCTACATCGCCTTGGACACGTCAGCTAGCAAACTTCGTGTCCGAGTTTCTTCGGACGTAGCGGGAGCCCGTAAAAAGACTCATTGATGTGGTGCCCTTTCCGACGAGGAGACTGGAGATTGGAGATGCCGCGAGGAGCTTGGGAAGGTGGACAAAGACCGAAAGACACGGATCGATCGGTATAACCTTTCTAACCTTTCTCTAGTTGCTAGTTTCTGTTAATGGTTCGATCCGAGTTTAAAGTATACGATAGCGCCAGTTTCAAGTTTATGAAAAGTTTTTGTTTCCGCATTTTGGCCTCGGATCGACGGCCGCGGCGCTACCGTAGACTTACTGTAGGGTTGCTAGGCACGCGCATAAGGGTCTACGAGGCATCAACCATGCCCGATTAAAATTTTAGCCGTGCCGAACAACCCAGAGCCAGATCTTAAAACTAGGGTTTAGGCGAAAACAAGCATGTTAAACTCTTTAACACTAAGTGAGAGGGATTACAACCTTTGTAGATCCGTTCACTACTTAAGCTCCGTGTTGAGGTCCCTTCGCTGCGATCATCGTATTCCGGACTCTTGAGAGGTTCCACAAAGAGAAAGATGCAGTCTTGCTTCCGATCTTCGATAACATAGATGATCTACCTTGAAGTTTCATTAACACAAGCTAACACTCACAAAATGAAGTGAACACCCTCATCTAAATGGAAAGCGTAGATGAGGATGATGAAGTAGGATTTTTTCTCTCATTTGTTTTCATATTCTCACTCACTTTCATCACTTAGCAAAAAGCTAGAAAGCTTTTTCAAAGAAGGTACTCAAGGAAGAAGATGATAGAATCCTTTTGTGATGAATAATGAATTAATTGTAGTGGTTACAAATCTAACCAAGGGTTAAGCATGAAGGAGTTAACCCTTGTAGAGAATTAACTAGAGTTAATGGTTTGGATTGGGTAAACATAATATCTTCACAAAATATCAAGCAAAAAGACAAAGTCAAAGCTTCATGAAGCTTCATGGAAGCTTTATGCAAAAGCTAACCCTAATCCAAACCCTAACCAAGTTTAAACCCTAAACCATTGTTAAATTTGTAACTCTAACATGTTACAATATTATATATCACATATACAATATATTTTGTAACAATAGAAAATAATACAATTAACATATATCGCATATATATCAATGTATTATCCCGTGAGAAAATGAATCTTTTAGTGAGCTAATATTAGCTAATGTAATTTAATATATCATATATATTATTATACATTAAATTATCGAATCAACACTTAATCCGACAATCCGGCTATATCGCATATAACCGACTAATACGATGACCCGGCTATATCACATATACCCGGCCGATATTTCATATAGCGAGAATCCAATACGGTATCACATACCGCATTATCCTCGGTCCCGCACATATCACATATGTGCTCCTACTCCATTTTGCCTGAGTCAAGAAACCTCTTTGTAGGACTCTAAATAATCGTCAATACGCCGGCAGTAGGTGATGATCATATCAAACACCCACAAGCTGCAAGCGGTCAGCTAAACGTAACAGCCACCCAGGTATTGAGCGCTCAGAAGATCAACAAGCAAGCCTGTACTTTCTCCTGTGAATCCAATCAGTAACACTCCCTTACAGTCCGGTCTCGTCGTCTGATATGTCGCATATCTCGCCTAGGGGTGGTAAACGTCAGACCAAGTAGCTCGATAAGTCGTGTCGATATGAGGTCTATAAAAGTTTGAGAAACTACTGATAACACTTACCAGTAGATCTTAGCAACCCTGACCAGGGATTTCCGGTTATAGCTAATCGAACACAGCGCAACATCAACTCCCTATACCGGGAGAGACGAATCCCCTCCTATCGCTCATTGCCTTCATGTGATTCGGGACTGTACCCAAAAACCACCTTTTTGCACGCCCTTTTGGACGTGGTATGATGGAAATCAAAGCACAGTGGGAATCACACAAGACTCTATGACGATCTCGGGTTAACAGACTACTCTGTACCAGTGTCACCGGAGAACTGCCATCTGACGTGAGGTATAATACCATCTGGGAGTTCTCGGCGAGTCCGTCCAGTGTACGCAGTCTCTACTAAGCACCCGTACACCATCCCTGATGTCAAACACCGATGGATATGGGATCATCCATCGCCCATCATATGGGTCAAGATGCGTATACGCTAGTCTACCCTGGTGTATCGATGCCCTGTCTCGATACACCCTCGACTAGGAACAGTTATAGGATGTACTCGCCAACTACCGTGGCCCCACTAGTATGATCTCATCATAGTCCCAGCAGTCGAGTACATATCCTAAGGGCTTTATCAACATGTAACATAGAGACAATCAGAATACATGTTAAGATAAAGTACAACCAGATAGCATACTATCATGTCGAGCAAGAAAGTCCTCCCTATATATGTCCAAGCATCCATTACAATATACATCGTATGTACAGTAATGGCCTCTAGGGCATACATATAACTAACACTTACACGGTTGGCCTCCTCGTCCCCTCGGCTCGCCCTGGGCTGCCACAAGACCAAGTCTCCTCGGCCTTCTCGCTCGTTCCCGAGCCCCTTGGCCGAGGCCGTGTTCCTCGATCCTCCGACCAGCTCCACCGCTCATGGGCGTAACCGCCGCTCCGCGAATCTCGCCATGCGCGGATTCTCTGCCAGCAATATCCCACGTTCCCACGCCTTCACGATCCCCATTTATGGACGATCCGCTCTCTATGAGGGCGTGACGTCGGGAGCGTAACTGCCGGCTATATTCTAGCGCCTGCTGCTGCGTGCCTCCACCACTATATAAACCCCCATTATAGAAGGGTCAAGTAAGCCATTTTTTACTCCACTTAGCCGTTACGCTGCTCGGATCTACCAATAACTTGATCGTCGGAGGGTCCTCGGTGGCATCAAATAACCCCGGGACTTCTTTGCAGGTACTAGGCGTCAAACTCCTCCAATCACCAAATCTCCTCAAAACCCATTGAGACCCACACACAATAGGGGATCCCCTCCAAAATCCACTGGGATATCGACGGAAGACAACATCTGAAGGAGATCTGAAAAGGACCTCCATCAGTTGGCGCCGTCTGTGGGAACGCAAACTCCACAAAAACAAAGTTGGCCTTCCGATCTCCGTCCACATGGCAAGCGACCATCCTGAAGATTCGAGTACCAGCCGCTGCCTCCCCCTCACCGGAGGCACGGATGAACCCCCTCCGGCGACCATCATCCATGCCCTCGCCAGCCGAATAGATCGGCTACAGTCCCTTATGGAGGCGCTCGTCCTTGCCCAAACGGCCGGGCCTGGGCCCCAGATCGCCGCTCCTCCGCCTCCGGAATGCTCTACCCCGTCGGCACGGCCGACCACCGGCAGGCTGCGACTCCTGACCACGGATCTCATGGACTGATACTCCATGAGGCCCGTTGGGCGCCTCGCGGCTCCTCCCTAAGGTCCACCGCCGGAGCACCATGCCTCGAACCTCCTCGCTACCCTTGCTCCCTGAGGAGATGTCGGTCACCTCGCCTGCCCACAGGCATGACCGACACCCTCTCCCCCGACGGGGTCGCACAGAAGGGGCTCGCCACGACGGCTCGAGAGCCACTGCCCCCGAGGATCCGAGGAACCTCATCGAGAGGAACCGTAGCCGTGCCCAGACGCATGTCTCCCATAGCATAGGCTAGGAATCATGAGGCGCTGAGTCCTCGGGGTACCACGGCTGACTCGACGCCCTCGAGAAGAAGATCGAGGGCATGCGCCGGGAAGGTCACCTCTCGGCCGACGGGGCCGAGTACGCCGCCGACTCACTCACTAAACCGTTTACCGAGGAACTGCTCGCTGTCCACATCTCCTCGTACAACAAACCCTCGAAGGTCTCTCTGTTCAACGGGAAAACCGACCCCAAAGACCATTTGGATTCTTTCACGGCGGAAATGAGCTTCCAGGACCATTCCGATGCCGCCCAGTGCAGGGCCTTCCTGTTTGATATATGTATGCCCTAGAGGCCATTACATGATAGTGGATGTATTTATACATGTGTGTATATATATATATATATATTCAATGTACATTCTTGCTCGACATGATAGTATGCTATCTGGTTCTTCTTTATCTAACATATTGATTTGATCATGCTTTTATTCATTTACACATGTTGATAAAGCCCTGAGGATATTTGCTTGACTACAGTGATTATGATGGAGATCATACTAGTGGGACATTTGTAGTTTATAAGCATATCCTGAAAAGTCCCTAGTCGTAGGTGTATCGAGACGGGGCATCGATATACCAGAGTAGACTAGCGTATATGATACTAGACCCATATGTTGGGCGATGGATGTTCCCACATTCATCGATGTTTGACAACGAGATCGTATACGGGTGCTCAGTGGTGACTGGGTACACTGTACGGACTCGCCGAGAACTCCTATATGGAATTATATCTATTGTCGGATAGCAGTTCTCAGGTGACACTGGTACAGGTTAGTCTGTAGACCCGAGATTGTCATAGAGTCTTGTGTGTTCTCCCACTGTACTTTGATTACCACCCTACCACGGCTCTACCGAGTCGTGCAAACAGGTGGCTGTTGGGTACAGTCCCGAAACACACGAAGGCGATGAGCGATAGGAGGGGTTTCGTCTCTCCCGGTATTGGGGGTAGATGCTGTGCAGTGCTCGATTGGCTATATCAGTAAGTTCCTGGCCAGGGCAGTTGAGATTTACGGATAAGTGTTATCAGTAGTTTCTCGATCTGTTATAGACCATTCATCGGCACGACTTATTGAGTTATTGGGGTCGACGTTACCATCCCTAGACTCCATATGCAGCATATCTGACGAAGAGACCGGACTGTTCGGTATGTTGCGGGTTGGCTCGAAAGGAGTTGTGACAGGTTCGCTTGTTTTCTTCTGATTGCTCAATACCCGGGTGGTCGTTACGTTTAGCTGACCTCTTGCGGCTTGGGGGTGCTTGATATGATCATCACCCATTGCCGGCGTATTGACGAGTCTTAGAGTCCCACAATGGAGTTACCTAGTCCAGGAGAAACGATGTGGTGTGCATATGAGATATGCGCGGGGACCCGATTAAATGCGCGTATGTGATACCGTATATTAATCGGGCGGTTTGCTATTGGTCGGGTCATATGTGATATGACCAGTTTGCTAAATCAAGTGTTGATTTATCTTTGACCATTAGCTTTTCACTTTAGACCCTTTTGTCTTTTGTAGTATGCATGCATGTATGCACATGTTCTTTTTGTTGCACATATAGATGTGCATGCACACATACACGCATTCACTTATTCTATCGTTGTTGTTGATATATGAGATGGTGGCAATATAACACTCACACCTTGTTATTTAATATAATGATATTTCCTTTTGGAAAAGAAAATGAAAGTGAAATTAATTCATGGTTAATTATTTGATTCTTCCACTTACCCTTGCCTTAACCATGAGTTATATTTCCTTGGCCATTTTTCATCCAAAAGAAAATATCTAGATATTTTTTAACTAGGGTTAAAGGTGAGAAGAAGAAAATATATATATTTTCTTTTCTCATCTTTTAACCTAAGCTTATCATTATCTTGAGCTCTCATATTGCCTTCATCTTCTTCTTCCTCTCTCTTGCTCTCTAGCTTCCATTAGTGAGTGAAAGAGTGTTCAAGTTAGGGTCTTTAAGTGAGAAAAGAAACCACATCAACATTCTATACTACTCTTGCCAACTAGTTTAGAGTGTTGGCTTCAACTATTTCTCTTGATCTAGTAAAGCTTCTAGCTTGGACAAAGAGGACTCCGGATGGATCGTCGTGAACATAGAGGACTTCAAGCAAGCTTATTTCAAACCCCAAGTGGCCAAGGAGTCTAGCGTAGGGAGCTTCAAAGGTTGTATTCCTTAAACCTAGCTTTTACTTCTTGTGAAAGTGTTTAAAGTCTTGTTACCCTAGCTTTTCTAGTATGATCCTTAGGTTAGTTTCTTTAGCACCCTAAAAAATTAAAGAATGGCATGTATGATGCCACTAAACCCTTGTAGTGGTGCTGTAGAAACTCCTTCATGGTATCAGAGCCTAACTAGAAGCCTAGGCGATGTTACAAGAATATGAAAACGAAAACTTCCGCAAAATACGAAATTATTGACCCTTGAAAAATGCTCTCATTAAATTTTTTTAAAAGTGACATAAAAATTATTTAAACAACTGCAGAGTGGTATTTAGAATGATACAAGAACACTGGGGAAGTACGAAGGGGGGGCTCGGAATTGGCTGGCGACAGAGCCAATTTTTCCGGCGTCGCCGACCCACTGTGCTCCTCTCCTTCTCGTTTTGCTCCAGTGTTCTGTATATTGTGTTCTGGGGTTTCTGGTTTTGTTTAAGTAATCTAGAATTGCATGTGATGTAAGTTTGTATTGGGCTCTTTGAGGAATAGTTCGTATTCGTATTTTATAGCATCGTATTGGTAACTTTGGCAACGTTAAGCAGGTCGAACGACTTTGTCACGACCCGAAAGTACGGAACATGACCGGCACTTAAACTACGAACGTCTCGAGGCGTACGTAATCTAAGTAAACCGAAAACCCAGAAATCCAAACCAAGAAAGATGTAGAGTGCAGGAAAAACCAACTTAAAGCAAGTAGTTTCAATAGCATAAGCCGAATTAGGCGGTTTTAAAAACATCAAAAATTTCCCGAAAATTTCGGCAGAGTCTCCTTTGTAAATACTGGCCCCCAAATGGGATACAACATGAATAGTATACGAAATCAATAAAAAGGCATCCCCAAGCGGGAGCTAGCTCTTCGTCAATCGACGGTCACAACCACACAAGCAATATAATATACAACGCCAAGGGCGAGGATCAAAATTCAAAAGGAAACTCAAAAACCACAGAAATACAACGCGCGACTCTAAGGTCGAAAGAATAAACATCACTGGTCTCTATCTCAAATAAATACATGTTTGGTTGATGGAACTTCTAGATACAACAGAATAATAATATACAAGATATAAAATGGGGGTACGATACAAATAAACCCACCTACTAGCAAATCACCCGAAGGAAACTATGCCCGCAAGCCGTAAAGAAACGTGTACGGCAAACCTGCAAGAAACTGGGGCACAACGGGGGTGAGTTGCCAACTCGTGAATAGAAAAATATCTACGCACAGAAATCGCATAAATAACGCAATCTAGGTCAATGATCATAATATATCCTCAAATATAAGAATAACATGTAGCCTATAACAAGGCTAGGGTAAATATCTAACCCGAGTGTAATCTCATGTGCCCGTGTCAGTGCCTCAAGTAGCAATATAACATATGAATGAGGTATGAATGCATGAAAACAGTATACATGTAAATGAAGAACCGTTTTCATAATTTAGTGAGATTTCCTTTGTATTTTTAAAATGAGGTATCATAATGAAATCAGCATAAAACAGTGCCTAGCATCGGCACAAAACGTAATCCCAATATCTCGATATCTCTGTATCACAGTCTCTGTACCTCAATATCTCCAAATCTCAATGTCTCAATCACAATATCTAGGGCGCCATCAGTCCAGACCGGCCCCTACCATCCATCTCAAGACCACGACGGTATCCTCCGGATATCCGACGCGCCGGGTAAAATCACCGGTAGGTAGTGCTCCCCTGCCAGGCTCACATCGTCATCATCACGCGCTTCTTGCCCCGGGGTACCTTACCGGGTCCACCATGTACCCGAAACGGTTCATCCGTCTCCTCGAATCAGGTCTCGAAATCCATCAGCAAACTCATGGTGGACGACTCATACATCATGGGAAAAACCGCACTTTTTATTTAAAAAGAGAGAAATCAGTTTATATAAGTTTTGCGGTTTTCTCACCAAATCCAGAAAATTTCATGGAAATCCGAATCCAAATCATCAATAGCATGTAAAACCATGAATATAGGCATAACAATGAATAACAGTATGCATGAAGTGACAAGTAATAACTACAATGTTAAGCTGGCATATAAGGCAGGTACACTAATATCATGTCAAATTACTAACTAACAAGCTAAGTCAAGCAATAGTATTTTCTAAGGTGTACGTGACATGGCAATTACCGATGAAGATGTGTGTGAGCCGGCAAGTAAGTGTACGTGGTACATACGCATCATCGGTAATGGTGCTGGTGTCCTAACAATATGATATCAACAATGCAATAAGAAATTATAACATAAGTATGCGATGCGAAGCGAACCACAATAATGAGCGGGAGCTGAATACTAGACGCAACTATAACTAATCTGCATTAATCTAATATAAGTCCTACAAATGGTGCCTTTTGAAATAACACGAATCATGGGGTTTTGAAAATAGGGGCTACGGTGTTTTTATGAAAAGGTACGTCTTTTGAAATATCCGTAGGATCCCTTGGGCTGTCTTTTAAAATACCCACGATTCGTTAGTTTTTGAAATAGGTAAGAATCGAATCTAATCTAACAACTAAACTAAACTAAAGGGCTAAGCTAACAAGCTGGACTACAGGTAAGGAAACCGCCTAACATCTGAGTCGATCCATATACATACCTGTATATATATTAGTCGGTGATCCCGCCTCAACAATATCATATCCGATACCATATCTACAATCAGACATCCCAAGTCAAGAGTGCGGATCAATCATCAAGATATAGCTCGTACGTAAATCCGTCGTACGGCATCCCCAAATCTGGGTACGGGTCAATATCACATTCATCATACTATTCACCTGGTATCCTCTTTATCAAATATTATGATCGGGGTACTGATCTACGTCTAGTACAATACTGATACCGCCTAAGTATGCATGCACGTGTGTGAAACACTATGTCAAGGACCCGCTACAACGTCATGTCGTATCTCAAATACGAACCCTGCTATATCACCGATCTCACGGCCTAAAATCAAATCTCATCGACTCATCATAAATCCCAAGTACTATTCTCACTATCCATGCATGCGTATATGAATGTACATATGCATAATCCCATACCCACGCATATATACATATATACACATCCCAATCTACGCACAAGAAAGTAAAGTATGCAAGTCTGTGTGTGCGTATGTGGGTATAACAACTACTCTAGGGTTTCGCAACTAACCCAAAGGTACTCCATGAACACATAAACATAACATGAATGAACATTCTCGTATCATAAGACACCTATATAAACATATATATATGAGCTACACTACGGACTGCGGGGGTGCTATACGCCATCCACCCGACTTCTCCCCGTAGATATAAATCTACTCACCTGGTCCTCGTTCGCCGGTGCCGACGTCGCCACGCGCTTGCTTGTCGTCTCGAAGTCCACATGAGGTACCTACATATCATAACGCACCATACCGCATTAAAATCCGACTCATGACCAAAACGACGCACGAATCCTACATAGGTCAAAACCTATGGTTGCTTTCGCAAATCGACCCAAAAACCCTCGACGTCGACGTACAAACGCCAAACCATTGAGAAAACTCCCAACACACTCATTTTTACAATTACAAGCACTAATTATAATATAAAATAGCTTCAAATTCACAAAAACCCCAATTTCACTTAAAAAGTCATTTTTCCGAAAATCTAGCAAGCACAAATCACCGTTTTAGTACAAAACTCGATGTATAAACGAACCTAGCATCCACAATATTCACTAAATATCATAACAAAGTCATATAAACCATTCCTATAATTTATTCTCATCAATTTGCATAAATTCCAAAATCCTAGTTTGCAAAAATATCAATTTTTAACACCTTTTAAAGCAAAATTCACAATTCAACAATTAAGTTTGGTTTTGCATAACCTAAGATATTAAACCACTCATAATAATGTTAATGATGTCATAAAAACATAATTACATTTTTAACCCAATTATTTAACCAATTTTAAATAGCTAGTTAGCAAATTAGCGTAATTATCATAATTTTTAAACTAACAATTAACAACTAGCTACTAACTTTGGTTTAACAAGCCATAAGAGCCTAATACATTACACAACCATACACCAATTTCACAAAATCCTAACTTGCATTCAAACCCTTTCTTGAATTTTATAACTAACAAAATCCAACCCAAACTATACATGAAACACTAAATTAGCACTAATTTGATGCCCAAAAAGCAAGTTAAACTCTTAGATTTGGTTTGTATAAAACACTAGATAGCAAAATAGAATAATTAACTTAATAATGG
Organism: Agapanthus africanus; assembly: GCA_030015575.1. Lineage (NCBI taxonomy): Eukaryota > Viridiplantae > Streptophyta > Magnoliopsida > Asparagales > Amaryllidaceae > Agapanthus > Agapanthus africanus. Next base: position 358,626,408 of record CM057346.1, read on the forward strand.
TGTGCTAAAAACCCTAGTTTAACTCAAACCATTCACTTGAAGATCCTAGATGAAAATAGCACCAATATTAACACTAAAACAACTCATTTAAAGAAATCTAACCATAAGAATTTAAATGGGTAAGAATTATACCTCTAGATCTAGAGATCTAGCAAGAAATTATGACTCCAAAGATGGCCTCCTAGCATCCAAAATCCATGCAAGAAAGGTTAAGAAGAATGGATGAAGGATGGGCTTGAAATTGTGAAGTTTAAATGGAATTTTGATGAGTTTAAAAGAATAATGAGAGGGGAAATTTTGGGGCTGTTTATTGCAGGAATTTCGGCTGAGGAGGGAGTGGGGAGAGGTGTGGGGGAGTTGTGGAAAAGAATCCAAGTCAAAGCCCCTCCCAAATTACCATAATACCCCCACCTACTTTACTATATATAAAAACCTTATTTTAACCCATTGCTCACATGATTTAAGGTCAAAAAGAGGGAAATAAAATTCTTGGGCTGCTATAATAGTGTGGGGCCGGCCAAGGGGAGTGAGGGTGAGTGTGAGAGACTTTACAAAAAAATTCTATGCAAAAAGACCCCCCACAATACCATATTTGCAAGTTTTAGTTCAAAATAACTATATTTTTGTTTTCCATAAAATAAATCAATTAAAACTTGAAATAAAATACTAAAAAATTATATTACAACTAGATTTTAATTAACATGATTTTAAAGATTAAAATTAGCCCATTTAAATTTGTATTTATCACTAATTTAATGTATTTTCTTACCGGCTTAAAATAATATTAAAATAATTAATTTCGGAAAAATTTTCAGAAAATTTGAAATTTCAGCAGTGGCTCAATAAACACCAAATACTAGCAATTACATAGCTAGAATATGTATATTTAATTTTATAATAAAGCTATTTGCATTTTGATTTTTTACAGAAAACCCCCTTATTTTACCGTTTTTTCGAAATTTCACCGAAACGATTTTCAAAACGTTACAATCTTCCCCCCTTAAAGAAATTCGGTCCCCGAATTTAAATTAAAACTTCCCCCAAATACTAAAATATTTCAGCCAAAACAATCAAATCGCCGGGGCTCCGAAATCATAAATACATAAAATAAATCGTAGCGCAACGCATGCGCATGAAAAATGAGCATATAACTCAAATCAGAACTCCGTCAAGCATCCCGCAATCATCGGAGTCATGGGGAAGACATCAATACCAAATCCAAAGCAAAACCAATATGATATAACTCGAAACTATACATGTAAAATATATTCAGGTACTGTCCTCTGACTAGTCCTGCTCAGTACGAAAACACATAGCAATATCATAAAAACGTACTGCTCTATAAGAAAAATCAATCCCCAAAATACGCGTATGAATACTACGTACGTCTTGTACCCATGAAAATCAAAATCCAAATATGTGCCATACATATGCACAGAAACAACATCTAAGTGTATCGGGTGTGCACGAAACATCTGTCATAGGCAACATGTGTGCTTGACAGCAAAATCAGGTGCATCTGACATGCACGAAAAATCTCTATTTAGTGCATCTGGTGTGCACCAAAATCACACTTCAAAACATGCGCCCAACATGCGCGAAAATCCAAATCAGGTGCATCCATCGTGCACGAAATCATGAAATCCAATATCAAGTGCCGAATATGCGCAAAATCAAATCAGGTGCACATGGTGCACAAAACAAATATCGAACATCACCATCGAAATCAAAGTCCAGGGCATCTAAATGCACAACATACGTAACACTGCACTGCAAGCATATATGAACTATACCGTGTGCAAAAACCAAATCGTGTGCGTATATACGCACAAAATCAACTCAAATGTCTAAAACCGTAAAATCGCAAACTTGTGAAACCAAGCACGAAAACGATATCAAGTGCAACACTGTGCAAAGATCGTAAATTCTCAATCATCAAAATCAAATCATGCGAATCAATCACCCAAAACATCGAAATCAATAATGGCGGAATAGTACCGCTTAAGTGCATCCTCTAAGAATCTCGGACCAACTGTCGCGGTCACTAGTGGGACGTCTCATCGATGATCATGAACTCTGGCCTGCTGGTGTGCGTAACACGACCACTCCTGGGTCCAAGTCTTCTCGTAATTTGTCCCAGAAAGGTCCTGTCGAGGTCTCTCCCAAATCTCGCCTCTCCCGAACTGTCCGAAAGTCATCGTTCCTTACTAGATCTATTCTCATTCCAGAACGGCTGCATACTCATCACGACTCCTTTTGGAAGGTAAATCCAAGTACCATGCCTCGGCATGCGCATCGCATCTATGATGTCGGCGGAGTGGAACGTCATCTCATCTAGATCTGGTACGAACCTCTTACTTCACTTTCCTCTAATGTCGTCTTCTTTGGACTCGTCTCGTCGCGGCTGCATGGACTGAGCTCTAACGGCTATCCTCGTATCTGGAGTCTCCCAAGAAATGCATCTCACCACCTAGCATCCGAATTAAGTCGAGCCATCCGATCGAGTCGTCAAAACCTCATAATGCCCCAAGAACTCAACATCTTGGGCACAGTTTAATAGTATCGAGTACATACCACAGTATCGGTGGTCCAGCCGTAGAAGGGCAAACCCAAGCCTCACTAATGGCGCCGTAGAACTGCCGCAAACCCGAAGGTTCAAAGGCTTTCACACGGTCATTAAGTCGAGTTAGGGTTTCATTCTTCTAGAGGGACCATAGAATTGCCTGCATGTCTTTCCGACTACTTTAAACTTGGAATAATAGGTTTCTGACATTCGATCGTATCTGTCGACTCCCAACGTCTCCGCGTGAAGTCGTCTCTAGCTGGAATCAATCTATCTGATGACCTCGCATCGGGGTAGGCGAACGATCCACATGTCCCAGTCATTCATCCTCGATGACTAGCGACCTTCTATCATCTCTTAGTACAACTCGTTCTGCACTAATTCCAGCATCTGGGGCAATATCTCGTCATTCGCAGCAATAACTGGCTCGCTCGTCTACACGCTGAACAGTGCCTCGACCATCATGAATAAGAAACACATCAACGGTCATCAAAATCTGGCTGGCCTCTGTCAGTGGCCCAATCCTCTGATACTGATCGGCACGTCCGAGAAATCTCATAAAGGCGATCCGCCAAACGCTCGTGGCGCGGAAACACAGTAAAAAGACACATCTCCGCAATCGAGTGTCGCCGGAATTTCGCCCTGGTCAGTCCTCGTTCGTGACGAGCTCGTGCTGACCGCAACTCTAGCCGTAGCTCTCCCTGCCCGTAATCGTGGCAGCAAAACCATAACTGGTACTGATGAGGCTAGATCGGAATGAATATAATACTGAGCAAAGAGATGTACATCCTAAGGCTTCTTAAGTGGAGTAGCGTATCATAAATATGCCGCGGAACATACCCACGGTACGTCACTCTACTTTAGTCACCTATTCCATCAACCAAGGGTCATCCTACGCTCCGAAGGTAAAACCTAACGCTCTGATACCAACTTTGTCACGACCCGAAAGTACGGAACATGACTGGCACTTAAACTACGAACGTCTCGAGGTGTACGTAATCTAAGTAAACCGAAAACCCAGAAATCCAAACCAAGAAAGATGTAGAGTGCAGGAAAAACCAACTTAAAGCAAGTAGTTTCAATAGCATAAGCCGAATTAGGTGGTTTTAAAAACATCAAAAATTGCCCGAAAATTTCGGCAGAGTCTCCTTTGTAAATACTGGCCCCCAAATGGGATACAACATGAATAGTATACGAAATCAATAAAAAGGCATCCCCAAGCGGGAGCTAGCTCTTTGTCAATCGACGGTCATAATCACACAAGCAATATAATATACAACGCCAAGGGCGAGGATCAAAATTCAAAAGGAAACTCAAAAACCACAAGAAAACCACAAAAATACAACGCGCGACTCTAAGGTCGAAAGAATAAACATCACTGGTCTCTATCTCAAATAAATACATGTTTGGTTGATGGAACTTCTAGATACAACAGAATAATAATATACAAGATATAAAATGGGGGTACGATACAAGTAAACCCACCTACTAGCAAATCACCCGAAGGAAACTATGCCCGCAAGCCGTAAAGAAACCTGTACGGCAAACCTGCAAGAAACTGGGGCACAACGGGGGTGAGTTGCCAACTCGTGAATAGAAAAATATCTACGCACAGAAATCGCATAAATAACGCATCCTAGGTCAATGATCATAATATATCCTCAAATATAAGAATAACACGTTGCCTATAACAAGGCTAGGGTAAATATCTAACCCGAGTGTAATCTCATGTGCCCGTGTCAGTGCCTCAAGTAGCAATATATCATATGAATGAGGTATCAATGCATGAAAACAGAATACATGTAAATGAAGAACCGTTTTAATAATTTAGTGATATTTCCTTTGTATTTTTAAAATGAGGTATCATAATGAAATCAGCATAAAACAGTGCCTAGCATCGGCACAAAACGTAATCCCAATATCTCGATATCTCTGTATCACAATCTCTGTACCTCAATATCTCGAAATCTCAATTTCTCAATCACAATATCTAGGGCGCCGTCAGTCCAGACTGGCCCCTACCATCCATCTCAAGACCACGACGGTATCCTCCGGATATCCGACGCGCCGGGTAAAATCACCGGTAGGTAGTGCTCCCCTGCCAGGCTCACATCGTCATCATCACGTGCTTCTTGCCCCGGGGTACCTTACCGGGTCCACCATGTACCCGAAACGGTTCATCCGTCTCCTCGAATCGGGTCTCGAAATCCATCAGCAAACTCATGGTGGACGACTCATATATCATGGGAAAAACCGCACTTTTTATTTAAAAAGAGAGAAATCAGTTTGTATAAGTTTTGCAGTTTTCCCACCAAATTCAGAAAATTTCATGGAAATCCGAATCCAAATCATCAATAGCATGTAAAACCATGAATATAGGCATAACAATGAATAACAGTATGCATGAAGTGACAAGTAATAACTACAATGTTAAGCTGGCATATAAGGCAGGTACACTAATATCATGTCAAATTACTAACTAACAAGCTAAGTCAAGCAATAATATTTTCTAAGGTGTACGTGACATGGCAATTACCGATGAAGATGTGTGTGAGCCGGCAAGTAAGTGTACGTGGTACATACGCATCATTGGTAATGGTGCTGGTGTCCTAACAATATGATATCAACATTGCAATAAGAAATTATAACATAAGTATGCGATGCGAAGCGAACCATAATAATGAGCGGGAGCTGAATACTAGACGCAACTATAACTTATCAGCATTAATCTAATATAAGTCCTACAAATGGTGCCTTTTGAAATAACACGAATCATGGGGTTTTGAAAATAGGGGCTACGGTGTTTTTATGAAAATATACATCTTTTGAAATATCCGTAGGATCCCTTGGGCTGTCTTTTAAAATACCCACGATTCATTAGTTTTTGAAATAGGTAAGAATCGAATCTAATCTAACAACTAAACTAAACTAAAGGGCTAAGCTAACAAGCTGGACTACAGGTAAGGAAACCGCCTAACATCTGAGTCGATCCATATACATACCTGTATATATATTAGTCGGTGATCCCGCCTCAATAATATCATATCCGATACCATATCTACAATCAGACATCCCAAGTCAAGAGTGCGGATCAATCATCAAGATATAGCTCGTACGTAAATCCGTCGTACGGCATCCCCAAATCTGGGTATGGGTCAATATCACATTCATCATACTATTCACCTGGTATCCTCTTTATCAAATATTATGATCGGGGTACTGATCTACGTCTAGTACAATACTGATACCGCCTAAGTATGCATGCACGTGTGTGAAACACTACGTCAAGGACCCGCTACAACGTCATGTCGTATCTCAAATACGAACCCTGGTATATCACCGATCTCACGGCCTCAAATCAAATCTCATCGACTCATCATAAATCCCAAGTACTATCCTCACTATCCATGCATGCGTATATGAATGTACATATGCATAATCCCATACCCACGCATATATACATATATACACATCCCAATCTACGCACAAGAAAGTAAAGTATGCAAGTCTGTGTGTGCGTATGTGGGTATAACAACTACTCTAGGGTTTCGCAACTAACCCAAAGGTACTCCATGAACACATAAACATAACATGAATGAACATTCTCGTATCATATGACACCTATATAAACATATATATATGAGCAACACTACGGACTGCGGTGGTGCTATACGCCATCTACCCGACTTCTCCCCGTAGATATAAATCTACTCACCTGGTCCTCGTTCGCCGGTGCCGACGTCGCCACGCGCTTGCTTGTCGTCTTGAAGTCCACATGGGGTACCTACATATCATAACGCACCATACCGCATTAAAATCCGACTCATGACCAAAACGACGCACGAATCCCACATAAGTCAAAACCTATGGTTTCTTTCGCAAATCGACCCAAAAACCCTCGAAGTCGGCGTACAAATGCCAAACCATCGAGAGAACTCCCAACCCACTCATTTGTACAATTACAAGCACTAATTATAATATAAAATAGCTTCAAATTCACAAAAACCCCAATTTCACTTAAAAAGTCATTTTTCCGAAAATCTAACAAGCACAAATCACCGTTTTAGTACAAAACTCGATGTATAAACGAACCTAGCATCCACAATATTCACTAAATATCATAACAAAGTCATATAAACCATTCCTATAATTTATTCTCATTAATTTGCATAAATTCCAAAATTCTAGTTTGCAAAAATATCAATTTTTAACACCTTTTAAAGCAAAATTCACAATTCAACAATTAAGCTTGGTTTTGCATAACCTAAGATATTAAACCACTCATAATAATGTTAATGATGTCATAAAAACATAATTACATTTTTAACCCAATTATTTAACCAATTTTAAATAGCTAGTTAGCAAATTAGCGTAATTATCATAATTTTTAAACTAACAATTAACAACTAGCTACTAACTTTGTTTTAACAAGCCATAAGAGCCTAATACATTACACAACCATACACCAATTTCACAAAACCCTAACTTGCATTCAAACCCTTTCTTGAATTTTATAACTAACAAAATCCAACCCAAACTATACATGAAACACTAAATTAGCACTAATTTGAAGCCCAAAAAGCAAGTTAAACTCTTAGATTTGGTTTGTATAAAACACTAGATAGCAAAATAGAATAATTAACTTAATAATGGTGTGCTAAAAACCCTAGTTTAACTCAAACCATTCACTTGAAGATCCTAGATGAAAATAGCACCAATATTAACACTAAAACAACTCATTTAAAGAAATCTAACCATAAGAATTTAAATGGGTAAGAATTATACCTCTAGATCTAGAGATCTAGCAAGAAATTATGACTCCAAAGATGGCCTCCTAGCATCCAAAATCCATGCAAGAAAGGTTAAGAAGAATGGATGAAGGATGGGCTTGAAATTGTGGAGTTTAAATGGAATTTTGATGGAATTTTGATGAGTTTAGAAGAAAAATGAGAGGGGAATTTTTGGGGCTGTTTATTGCAGGAATTTCAGCTGAGGAGGGAGTGGGGAGAGGTGTGGGGGAGTTATGGAAAAGAATCCAAGTCAAAGCCCTACCCAAATTACCATAATACCCCCACCTACTTTACTATATATAAAAACCTTATTATAACCCATTTCTCACATGATTTAAGGTCAAAAAGAGGGAAATAAAATTCTTGGGCTGCTACAATAGTGTTGGGCCGGCCAAGGGGAGTGAGGGTGAGTGTGAGAGAATTTACAAAAAAATTCTATGCAAAAAGACCCACCACAATACCATATTTGCAAGTTTTAGGTCAAAATAACTATATTTTTGTTTTCCATAAAATAAATCAATTAAAACTTGAAATAAAATACTAAAAAATTATATTACAACTAGATTTTAATTAACATGATTTTAAAGATTAAAATTAGCCCATTTAAATTTGTATTTATCTCTAATTTAATGTATTTTCTTACCGGCTTAAAATAATATTAAAATAATTAATTTCGGAAAAATTTTCAGAAAATTTGAAATTTCAGTAGTGGCTCAATAAACTCCAAATACTAGCAATTACATAGCTAGAATATGTATATTTAATTTTATAATAAAGATATTTGCATTTTGACTTTTTACAGAAACCCCCTTATTTTACCGTTTTTTTCGAAATTTCACCGAAACAATTTTCAAAACGTTACAGAATTATCAAACACTCGTGTTTTCTAGGTTGAACATACTCGATAACTAATGCAGGTATTCCTATGGACCCTTTAGAAGAAAGTAACCCTAACTCGAGATGTGACCACTAAACGACGACTGAACCTCAGGGTTTGTCGTGGTTAGTGGCGCCACAAATGAGGCTTGGGTCTGCCCTTCTACGGTTGGTCCATTAAATACTGTGGCATAGACTTTGGGTATTGTTTAGCGGCGCTCAAGTGTTGAGCTTGCTAGGGAATGTGGGTGTTCGTTAATTCGATCGAAGGGTTTAATATCGCCTAGTAGTATGTGATACTTGTTTCTGCGACCGTAAGCGTAGTATGTGTATCGCCGGTTTCGTTGCTATATGTCAACGACAATTGGGGTACGCATACTTGCTTACGTAGATGACATGTTTATGTTATGTGTTGCTGTGTTATGATGTATTGGATTGTCGTGATCGAATAGCCGGGTTTTTTTTATGTGAGATGAGAGTTTTATTTTTCATTCATGTAAAATTCATTTGTAATGTAATATTCTTTCATTCGGGGCACTTCCGGGTTGAGGATGATGTCACCATTGTTGTATATTATTTACTTTTCCGCATTAGGATAGACCCAAGGAGGAAAGCACAAGTGACCGGGTTCTGGAGTCCAGTGGGAGACCATCTCGAGGCGTCGAGACCGGGTTTCCTAACTCCAGAATTGGCAGGGTCACTTGCCGCTCTCGTAAGGGTATAGGGTTTGGGATTGGCTATTCATCACGACCGTGGAATCCGTATTTTCTATTGTTGGCTAAAATACTAAATACAGACGTCCTAGTATATCCTATATTATCATATCTGTGTTTCTGCTGCCTATATTCTGTGATGTAATCGCTTAATATATCTGAGACGAATGCTATATTATATTTGAGATATATAATAGTCGTTGCTTATGTTTTACACCCGCGCTAGTCCCGTCCCGGTATGCCGTTAGTTAAGTAACCTAACGGTGCATAACGGAACATTGCGGCGAATGCGGATGGCATAAGCGTACGTTGTATTTTCGTTTCTTTTCTGTGATTGGCTTAAGGACTTAAATATTGGGACTACATTAATATGATTAATGTAAAGAAAATAAATCTAAAAAGTTGTTGTAGAATCGGATTTGAAAACCACTCGGCCTTTTATGAAAAAGCTACATTTCAAAACTGCGGAGCTTAAGCCACTCCTTTTGAAAACCATTTGATTCTACAACGATATCAAGTTCAAAGAGTTAAAGATTTTCTTAAAAATCATCCGCAACCCTCTGTCATTTTAGGAAGTAGAGTACTTAGTATTCGTGCTACGTTTGTTGACTATAGTTAAGGCGTAGCGTATGGTAGCTAAGTGATGTCTTCCTACGATGCATATGATGCAGATTAGTTAGGATATTCATGTGACTTTGTTGACCATAGTTAAGGGTCATGTGAGTGGGTCTAATTAATCAAGAAATGACGGGTAGAACTTGACTAGTACTTATGACTTGTTGACCATAGTTAAGGTCATGGGTACCAGGGGTAAAAACCACATCGGGAGTTTCAAGAGTTGAAATTTGCAATGAGATTGCATACCTTCCATATGATGGTTGGATCCCGATCCCACTGTGGGCAATAGTTGCTCCCAGGAGAGTTTTGCAGTTTACAATTAGCTAACTCATTAGGTGTCTAGAAAGGTCTTAAACGGGGCTACGCCTCTGGGAAGAGAGGTTTATATTAATTAGGTCCGTGCAAAAGCACGGGGAACCTCCCTCAAGTACCGACACTGGCCTGGCTGAACGGTTAGCGAAGTTGTAGACTGTTATTAATCCTGGCTAGTTTTATTTTTAAGGTTTGAAAGAAAAACTTGATAAAAGCAGTGGGAGTGATTATTGTATTTTTATCGATCAAAAATATTTTACCGCAATCAGAAACGGCGTCGCTTTGCAGCTAGCCGGTGAATATGTTAGGTCTACATTACCCACCCCGGTTCTTTTGGGGAGGCGGAATAGGTAACATGGACCGTTTCATGAAGGATCATTGCTAAACAAAACTAACATAAAATCTACAAGTTATAACTACTATGTAGAATGGTTATACCTAATCTTGAACTCCTTCTCTTGTTGTTGTTCTCTTGAACTCCTTCTCTTCTTGTTGTTCTCCTCCTTGCTTGCTCCTTGTAGTAGTTTGAACGGTTCCTCCTTCTCGTCTCCTCTTTGCCGAAGATAGATCCACCCGAGGGACTCGAACTTGAGCTCCTACCTCAACCTATAGGTAACTAAGGTATTTGGTTGGCTAAACCTAGTACCCTAGAATGAGTAGAGATGTGTTATGGTGGCTTTGTCTCAAAAACTTATGATTTCCAACACATGGAACACTTAAGCTTTCAGAGAGGAAGAAGAAGAGCTTTTGTAAAGAGAGAGAAAATATATGATAGAATGAGAGCTCTCTTTTGCAACCATGCTCATATGAGAATAATAGATTAACAATAATAATCAAAAAAGGAAAATGTGATGGTGAGTATGGAATGACCATTATCATTTCATAATAAATGCAATTTGCAAAGATCAAGAAGCATCTTTGATATGAAATGAATATGGTCAAAATGTCGACAATGGTCAAAATGTCCACCATGGTCAAATGGTCAACCTAACCATCACACAACAATCCTTGATTATCATTATTAATCATATTTATCATTCTCATTAGGGTTTGGAAAAAGTCAACGGTCAACAAGGTAACCAAAGTCAAACGGTCAACAACCCTAATGAGAATTCTCTGCCTCTGCCTCTATCAACTGTGCATACACACCCGCATCCGCGTTCCGAGGAACACGAATACAATGAGACAAAACCAATCCCAAAACCAATACCAGTATCTGGCTTAAACCAAAGCCCACTAGTAATAACTGCCCGGTCACCAAACGTGCACAAGTGCGCGAGTGTGAACGAACCCTGTTGCAAAACCATACGACCTCTACTCAGTTTTGCCCAAAGGCGAGTAACCCTCTGTGTGGGACTCTAAAGACTCGACACTACGCTGGCAGTGGGGTTAACCACAGACCGCAAGCAGCACTAGCTGTACGTAACGGTCCCCAGGTAGATGCCGATAAGAAGAATGATGAGGTGAACCCATCCGAACTCCTACTGAGCCTGTATGTGACAATCTCCGTACAGTCCGGTCTGTTCGTCTAAGAACATCGCATGGCGGGCCTAGGGGTGCGGTAAACGTCAATCCCCTACTTGCGGTACAAGTCGTGCCGGAGTGTAGCCCTGAACACCTGAGATAACACTGGAAACCTACCAGTCTATCTCGCTTTCCCTGGCAAGGGACTTTATGTAATGGCTCTCCTAGACACAGCGCGATATTAACCCCCAATACCGGGAGAGACGAATCCTGTCTAACCGTCACTGCCTCTAAGTGCTTCGGGACTGCACCCAACTACTACCTGTTTGCACGACTCAGTAGAGCCGTGGTAGGGTAGTAATCTAAGAACAGTGGGAACACACTCGAGACGGAGTGACAGTGTCAAGTCAACGGACTAAGCTGTACTCATGTCACCTGGGAACTGTTAACTTACGATAGGTATAATACCAACCAATAGTTCCCGACGAGTCCTGTCCAGTGTACTCGTAACCTAACAAGCACCTGCATACTATCTCCAGTACGACGTACTGATGGCTGTGGGACTGACCATCTCCCCTGCTGGGAAGAGAAGCGTATGCACTAGTCTACTCTGGAGTATCGATACCCTGTCTCGATAATCCTACGACTATGGACCAAAATAAGGATGTGCTTATAGACTACCCAACCCCCACTAGTGTGATCGCCATCACAACGCCGGTAGCCAAGCAAAGATCCTAAGGGCTCTACCAATATGTTTTTAGCGATATGTTAAAAGAAACATATACACATTTTAAGATAGAAACAAATCAAGTAGCATACTACTATATCGAGCAAGACTGTCGTAAAATCATATATATCCCAAGCCTCCAAAATGTATTATACAAACCAGTACTATACAATAATGGCCTCTAGGGCATACATATCTAACAATCCCCCATTTGCACTAAAGGCCAGTAATTGGTGTACCGCATACCCAACGTCTGCACTAAGGCCAGCTGCCGGCGTACCGCTTACCCAATTGCTCAAAAAGTCGCTCGAACTGTGTTTGAGGGAGGGCCTTCCTGAATGGATCCGCTGTGTTGTCTTTTGTGTCCACTCTCCGTACCTCGATCTCCTGGAGATCAATGATCTCCCTGATCAGGTGATACCGCCTTAAGATGTGTCTGGTTTTCTGATGGGACCTTAGTTCCTTTGCTAAAGCTATAGTCCCATTGTTATCACAATACAAAGGTATTGGGTCAACAATGGACGGAACCACCTGAAGTTCACTAATGAACTTCTTTATCCAGACCGCCTCTTTTGCGGCATCGCTTGCAGCAATGTATTCAGCCTCCATCGTCGAGTCTGCGACGGTATCCTGTTTGGAACTCCTCCAACATACCGCCTCTCCGTTGAGGGTAAACACAAAACCCGAGACAGACTTGCTGTCATCTTTGTCACTCTGGAAGCTTGAATCGGTAAAGGACTTGACCCTGAGGTCTCCATTACCGTAAACCAGGAACATCTCCTTAGTCCTTCTCAGGTACTTGAGAATGCTCTTCACTGCCGTCCAGTGGTCCTCACCTGGGTCTGACTGATATCGGCTCACCACGCTCAGTGCGTAAGCTACATCTGGTCTTGTACATAGCATCGCATACATTATAGATCCTACCGCCGAAGCGTAGGGTATAGTGTTCATGTGAACCCTCTCCTCATCAGTCTTAGGAGACATCTTCTTGGAGAGGGTAATTCCGTGCAATGCAGGTATGTTACCGCGCTTGGAATCCTCCATACTAAATCTCTTTAGTACGGTCTCTATGTACCTGGCCTGTGAAAGTCCCAGTAGTCTCTTGGATCTATCTTTATAGACCTTGATCCCCAGAATGTACGAGGCATCACCCAGGTCTTTCATGGAGAACCGTTGTGACAAGAATAGCCTGACCGATTGTAGCATAGGAATGTCATTTCCTATCAAAAGAATGTCGTCCACGTACAAGACTAGGAATACGACAGTTCGTCCTACAATCTTCTTATAGACACAAGGTTCATCTTCGTTCTTGATGAAATAAAATTCCTTGATTGCCTCATCAAAACAGATGTTCCAGCTCCGCGATGCTTGCTTCAATCCATAAATGGATTTAAGTAACTTGCACACCTTCCCGCTGCTCCCACTGTCCACGAAACCTTCTGGCTAATCCATGTAAACGCACTCTTCTAAACAGCCGTTTAGAAAAGCCGTTTTAACGTCCATTTGCCAGATTTCATAGTCATGGAAGGAAGCAATGGCAAGTAGGATCCGAATGGATTTGAGCATAGCCACTGGAGAAAATGTTTCGTCATAGTCCAAACCAGGTCTTTGACGAAAACCTTTTGCAACGAGTCTAGCCTTATAGGTTTCCACCTGCCCATCTACACCAAGTTTCCTTTTGTAGATCCATTTGCATCCAACGGGTTTTACCCCAGGTGGAGCAATATCTAAGGTCCACACTTTATTGGTGTACATGGACTCCATTTCGGATTGCATTGCATCCAGCCACTTATCAGAGTCCCTACTAATAATGGCCTGCCTGAAACTGGTAGGGTCATCTTCTTCCAAGATGCAATCCTCTCGATCCCCGTCTATGAGAAAACCGTAGTATCTCTCGGGTGGATGAGAAATCCTACCAGATCTGCGGAGTGGCTGAGGTTCGTTGGGTGTAACTGAATCTAGCGGTTCCTCCAAATCTTTAGTTAAAGTTTGTGTTTCTGGAATTTCATCTAGTTCTACCGTGATGCCACTAATATTTTTAACAAGAAATTCTTTTTCCAAAAATGTGGCATTCCTGGAAACAATTGTCTTCTGTTCCTCTGCATGGTAGAATAGATACCCACTTGAATCTTTTGGGTATCCCACAAACTTACATAAAACTGCCCGTGCCTCAAGTTTGTCTGGGTTCTGCTTTTTGACATAAGCTGGGCAACCTCAAATCTTAATACGTTTAAGATACAAACTCTTAACACTCCATATTTCATATGGAGTCTTAGGCACGGATTTGGATAGAACTTGATTCAATAGATGTGCTGCTGTTAAAAGCGCATGTCCCTAGAATGAAAGAGGCAACTCAGCACTACTCATCATGGAGCGAACCATATCCAATAGGGTACGATTCCTCCGTTCCGATACACCGTTGTGCTGTGGTGTATAAGGAGGAGTAAGCTGAGAGAGAATACCGTTCTCTTTTAAGTAATCTAGGAATTCCCTGCTTAAGTACTCCCCTCTTCTATCTGATCGGAGGATCTTGATACTTTTGCTAGTCTGGTTCTCTACTTCGTTTCTGAATTCCTTGAATTTCTCAAAAGCTTCAGATTTATGTTTCATAAGATACACATATTCGAATCTAGAGAGATCGTCAGTGAATGTGATGAAGTACGAGAACCCACCCCTTGCATGTATAGACATCGGACCACATACATCACTCTGTACGAGTCCCAAGAGCTCTGCTGCCCTTTCTCCATGTCCGGTGAACGGAGATTTGGTCATCTTTCCTTTGAGACAAGACTGACAAGTTTCATAAGATGAAAACTCGAACGTATTCAAGACTCCATCTTTATGCAACTTACTTAGTCTTTTCTCTCCGATATGACCAAGTCTACAATGCCACAAGTAGGATTCATTCGTATCTGAATTCTTCCTCTTGCATGCGTTTTGTATATTGAGAACTGTATTCTGATTTAGAACGTAGATACCATTACACAGTGTACCTTCTGCAACCAGTACCTTATGAAGGTAGATGTTCATGATATTTCTATCAAGAACAAAATTATATCCATCTTTATCGAGTAAAGAAACTGATATGATGTTGCAAACCATGGAAGGTACATAGTAGCAATCGTTCAAAATCATAGTATTTCCATTTGGCAACACTAGGTGATATTCACCGACGGCTGCAGCATTAACTTGTGCTTCGTTCGCTACTCTGAGCGACATATCACCAGGTACAACTCTCCTACTTTTTCTCAGTCCCAGCAATAAATTACAGATATGAGATCCTGATCCGGTATCAAGTACCAAGGAGGTAGGGCTGACCGTAAAGCAGTTCTCAATTACAAGAACACCTGAACTAGATGCAAAACCATGCTTCTTCTTCAACTGGGTATCCTTGGAATCCATACAATCCTCTTTCCCTTGCTCATACTTATGACTGTTGTCATAAGTTAGAGCCGAACCAACGTTCCCCAGCCCCGAATAAGAATTCGGATCGGTCAAGCGATACATTTTATTATCTTGATTAAGGCGTGAAAAGGCTGCTACCTGGAGAGAGAGAAAAGAAACACTCAGCGTGCGCTCTTGCAAGATTAGATTGGTTTATTGATTTATCTAATCAGGATGGCTCCCACTGTTTCCTCAAATTCTTCTTCAAACCCTAAAAGAAGAACTAGTCAGGATTAATTGCACGTCACAATACTTGCTTAACCTTTCAGTCAGGCTGGTGTTGGTACTTCGAGGGAGGTTTTCCAATGCTTTCGTGAAGTTTCTTAATTAAATAACCTCTTTTCCCTGGAGGCGTAGCCCCGCTAACACCGTTCTAGACACCTACTTGGTTTATAGCATTGATTGTTAAGTGAAATAATCTCCCGAGAGTAATCCAACTCATCAGTGGGATCGGGATCCAACTATCATTGTGCGATGACCTAGATGGAATCTACTCTAGTCACCACACTCCATAAGGTATGCTGAATCTGCAAGTTTCAGTTTCTTTAGAAACTCCCGATGTGGATTTTTGCCCCTAGGACCCAAGTGACCTTGACACAGTCAGCAAATCAAAGAGTCCTACTCAAGTTCAACCCGTCATTATCTTGATTGCATTAAACCCACCTGCATAACCCTTGACACAGTCAACAAGGTTACACGACTGTCCTAACCAATCACATTGTATCCAGCAGATAAGCAATACTCAGCTACCGTTCACTGCGCCTTGACACAGTCAACAAACGCAGCACGAATACTAAGTATAACTTATAAGAAATGACGGAGGGCTACGGCTGGGTTTTAGGAGAAAAACCCGTTAACGTAATGAACTTGATATCGTTGAAGGAACCTGATAACCTTTTGAAAATATAGTGGCAAAAACTTTTGCTAAAGAGGTCACTCCCTGTGAAGGGATCTCGGCTCTTTCCTCGTCGAATGAGGTGCAGGATATTCCAAACTGAATACCTCGATGCAAAGCAAGAATAATCGACTATAGTGAAGTTATTACCCTGACGCAAACTTTTTGTCCAAGGGGTCACTCCCGATGAAGGGATCTCGGCCCTTGCCTCGTCGACTGAGGTGCTGGGCATTAATAACCGAATACCTCTATGCAAAACAAAAGAGAACGTCCTTGCAATAACAGCATTTTGAAAATTGTTCCAACAACGTCTTTTTGATTTATTTTTCTTTGCATTAATTTAATGCGTCCCATCAGTTAATCCTACCATTGCAGAAAACAACGAAAATATGACGTACGCTTATGCCATCCGCATTCGCCATGGGGTCCCGTCATCAACCGTTAGGTTACTTAACTAACGACAGAGCGGGGGGTGGACTAGCGCGGATGCAAAACATAAGCAACACCTAAATAGATATCATATATAGATATATATTCACATTCGTCAGATGTAATGATAGCCATTCCAGATCACAGATGAAACTTTGGATATACTAGGAATCTGCATTCCGTTTGAGCCTACAACGAAAAACAGATTACACGGTCGCGATGAATAGCCAAATACCCCACCCTAGACCCCTACGGGTACGGCAAACTACCCGCCAAATACCCGAAGTGAAGCAACCTCCCTCAACAAAGTGAGTAGGTCACTCGGCACTTCGAGGTACCCGGTAGTTTGTGCACCCCACCTTGGGTCTATCCTAGGAGCAAAAACAGTAAAAGAAATTATATAATGACGGCTACAACCCCATCCCGGTTGTGCGGCCAAATAAATAATATTACATCAATTTACATGTTACATGAATTGAAAGATAAAGAAAACTCTCATCTCACAACACCCCGGCTATTCATTCGCGACAATCCAACGAATTCATATACACAAACCATCAACATTACAGATCATAAATATGTATAACCCCCACTAATCGACGTATAGCGATTAGCAGACGTTCAATACATATATTACATTACAGATATAACCCATTAGCCAAAGTCTACAGAGCTTCGATCAAAATACGAATTTGTAACCACCCCAAACACAAATTTGTTCTCTGGAAAATCTGGGCAGAAACAACATATACTAAAAATCCCAAAACATCCAAATAAGAACACTGCACAAAACCCGGTCCACGGCCGAGTCAACTCGGCCGCGGTTCCGCTGCAGGAAGCAAGTTCTTGCCACGGATCCGCGGCGCTTTGACCGAGTCACTGGATCATTTTTGTTCTGTGTTTTTACAAAACCCTGAGCCGATTTTTCATGTATGTTAAATCATTTTTAGAGCAGTATAAAAAATCGGCAGAAACATGGTTTTTCCGGACGTGTTTTGCGATTTTTGTCCGATTGAAATTCTAGATACTTTGGTAACATGCTAGTTTGTGTTTAGCTAGGCTCTGATACCACTGTTAGGTCCACGTTACCCACCCCGGTTCTTTCGGGGAGGCGGAATAGGTAAAACGAAAATTTTTCCCTAGCTAGATAACATGGACCGTTTCATGAAGGATCGTTGCTAAACAAAACTAACATAAAATCTACAAGTTATAACTACTATGTAGAATGGTTATACCTAGTCTTGAACTCCTTCTCTTCTTGTTGTTCTCTTGAACTCCTTCTCTTCTTGTTGTTCTCCTCCTTGCTTGCTTCTTGTAGTAGTTTGAACGGCTCCTCCTTCTCGGCTCCTCTTTGCCGAAGATAGATCCACCAGAGGGCCTCGAACTTGAGCTCCTACCTCAACCTAAAGGTAACTAAGGTATTTGGTTTGCTAAACCTAGTACCCTAGAATGAGTAGAGATGTGTTATGGTGGCTTTGTCTCAAAAACTTATGATTTCCAACACATGAAAAACTTAAGCTTTGAGAAAGGAAGAAGAAGAGCTTTTGCAAAGAGAGAGAAAAGATATGATAGAATGAGAGCTCTCTTTTGCAACCATGCTCATATGAGAATAATAGATTAACAATAATAATCAAAAAAGGAAAATGTGATGGTGAGTATGGAATGACCATTATCATTTCATAATAAATGCAATTTGCAAAGATCAAGAAGCATCTTTGATATGAAATGATTATGGTCAAAATGTCAACAATGGTCAAAATGTCCACCATGGTCAAATGGTCAACCTAACCATCACACAACAATCCTTGATTATCATTATTAATCATATTTAACATTCTCATTAGGGTTTGGAAAAAGTCAACGGTCAATAAGTCAACCAAAGTCAAATGGTCAACAACCCTAATGAGAATCCTCTGCCTCTGCCTCTATCAACTGTGCATACACACCCGCATCAACGTTCCGAGGAACATGAATACAATGAGACAAAACCAATCCCAAAACCAATACCAGTATCTGGCTTAAACCAAAGCCCACTAGGAATAACTGCCCGGTCACCAAACGTGCACAAGTGCGCGAGTGTGAACGAACCCTGTCGCAAAACCATGCGACCTCTACTCAGTTTTGCCCAAAGGCGAGTAACCCTCTGTGTGGGACTCTAAAGACTCGACACTACATTGGCAGTGGGGTTAACCACAGACCGCAAGCAGCACTGGCTGTACGTAACGGTCCCCAGGTAGATGCCGATAAGAAGACTGATGAGGTGAACCCATCTGAACTCCTACTGAGCCTGTATGTGACAATCTCCGTACAGTCTGGTCTGTTCGTATAAGAACATCGCATGGCGGGCCTAGGGGACGGTAAACGTCAGTCCCCTACTAGCGGTACAAGTCGTGCCGGAGTGTAGCCCAGAACACCTGAGATAACTGTTGGAGATAATGCCCTCAGAGTCAATTATTAGGTCACAGGTACGTGATTGTAATGATTGATGGAGGACCTATCCCGGTAGGACAGTCTTACTCGAGATGATAGTATGCTATCTGGTTTACCTTTATCATCGTGTACTGTTTTAAGTGACCTGACACGTCGCTATTACACGTTGATAAAGCCCCTAGGATTCTTGCTTGACCACCAGCAGTATGAGGGCGATCATATAAGTGGGAGCTGGGGGTCTATAAGCATATCCTTAAAAGGTCCCTAGTCGTGAGAGTTTCGAGACAGGGCATCGATTCTCCATAGTAGACTAGTGTATACAGTTGAGACCCCGACGAGGGGCGGTGGCCGGTCTCACAAGCCACTGGGGTCAGTTGGATCACCTAAGATGTATACAGGTGCTCATTGGGTTATGAGTACACCGGACAGGACTCGCCGGGAACATGCTAGTTGGTGATATACCAGACGTCAGATGGCAGTTCCCTGGTGACATGTGTGCAGGTTAGTTCATCGACCTGGTGATCGTCATTTGTCTCGTGTGAGTTCCCACTGTACTTTGATTACTACCCTACCACGGCTCAAAGGAGTCGTGCAAACAGGTTTTAGTTGGGTACAGTCCCGAGCCACATGGAGGCAGTGAGCGTATCTTCAGGGTTTCGTCTCTCCCGGTATTGGGGGTGAGGTCGTGCTGTGTCTAGGAGAGCCATTACACGAAGCCCTCGGCCGAGGCAAGGAGATTTACTGGTAGGTATTCCAGTAGTATCTCAGGGTGTTCTGGGCTACACTCCGACACGACTTGTACCGCTTTTGGAGGTCTGACTTTACCAACCCCCTAGGCCCGCCATGCGATGCTCATAGACGAACGGACCGGACTGTACGGATATTGTCACTGACAGGCTCAGTAGGGTGTCAGGATGAGTTCTCTCGTCGACGTCCCTTTTGGTCAATAGCTGGTGGCCCGTTACGTATTGGCTTATACCTCTGACGTGCTAGTGGTTAAATCCACAGCCATAGTATTGACGAGTCTTTAGAGTCCACCACACTTATAATTACTCAAGTTTCGGGCGAAACGCTGTAGAGGCCGTATGGAGATATGGCAGGGTCCGATCAGATACGTGCGGTATTGCACGGATCAGGATCGGACGGTTTGTACTAGAGGCTGTATTGTTATATGGCAGCGTTCGATCAGATACGTGCGGTATTGCACGGATCAGGATCGGACGGATATTACTAGCCGGCTTTGGTTTAAGCCGGATCCTAGTATAGTACAGTGTAGATTTTGTCTTTTTGCATTTGTATCCGGACGGAATACAAATGCGGGTGTGTATGCACAGTATCGGGGTTTTCCTGTAATTTATTACGGGACCAGTTTTCTGGGGTTGCCAGTTTGCATTCCGTTCCGGCCGGTTTTCCTTTGTTCTTTCCCGGCCGGACTTTTCCTATGGAGGGTTTTCTTGCAAAAGAATTGATATGATAAGCATCTTTCATCCATGATGGTGCATTAATTGAGATTTGATAGGATATGGGTTTGATGTGATTTTGTGAGGGATAGTTTGGTGTGACTTTTTCTTTGCTTAATCTTTATCAATTCCTTTTTCCCACTTGATTTATTCCATCACCCATTATGAGTGGAGGCCGGCCACTGTTTTTATGCAGTGAGGTTTAATTTTGGTGGAGAGAATTTCCTTCATGGAAATTTCGTGGGCCCCCCCATCTTTGATGTGTGTGTGTGTGCTGTAAAGGATTAATTTCCTTTGCATGATGTTTTTTTTGAGTGCACTCTTCACACACATCAATTTTTCCAGAGAGCACAAGAATGGCTTTCCTTTGGCCGAGCTCATTTTTGAGGAAGCTCCATTCTTTTTCCTTGCAAGTTTCCATGAAAACTCTTGTGCAAAATTCCTCCAAAATGGCAACCTCTTAAACCCCAAAGAGACAACTATTCTACTGCATCCCTTGGACGCGTCGGCTAGCCAACTTCGCGCCCGAGTTGCCTCGGTATTGAGGTGGGAGCCCGTAAAAGATACAGGCGACGTGGTGCCCTTTCCGACGAGAAGTAGACGGACGGAGATCCCGCGAGGAGATCAGAGTGGAGATGAAGACTGGAGGACTTGGATCAGTCGGTATAACTCTCTTCCCCTCTTTGTAGTTAGCTTAGACTAGTTTAATGGCCCGATCCGGGTTTTAGTGCGCGGTGGTGCCGGTTTGCTAAGTTCGCAAAAATTAAAGTTTATCACCGCTTCCGCATTTGGCCGTCGGATTGACGGCCGGGGCGCCGCCGTGCACTTACAGTGGTATCAGAGACTTGCCATTAACCTAGTCTAGCTTTGTGTAATGTGTTTTTCAGTTCCGATCGATCGAATGTTCCAAAAACCCGTATTGCTTCACATCAGTTTTCTGTGGATTTTTTTTTCAGTCTCCAAAAATTTTTCAGGTGGCAGAAAATTGATGTACATGATATTATAAGAGATCTGGGAAAATTCGACCAATTGATCTTCTATGTGGAGCGCGGAACCGCGGCCAAACCCCACCTCGGGCCGCGGTTCCGCCGCACTATGATATGGTCAATTTGTCAAACTTCTCCAGTGGGGTTCTGGGGTTATTTTAGGGTGTTTGGAATATTATATTTGGGCCCAGATTTTCTGTGAGTGCTACAGTATTGCTTTGGGGCCCACTTGTTAAAATTTGATCGGTCGGATATTTTAAACACATTTTTCACAGTATTTACATTATATCTGCGACCGTGAATGTCACTTGATCGGTAAATCCGGTTTAACTGCTATAGCCCGGTTAGACGGATTTGCGAACGTGACTTTCACGTTGATGTTTTGTTTTTGCTGTGATGTTGCGGATCGGTCGTGGGGGATAGCCTGGATGCAATGCTAGTACAGTTTTTTGTTGTATTATGTACATTTGATATTGCGGGGCGAGCGTCCGACATGTGGACTGCCGTCACTGCCTGATTGTATTATTATTTTGGGGCACGGCCAGGTTGCGGTCGATGTACCCGTTGTATGTATATTTTACTTTCTGTACTAGGATTGCCCTGCGGAGGGGTGCACGGATAGCCGGTTTCTAGAGGGCAACAAGCCCGCATCTCATGGCATTGAGAGGGAGGGGGCTTCACTCTAGGATTGGCGGGCTATTCGCCGCACTCGTAGGGGGTACAGGTTGACCCAGGAGGGGTGCCCAAGTTACCGGATTCCGTGAAGTGCTGGGTGGTCCATTCACGGTGCTGAAGGGGGCTGCCTCGCTTCAGGTTTTGGCGGATGACTTGCCGCGCCCGTAGGGGTCTAGGATTCTCATTGCACAGGCTATCCACACGACCAAGGGAACGTCGGGTTTCAGTAGCGGCTCTGTGAAACCCGGGGATCCCAGATATCTGTATTGTTTTTATGATGCTGTTCATTCTCTGTGATGTTGCATTTTATTCACGCCTTGAGCGAATATAATATATTGGTATATATATCAGTAGATGTTGTATATGTTTTGCATCCGCGCTAGTCCAGTCCCCGCTCTGTCGTTAGTCAGCTAACCTAACGGGTAATGACGGGACCCAGTGGCGAATGCGGATGGCATATACGTACATCAGTATATTTTCGTTCTTTGTGGTGTGATCAATTGATGGGACTGCATTGATTCGGATCAATGCAAGTTTAAAAACAAACCTAATCTGATGTTGTTGGAACTCTTTTTCAAAAAGCTGTTATTGCAAGGACGTTCACTTTTGTTTTGCATCGTGGTATTCATTTGGAATATCCTGCTCCTCAGTCGACGAGGCAAGGGCCGAGATCCCTTCACCGGGAGTGACCCCTTGGACAGAAGTTTGCGTCAGGGCATTAACTTCACTGTAGCCGACTACTTTTGCTTTGCACCGTGGTATTCAGTTAGATATCCTGCACCCCATTCTACGGGGAAAGAGCCGAGATCCCTTCACCGGGAGTGACCTCTTTAGCGAAGGTTTTCGTCACTATATTTTTAAAAGCTATTTGTTCCTTCAACGATATCAAGTTCATTACGTTAAAGGTTTTCGCCAGAAACCATTCGTAGCCCTCCGTCATTTCAGTTAAATATTCGGTAGTATTCAAGCTATGTATTTTGACCTCACGCCAAGGCATAGTGTTTGGTAGCTACCGGGTATTTATCTGTTTCATAGATAGATGCGTTGGTTTGGGACAGTCGTACTACTATTTTGGCCTACGTCAAGGGTATGTACGGGTGGGTTCAAATTAACCTGGATAATGACGGGCAGAACTTGACATGTGACTTATGATATTTTGACCTCACGCCAAGGTCATAAGAGCATGGGGCAGAAATCACATCGGGAGTTTCAAAAGAACTGAAACTTGCCAGATATGCGCATACCTTCTGGAGTGTGATAGCGTGAGCGGATTCCGTCACGTTATCATGCGATGATAGTTGGATCCCGATTCCCACTGATGAGTTAGTTTACTCCTCGGGTGACCCCGACTAATTCTTCTTTCAGGTTTGGAGGAGAATTTGAGGTACAGTGGGAGGATTCCAGATTAGATAAATTGGTAACCATTCTGATCTAGGTTAGAGTGCACGCTGAGTGTTTCTTTTCTCTCTCTCTTTTTGGCAGCGACCATTGACCCGACCCTAAGACTATGACTCAGTGACTAAATTAACCGAACCTTCTTGACACTGGCTTTTGGATTGTCAGAGTTGCAAACCTCATTGCCACTCCTACTTTTACCCTTTTCTCCAGGACACCCCGTGTTGCTACGAACGTCCACTTCCATTGGACAAAACCATCGTATGGTTAGATACGAACTCGAAGGAATTTATTCGAGGATGGTTTCAGGTTCTGGAGAAAACGGATAGGATTATTCAGTTGTCTTTTCCTTTTACCTTCTCTCAGGTTGCGAGTACTCCTTGGTTTAGGAGATAGTACACCTATTACGCAAATTGGATAGTCTTCTTCCAAACCATAGGGAGGTGCCGACTGGTAGGGAATGAAGAAAACCAATTAGCATAACGATGGTGTACAGAAGGTATTAAGTTCAGACAAAGCAAGGGATTAGTAAGAGGGCAAAGTAAATTGCAACAGATATTCACGACCAAACCAAGTATTCCTTCGCCAATCCTAAATCACCTTTGTATTTCTCCAGGACACTCCGTATCACTACGAAGATCCACAGTTTATTTGGATACTCCATCGTATGGTTATATACGAACTCGAATGGAACTTGTTCCAGTTCGGGGATGGATTCTGGTCCAGGAGAAATAGGAATAAGGTTTATTCGGTTGTCTTTTATCTTCACCTTCTCTCATTGCGAGTGTTCCTAGGATTAGGACAGTACACCCATTATGCTTATTGGATAGTCTTCTTCCAAACCATAGGCTGGTGCCGAACGGTAGGGAAGGAAGAAAACCATTTGGCCTAAAGGGGTGTGCAGAAGGTAATGACTAAAGACATATGAAGGGATTTGGAGAGGTGGCAAAGAATTATACGGTTACAGTCGTGAATCTGGAAGAGGCATTACTAGGAATACCGGGATACCCCATCGAAACATTTCAATGTTTCAGTTTCACTGTGTACTGTTAAAGGAAGACTGATTTCCCAGTTAGACACTTGCTCCAGGGTATGTATTTACCAGGTACGATTCTCACATCTGTATGGTTTTACAGATGATGAGTGGGAGTAAGTTATTGGGAATTGGGTGATTATCCTCATTATATCGGGATTCGTTGTAATCGGTGATATTTGATGAAATCACCTGGGCTGTTTGCCGGTTGGCAAATATTTGGTTTTGAATATCCGCAGTTATGCACCAATTTCAAATTGATATATCTGTACGTCTATTTTCATAGAGTGAGATATACCTTTTTGAAATTATGTCTACGACATTTACCTATATCAGTGGATGGTTAGGTAAGGAGCATTAAACAGCGGTGTAATTCTTCTTAACCATAAGTACAGTTTTCAACCTGCGACACACGGTGAATAAGTTATCAGACTCAAGGGACTTATACAGAGTATTGTATGTTGTCCAGGGTCCATCAGGACAGAGGGGTAGGTCCTCGTACTATATTCGGTTTACTTATGACTTCTCTAGTTTTTAGACCGGTGTTTCGTGGAAACACAGGGTCCGAATTTTGAGAAGTTACAGGTATTTGAATAGAGTAGAGAACCAGGTGTAGCAAGTATCGGGATTCTTCAAAGAGATCGAAGATGTAGATACTTGTGGTATTCAGTTGATAGTAATGATAAAGAGAAATTGCTTCTCTTTCAGGTTACTCATAATTGGAAGCATTCCTAAGTTGAGTAACGCTGATCCGCCTCCTTCCATTTAGTTGACATGCACTGGAGACAGTTGCATGATTTGGATCTGGTTCAATTAAATCAGTGCCTCTGGTCCTATATGGGATATAGAACAGTTCGTATCTTAACGATGTTAAGGTACGGGGAGTTGTCCGGTTTATGATTAAAACCAGACACTGGACAACTCAAGGCACGTTTCTGTAATGGCTGTTTGTGGGTTGACCCAGGCTATGACGCGGGTTGATTTTCTACCATTTGGATGAACAATAGCAATATTGTTCTACACTCGCCACAGTTTTAATAAAAATGGATTTTTTCAGAAAACAGTAGTGGGAGTATGGTAGAACTGGAAGTGATTCCAGAACCACAAACGATTACTGAAGATTTGATAAGGAACCTAAAGATTCAATCTGGATTGACATTCCATTGGCCACTCCGCAGATAAGGTGGGTAACTTCAGGCACCCGAGAGGTACTACGGTAGCCTCAAGGACGGTGACAGGGAAGTTCTTGTTTACCCACAATTACCATTGCTGTTGTTCCAGGCTGCGAGACCCGGCGAGAGGATGAGTATAGCGTCGTTCTAAACTAGTTTTAGAAGTGTACGTGTATATGACTCTGCCAGAGGGTTGTCGTAGTCAGTGGGAGCAGCGGAAGCATTGGTGGACAGGTAGCTTATGTCTATTTATAGACTGAAGTACCAGTAGCGGAGATAGATCATCTATTTCTGACGTGACAGTCATGGGTTTGACTTCATCAGAATAGGGGATGGATCTGTTGAGAAGGTAGTAGGGTATGATATCCTAGTATTTGGATGACATACACAGAGTAGGAAAGGAAACTCCTATACCACAATCGGTTATACTTTGGTCGTCACACAATGGTTTCTCCACAAAGGACTTGGATTTTATATCTGACATACTGGTTACTAGATCTATGGTTTTAGATCTAGATTTGGGTGGTTTCCCAATCAGGGTACTTGACAGCATTCTAAGAGTATTTAGGATGGACGACTCCTGGCACGGTAGTGTACCTGCAGGTAATGGAGTCACCCTCTCCAAAGGTGTCCTACAGACTAAAGGGGAGAGGGACGTGCATGATTGGCAGATCACTTGCTCAGGCAATTGAGTCAATCCTGAGATGTCAAGTACCACACCAGATGTTGCTCTTGCACTAGATGCAATAAGTTGACATTGATCCAATCCTGGAAAAACAGTCGGAAGCAGTTATAGAACATAAGTGGATGTTCTAAGGATATGATAACGACAGCCTCATTCGGGAAACAGTTATCATTCCAGGCTTCCAAGGTGACATGGACGACAAGGAGGTTGTCAGAGCTATAGTTTTCCTTCTGATGAGGGGCGGTATTTTGGACAGGTGGTCCAAGGCAATACTGAGGGTGGCATGGCGCAGGATACTGATTAAGTTCAGTTGACGATACAGTCTAAGAAGTTTGGATTTGCAGTTCATTTATGAGCTAAGTCCCATCAGACATCCAGACACATTCTAAGACAGGTATTGCTCATTTCGGGAGATGGTTTTCTCCGCGAACTTGAGATATAGAGAGACATAGAAAGAAACAACAAAGCGGATCCACTCACTGAGGCTGTTCCTCGAACGCAATAGTTTCGCAAACGAGCTTTGTGAGACTGACTTGTAGAGGAGTTGGGTGTTCGGTATCACACGGGCTGTGAGTATGCGACATCGCAATAATTAGCCTTGAGTGCAAGTGGGAGATTGTTGGAGATAGTGCCCTCAGAGTCAATTATTAGGTCACAGGTACGTGATTGTAATGATTGATGGAGGACCTATCCCGGTAGGACAGTCTTACTTGAGATGATAGTATGCTATCTGGTTTACCTTTATTATCGTGTACTGTTTTAAGTGACCTGACACGTCGCTATTACACGTTGATAAAGCCCCTAGGATTCTTGCTTGACCACCAGCAGTATGAGGGCGATCATATAAGTGGGAGCTGGGGGTCTATAAGCATATCCTTAAAAGGTCCCTAGTCGTGAGAGTTTCGAGACAGGGCATCGATTCTCCATAGTAGACTAGTGTATACAGTCGAGACCCTGACGAGGGGCGGTGGCCGGTCTCACAAGCCACTGGTGTCAGTTGGATCACCTAAGATGTATACAGGTGCTCATTGGGTTATGAGTACACCGGACAGGACTCGCCGGGAACATGCTAGTTGGTGATATACCAGACGTCAGATGGCAGTTCCCTGGTGACATGTGTGCAGGTTAGTTCATCGACCTGGGGATCGTCATTTGTCTCGTGTGAGTTCCCACTGTACTTTGATTACTACCCTACCACGGCTCAAAGGAGTCGTGCAAACAGGTTTTAGTTGGGTACAGTCCCGAGCCACATGGAGGCAGTGAGCGTATCTTCAGGGGTTCGTCTCTCCCGGTATTGGGGGTGAGGTCGTGCTGTGTCTAGGAGAGCCATTACACGAAGCCCTCGGCCGAGGCAAGGAGATTTACTGGTAGGTATTCCAGTAGTATCTCAGGGTGTTCTGGGCTACACTCCGACACGACTTGTACCGCTTTTGGGGGTCTGACTTTACCAACCCCCTAGGCCCGCCATTCGATGCTCATAGACGAACGGACCGGACTGTACGGATATTGTCACTGACAGGCTCAGTAGGGTGTCAGGATGAGTTCTCTCGTCGACGTCCCTTTTGGTCAATAGCTGGTGGCCCGTTACGTATTGGCTTATACCTCTGACGTGCTAGTGGTTAAATCCACAGCCATAGTATTGACGAGTCTTTAGAGTCCACCACACTTACAATTACTCAAGTTTCGGGCGAAACGCTGTAGAGGCCGTATGGAGATATGGCAGGGTCCGATCAGATACGTGCGGTATTGCACGGATCAGGATCGGACGGTTTGTACTAGAGGCCGTATGGTTATATGGCAGCGTTCGATCAGATACGTGCGGTATTGCACGGATCAGGATCGGACGGATATTACTAGCCGGCTTTGGTTTAAGCCGGATCCTAGTATAGTACAGTGTAGATTTTGTCTTTTTGCATTTGTATCCGGACGGAATACAAATGCGGGTGTGTATGCACAGTATCGGGGTTTTCCTGTAATTTATTACGGGACCAGTTTTCTGGAGTTGCCAGTTTGCATTCCGTTCCGGCCGGTTTTCCTTTGTTCTTTCCCGGCCGGACTTTTCCTATGGAGGGTTTTCTTGCAAAAGAATTGATATGATAAGCATCTTTCATCCATGATGGTGCATTAATTGAGATTTGATAGGATATGGGTTTGATGTGATTTTGTGAGGGATAGTTTGGTGTGACTTTTTCTTTGCTTAATCTTTATCAATTCCTTTTTCCCACTTGATTTATTCCATCACCCATTATGAGTGGAGGCCGGCCACTGTTTTTATGCAGTGAGGTTTAATTTTGGTGGAGAGAATTTCCTTCATGGAAATTTCGTGGGCCCCCCCCATCTTTGATGTGTGTGTGTGCGCTGTAAAGGATTAATTTCCTTTGCATGATGTTTTTTTGAGTGCACTCTTCACACACATCAATTTTTCCAGAGAGCACAAGAATGGCTTTCCTTTGGCCGAGCTCATTTTTGAGGAAGCTCCATTCTTTTTCCTTGCAAGTTTCCATGAAAACTCTTGTGCAAAATTCCTCCAAAATGGCAACCTCTTAAACCCCAAAGAGACAACTATTCTACTGCATCCCTTGGACGCGTCGGCTAGCCAACTTCGCGCCCGAGTTGCCTCGGTATTGAGGTGGGAGCCCGTAAAAGATACAGGCGACGTGGTGCCCTTTCCGACGAGAAGTAGACGGACGGAGATCCCGCGAGGAGATCAGAGTGGAGATGAAGACTGGAGGACTTGGATCAGTCGGTATAACTCTCTTCCCCTCTTTGTAGTTAGCTTAGACTAGTTTAATGGCCCGATCCGGGTTTTAGTGCGCGGTGGTGCCGGTTTGCTAAGTTCGCAAAAATTAAAGTTTATCACCGCTTCCGCATTTGGCCGTCGGATTGACGGCCGGGGCGCCGCCGTGCACTTACAATAACACTGGAAACCTACCAGTCTATCTCGCTTGCCCTGGCCAGGGACTTTGTGTAATAGCTCTCCTAGACACAGCGCGATATCAACCCCTAATACCGGGAGAGACGAATCCTGTCTAACCGTCACTGCCTCCAAGTGCTTCGGGACTGCACCCAACTACTACCTAGTTGCACGCCTCAGTAGAGCCGTGGTAGGGTAGTAATCTAAGAACAGTGGGAACACACTCGAAGCGGAGTGACAGTGTCAAGTCAACGGGCCAAGCTGTACTCATGTCACCTGGGAACTGTTAACTGACGATAGGTATAATACCAACCAACAGTTCCCGACGAGTCCTGTCCAGTGTACTCGTAACCTAACGAGCACCTGCATACTATCTCCAGTACGACGTACTGATGGTTGTGGGACAGACCATCTCCCCTGCTGGGAAGAGAAGCGTATGCACTAGTCTACTATGGAGTAACGATGCCCTGTCTCGATAATCCTACGACTATGGACCAAAATAAGGATGTGCTTATAGACTACCCATCCCCCACTAGTGTGATCACCATCACAACGCCGGTAGTCAAGAAAAGATCCAAAGGGCTCTACCAATATGTTTTTAGCGATATGTTAAAAGAAACATATACACATATTAAGATAGAAACAAACTAAGTAGCATACTACTATATCGAGCAAGACTGTCGTAAAACCATATATATCCCAAGCCTCCATAATATATTATACAAACCAGTACTATACAATAATGGCCTCTAGGGAATACATATCTAACAGAATACGGGTCGATCCATAGGGATGGTGTTAATTTTCCTAAGTGTTCTTACGAGCTAATTCCAATGGGTGTTTGGTCCTTTAATTGAATCTAAAAAAACTAAGTTGTACGATGGTTAAGAAACCTGCTAGGATTAGGTCTAAGGTGGAGTTTGGTAAGATTAAATTTCACACCTCTTTCAATGCCCTAAATTAAATATCTTAGGAGTTATAGCAATTATTGGTAAAGGGGATTAGGATGATTGGGAAGAAATGAAGTTTCTTCCTCTAGATCCTTGTCCGTCCTTTCCTGATACTTGCTCTAACCTTCATGGAAGACATGCATGTCCGGTCCTTTATACTACGGTTTCACCGTTACCATGTGGGTAGGGTGCCGTAGGGAGCGGATCTTGCATGCATGCATGAAGTTCTAGTTATTAAAAATGATTGGGCACAAAAGAGATGAGAGATATTCATCTCTCAAACTCCTTCCTATTCCTAACCCTAACAAGCGAGGAAATTACTCGCTCATTAAGAGATCTGTTAAAAACGTCATTTTATTGTATGTAGTTTTTTTTAGATCTAATAGATTAGTTACCTACTGCAGGTTAAGAGATTCTACGCTAGATTAAACTAGGGAAAAGGATTGATTTACCTAAGGTAAGAATTAAATTAGAAAACTAAGGCAGAAAAATAAAAGACAACTTACAAGAATGATGCTCTTAAATCTTCAAAAGAATCTAAACTTTTATTTATCAAAAAGAGGCATCCCTAATACAATCTTTTGAATACCTTTTTATAGGGAATATGAAAATTAGGGTTACAATTGCTCGCATATGTGCTATTATAGATATACCCCCGAAAATCCCAACAAAAGCACCGACGCACCGCCACCAGCTTTCTGCACCGACACCTGCATTAGCTGGCCGCGGAACCGCGGCATGGGTGGGGGTAGGGCCGCGGTTCCGTGGCCCATTGGTCGGATAGACTGCTCAAATTTTGTGGGTTACTTCTCTGCTGTTTGGGCTTTTTATTTTTGTAGTTCTTTTCTCCATTTGGCTTCTGGGTCTTCTCCAGATCTTCAGTGAAAACTTGTAATGGTCTTTTAACTGTTCACTTGGATATTTTGGACCATGCGTTGCCTTGTACAATTGTGAACTGTTCTTCGTCTAGGCTTGACTAGGATCCTTCTACTTGTTGGTCAAAAGTTCCACTTTTGTATCATCATTTGTTGTTTTCACTGTTTTCGCTCCAAGAACCTGTATCCTGTAATATGTAGCAGACATGCGTCAAAAGCACCTGTTTATTTATAAAACGAATAAGAATGGGTAATATAATAATGCAATGTTATGATATGAACAAATACCCCCAAACTTATCTTTTGCTCGTCCTCGAGCAAACTTATTTTTTTATTCTCAACAAAAAAGAACATAATCGCACTTTCGCAGGGAAACGTGATTGCATTGAGCACGTGCAACAAGCCGTTAAACCTCTAGGTGTCCCTAGTAGGAGGAGTGTTGTCTCCTGAGGGTTTTCAGCGGATACTACCCACAAAATCCTATCAATTTGGCTCATTAACATTAATTCTCCAATTAGGTTTTCTATAAAGGAACTCTATTATCTTCGACATGTAAATTATCCACCCATATTCTTCACACTTTCTCATCATCTAACTTAAGATTATATGTTCTATAGACTTACTTAGCTTTCGGAATTTCTTAAGTTTTCCTTCTAGGGTTTCATCTCCACTTAGGAATTTTATCAATTCTACTAAATACACAAGTTCTATTCTTCATTCCTTTATCTTATCTAAACTCTAATCACATATCCCCACGTGTGTGTATAAATCACCCCTACACTTGGAAATTCAAATCAAGCAATCATACTCTTGTCCTTTTCGTCCAAAGTACTTATTAATTGGTGAATATTTAAATGAATTTTTGCTTACACATCCTTCATGCGACCGTTAATACTTCTTGAGGTACCAACGACCGATTACAAGATGTGTTTGCACAATAAAGCGTATTTCCTAGTCTTACAACACCCAAAGCTTTAGCAGTGACTCCCAAACCAGTTGGTCTAAGGCACTAGGTGATGAAGCACCCTCGCAAATATTTTTCTATTTTTGCAGCCTTGAGTAATCACAAAAACCAGTGTCCATTTTTTCTTTATTCACCTTTTTTCTTTTATTTTCTTCGTACTAAAAACTTTTAGACAAGAGCATTTCAAGGTTTCCTCTACTATTCCAAGTTTCAAGATGTGTGTTAGTGCAATTTGTAGGGTATACATTTTCAGAATCCATACTTAAGCTAGGAATTATTTTTCAAACTTATGCTCTAATAAAAATCAATACTTTTCCTTTATTTCGACTTAGCCCAGGAAGTGAACCCAAAATTTGTCTATTTCTAAATAAACTACGAGGACATATACTTTTTACCGTTAAACTTTAAGGAATGTTATTTTTAGGGTTTTTAATTTACTAAGTCTAAAATTTAGTTGTTCCTAGCCAATTAACCCATATGTCAAACTCTAGTCAAATAAGCCAAAATTGAGTACAATAATTTTTATATTTTTTTGAAATTTTTCAATTTTTTATGGATTTTTTTTCACTTTTTTTTTTCTAAATTTTTCAGATTTTTATGAAATATGATTTTTTATAAAGATGCAATGCAGAAATCAAATATGCAAAAGGAAAAGAAAAATTATATACAAAAATTAAAATATGCAATGCAATGCAACAGATAACTATATACACCACCATCTCCCCCAAACTTGAGCAAAGCAGTGCCCTCACTGCCCGGCCCCACGTCGCGCCCTCGAGCGTGAACGTGATCGTTCCTCTCTAGCTAATAGGGTCTGAATACCCCTCTCAATCTCTGTCAAACGACGGTCGTGCTCTCGTGCCGTCATCCTAAACTCTTCCTTCAACGTATCAATTCCCCTCACAGCTCTCCTCATTAAGCGTGCATGCTCTTGAGGGGTCAGCTCACCCTCACTCGAAGTCGAACTAGAGCTAGGGGTGCGAGCGGGGACATTTTCGGCTGGTTTGGTTCGCGACCATATATCCGTCAGTCTAGAATAGGACGAAATAACGCCCTCAACAAGTGGTCGAACCGGGACTCCTCCCATCATGTAAAATTCAAATTTCTCGATGGGAAGGAAATAACGGCAGAGCTGGGTGACTAGCATAGGACAAGGGTAGTTTGTAGCCCTTTTCCCCGCACCTATAGAATGAAGTAAAACAGTGCACATGTCGAACCGTGGGTTCTTCGTCATTAGTGTGTGCACGACATGTAATGAGGGGGTGAAAAAAGTCGTGTTGTGAGAACTACCAAAGATGTTGTTTTGTGCCCACCGGCACACAGTAAAAACATTCGCGAAGAGGGATCGTGCTTGGATACCCTTTCGCGGCTCTCTCGCAGAGTCATTGCCCATCAAGGACATGTAATCCTCCAACTGTAGGGGGTGGTCATGCGCGGGCAAACGAGGTATAAGTGTGACCTCGTGGATTAAATCCCGATTAATGTTAATAACGCGATCTCCCCAATTCAACTTGATATACCCTAAGTCTACTAGACAATTTTCTTCCATGGATTCATAAAAATAGGTAACTAGATCTGGTAGAGCAAATGCATAGGGGTGATTGTAGATCAGAAAATTCCATCCCCTCCGCTCTATTTCGTGTGCAAAGTAGCTACCGTAAAGTTCATGCGAGAAAACTGGGGAGAAA
The DNA here is from genome assembly GCA_030015575.1 of Agapanthus africanus. NCBI lineage: Eukaryota > Viridiplantae > Streptophyta > Magnoliopsida > Asparagales > Amaryllidaceae > Agapanthus > Agapanthus africanus. The sequence goes on from CM057346.1 coordinate 358,660,466, forward strand.
TCCCTCTCAAATTGCATTCTGTGTGCCATAGTAATTTTACAGAAATTGAAATGATGAAAACAGTGAGTATTGGAACAGATTTACCTCCCCTGGAATTTCCAGGGGGTGACGAGGCAGAACGGCGGTGGAAGGGCGGTCGGAGCTTGCTGGCGCGGCGGAACCGCGGTCTCGTGGAGGCGGCGCTCCGAGAAAATTCGACAGAAGTAGGTTGAGGCGGCTAGGGTTCTAAATGGGGAGAAAGTTTTAAGGTTATGAGAACAGGGGGCTCGGCTGCTTTAAATAGGAGGGGTGAAATGGAATTTTGTAGAAAACCCCCTCCAAAAGGGGGAATTTATTTGTAAATAAAAAACTGTATTTATTAATCTGAATTTTTACAATTAGGTCCAAATGTATTTTTATTTTCTTTTTCAAAAATTTTTGTATTTATTTTTTATGGTATTTTGGAATTATGTATTTACAAATGATACACACCCCCAAACTTATTTGAAATTAAGTTATTGGAAAAATTGGAAATTCGGGGGGAAAGTGGAGGAGAATTAATCGGTGTAGATTGGCTCTTGCAAAAATAGGAGCTCCTCCGATGGGTCCGCTGTGAGGAACGGTTTCAATCGATGTCCATTCACTTTGAATAAAGTACCGTCCTCAGAATTTTCAAGATCAACCGCACCGTGTGGATATACGGTGCGAACAATATATGGCCCTTTCCATATAGAACGGAGTTTGCCTGGGTGATAATGTAACCGAGTGTCATAGAGTAAAACCTGTTGACCAGGTTCAAAAGTTTTTCGCAAAAGGTGTTTATCGTGGAACACCTTAGTTCGGTTTTGACAATTACGGCATTATCATATGCCTCATCCCGCAGCTCTTTTAGTTCATTTAATTGCAGCTTTCGGTTGCTGCCTGCATCTCCTAAAGATAAATTCAACTCTTTGATAGCCCAAAATGCCTTGTGCTCAATTTCTACCGGGAGGTGGCAAGCCTTCCCGTAAACAAGTCGGTATGGAGACATACCAAGATCGGTCTTGTATGCAGTACGGAAAGCCCATAGTGCATCGATCAGTTTGAGGGACCAATCTTTACGGTGTTTAGACACCGTTTTCTCCAAGATTTGCTTGATTTGCCGATTTGAAACCTCGGCTTGCCCACATGTTTGGGGATGGTATGGCGTTGACAGCTTGTGGGTTATAGAATATTTCCGCATTAAGGACTCAAAAGTCCTATTGCAAAAGTGAGAGCCATTATCACTTATGATCGCTCGAGGGTGCCCAAATCGAGAAAAGATGTGTTCTTTAAGAAATCGAACGACAACCTTATTGTCATTCGTTCGGCTAGGCACAGCCTCGACCCACTTTGAAACGTAGTCAACTGCCAACAGAATATAAACAATCCCAAAAGAATTGGGAAATGGTCCCATGAAGTCTATACCCTAAACATCAAAAACATCGACAACCAAAATTGGTTGGAGCGGCATTTTGTTTCTCTGCGATATCCGGCCCAAGTGTTGGCACCGGGAGCATGTCTTGCAGTATTCATATGCATCCTTAAAGAGTCGTGGCCAATAGAAACCACACTGCAAGATTTTTTCGGCTGTCTTCTTTGGGCCAAAGTGCCCGCCACATGCTTGATCGTGGCAAAAAGACAGCACACTCTTAAACTCGTTTTCCGGTACACACCGACGAATGATTTGGTCGGAACAGTATTTAAAAAGATAAGGCTCATCCCAGTAAAAATGCTTTGCTTGGGACAAGAATCGAAGTTTATCCTGTTTCGACCAATCGTTAGGTATCAAGCCGATGGCTAAGTAGTTTACTATATCAGCGAACCATGGCTCGCAAGAAACGGTCAAGAGTTGCTCATCGGGAAAAGCATCAGTGATAGGAAGTTCAAGTGTAGGCGAAGAAGGAAGTCGTGAAAGGTGATCGGCCACTACGTTTTCACATCCTTTTTTGTCCCTTATGATAAGGTCAAACTCTTGTAGCAGGAGAATCCAACATATTAGCCTTGATTTTGCATCCTTCTTCGCAAAAAGGTGGCGAAGAGCTGAATGATCCGTATACACAATAACTGGAGAGCCGATTAAATAAGGCCGAAATTTTCCAAGTGCAAACACAACTGCTAAAAACTCTTTTTCTGTTGTTGTGTAGTTTAGTTGGGCCTCATTTAATGTACGGCTAGCGTAATAAATCACGTACGGCATCTTGTTAATGTGCTGCCCAAGGACAGCACCAATGGTAAAATCTGATGCGTCGCACATAATTTCGAAAGGCTGCGTCCAGTCTGGAGATGAAAGAATGGGTGCAGAAATGAGAGAGTGTTTCAAAGATTCGAATGCTTCTATGCAAGTTGAGTCGAAATCAAATGTTGTGTCCTTGGCCAATAAGAGAGTCAAGGGTCTAGAAATCTTGCTAAAATCCTTGATGAACCGTCTATAAAATCCGGCGTGGCCAAGGAAAGCTCGGATGTCTTTGACGCATTTAGGAGGAGGAAGATTAGAGATGACTTCAATCTTGGCTCTATCAACCTCTATGCCGTTTTTCGAGATGACATGTCCTAAGACAATGCCTTCTCGTACCATAAAGTGGCACTTCTCCCAATTCAAAGTTAGGTTCTTATCCCTACAGCGGGTAAGAACTGCATCAAGATGTCTTAAACACTCGTCGAAGGAGTCACCAAAAATGGAGAAATCATCCATAAAGATCTCCAAGAACTTTTCAACCATGTCTGAAAAGATCCCCATCATACACCGCTGAAATGTAACGGGTGCATTGCATAACCCAAAGGGCATGCGACGATAAGCAAAAGTGCCAAAGGGGCAAGTAAATGTGGTCTTGTCTTGATCTTCTTTGGCTATGGGGACTTGGTTATAACCGGAATAGCCATCTAAAAAGCAGTAGAACTCATGCCCCGCCAATCGTTCTAGCATTTGGTCAATGAATGGTAAAGGAAAGCGGTCCTTTCATGTCGCGGCATTGAGTTTTCTATAGTCGATACAAACTCGCCACCCCCGTTTGGGTGCGAGTGGGAATTAACTCATTTGCCTCATTGGTAATGACCGTGATGCCTGATTTCTTTGGCACGACATGAATGGGGCTAACCCATTGGCTATCCGAGATAGGGTAGATGATACCACTATTAAGACATTTAACAATCTCCTTCTTGACAGCCTCTTTCATAATGGGGTTGAGGCGTCTTTATGGATCCCTTGCCGGCTTGGCATCATCTATCAAGTGTATATGATGTTCAACTATGAGGGGACTAATCCCCTTGATGTCCCCCATAGACCAGCCAAAAGCTTGCCGATTATTTTCTATGACCATTAAAAGGGCCTTCTCTTGCTCAAGAGCTAGAGAGGCCGATATGATAACGGGTAAGGTCTCATTATCACCTAGATAAGCATATTTTAGATGCGACGGCAAAAGCTTTAGTTCGAGTTTAGGAGGTGAAACAATAGATGGTAACAATGGAGTAATTGTTTCAAACACGAAGGATTCCATCAAAGGTTCAAATCGAGTGTACGCAACCGAGTCGGATGGTTCAACTAACTCATCCGAAAAAGAAAAAGACTCAAGCTTGGGTGGTGAGTCTTCAAAATCGTCTACAAAGGTGAAACACTCATAATCGTTGTCCGCCGTGAAAGCTGTGTTGGATTCTAGGAGGAACGCACTAGTGGCGTCAACACTGCTGTGATCGAACATGAAATTTTCGAACTCACAGTCCTCCTCCGCGATCTCATTGATCGAGCAAACATCAAGTACGCTAGAATTAGGCTCGGCAGGCTGATTTCCCAACTTAAAGATGTTGAGTTCAATTGTCATATTGCCAAAAGATAGATTCATTTAACCGTTACGACAATTGATCACTGCGTTAGAAGTCGCCAGGAATGATCGACTAAGTATCACCGGAATTTGACTCCGGGGGTTAGCGACAGGTTGTGTATCCATAATAATAAAGTCTACGGGGAAAATGAAATCCCCAACTCTAATTAACACATCCTCCAACTCTCCCCTAGGATGGGTGATTGATCGGTCGGTCATTTGGAGAGTGCAGTGAGTGGGCTTAAGCTCTCCAACGCCTAATTGCTCGTACACAGAATAAGGTAGCAAATTGACACTAGCACCAAGATCTAATAGTGCTCTATTGATGTTCTTGTCCCCAATTGTTATCGAAATAGTAGGACAACCGGGATCCTTTTGCTTTGGGGGTAAAGAATTTACAATAGCATCATTAATAGCACTAGCCACGAAAACTTTCTTTGGTACTTGTGACTTCCTCTTTTTGGTGCATAAGTCCTTTAAGATTTTTGCATATGAAGGAACTTGTTGGATTGCATCCAAAAGAGGGATATTTATGCTGACCTGTTTGAACAACTCGACAATCTTCTCCATTTGTGGAATTGGTTTATTGGATCTCAACCGGTTTGGAAAAGGTACATTTTGAAAGGTTGTTGAGTCCAATTTTTGCGGATCAGATTGTTGAGTTGGAACGGAACCCCGTGTAGATGTGTTCGTGTTGTGAGAAGTGGGTCCGTTCGAGCTAGAAGAATTAGAGCCGTGTGAAGGATGGAGAATAGGCTCTAACGAAGAAGATGAAGGTGAAGAAGAACCACCGGCGGGGGTGTCATGGTTAATACCCATATTGTTTTGCAACACTTTTCCGGATCTCAACGTGGTCACAGCATTTACATTATGATTTTGCTGTTGATATGCATCATGTGCGTGACCGGGATTGGGCAGTGGTTGAGTTAGGAGCTTTCCTTTCTCTCGCTCGCTCAATACTGCATTGAGTTGTGCAATTTGTGCCTCAATAGATTTGATGCTTTGATCGTGTGAGGCACTGTTTTGCACCAAAGATTGAATAGAAGTCTCTAATCTTGCTGTAGATTGTGTAGATTGCTTTAGGAACGCATCTAGGCATCTTTCGAGCGAAGTAACCTTGTCATTATTAGGTTGAACAAAATTGTTTGGCGGGTAAGAATTGTTAGGCACAAAATTGTTCACTTGATTAGGGTAAGGTTGCTGTTGAAAAGGTTGCTGTTGAAATTGAGTTTGTGGAGGTGCTTGTTGTTGTTGTGGAGGAGGAGGCCTTTGAAAATTGTTATTTCCTTGGAATTGTTGATTTTGGTTCCAAGCGAAATTTGTGTGACTCCGCCACCTCGGATTGTTTGTCGAAGAGTATGGATCGTTTCTCTGTCGTTGCTGGTAGGCAGCATTGACTTGATCATGTCCTTGAGTAGATGCATTGTAAGGACACTCTTCGGTAAGATGTGATGGATCCGAACAACAAGCACAAATAGTTCATGGAGGCACAACAGGGGCAGGAGAAGACGATGAGATTTTGGTCTCAATCGCTTCTAGCTTTTTCGTAAGAGAGGCCATCTCGGCCTTCATAGAAATCGACATATCTAATTGATGTATGCCTGCTCTAGATTGACCAATAGAAGAAGATGATGTGGTCTTGGTGCTCTCCCACTGAATTGTTTGTTCACTAAGGTCCTCAAGAAACTGTTAGGTTTACCTAGCACCCTATGAGAGGTTTGGAAGCATCACATGTCACAAAGATCAAATTTTTATGGTGCTAAGTAGGCATACAAAGGATCTATCCTAGAAAATTAGGGTTTCAAAAACTTTAACCAACATCATATGTAACAAAGGCTAGGGTTTTGAGACTACAACCTTTGTAGCTCCCTTTTGTAGACTCCTTGGCCACTTGAGAGTTGGAAAACGATTAGCTTGAAGTCTTCTAACGTCCACGACGATCTACCTGAAGCTCCTTTTTCCAAGCTAGCAACTTCACTTTAAAAAGAGGATGAAATGAAGCTAACACTCTAAACAAGTGGGCTAGACTTGTGTAGAATGGTGTTGTGGTTCTCTTTCTCACTTCAAAATCCTATCTTTTTGAGTATTTTGCTCACTTGAAAAGTCTAGAGAGCAAGAGATCAAGGTTGAAGAAGATGATGGCTTTTTAAGAAGAAGAGAAGATAAACTCTAATGAGAAAAAATGAAAAATATAAGTATATATATTTTTCACTTCTCATTGCAAACCATGGTTAATGATAAAGATATTATTGACTTTGAGTTAAAAACACCAAAGGAAAAATAACTAAGGGTTAATAAGTAGGTGAACATGGTAAGATAAAGAAGAGTGTAGAAACATTCCATGAATTAACCCTTTTTCTTTTTCCTTTTGTTTTAACACAAATGCAATAATAATCCATATAAAAACCCATGGTGTGAGTCTTATATTGCCACCATTCTCAATGTATAAACAACCATGATAGAATGATGTATGTATGCATGTGTGCATGCACATCCATATGTGCATGATCAAGAATGAATGCATACATGCATGCATACATCCAAAAGAAACAAGATAGGATTTCTAGTGAGAAGCTAATGGTTAAATGATAAATCAACACTTGATTTATCAACCCGGTCATATCACATACGACCCGACCAAAAGCAAGCCGCCCAATCAATATGCGGTATCTCATATGCGCATTTTAACCGGGTCCATGCATCTATTGCATACGCGAACCACAACGTTTCTCCTGGACTAGGCAACTCCTTTGTGGGACTCTAAGACTCGTCAATACGTCGGCAGTGGGTGATGATCATATCAAGCACCCCCAAGCCGCAAGCGGTCAGCAAAACGTAACGGCCACCCGGGTATTGAGCGATCAGAAGAAAACAAGCGAACCTGCTACAACTCCCGTCGAGCCAACCGGCAACACTACCGTACAGTCCGGTCTCTTCGTCAGATATGCTGCATATCGAGTCTAGGGATGGTCACGTCGACCCCAATAACTCAATAAGTCGTGTCGGTGAATGGTCTATAACAGATCGAGAAACTACTGATAACACTTATCAGTAAATCTCAGCAGCCCTGGCCAGGGACTTACTGATATAACCAATCGAGCACAGCACAGCATCAACTCCCAATACAGGGAGAGACGAAACCCCTCCAATCGCTTATCGCCTTCGTGTGTCTCGGGACTGTACCCAACGGCCACCTGTTTGCACGACTCAGTAGAGCCGTGGTAGGGTGGTAATCAAAGTACAGTGGGAGAGCACACAAGACTCTATGACGATCTCGGGTCTACAGACTAACCTGTACCAGTGTCACCTGAGAACTGCTATCCGACGATAGATATAATTCCATATAGGAGTTCTCGGTGAGTCCGTCCAGTGTACCCAGTCACCACTGAGCACCCGTGTATGATCTTGATGTCAAACATCGATGAATGTGGGAACATCCATCGCCCATCACATGGGTCTAGTATCATATACGCTAGTCTACTCTGGTATATCGATGCCCCGTCTCGATACACCTGCGACTAGGGACATATCAGGATATGCTTATAAACTACAGATGTCCCACTAGTAAGATCTCTATCATAATCACTGTAGTCAAGCCAATATCCTCAGGGCTTTATCAAAATGTATGAATGAGTAAAAGCATGATCAAATCAACATGTCAGATAAAGAAGAACCAGATAGCATACTATCATGTCGAGTAAGAATGTACACTGAATATATATATATATATATATACATGTATAAATACATCCACTATAATATAATGGCCTCTAGGGCATACATATATTCAACAATCTCCCACTGCACTAAGGCCAGTTATTGGCGTATCTCATACCCAACATCTCAAAAAGTCGCTCATGCTGCGGCTGGGGGAGGGCCTTGGTGAGTGGATCTGCGGCGTTATTCTTTGTGTCTACTGTCTTAATCTCTATCTCGCGGCGATCTACAATATCCCGGATCAAATGAAAGCGCCTCAGGATGTGTCTGGACCACTGATGGGACCTGGGCTCCTTGGCTAATGCCATAGCCCCATTATTATCACAATACAATGGTATTGGATCAATAATGGTTGGAACTACTGCTAACTCCGAGAAGAACTTCTTCATCCAGACGGCTTCCTTGGCGGCATCATTTGCAGCAATGTACTCAGCCTCCATCGTAGAGTCTGCAACGGTATCCTGTTTGAAACTCTTCCAACTTACCGCCCCTCCATTGAGGGTAAATACAAACCCTGAGATAGATTTGCTGCCGTCTTTATCGCTCTGGAAGCTCGAATCGGTAAAGGCCTCCATTTGGAGATCTCCATTACCATACACTAAGAACAATTCTTTAGTCCTTCGCAAGTACTGAAGAATGTTCTTCACAGCTGTCCAGTGATCGTCCCCTGGGTTGGATTGATATCTGCTTACAACACTAAGTGCATAAGCTACATCTGGGCATGTACATAACATCGCATACATTATAGATCCTACTGCCGAAGCATAGGGTATAATGCTCATGCGAGCTCTCTCTTCATCGGTCTTTGGACAAGAATCCTTGGAGAGAGTGAGTCCATGGCAAGCGGGTAAGGCACCCCGCTTGGAGTCTTCCATACTAAACCTTTTTAGGATGGTGTTGATGTATCTGGTTTGGGACAATCCCAATAACTTTTTGGATCTATCCCTATAAATCCTTATGCCCAGGATGTATGTGGCATCACCCAGGTCCTTCATGGAGAACCTTAGTGATAAGAAAGATTTGACCGACTGTAGCATAGGAATATCATTTCCTATCAGAAGAATGTCATCCACGTACAATACGAGGAATGTGACAGCTCTTCCTACAACCTTCTTATAAACACAAGGTTCATCTGGATTTTTGATGAAATCAAACTCTTTGATAACATCATCGAAACAGATGTTCCAACTCCGAGATGCCTGCTTTAACCCATATATGGTTTTAAGCAATCTACATGCTTTCCCGCTGCTCCCACTGTCAATGAAGCCCTCTGGCTGATCCATATAAACGCATTTTTCTAAATCTCCATTTAGAAATATTGTTTTAACGTCCATCTGCCAGATTTCATAGTCGTAGTGAGCGGCAATAGCAAGTAGGATCCGAATGGATTTAAGCATGGCTACGGGCGAAAAAGTTTCGTCATAGTCCAAACCTGGTCTTTGACGAAAACCTTTCGCCATAAGTCTTGCCTTATAGGTCTTTACCTGCCCATCTACACCAATCTTTCTTTTAAAGATCCATTTGCATCCCACAGGTTTTACCCCATGGGGTATAATGTCCAAACTCCATACTTTGTTGGTGTACATAGACTCCATTTCGGATCTCATGGCATCCAGCCACTTCACAGAGTCACCACTCATGATAGCTTGCTGAAAACTGGTAGGATCATCATCATCCATGATGCAGTCTTCTCCGTTACCATCAATGAGGAAACCGTAGTACCTCTCCGGTGGGCAAGAAGTCCTACCAGACCTTCGGAGTGGCCGAGGTTCCTTAGTTTCTATTGCAACAGCCGGTTCAACCAAATCATCATTTGTAGTTTGTGTCTCTAGAACCTCTTCTAGATCCAACACTTTGCCATCATCTTTATCTGTGAAAAACACTTTTTCCAAGAATGTGGCATACTGAGAAACAAACACCTTTTTTTCCTCCTTGTGGTAGAAAAGATATCCATAAGAATTCTTTGGATATCCCACAAAATTACACATGACCGACCGTGTCTCGAGTTTTTCCAGATTCTGCTTTTTAACATAGGCCGGGCAACCCCAAATCTTAATTCTCTTAAGAGATGGTCTCTTTCCATGCCATATCTCATATGGCGTGGTAGACACGGTTTTGGTTGGAACCCTGTTCAGTAGAAATGCTGCAGTCTCCAATGCATGCCCCCAAAATGAGACGGGTAACTCAGCATCACTCATCATGGATCGGACCATATCTAATAGGGTCCTATTCCGTCGTTCAGACACACCGTTGTGCTGTGGTGCGTAAGGAGGAGTGAGCTGAGAGAGAATCCCATTCTCTTTTAGGAAGTTTGCAAATTCTATACTAAGCTATTCCCCACCTCGATCTGATCGAAGCATCTTGATACTCAAGCCGGTTTGTTTTTCTACTTCTTGTTTATATTCAATGAATTTCTCGAAAGCTTCGGACTTGTGCTTTAATAAAAATACATGACCGAATCTTAAGAAATCGTCAGTGAAAGTAATGAAGTATGAAAAACCGCCTCTAGCCTGTATAGACATTGACCCGCATACATCACTATGTATGAGGCCTAGGAGCTCAGTAGCTCTTTCTCCGTGTCCGGTAAACGGAGTTTTGGTCATTTTACCCTTGATACAAGACTGGCAAGTCGCATAAGATTTATATTCAAAAGAGTTTAAATATCCATCTTTGTGTAACTTGTTTAGTCTTGTTTCGTTAATATGACCAGGTCTACAGTGCCAAAGAAAAGCTTCATTTACTTCTGAAAGTTTTCTTTTATTAGTGCGTTGTATACTGAAAACTGTGTGTTGATTTAGGACGTATATCCCGTTATTATGTGTACCATACCCAACCAACATTTGATTCAGGTGAATGTTCATAACATTGTTCTGCAATATAAAGTTATATCCTTTATTGTCTAACAAAGAAACTGATATTATATTACATAGCATACTTGGTACAAAATAACATGGGTTCAAAACCAATGTACACCCAGATGGCAACCCCAAGTGATACACTCCCACTGCGACTGTATGTACATTGGAACCATTTTCAACGCGGAGAGTATGGTCACCTATCTTCAAAACTTTGCAATTTTTCAGTCCCTGCATAGAATTGCAAATGTGAGAACCTGAACCGGTATCTAATACCCAGGAAGCAGAGTTTATTGAAAACAGTTTTCTGTCACAAACACACCTGAAGCGGAAGCATCCCCATGCTTCTTTTTGAGGTTCAAGTACTCCGTACAGTTGCGCTTCCAATGTCCTGTCTTGTGGCAATGAAAACATTCACCTTTCCCCGAGTCTCCAGCTTTGGACTTTTCCTTTCTCTTCATCTTTTTAACTCCACCCTTAGGATTGGTGGGCTTCTTCTTTTTCTATCCTTTGGCCTTAGCTTTTGGGCGAGAAGAAGAAGATTTCCCAATAGTCATAACGGGAGTTTTTATTGATTTCATAGTGCTCTCTGCACTCCTTAACATATTAAGGAGTTCAGGTAGCTCCTTCTCCATGCCGTGCATGTTGAAGTTAACTATGAACTGAGCAAAGGTGGAGGGGAGGGACTGCAGAATAATATCCGTATATTGTTCATTGTCCATTGTCCATCCCAGGTCCTCAAGCTCTTCTATAAGGGCTATCATCTTCAGAACATGGTCTCCTACCGGTGTGCCAGGGGCCATTCGCATCTGAAACAATTTCTTTGATACTTCGTATCGTAATACGCGGGATTGCTCTCCATAAAACTCCTTTGTATGGAGGAATATGGTTTGAATGTCCATATTCTCGTGCTGCTTTTGATGTGTATTGTCCATCGATGCAAGCGCGAAGCATTTGGCCGTGGCACAGTCAGCGTCCAATGTCTTGTGGACTTCAATGTCCGCAACTGAGGATTTTGGACCTGGGGTGGGCGGGGCTGAAGCCGTGAGGACATATGATACTTTATCATAAGTCAAGGATATTTTCATATTCCATAGCTAGTCTTTATAATTGGTCTCATTCAGTTTGTTTTTATCTAGTAGAAGCTTGAGTCCAGTCATTGGTATCTGCCATTAAGAGAGAGAAAAGAATACACTCAGTGAAAGCTCTTGCATAGATCAGATTGGTTATTATCTTGTCTAATCGATGTCTCCCACTGCTTTAATCAAGTTTTTCTTTCAAACCTTAAAAAGAAAACTAGCCAGAATTAATTACAGTCTACAACTTCGCTAACCGTTCAGCCTGGGCAGTGTCGGTACTTGAGGGAGGTTCCCCGTGCTTTCGCACGGACCTAATTAAAGTAAACCTCGTTTTCCCAGAGGCGTAGCCCCGTTAACACCTTTCTAGACACCTAATGAGTTAGCTAATTGTAAACTGAAAAACTCTCCTAGGAGCAACTATTGCCCACGGTGGGATCGGGATCCAACCATCATATGGAAGGTATGCAATCTCATTGCAAATCTCAACACTTGAAATTCCCGATGTGATTTTTACCCCTAGTACTTATGACCTTAACTATGGTCAACAAATCATAAGTACCAGTCAAGTTCTACCCGTCATTTCTTGATCAATTAGACCCATCCATATGACCCTTAACTATGGTCAACAAAGTTGCATGAATGTCCTAATTAATCTGCATCATATGCAGTGTAGGAAGACATCACTTAGCTACCGTACACTACGCCTTAACTAAAGTCAACAAACGTAGCACGAATACTAAGTACTCTACTTCCTAAAATGACGGAGGGTTGCGGATGATTTTTAAGAAAATCTTTAACGCTTTGAACTTGATATCGTTGTAGAATCAAACGGTTTTCAAAAGGAGTGGCTTGTGCTCCGCAGTTTTGAAATATAGCTTTTTCATAAAGAGCCGAGTGGTTTTCAAATCTGATTCTACAACATCTTTTTAGGTTTATTTTTTTTACATTAATCATATTAATGTAATCCCATAATTTAAGTCCTTAAGCCAATCACAGAAAAGAAACGAAAATAACACGTACGCTTATGCCATCCGCATTCGCCGCAATGTTCCGTTATGCACCGTTAGGTTACTTAACTAACGGCATACCGGGACGGGACTAGCGCGGGTGTAAAACATAAGCAACGTCTACTATATATCATATATATAATATGTCATTCGTCTCAGATATCTCAGAACACAGGCAGCAGAAACATATATATAATGTGGGATATACTAGGACGTCCGTATTTAGTATTTTAGCCAACAATAGAAAATACGGATTCCACAGTCGCGATGAATAGCCAAGCCCATACCCCTAGATCCCTACTAGAGCGGCAAGCGACCCTACCAATCCTGGAGTTTAGGAGACCCGGTCTCGACTCCTCGAGATGGCCTCCCACTGAACCCCAGAACCCGGTCACTTGTGCTCCCCTCCTTGGGTCTATCCTAATGCGGAAAAGTAAATAATATACAACACTGGGGACATCAACCTCAACCCGGAAGTGTCCCAAATAAAAGAATATCACATTACATTTGAATTTACATGAATGAAAATATAAAACTCTCATCTCACATAAAACCCCCCCGGCTATTCGATCGCGACAATCCTGCACATCATATCTCAGCAACACATAATATCATATATCATCAACGTAAGTAAGTATGCGTACCCCAATTGTCGTTGATGTATAGCAACGAAACCGGCGATATCGAACATACTACACTTACGGTCACAAAAAAGAAAGTGTAAAACTACAATATTTGGAATCCATATTCTCTTTAGACATCATAAATGCGAAATATCACATACATCGTATTTCATGCCTAAACTATATGAATTCCACATATTGTATCACATCCCAGATAAATAGACAGTATTAAAGTTTTCGACCGAATGTTCAAATACCCAAAATTACCTAAAGCTCAACACTTGAGCGGAGTTCAAAAAATCCGGAGTGTGACACAGTAGTAGCGGTCCAGCCGTAGAAGGGGCAAACCAACGCCTCACATGTGGCACGCCGTGCTGCCCCAAACCCTAAGGTTCAAAGGGCAGTTCAAGATGGTCACATAATTGAGTTAAGGTTTGTTGTCTTGTAGAGGGTCCACCACAAAACTTGCACATGTATCCGAAAGATTTAAACCCCGTGAAAAGTGATCAAACAACACTCGTTCGAACAATTCAATACTTTCTAATTTACCCGGAAAAGACACGAAATAAAAATTCCGATCGAATCATTGAACTCAAAACCATCCCCAGAATATACAGCACAAAAATCAGATTAAACATACCCAAAACAATATACAAGCAGGTATAGGAATTACAGTGCAAATAACAAGACATGAAGCCTCTGTATAGCCGCGGAGCCGCGGCCCAAGCAAGGATTGGCCGTGGTTCCGCGGCGGCTTGAACGGCTCATGGCTTCGTATTTCACAGTACTTCTTATATTCACCTGCTGTATTTTTTAAGTATTTTTAATTATGAAAATAACCAGGTTTGGAAAAAAATCCATAGAGGGTCCCGTAATTCCGTATTTCGGTTCGATCCGAGTTTTTACTTCGCTAAAGCATCGCCTAATGTTCTAGGTCGGCTCTGATACCAATGTTAGGTTTACCTAGCACCCTATGAGAGGTTTTGAAGTATCACATGTCACAAAGATCAAATTTTTATGGTGCTAAGTAAGCATACAAAGGATCTATCCTAGAAAATTAGGGTTTCAAAAACTTTAACCAACATCATATGTAACAAAGGCTAGGGTTTTGAGACTACAACCTTTGTAGCTCCCTTTTGTAGACTCCTTGGCCACTTGAGAGTTGGAAAACGATTAGCTTGAAGTCTTCTAACGTCCACGACGATCCACCCGAAGCTCCTTTGTCCAAGCTAGCAACTTCACTTTAACAAGAGGATGAAATGAAGCTAACACTCTAAACAAGTGGGCTAGACTTGTGTATAATGGTGTTGTGGTTCTCTTTCTCACTTCAAAATCCTATCTTTTTGAGTATTTTGCTCACTTGAAAAGTCTAGAGAGCAAGAGATCAAGGTTGAAGAAGATCATGGCTTTTTAAGAAGAAGAGAAGATAAACTCTAATGAGAAAAAATGAAAAATATAAGTATATATATTTTTCACTTCTCATTGCAAACCATGGTTAATGATAAAGATATTATTGACTTTGAGTTAAAAACACCAAAGGAAAAATAACTAAGGGTTAATAAGTAGGTGAGCATGGTAAGATGAAGAAGAGTGTAGAAACATTCCATGAATTAACCCTTTTTCTTTTTTTCCTTTTGTTTTAACACAAATGCAATAATAATCCATTTAAAAACCCATGGTGTGAGTCTTATATTACCACCATTCTCAATGTATAAACAACCATGATAGATAGATGTATGTATGCATGCACATCCATATGTGCATGATCAAGAATGAATGCATACATGCATGCATACATCCAAAAGAAAGAAGATATGATTTCTAGTGAGAAGCTAATGGTTAAATGATAAATCAACACTTGATTTATCAACCCGGTCATATCATATACGAGCCGACCAAATACAAGCCACCCAATCAATATACGGTATCTCATACGCGCATTTTAACCGGGTCCATGCGCATATTGCATACGCGCACCACAACGTTTCGTCTGGACTAGGCAACTCCTTTGTGGGACTCTAAGACTCGTCAATGCGCCGGCAGTGGGTGATGATCATATCAAGCACCCCCAAGCCGCAAGCGGTCAGCTAAACGTAACGGCCACCCGGGTATTGAGCGATCAGAAGAAAACAAGCGAACCTGCTACAACTCCCGTCGAGCCAACCGGCAACACTACCGTACAGTCCGGTCTCTTCGTCAGATATGCTGCATATCGAGTCTAGGGATGGTCATGTTGACCCCAATAACTCAATAAGTCGTGCCGGTGAATGGTCTATAACAGATCGAGAAACTACTGATAACATTTATTAGTAAATCTCAGCAGCCCTGGCCAGGGACTTACTGATATAACCAATCGAGCACAGCACAGCATCAACACCCAATACCGGGAGAGACAAAACCCCTCCTATCGCTCATCGCCTTCGTGTGTCTCGGGACTGTACCCAACGACCACCTGTTTGCATGACTCAGTAGAGCCGTGGTAGGGTGGTAATCAAAGTACAGTGGGAGAGCACACAAGACTCTATGACGATCTCAGGTCTACAGACTAACCTGTACCAGTGTCACCTGAGAACTGCTATCCGACGATAGATATAATTCCATATAGGAGTTCTCGGTGAGTCCGTCCAGTGTACCCAGTCACCAGTGAGCACCCGTGTATGATCTTGATGTCAAACATCATTGAATGTGGGAACATCCATCGCCCATCACATGGGTCTACTATCATATACGCTAGTCTACTCTAGTATATCGATGCCCCGTCTCGATACACCTGCGACTAGGGACATTTCAGGATATGCTTATAAACTACAGATGTCCCACTAGTATGATCTCTATCATAATCACTGTAGTCAAGCCAATATCCTCAGGGCTTTATCAACATGTATGAATGAGTAAAAGCATGATCAAATCAACATGTCAGATAAAGAAGAACCAGATAGCATACTATCATGTCGAGCAAGAATGTACACTGAATATATATATATATATATTTACATGTATAAATACATCCACTATCATATAATGGCCTCTAGGGCATACATATATCCAACAAAAACTGCCATGCTTACTCACTAGATTTGGTTAGAAAGTGACCTTGACAAATTGTTTCTAACAACTGCTTTGTTGCCGGGTTCAATCCCTCGTATAATGTTTGGCAGAGTTGCCAACTTTCGATCCCATGATGAGGGCATTGAACGAGTAGGTCTTTAAATCTTTCAAAACACTTCCAAAATGGTTCATGAGGAAGCTGGGAAAATTGTATAATCTCATTACGGATTCTAGCAGTTTTGTGGTGAGGATAGAACTTTTTACGAAAAGCTTTTACAAACTCATCCCAATTTCTAATTGAATATGATGTTGTGCTATATAGCCACTTCTCGGCTAAGTCACATAAGGTGAAAGGAATGACCCTTAGCCTTATAGCGTCATCACTTAATTGGGTCGTTTTCATCATAGCGCAAACGTTTTGGAATTTATTGATAAAGATATAAGCATCTTCAGATTCCAAACCATGAAATTTTGGCAGCATATTGATGAAATGGAGTTTTATTTCAAAATTGTCCCCATTTGCCGGTGGGGGTGAAAGACAGGTAGGTAAAGAAGTGCGGACAGGGTAGAAGAGATCCTGGAGCGCAACTCGTGTGGGCGCTTCAACAGGCTGTTGATTTGGGTTATTCGCACCTAACGGAGGTGGAATCATTCCCGTAGGTAAGGTATCGTTAGGATTGTATACCGACATGCCTTCGGAAGAAGAATTTGAAGGTGGAGGTAAGAAAGTGGACGGAGTTTCGACTTCGGTGTCGAAAGGTTCGTCGGTCGGTACCAACGAAACACGGACTAATCGGGCGTTAGTGTCCCTAGTACAAAGTGACATACACTAAAGGGGCAGTGTAGTCAGAAAAATGAAAGACAGAATGTGGAGGTAAGAAAACGTCAATGAAAGGAAGTGGTGTAAGTGAGTTGCAAGGTTTCTTTAGCCACAAGTTGCAAGTTTTGAAAAGTTTATTTTTTTCTTTTTTATGTGAATTTTTTTGCAAAAGATTTTTGAAAAGAGACTTGTGACACAAATGCGATCAACCACACATGCACAATCAGTCCTAGATCTAGGGTCAGCTAGACAGCTCCTAATTAGGGTTAGAAATAGGACCTCAAACCGCCTCTTCACCGCCAATTGCGGCCAGGTAAGTGCCAGGTAAGTGGGAGGCTCCCCGCTACAAGTAGCTGTCCTAATTAAATAACCACTTGCCTTAGAAACACTTGCCTAGACACCGCAAAGTAAGGTTAGGATAAACGGTCGATGCCTATGACTAGTCCTTTGTCCTATTGAGCTCAAAGTCCTTAGGGCTGAGTCTAGTATTTTTTTAATTAAGAGTGGTCAATGCAAATACTTTAAGTGCTTTCTGGGGTCCTAGAAAGGGTGATGAAATCCCCACCCAATCTGAGTTTGGTCAATAGCCCCTTAAAGTCCGATTAAATTATGCAAAACAGTAAATTCACTTGCAATTAATTATTTTTAAGCACGGCGCAAAGAAACCTACAGAAAATCTGTTATTGCGATGGGGGAGGAAGTTTTTTTTTTAGCGCAAAGAAATCGTGCAAAAAATTTCTCAAAAGGATATATGGAGGTTGGCAGAGGGGGGAAAAAGAAACAAACCGAGAAAAACTTAGGTGCTGACGTGGCAGTCTCACTGCGGAACCGCGGTTCTTGGCGCTGACCGGCCGCGGAAACGCGGTCTGGAGGAGGGATCGAAGCTCCGGAAAAATTGTACGGTCCTGTTGTGGAATTTCCCCTCTGTTCTGATGTGACTTTTTCTGTTTCTCACTCTGTAAATTTTCAGATCCGAGATTGTTCGCTGTTCCTGCAAGATTCAAACGATAACCCTTCAAACAATAAAAAAATGACAAAATTTTTTGTACTTTTTATATTTTCAGATTTGTATGATTTTTAAAATTTATATCAACCCGAAATTACAAATAGGAAATTTTTACGCCATCCCCGGCAACGGAGCCATTTGATTAGTGTATGATTTAACGATAAAAAATATTTTACCGCAATCAGAAACGGCGTCGCTTTGCAGCTAGCCGGTGAATACGGGTCGATCCACAGGGATGGTGTTAATTTTCCTAAGTGTTCTTACGAGCTAATTCCAATGGGTGTTTGGTCCTTTAATTGAATCTAAAAAAAACTAAGTTGTACGATGGTTAAGAAACTTGCTAGGATTAGGTCTAAGGTGGAGTTTGGTAAGATTAAATTTCACACCTCTTTCAATGCCCTCAATTAAATCTCTTAGAAGTTATAGCAATTATTGGTAAAGGGGATTAGGATGATTGGGAAGAAACGAAGTTTCTTCCTCTAGATCCTTGTCCGTCCTTTCCTGATACTTGCTCTAACCTTCATGGAAGACATGCATGTCCGGTCCTTTATATAACGGTTTCATCGTTACCTTGTGGGTAGGGTGCCGTAGGGAGCGGATCATGCATGCATGCATGAAGTTTTAGTTATTAAAAATGATTGGGCATAAAAGAGAAGAGAGATATTCATCTCTCAAACTCCTCTCTATTCCTAACCCTAACAAGCGAGGAAATTACTCGCTCATTAAGGGATCTGTTAAAAACGTCATTTTATTGTATGTAGTTTTTTTTAGATCTAATAGATTAGTTACCTACTGCAGGTTAAGAGATTCTACGCTAGATTAAACTAGGGCAAAGGATTGATTTATCTAAGGCAAGAATTAAATTAGAAAACTAAGGCAGAAAAATAAAAGACAACTTACAAGAATGATGCTCTTAAATCTTCAAAAGAATCTGAACTTTTATTTATCAAAAAGAGGCATCCCTAATACAATCTTTTGAATTCCTTTTTATAGGTAATAGGAAAATTAGGGTTACAATTGCTCGCATATGTGCTATTACAGATATACCCCCGAAAAATCCGAACAAAAGCACCGACGCACCGCCACCAGCTTTCTGCATCGACACGTGCATTAGCTGGCCGCGGAACCGCGGCATGGGTGGGGGTAAGGCCGCGGTTCCGTGGCCCATTGGTCGGATAGACTGCTCAAATTTTGTGGGCTACTTCTCTGCTGTTTGGGCTTTTTATTTTTGTAGTTCTTTTCTCCATTTGGCTTCTGGGTCTTCTTCAGATCTTCAGTGAAAACTTGTAATGGTCTTTTAACTGTTCACTTGGACATTTTGGACCATGCGTTGCCTTGTACAATTGTGAACTGTTCTTCGTATAGGCTTGACTAGGATCCTTCTACTTATTGGTCAAAAGTCTCACTTTTGTATCATCTTTTGTTGTTTTCACTGTTTTCGCTCCAAGAACCTGTATCCTGTAATATGTAGCAGACATGCGTCAAAAGCACCTGTTTATTTATAAAACGAATAAGAATGGGTAATATAATAATGCAATGTTATGATATGAACAGGGAGACATCGATTAGATAAGATAATAACCAATCTGATCTTTGCAAGAGCTTTCACTGAGTGTATTCTTTTCTCTCTCTTAATGGTAGATACCAATAACAGGACTCAAGCTTCTACTAGATAAAAATAAACTGAATGTGACCAATTATAATGACTGGCTGAGGAATCTTAACATTGCCTTGACTTATGATAAGGTATCATATGTCCTCACGGCTCCAGCCCCGTCCGTCCCGGGCCCTAAATCCTCAGTTGCGGATATTGAAGTCCGCAAGACATGGGACGCTGACTGTGCCACGACCAAGTTCCTCGCGCTTGCATCGATGGATAATACACATCAAAAGCAACACGAGAATATGGACGTTCACGCCATATTCCTCCATACAAAGGAGCTGTATGGAGAGTAATCTCGTGTATTACGATATGGAGCATCAAGAAAACTGTTACAGATGCGAATGGCCCCTGGCACACCAGTAGGAGACCACGTTCTAAAGATGATAGCTCTCATAGAAGAGCTTGAGGACCTTGGGTGGACAATGGACAATGAGCAATATACGGATATTATTCTACAGTCTCTCCCCTCCACCTTTGCTCAATTTATAGTTAACTTCAACATGCACAACATGGAGAAGGAACTACCTGAACTCCTTAATATGTTAAGGAGTGCAGAAA
This sequence comes from Agapanthus africanus, assembly GCA_030015575.1. Lineage (NCBI taxonomy): Eukaryota > Viridiplantae > Streptophyta > Magnoliopsida > Asparagales > Amaryllidaceae > Agapanthus > Agapanthus africanus. The sequence continues at coordinate 358,680,657 of CM057346.1, forward strand.
GCACGCTGAAATCAATGAAAACTCCCGTTTTTAGTGTTGGGCAATCTTCCTCTTCTTGCTCGAAGGATAAGGCTAAGGGAAAGATGAAGAAGAAACCCACCAAACCTAAGGGTGGAGTTAAAAAGGCCAAAGGGAAAGACAAGTCCAAAGCTGGGGAATCGGGGAAAGGGAATGTTATCACTGCCACAAAATAGGACACTGGAAGCGCAACTACACGGAGTACTTGGATCTCAAGAAGAAGCATGGGGATGCTTCCGCTTCAGGTGTGTTTGTGACAGGAAACTGTTTTTCAATAAACTCTGCTTCCTGGGTATTAGATACCGGTTCAGGTTCTCGCATTTGCAATTCTATGCAGGGGCTGAGAAATAGCAAGGTTTTGAAAATAGGTGACCATACTGTCTGCGTTGGAAATGGTTCCAATGTACATACTGTTGCAGTGGGAGAGTATCACTTGGGGTTGCCGTCTGGGTGTATATTGGTTTTGAACCCATGTTATTATGTACCTAGTATGCTTTGTAATATAATATCCGTTTCTTTGTTAGACAATGAAGGATATAATTTTGTATTGCAGAACAATGTTATGAACATTCACCTGAATCAAATGTTGGTTGGGCATGGTACGCTTAATAACGGGTTATACGTCCTAAATCAACACACAGTTTTCAGCATACAACACACTAATAAAAGAAAACTTTCAGAAATAAATGAAGCTTTTCTTTGGCACTGTAGACTTGGTCATATTAACGAAACAAGACTAAACAAGTTGCACAAAGATGGATATTTAAACCCTTTTGAATATAAATCTTATGCGACTTGCCAGTCTTGTATCAAGGGTAAAATGACCAAAACTCCGTTTACAGGACACGGAGAAAGAGCTACTGAGCTGTTAGGCTTCATACATAGTGATGTATGCGGGCCAATGTCTACACAAGCTAGAGGCGGTTTTTCATACTTCATTACCTCCATTGATGATTTCTCAAGATTCAGTCATGTATTTTTGTTAAAGCACAAGTCCGAAGCCTTCGAGAAATTCACTGAATATAAACTCGAAGTATAAAAACAAACCGGCTTGAGCATCAAAATGCTTCGATCAGATCGAGGTGGAGAGTATCTCAGAGTTTGCAAACTTCCTAAAAGAGAATGGGATTCTCTCTCAGCTAACTCCTCCTTACACACCACAGCACAACGGTGTGTCAGAACGACGGAATAGGACCCTATTAGATATGGTCCGATCCATGATGAGTGATGCTGAGTTACCCGTCTCATTTTGGGGGCATGCATTGGAGACTGCAGCGTTTCTATTGAACAGGGTCACATCCAAAACCGTGTCTATCACGCCATATGAGATATGGCATGGGAAGAGACCATCTCTTAAGAGAATTAAGATTTGGGGTTGCCCGGCCTATGTTAAAAAGCAGAATCCGGACAAACTCGAGACACGGTCGGTCATGTGTAATTTTGTGGGATATCCAAAGAATTCTTATGGATATCTTTTCTACCACAAGGAGGAACAAAAGGTGTTTGTTTCTCAGTATGCCACATTCTTGGAAAAAGAGTATTTCACAAATGATGCAGATGGCAAAGTGGTAGACCTAGAAGAGGTTCTAGAAACACATATTACAAATGACGACTTGGTTGAACTGGCTGTTGCAACAGAAAATGAAGAACCTCGGCCACTCCGTACGTCTGGTAGAACTACTCGCCCACCGGAGAGGTACTACGGTTTCCTCATTGATGGTGACAGAGAAGACTGCATCATGGAGGATGATGATCCTACCAGCTTTCAGCAAGCTATCACAAGTGGAGACTCTATGAAGTGGCTGGATGCCATGAGATCCGAAATGGAGTCTATCTACACCAACAAAGTTTGGACTTTGGATGTTGTACCCCCTGGGGTAAAACCTGTGGGGTGCAAATGGATCTTTAAAAGAAAGATTGGTGTAGATGGGCAGGTAGAAACCTATAAAGCAAGACTTGTGGCGAAGGGTTTTCGTCAAAGACCAGGTTTGGACTATGACGAAACTTTTTCTCCCGTAGCCATGCTTAAATCCATTCGGATCCTACTTGCTATTGCTGCTCACTACGACTATGAAATCTGGCAGATGGATGTTAAAACAACATTTCTAAATGGAGATTTAGAAGAATGCGTTTATATGGATCAGCCAGAGGGCTTCATTGACAGTGGGAGCAGCGAGAAAGCATGTAGATTGCTTAAATCCATTTATGGATTAAAGCAGGAATCACGGAGTTGGAACATCTGTTTCGATGATGTTATCAAAGAGTTTGATTTCATCAAAAATCCAGATGAACCTTGTATTTATAAGAAGGCTGTAGGGAGAGCTATCACATTCCTTGTATAATACGTGGATGACATTCTTCTGATAGGAAATGATATTCCTATGCTACTGTCGGTCAAATCTTTCTTATCACTAAGGTTCTCTATGAAGGACCTGGGTGTGCCATATACATTCTGGGCATACGGATCTATAGGGATAGATCCAAAAGGTTATTGCGATTGTACCAAACCAGGTACATCAACACCATCCTAAAAAGGTTTAGTATGGAAGAATCCAAGCGGGGTGCCTTACCCTCCTGCCATGGGGTCACTCTCTCTAAGGACTCTTGCCCAAAGACCGATGAAGAGAGAGCTCACATGAGCATTATACCCTATGCTTCGGCAGTAGGATCTATAATGTATGAGATGTTATGTACATGCCCAGATGTAGCTTATGCACTTAGTGTAGTAAGCAGGTATCAATCCAACCCAGGGGAGAATCACTGGATAGCTGTGAAGAACATTCTAAAGTACTTGAGAAGGACTAAAGAATTGTTCTTGGTGTATGGTAATGGAGATCTCCAAATGGTGGGCTTTACCGATTCGAGCTTCCAGAGTGATAAGGATGACAATAAATCTATCTCTTGGTTTGTATTTACCCTTAATGGAAGGGCGGTAAGTTGGAAGAGTTCCAAACAAGATACCGTTGCAGACTCTACGATGGAGGCTGAGTACATTGTTGCGAATGATGCCGCCAAGGAAGCCGTCTGGATGAGAAAGTTCGTCTCGGAGCTAGGAGTAGTTCCAACCATTATTGATCCAATACCATTGTATTGTGATAATAATGGGGCTATTGCGTTAGCCAAGGAGCCCAGGTCCCATCAGCGATCCAGACACATCCTGAGGCGTTTTCATTTGATCCGGGAGATTGTAGATCGCCGCGAGATTGAGATTAGGAGAGTAGACACAAAGAATAACACTGCGGATCCACTCACCAAGGCCCTCCCTCAGCCGCAGCATTAGCGACTTTTTGAGCTGTTGGGTATGAGATACGCCAATAACTGGCCTTAGTGCAAGTGGGAGATTGTTGGATATATGTATACCCTAGAGGCTATTATATGATAGTGGATGTATTTATACATGTATATATATATATATATATATATATTCAGTGTACATTCTTGCTCGACATGATAGTATGCTATCTGGTTCTTCTTTATCTGACATGTTGATTTGATCATGCTTTTATTCATTTACACATGTTGATAAAGCCCTGAGGATATTTGCTTGACTACTGTGATTATGATGGAGATCATACTAGTGGGACATCTGTAGTTTATAAGCATATCCTGAAAAGTCCCTAGTCGTAGGTGTATCGAGACGGGGTATCGATATACCAGAGTAGACTAGCGTATATGATATTAGACCCATATGTTGGGCGATTGATGTTCCCACATTCATCGATGTTTGACATCAAGATTGTATACGGGTGCTCAGTGGTGACTGGGTACACTGGACGGGCTCGTCGAGAACTCCTATATGGAATTATATCTATCGTCGGATAGCAGTTCTCAGGTGACACTGGTACATGTTAGTCTGTAGACCCGAGATCGTCATAGAGTCTTGTGTGTTCTCCCACTGTACTTTGATTACCACCCTACCACGGCTCTACTGAGTCGTGCAAACAGGTGGCTGTTGGGTACAGTCCCGAGACACAGTAAGGCGATGAGCGATAGGAAGGGTTTCGTCTCTCCCGGTATTGGTGGTTGATGCTGTGCAGTGCTCGATTGGCTATATCAGTAAGTCCCTGGCCAGGGCAGTTGAGATTTACTGATAAGTGTTATCAGTAGTTTCTCGATTTCTTATAGACCATTCATCAGCACGATTTATTGAGTTATTGGGGTCGACGTTACGATCCCTAGACTCCATATACAGCATATCCGACGAAGAGACCGGACTGTTCGGTAGTGTTGCCGGTTGGCTCGACGGGAGTTGTGACAGGTTCGCTTGTTTTTCTTCTGATCGCTCAATACCCGGGTGGCCGTTACGTTTAGCTGACCTCTTGCGGCTTGGCGGTGCTTGATATGATCATCACCCACTGCCGGCGTATTGACGAGTCTTAGATTCCCATAATGGAGTTACCTAGTCCAGGCGAAACGATGTGGTGTGCATAAGAGATATGCGCGGGGACCTGATTAAATGCGCGTATGTGATACCGTATATTAATCGGGTGGTTTGCTATTGATCGGGTCGTATGTGATAGGACCGATTTGCTAAATCAAGTGTTCATTTATCTTTGACCATTAGCTTTTCACTTTAGACCCTTTTGTCTTTTGTAGTATGCATGCATGTATGCACATGTTCTTTTTGTTGCACATATGGATGTGCATGCACACATACATGCATACACTTATTCTATCATGGTTGTTGATATATCAGATGGTAGCAATATAAGAATCACACCTTGTTATATAATATAATGATATTTCCTTTTGGAAAAGAAAATGAAAGTGAAATTAATTCATGGTTAATTATTTTATTCTTCCACTTACCCTTGCCTTAACCATGAGTTATATTTCCTTGGCCATTTTTCATCCAAAAGAAAATATCTAGATATTTTTTAACTAGGGTTAAAAGTGAGAAGAAGAAAATATATATATTTTCTTTTCTCATCTTTTAACCTAAGCTTATCATTATCTTGAGCTCTCTATTGCCTTCGTCTTCTTCTTCCTCTCTCTTGCTCTCTAGCTTCCATTAGTAAGTGAAAGAGTGTTCAAGTTAGGGTCTTTAAGTGAGAAAAGAAACCACATCAACATTCTATACTACTCTATCCAACTAGTTTAGAGTGTTGGCTTCAACTGTTTCTCTTGATCTAGTAAAGTTTCTAGCTTGGACAAAGAGGACTCCGGGTGGATCGTCGTGGACATAGAGGACCTCAAGCAAGCTTCTTTCAAACACCAAGTGGCCAAGTAGTCTAGCGTAGGGAGCTTCAAAGGTTGTATTCCTTAAACCTAGCTTTTACTTCTTGTGAAAGTGTTTAAAGTCTTGTTACCCTAGCTTTTCTAGTATGATCCTTAGATTAGTTTCTCTAGCATCCTCAAAAATTAAAGAATGGCATGTATGATGCCACTAAACCCTTGTAGTGGTGCTGTAGAACCTCCTTCACTTCCCAGCCACCCTCATCCGTTCTGGTCAGGACTGGTTCCGAGGAATCGAGCCTCGCTCAATCTTGACCTTCGACGAGCTGGCTACTCAGTTCCTCGGCCACTTCGTTAGGAACCGTCGGTAGAAGCGCACGGTCGACTGCCTCTTCACAATTAAGAGCGGAGGCAAGGAGACGTTCAAGGCTTACATCACCCTCTTTTACAATGCCCTCCTCGAGGTTCCCGAGCACCGGGACGAAACCGTCATCACGGCGCTCAAATCTGGTCTGAGGCACAAGGAGTGGCTGCGCTCCTTTGCGTTGGCACATCCTAAGACCATGGCCGAGGTCAAGGCATGGACCGAGCGCGAGGGTCAGCTATAGTCCGAGGTGAACGCGAACCTCCCCCGGGCAAAACGATCCGACCAGAAGAAGAGGGCTCGGGAGGAGAGGCCGGAGCATCAGCAGCCCTATCACCCAAAGTTCCAGGAGTACACCCCGCTCAACGTCTCCCTCGAAGTGTTACTAAATGAGCCCAAGGCGAAGGGTTCTTCAAGTTCCCTCCAATCCCGTGTCAGGCCTTAAAGCGGACCCGGAGCCCTTACCGCGCCTTCCACCGGACACTGGGCCACGCCACCGAGGATTGCAAGCAACTCCGGGACTACATCGAGGAGCTCATCTGATCGGGGCACCTCGCCGCCTACTTAAGGGATAAACGGCAGGCCGACTGCGAGCAGGAGCAGTGTCCTCCTCCCGCCGAGCAGACCATCGGCCAGATCATGCTTGCCTCCGCGGATGACCATTATGGTGCCTGGAATGCCCCGTACCTGGCGCCAAGAATGGAGACCATCAAGCCTCCACGAAGCTCGGGCCACGCTGATAGGGTCATCTATTAGCCTGCACTTTTATTTTGGGGCAATGTAAACTCTCCCTAGGGCTATTGTCAATTTAATAAAGATCAACAGAACATTGCGAGGAAAGTAGAAATGATCTTATTTATTCAAAAAAAGAAGGGGGTATTATGGGCTCCTCAGCTGTACATGCAAAAAAAAAAGAGAAAAAAGAGAAAAAATTATTATTACAACAGCGGGGGAAGGGGGTAAAGAGAGCACTGCTCGTGATACTCGGTAAAGATCTCCGCCAGCCGATGCCTCACGAGATCCAACCTCACCCCTCGGTTCCCCCGCGCGCGTTAATCCCAAGCTTCAACTCGTACCACTCGCGGACGAGCGCCTCCGAGCGAGCCATCCGGTTCGTGGAGATCAGGCCGAAGCGCCTCAGGGACCGCAGCTTGCCCACGGCCTCGTCCTAGAGCTGCTTGGACAGGGGGTTATAAAGCCCCGGCGACGCCCTCCAGATGGAGTACATCAGCAGCTACAGCAGGGAGGAACGTTGGGGGAGCAGCCGGCCGAAGTGGTCCTCGATGCTCCCGTACACCAACTACATCGTGTCCTCGGTGCAGTTCTGGTCATAGAGGTACACATCCTCGAAATTGATGATCTCGGGGATGGTAAAGGGGAAGTCCTGCATTCTCAACACTCTGTTTGCAAGGGAAGGAAGGACTAGTACTCCTTCAGCCTTATATAGCCCGCTTCACCCCCAGAGGAACTCAACGGTCACTCGCTCTCGCCCAAGGAGTCGCTGCCACGCGGCGATCATTAAGCCTCCTCCGACGGAATCGAAGCGACGTGACCCTGGCGCTTCACCTCCCCTCACATTCAATGCGCTTGCTAACCATCCATGTTCCCTATATCCGCAAATGTACGGTCGGGTGAAACCTCATGAAGATTCGGCCGAGCAGCTGCCCTACCCGGTTGTCCTTAGCCGGCCTCCTCAGGCCCCCTAGCGCTAAAGGTGAAAGCCCTCACCAAGAGGCAACCCAGCAGCTGCCCTGTTCAGTTATCCCTGGCGAGTAGCTTCCCTACCGCAACGCCAGGGATCGAAAAGTCCTCCCAGATGCAACCTAGCAGCTTCCCTGCTCGGTTCCCCCTGGCGGGTAGCTTCTCTGCTGCAACGCCAGGGACCAAAGCCCTCACCAAGAGGCAACCTAGCAGCTGCCCTTCTCGGTTCTCCCTGGCGAGTAGCTTCCCTGCTGCAACGCCAGGGACCAAAGCCCTCACCAAGAGGCAACCTAGCAGCTGCCCTGCTCAGTCATCCCCGGCGGGTAGCTTCCCTACCGCATCGCCAGGGATCAAAGCCCTCACCAAGAGGCAACCCAGCGCTGCCCTGCTTGGTTATCCCTGGCAGGTAGCTCCCCTACCGCAACATCTGGGATCAGAAAGTCCTCCCAGAGGAAGTCGGGCCCAACCATCGCTCGGATATCCCTGATGGGTAGCTTCCCTACCGCAATGCCAGGGATAAGAAAGTCCTCCGAGAGGCAGTCGAGCCCAACCATCGCTCGGCTATCCCTGGCAGGTAGCTTCCCTACCTCAACGCTAAGGATCAGAAAGCCCTCCCAGAGGCAGTCGAGCCCGAGGATCCCTCGCTCGGCTATCCTTCAGGACAAAAGCCCTCGCCAAGAGGCACTGGTCAGTAACCCTGCCTGGCCAAGGGTCCTTGGTAGGCTTCTACAGCCCCTCCCGCGCTAAGGACCAAAGTCCTCCCAGAGGCAGACGGGTCCTTGCTCGGCTATCCCCAGCTGGTAGCATCCTACCACAACCGACAGTGATCAAAGTCCTCGCCAAGAGGCACTGGGCAGTAACCCTGCTCGGTCCCCATCCTGAAGGATCAAAGACCTCGCAAGAGGCAACCGGGCAGCCACCCTGCTCGGTCATCCCAGGCTGGTAGTTACCTACCCACGACGCCAGAAATCAGAAGCCCTCGCCGAAGGGCAACGGAGCAGCTTCCATCCATCCTCGGCGCAAAAAAGGCGGAAAGCCTTCTGCCCACCACACGTAGAGAATCCGAGCTGCCAACTAGGGGCATCAGGTATATCCAAATCTCGAGCGATCTCCCCTCGACTTCGGGGCTATGGAGACGCCTTCTCCTCAGCAGCGCTTGCATCAACTCGACGGACGATCGCTAGGCAAATAACCGACCTGACATGGAAGCCCAACAGCGCGAGAAGAATTTTTTTTTTACAAGCAAGCCAATGAAACCAAAGAAAAATTTTTTATTACTAAAAGGCAGTCTTTACATTGGGTATTTTTGGCTCCCCAGCCTCACAAAACGCCCGGAGGCTTACAAATTTCCAGACGCGGCAAAATAAAAAGGAGGAGGAAGATGGGGCTTTAGGCCTCGGGGCTAGGAGCGACCTCGGGGCCCTCCACATCCACCACGAGGCGAGCCGGGTCCTCAGTGACTTGTTCATATCAGAATATTGCATTTTATACCGCCCATTCTTACGTTCGTTTGTTTATAGGCAGGTGCTTTTAATCAGTGTTTGCTACATAATTGCAGGATACTGGTCTCAGCTCTAAACAGTGAATATCAAGGAAAAGTACGACAAATTCCGGATTACTGCCAACAACAGATAAAACACGGGTCTCCGCTCTCTATCCGTGTGTTGCCGCATACCAGTTTAAGGGACAAAATGGCAAATCGATTGTCATTTTCATGCACAAAACTCAATGGCAACACAAAATCCAAGAAATCTACGCGGAGCTCGAGGAAATCATGGCAAAAGATCCACATCACATCACCTTTTTGTTATGCTGGAATTCTGGAAATATTGTGAAGAGATTCTGAGAAAAGTACTATACCACACTGAACAAGACATCAAACCATGGAACCCCACAAAATCCTATAGCCCAACTCCTCTAAAGCGCCGCGGTTTCGCGGCATTAACGCGATTAGGTCGCGGAACCGCGGCCATATAGGCTCCTCACTGCGTCGTTTTCTGGGGTTATTTTGGTAACTTTATGTGGAGCCAGATTCTTGCCCTAGGTTTCCAGTTCCCTGCCTATAAATACCCCAGTTATGAGCCAAACCAAAGTGTTAAATTCTTAAGCCTCTTTTTCCTAGTTTTAGTTTTCTTCTTCTTCTTCATCATCTTTCCTCCATTAAATTGTTGTGAGAGCTTTTGAGTGGATGTTAAATGAAGATGAGGGTTATTTTGTATCATTCTTTTTGCCTAGCTTCCCCCTTGAGCTCTCTACCTTAACTTGATCTTGCAACCTCTTAAGTGAGCTTGCAAGTTTAAGCTTTGGTCATTGATCTCATGGGGTTGTATCTTTTGTGCTTCATTCTCCATGAGTTCTTTACCTTTTCTTGATCTTGCAACCTCTTAAGTGAGCTTGCAAGTTTAAGATTTGGTTATTGAACCCATGTCTTGTTTTGGGTTCTATGGTTCCTAGTTCCATTTCTTGCTCATTTACTTTCTTGCACTTAAATTCCATGCACTTTTAATTACTTGCTTGTAATCTTTTCTTTTCTTTGTTTATCTTTTCTTTTGCTCTTTTTGGTTCGTTTTGTGAATGATTGTAATATGTTGTTGTTAAGAATAAATACAATATTGTAAGTTAAGGTTTCACTCCTCATTTCCTTTTCCCGTTATTTTCCTTTGAACTCCGCCCAAACGTTACGGAAGCTCTCCGTTAGGCACCCTACCCTACTAAGGTAACGGTGATTCCTAACTGCGACCGGTTGCGTTCGGTTTGGCCGGAGACGAAAGCAAGAGACAAGAACGGAAGGACAAGGGTAAATAAGCCGGATTCCACGAATACCGTGCTTAAATCCCCTAATCCACGTTGTTGCCGATTGCCTTAGCTTCAATTGGTTAAGACTCGGCTTAAAGGTTTTGAGTGTGGATTTCTTTAGCTTACACTTTCGTATCTTTTTCTTAACAACTTTATACTTGCATATAAAACACATAGGTTAGATTTGATCAAACATATACACATTCTTTATTGACTCATATAAGACTCGAACGGATATACAACCATCTCCCAGTGGATCGACCCGTGCTCAACCGGCTAGCTGCATAGCGACACCGTCCTGATCGCGGTTATAACTTTAGAATTTTGAACATCCGACACGCTTTTGGCGTGCGATCAAATGGCGCCGTTGCCGGGGAGACGGTAGCGTATTTTCTTTCTTGTTATTCGGGTTAATATTCTTTTTGTATATATTTATAAATAAAAAAAATATCTTTTTGTTTTTTATGATAATTTTTTTGAGCAAGTCTGCAGATTTTTGCGGATTTGCAAAGGGCGATTGTGGGGAGCAAAGTGTACGTTCAAGACTAAGGTGATTGCAAAGTACAGTGCCAAAGATCCGAGTAGTTTGACCCGCGCAAGCGAACTTTTCAAGCATACCGGATTTGATTCAACGGGGGTTTCCTAACCCAAAAACATAACGGTACGTACTTTACTAATACCTTCTTCTCAAATCCGACGCATCCAATATACTATTCTTTGCAGGATTCTTTGCAAGTTCGCTAGCAAACGCTAAAAATTGACTAACCCGTATTTGTTGCAGTGCCGTGCTTAAACTAAAAAACGATTGTTTGATTCTTTATAGAATTTTTATTGAATTACGCATTGCATACATTAATACGGACTTAAGGGCAAGCGAACCCCACAATATACGGTAAAGGATTTCATCACCTTTTCCGTGGCCCACAAATCACGAACTTGAGCATAACGTTTACCCGCACAAATTTTAAAAGAAATTAGACTTTAAGCCTTAAGGACTTCTCGCTCATTAGGAGAAGTTAACCGTGTTTAAAACCTCGCTTAACGGTACATTATTTACGGGGTGTCTAGGAAAGTGTTAACGGCGAAACTGCCAAAAGAGAAAGGGTTATTTAATTAAGGAACTTCGCGAAAGCGTTGGAAAACCTCCCCTCATCTCTGCACTTACCTGGCCTCGTGATAAGTGTATCTTAAGCCCGTTTCTCGACACAGTTTTACTTCGACAATCAAGTTCTGGAGCGGTCTAGTTGACCTAGGTGAACCCTAGAACGATTAGGTGTGTGGTATTTTTGTGTCGTGATTGTTTTTGTCCATATTCTTTTTTGTGTGTATATTTCATTCTTTTGTTAATAGCTACCTAAAAAAAAATCCTCATCCTTTCCCCCCCATTTTTTTTCTAACTTTCTTTCATTCTCTCTTCAAATCATGGGTACCCCACCTCGCAAAACTCTTGCTGAACTTTGGTACCCACAACCAGACATAACTTCCTATGGTTCTTGCTTTGGCCGAACATCGAACAATCCCTCCATGCCCAAAATTTCATTGAAAGATCGCATAGATGCGTCTAGGACAAACACTTGCCCTCCGAAAACCACTTTGTATCAACCTTTTCAACCTCACCCACCCTCTTATGTTGATACCCCTTTTGCAAGTCGTCCTTTGTCCGTCGCTGAACATATTGAACAATCCCGTAGCCGATCTTTCACTCTTTTAACCACTACAGATTCTTAGGATCAACAATTCCATTCACCTTCTTATCCAAATGTTGATCCTGCTCCTGTCCATCCATTCAATTCCAACCAATCCTACCCGACTTTTACACCTTCCCTAGACATTGCTTCTGAACCGCCATTTGGGAGTTTTCAGTATCCAAACAACTTTGAATCTTTTACTGAAACCCCTTCACAACCCATGTCTAGTCTGGAACAGTCTTTGGAAGATTTTAGGGTAGCGTCGTACCAACAGATGATGGATTTGAATACGTCCATGGCCGCCCTCATACAACCTAGTGACCCGGTAGCTAGTTTTCAACTAGCTCCAAATTTTCCAATGTATGAAGAGGCGGTAGGACAGGTTGAGAATTTGAGTGGAGAGAGTGAGATGTACCCCCTTCCGAATCAAGCCTACCCGTTTCAACTTGAATCCCACAACTCCGGTTTCGAATGTTTATCTCGTATTCCAAATGATTCATTGATTAAAGATAGAACAGATAATGAGTTGTGTGACCTTGTAGTGTTTGATTTGCCCGATTGTGAAGGGTCCTTTTCGAGTGAAACCACACCCAATCCTTTTGACCTCTACACCTCCACTCTAGAACCTGAATTGATTAATATCCATGCTTTTGTTGAGGTGTCTGAGAATATTGATTTTCACTTGATTGAGGATATTGACGCCGGGAATGTTTTGGATGATGAACCTGTAAATTTGGCAGAGTTTTTCTCTCCAATTCATCATCCCGAGTCATTAACTGTTTTTCCCGAACCCCACATGCGTCTTCATTTTGATGAAATTTGCATGCATAAACTGAATTTTGAGGAAACTTTTGAGGATATTTTTAAGGATGAACCAGTTTTAATTGATGAGTCGAATTTTCCAATTCATCCTGTTCCTTTCATTGACTGTGTACATCCTCCTGAACCCTTAATCGATACCCTTCCTCAATCACTTCCCCCCATCCTTTCCATCGTTCCGACATTGCAAGAAACCGTATCATTTTCACTTCCTGTGTCTGGTTTACCAAGTTTGGCGTACCCATGGTTTCTCACGAATCTTGAGGGATTTGACCCCATTTCTCGACGGGTTAATAGATTAGCACAATCGCTTTTTACACATTGGTCATCACAAATTGTGCTAATTTATTCGCTCCATTTCCACCCTCTAGTTCGTATTGCACTTCTTTCTCCCATCCGCCATTCTTCTCATATACCGAGACCATATCCCGCTTCTATCTCCATACGGTCTTGCATATTCTCCATCTCTTTTCTCTACGCCTTCTTTCACCAGCCACTGCTTTATAGTGATAAAATCTTTGAATGGTTGGTGCTCACTTTTGGCCTGTGTGAGGCCTTGTATAGATTGATACTGTTCTTTCCCCCCAGATCCTGAACTTCAACGCTTAACAGTGGAAACACTGTTTTACATAAGTTTGGGGGGCACCTTTTTGTATATATTTTTTGTTTTCCTTTCTTTTTTTTGTATATATTTTGTTTCTAGGGTGCGCCGACAATTTTGACCCTCTTGGTATAGCCTGACAGTGAGGGCACTGTCAAGTTTAAGTTTGGGGGTGTGCTCGGTAAGCTTTCTTCCTTCGAATTCATTTGTATATTTTGCATTTACATACCTTATTAAAAACCCACAAAAATCAAAAAATTTCCAAAAAATATAAAAACTTTGTCAAGTTAGCTAGTGGGAGAACTCAGATTCAACATTTCGACGGTTTTGTTTGATAAGATAAGAATAACTAAATCTTATTTTTAGATTTTGAAAACCTGAAAGATAACTCTCCTTTGAAGTTAACTATAGCTGATATACGTCTTTACATCACACTACACGTGTCGTGAGTTTTGGAAATTAGATGACAAGTCTTTTATGTCTAAAAACTTTTAAATGGATAAATGATTTTCTGAGGATCAAATAGGTTTGTTCTGAAATAAGTAATATCAAGAATAGTTTATGAAGTGAAGTGAATATGAAGGGATATTATTGATGCCTTAATTGGAACTAATTCTGAAAAATAACCCATCTGGAACTTGATTGGAATGATTACACACCGAACCCACTAAACACGTCTTTTATCCAAAAAAATAATTGAACTGCCGATTATATCTCCGTTCGTATTGAATCATCATGATTTTCATGCCAAATTGTCTTTTGTTTTTGGACCTAGGTAACTTGAGTAATTAAGTCCGCTTGGGTGTTTCTACACCAAATGCCCTAAAGCCAACTGGTTTGGGTGCATTGGCCCAAAGCTCGTTAAGATGCCTAAAAAGTCCAGTTTAAAACAAAGTCAAGCAAGTGTTCTCTCCGAGTTAAAATTCCTAACGGTTCTTTGTGTGAGAATAATCTTGACAAAAGACAGGTTTTATAAAAAATATTTCTAGCGGAGATATGAAGGTTTTATTCTATGATAAAAACTATTGCACGTTCACAGAGGTGTGTATGAAATGAAAACAAGAAAAAGGTAGAGTGAAAAATAAGACCTAGTTTCCTGTTAGGGAAGATAGAAATTCTGAAGTTGAAACTTTACTAGAAAACGAAACTTGAAAAATACTTAACTCTTTATAAAACTTATGTGATCCTTTTAAAAATTTTATCTAGGCTTTATTTTGTGACATGATGACTTTAATCGATCCTTCTGGAACTTAACGACACTATTTGCACTGCACGTAAAGACATATAAAATCTTTAGTTAAATAAGAAGCGAGGTGTGAAAAATAAAGGTTCGATAGTCTAGACTTAGGATCATAGAATTGTTATTTTCTGAAACAAAACTTTAGGGTTTGAATCATAGTTATTTCGCAAAACTAGCTTGACCGGATTTTGTAGATGTAATCCGCTGAAAACCCGCAGGAGACAACACTCCTCCTACTAGGGACACCTAGAGGTTTAACGGCTTGTCGCACGAGCTCAGTGCAATCGCGTTCCCTGCGTAAGTGCGGTTAGGACTTTTTTGTGAATAATTGGTTCTGCTCGGGACGAGCAAAAGTTATGTTTGGGGGTATTTGTTCATACCAGATTATTGCATTTTATACCGCCCATTCTTACGTTCGTTTGTTTATAGGAAGGCTCTTTTAATCAGTGTTTGCTACATAATTGCAGGATACTGGTCTCAGCTCTAAACAGTGAATATCATGGAAAAGTACGACAAATTCCGGATTACTGACAATAACAGATAAAACACGGGTCTCCGCTCTCTATCCGTGTGTTGCCGCATACCAGTTTAAGGGACAAAATAGCAAATCGATTGTCATTTTCATGCAAAAAGCTCAATGGCAACACAAAATCCAAGAAATCTACGCGGAGCTCGAGGAAATCATGGCAAAAGATCCACATCACGTCACCATTTTGTTATGCTGGAATTCTGGAAATATTGTGAAGAGATTCTGAGAAAAGTACTATACCACACTGAAGAAGACATCAAACCATGGAACCCCACAAAATCCTATGGCCTAACTCCTCTAAAGCGCCGCGGTTCCACGGCATTAGCGCGCTTTGGCCGCGGAACCGCGGCCATATAGGTTCTTCACTGCGTCGTTTTCTGGGGTTATTTTGGTAACTCTATATGGAGCCAGATTCTTGCTCTAGGTTTCCAGTTCCCTGTCTATAAATACCCCAGTTCTGAGCCAAACCAAAGTGTTAAATTCTTAAGCCTCTTTTTGCTAGTTTTAGTTTTCTTCTTCTTCTTCATCATCTTTCCTCCATTAAATTGTTATGAGAGCTTTTGAGTGGATGTTAAATGAAGATGAGCGTTATTTTGTATCATTCTTTTTGCCTAGCTTCCCCCTTGAGCTCTCTACCTTAACTTGATCTTGCAACCTCTTAAGTGAGCTTGCAAGTTTAAGCTTTGGTCATTAATCTCAAGGGGTTGTATCTTTTGTGCTTCATTCTCCATGAGTTCTTTGCCTTTTCTTGATCTTGCAACGTCTTAATTGAGCTTGCAAGTTTAAGATTTGGTTATTGAACCCATGTCTTGTTTTGGGTTCTATGGTTCCTACTTTCATTTCTTGCTCATTTACTTTCTTGCACTTAAATTCCATGCACTTTTAATTACTTGCTTGTAATCTTTTCTTTTCTTTGTTTATCTTTTCTTTTGCTCTTTTTGGTTCGTTTTGTGAATGATTGTAATATGTTGTTGTTAAGAATAAATACAATATTGTAGGTTAAGGTTTCACTCCTCATTTCCTTTTCCCGTTATTTTCCTTTGAACTCCACCCAAACGTTACGCAAGCGCTCCGTTAGGCACCCTACCCTACCAAGGTAACGGTGATTCCTAACTGCGACCGGTTGCGTTCGGTTTGGCCGGAGGCGAAATCAAGAGACAAGAACGGAAGGACAAGGGTAAATAAGCCGGATTCCACGAATACCGTGTTTAAATCCCCTAATCCACGTTGTTGCCGATTGCCCTAGCTTCAATTGGTCAAGACTCGGCTTAAAGGTTTTGAGTATGGATTTCTTTAGCTTACACTTTCGTATCTTTTTCTTAACAACTTTATACTTGCATATAAAACACATAGTTTAGATTTGATCAAACATATACACATTCTTTATTGACTCATCTGAGACTCGAACGGACATACAACCATCTCCCAGTGGATCGACCCGTGCTCAACCGGCTAGCTGCATAGCGACACCGTCCTGATCGCGGTTATAACTTTAGAATTTTGAACATCCGACACGCTTTTGGCGTGCGATCATGACTTCTTGGCCAGGAATCTCCTGCCCCTGCCTGCTGGCATCCGCGAGGGGGTACTCGACCAGGAGCTCTTCGTCTGCGAACTCCGGCATCCGAGCCTTAACGGCGTCGAGGGCCTCGTGCCAAATGAGGGTCATGGCAACGGCCCGGTCATCATAGTAGTCTTTCGACTTCTTGTAGCCTTCCATTGCCTTCGCCGCCGAGAGGTCGGCCAACTTGGCCGCCCTCAGGTCGGCCGACTTCGCCCACTCAGCCGCCGCCCCGAGCTCCTTCCGGAGGGACTTCACTGTCTTCTTCAGGTTGCCGGCCAGCACCTGAGCGTCCTCAAGCTTGGCCTCAGCAATCGTGGCGGCCTCGCGATGCCTGGAAACCTCCCGCTTCCCGGCCTCCACCTTGCCCTCCAGGGAGACGACCCTCACCTTCATCGTCTCTAGCTCCCGCTTGGAGATCTCTTCCAGCGAGGCGAGCTGGCCTACAGCTTTCATCGCCGGGGCTACCACTTCGGCCTCCATGCGCAAGGCGAGGGCAACGTGCTGAAGAACCTGAAAAGCAGAAGAGAGATCAGGAAGATGAGAGAGGCACCAAACCTCAAGAAATTATAATAATAAAAGACAAGAGCTTACCTGCACGGACTCTTGGGCGATGGAAGCCAGCTGAGCCCTGAAGGTCCCCCTGGGGACTCTACCCCCCGGCCGATGCCTCTATCTCATGCAGCAGGCTATCCTCGACGGATAGCCCCGAAGGCACGGTGAACTGGAGACCGCCTTCCTCTACCGTGATCGGCGAAGACGGTCCCCGGGAAGATCTCATCTTGAGCGGCCTTGAGGGAGAGCCGGTCTCCTCCTCCTTGGCCGGGTCCTCCAGAATCCGAGCCTGCCTCCGACCCGGCGCTCTACTGGGCCCCGGGGAGAGATCCGCCTCCGAGCGCTCGCGGGGCACTACCCCCGGGGGAGATGGAGCCGGGGCAGGCTGTGAACGAGAAGAGCCGGCGCCCCCAGCCTTCGCAACCGGCCTCGGCTGGCGCATGGAAGCCCGGAGCGAGTCCATATCCATGAGTACTGCACAGAACCAGGTGTAAAGGGAGTCAGCGACACAGGCAATATACGAACCAAAAAAGAAAACCTAAACTTACCGACGAATTCAACGGCGCTGAGCCCGGCCCAACTCAGAACCCTTTCAGATAATAACACGTCGTAACGTGGGATGGGCTCCCACGAAGCCACTCTCACCGCGACAGGGTCACTGGACTGGTTCCGCTGCAAGTGCTTCTCCCTCTACCACTGTGTAGGCACGGGCCAGTCCTCGCTCTCGGGATGGGAAACGAAAAAGAACTTCTTCTTTCAGTCATGAATGGAAGAAGGCAAGGCCAAAACCCCCATCCCAGCAGCGCCCCCAGGTCGCTTTCTGAAAGAGAGAGAAACCCACCTCGGGTCGCCCGCTCGACCACCGGGGTGATTTTTGAAAACGAAAGAAGAATCAAGGAGGGAAAGGCTGAAGGGGATCGCCTGTAACTTCAGGCGGACCAGGAACCTGAGGAGAATCCTCCACGAGTTCAGCACCAACTGACCGGGGGCTAACCCGAAGAAGTTCAGTGCTTCAACGACCTTAGGAGAGAAGGGCAGATGCATTCCACCCCAAAATGCTTCCAAATATAGGGCGATCTCCCTGCCCCGTACTTGGTCTGCCCTCTCTCCCTCCTTGGCCAGGCGAAGCGTATAGCATGAAGGGATGCGGAAGTGAGCCCGAGCGTTGGCAAGCTTGCCTTCATGCCTTATCTAACACGAGGCGCTAGGGGCAGCATCTACCGCCACCTCCTTGGGGGCTGCCCCCGCCGCATGATCCCGGGAAGAGGGTCCAACCCCTGCTCTCTGGGAGGATTCAGGCTCACCTAAAGGGTTCCTAGAACCCACCTCAATTACATCTACTGACTCGACAAGAGAAGACATCTAACCTTGGGAAGAATGATCCTCGGGGAACGAGAATGGATGGAAGAAGACGAGCGCCGAGCAACCGAGACTTAGAACGGGAAATATGAAGAAGTAGGGGCCCTAGAACGGGCCCTACCCCTATTTATCACCACGAGTGGCCTCATCCAACGGTGCCCTTCGTCTCCCGCCAAGACGCCTCCTCGCATCCAACGGCTCCAATTGCTCCACTTGTCGTCCCTGCACTGGACCGCACCCTTTCAGGCGTCGCAGGTCTGCACACGTCGCGTCAGCCAACCGACGCTTGACATGTGGGTTGTCACTTCAAAGGCAAGATACACGAACCGGCGCACCCTTCTTAAATGCAGAGATCTCGCCCTGATTCGCTGACAGAAAAGAAAGCTCGCGACCCGGGGACGAGTCCCGACGAAACCTTAGAAGGGAGCTCACCCCGGGCGGCCCGGCAGTCCACTTCTGACCCGAACCGCTGGATGGTCAGGACAAGGGTGGGGGGCTAATGATGATGCTCGATATTGGAGACCCTTAAGATCAGGACACGTGGCTGATGGCCGGCCCTATAACTCAGAAAAAAGGGCCCACAGAGGCCGACCAGGCCTCCACTGTACCCGACCTGCAATCGCAAGCTAGCCCTCCTCGGGGCTCCCTGCCGGTTGGCCTCCTCGGCCCCTCGGCTCGTCCTGGGCTGCCACAAGAACAAGTCTCCTCGGCCTTCTTGCTCGTTCCCGAGCCCCTTGGCCGAGGCCGTCTTCCTCGGTCCTCCGACCAGCTCCACCGCTCAAGGGCGTAACCGCCGCTCCGCGAATCTCGCCATGCGGGGATTCTCCGCCAGCAACATCCCACATTCTACGCCTTCACGATCCCCATTTATGGACGATCCGCTCTCTACGCGGGCGTGACGTCGAGAGCGTAACTGCCGGCAAGATTCTCGCGCCTGCTGCTGCGTGTCTCCCCCACTATATAAACCCCCATCACAGAAGGGTCAAGAAAACCATTTTTACTCCACTTAGCAGTTACGCTGCCCGGATCTAGCACTAACTTGATCGTCGGAGGGTCCTCGGTGGCATCAAACCACCCCAGGACTTCTTTGCAGGTACTCGGCGTCAAACTCCTCCAATCACCAAATATCCTCAAAACCCATTGAGACCCACACATAACAGGGGATCCCCTTCAGAATCCACAGGGAGATCGACGGAAGACAACATCTGAAGGAGATCTGAAAACGACCTCCATAAGTTGTATATATACCTTCTTTTTCAATATTGATACCGACACATTTGTTTTCAATCTTCTTGTGACAGTAACAATCTACAAGCATTTGCATTTGGGTTCTACTGAGGCTTAAATTGTAGGACTACTTCCTTGCAAAATGCTCTATCAAATCTAAAGTTTTTCCTTGAGAAGTATATGTAAATTTGGTTGTATTTTTCTCATTACAAATCTTAGTGGGTGTTTTTCCAAAAAAATAAAAAGGAAATCTTGATGATGTGTTATTTGAATAGCTATCTCCAACTTCGTGTACAAGGACCAGAGTGATCAAAGCTTCTTTGTACAAATGCATCTGATTAAATTGCTATCAAACATTTTTCTTGCTTCCTCAAATTCTTCCATCACATTCCTCATTTGGAAATCGAAAACCATCCAAAGGACGAAGGCATACCACAAGCCCAGTGCTTTCGTCTAACCACTTTCAAGTACTTGCAGAAACCTCTAAAATTATTGATGATGAACAAACGGTGGTTCAAGAAATCTCTAAAAATAATGCCATCGCAAATACCCAATCAATAGCTAGTCCAACAATCTACATGAAAAGTATGGCTGAGTATATGTTACAAAGATAAAGCGAGACGGAAAAGGATGAATCATTAATTCCATTTAAGGAATTAAATAGTCGACAAAACATTCTAGCAATAGTTCAACTATATGAGAACTGAGAGAGGCTAGTTGTAATATTTCAGAAATATAAAATATTATTTTTTGAATTTAAATATTAGAATAATATATTTCACGAAAATTATTCGATTTGCGAATTGGGGTTTTCGTAAAATGGTATAATTATATACCAATATTTGGAAAATAATTGGAGATTAATATGTTTTATTTATTTAAAAGATGATTATTGGATTTGGTCATTTTACAAATAATTATGCAATTATTTATATGCAATTTTAAGTTAAACTTGATCAGTACACTGTTGCGCCACGGCAGCGCCCCGGCCGTCTTACTCGAGGCCAAATTGCGGAATCAAAAATTTTCCTTACTCGGAAACCGGCGCTACCGCGGACAATGAAAACCCGGATCGTTTACCATTAACCTAATGCTTGCAATCAAGAGATAGGGTGAGAAGTATACCGAGTGATCCGAGTCCTCCGGTCTTCTCGTCATCATCCCGATCTCCCGCGGAAAGTCTTGCCTCCACATCGTCGCCTCCTCGCCGGAAAGGGCACCACATCGCCTGCGTCTTTTACGGGCTCCCACCTCAATACCGAGGCAACTCGAGCATGAAGCCGGCAACTCGACATGCTCAAGATATGCTGTAGGAAGTGTAGTGTAGAATCATAGTCTCCTTTGGGGTTTGTTGCCATGATGGAGGAATGGGGTTAGGAAAAATGGTGCTTTCATTTTTCCAAAACAAGAAGAAGAAGGAGATGAAGAATTCCTCACATAATCAAGATGAACTCTCTCATTCTTTTTCTTTCTCTCAAGTGTTCTTTTTCCTCTCATGAAAAACTTATCATATCAAGTGAGAATAATGGTGGAGGAAAAAACAATATGAATCAAGAAGGGAGGTGAGTGTAGGAGAAGTCAAGAGGTGACCACAAACAAACATGAACCATGCTTGTTACTATTAAACCCATACCCTTTCAATCAATCAAAATAAATGCAAAAGTATGGAGCAAAAGATATGAAGCTATCATAATCAATATATATGCAATAAAACCCTCCACAAAGTGTTATTTGCAAAACTGCAAATAACCCCCTCCATCGTAAAAGTCCGGCCGGGAAAGAACAAAGGAAAACCGGCCGGAACGGAATGCAAACTGGCAACTCCAGAAAACTGGTCCCGTAATAAATTACAGGAAAACCCCGACACTGTGCATACACACCCGCATCTGTATTCCGACCGGATACAAATGCAATGAGACAAAATCTACACTGTACTAAACTAGGATCCGGCTTAAACCAAAGCCGGCTAGTAATATCCGTTCGATCCTGATCCGTGCAATACCGCACGTATCTGATTGAACCCCGCCATATATCCATACGGCTACTAGTACAAACCGTCCGATCCTGATCCGTGCAATACCGCACGTATCTGATCGGACCCTGCCATATCTCCATACGGCCTCTACAGCGTTTCGCCCGAAAGCTGAGTAACTGAAAGTGTGGTGGACTCTAAAGACTCGTCAATACTATGGTTGTGGATTTAACCACTGGCACGTCAGAGGTATAAGCCAAGACGTGACGGGCCACCAGCTATTGACCAAAAGGGACGTCGATGAGGAAGCTCACCCCGACACCCAACTGAGCCTGTCAGTGACAATATCCGTACAGTCCGGTCCGTTCGTCTATGAGTATCGCATGGCGGGCCTAGGGGGTTGGTAAAAGTCAGACCCCCAAAAGCGGTACAAGTCGTGTCGGAGTGTAGCCCAGAACGCCCTGAGATACTACTGGAATACCTACCAGTAAATCTCCTGCCTCGGCCGAGGGCTTTGCATAATGGCTCTCCTAGACACAGCGCGACCTCACCCCCAATACCGGGAGAGACGAACCCCTGAAGATCCGCTCACTGCCTCCATGTGGCTCGGGACTGTACCCAACTAAAACCTGTTTGCATGACTCCTTTGAGCCGTGGTAGGGTAGTAATCAAAGCACAGTGGGAACTCACACGAGACAAATGACGATCCTCAGGTCGATGAACTAACCTGTACACATGTCACCTGGGAACTGCTATCTGACGTCAGGTATAAGCCCAACTAGCAGGTTCCCGGCGAGTCCTGTCCGGTGTACTCATAACCCAATGAGCACCTGTATACATCTTAGGTGAACCTACTGACACCAGTGGCTTGTGAGACCGGCCACCGCCCCTCGTCGGGGTCTCGACTGTATACACTAGTCTACTAATGGAGTATCGATGCCCTGTCTCGAAACTCCTACGACTAGGGACCTTTTAAGGATGTGCTTATAGACTACCAGCTCCCACGTATATGATCGCCATCATACTGCTGGCAGTGAAGCAAGAATCCTAGGGGCTCTATCAACGTGTAATAGCGACATGTCAGGTCACCTAAAGCAGTACACGATGATAAAGATAAACCAGATAGCATACTATCATCTCGAGTAAGACTGTCCTACCGGGATAGGTCCTCCCTCAATCATTGCAATCACGTGCCTGTGATCCAATAATTGACTCTGAGGGCACTATCTCCCACTTGCACTCAAGGCTAATTATTGCGATGTCGTATACTCACAGCCCGTGTGATACCGAACACCCAACTCCTCTACTAGTCAGTCGCACAATGCCTGTTTGCGAAACTATTGCGTTCGAGGAATAGCCTCAGTGAGTGGATCCGCATGATGTTTCTTTCTATGTCTCTCTATATCTCAAGTTCGCGGAGAAAGCCATCTCCCGAAATGAGCAATACCTGTCTTGGAACGTCTGGATGTCTGATGGGACCTAGTTCATAAATGAACTCCAAATCCAAACTTCTTAGACTGTATCGTCAACTGAACTTAATCAGTATCCTGCGCCATGCCTCCCTCAGTATTGCCTTGGACCACCTGTCCAAAATACTGCCCCTCGTCAGAGGGAGAACTATAACTCTGACAACCTCCTTGTCGTCCATGTCACCTTGGAAGCCTGGAGTGATAACCGTCTCCTAAAGGAGACAGCCGTTATCATATCCCTAGAACATCCACTTATGTTCTAAGACTGCTTCCGACTGTTTCTCCAGGATCGGATCAATATCAACTTATTGCATCTAGTGCAAGAACAACATCTGGTGCAGTACTTGACATCTCATGATTGACTCAATTGCCTAAGCAAGTGATCTGCCAATCATGAGTATCCTTCTCCCCTTTAGTCTATAAGACACCTTTAGAGAGGGTGACTCCATCAACTGCAGGTGCACTACCGTGTCAGGAGTCGTCCATTCTAAATACTCATAGAATGCTGTCAAGGTACCCAGATTGGGAAACCACCCAAATCTAGATCTAAAACCATAGATCTAGTAACCAGTATGTCTGATATAATGTCCAAGTCCCTTGTGGAGAAACCACTGTGTGACGACCAAAGTATAACCGATCGTAGTATAGGAATATCACTTCCTACTACCTTCTCAACAGATCCACCCCCTATTCTGATGACGTCAAACCTATGACTGTCACATCAGAAATAGATGATCTATCTCCACTACATCTGCTTTAGTCTATAAATAGACATAAGCCTGATGTCCACCAATGCTTCCGCTGCTCCCACTGACTACGACAACCTTCTGGCAGAGTCATACAGACGTGCAGTTCTAAAGCTAGTTTAGAACGACGCTATACTCATCCTCCTGCCGGGTCTCGCAGCCTGGAACAACAACAATGGCAAGTGTGGGTAAACAAGAACTTCCCTGTCACCGTCCTTGAGGCTACCGGAGTACCTCTCGGGTGCCTGAAGTTACCCACCTTATCTGCGGAGTGGCCAATGGAATGTCAAACCAGATTGAATCTTTAGGTTCCTTATCAAATCTTCAGTAATCGTTTGCGGTTCTGGAATCGCTTCCAGTTCTACCATACTCCCACTTCTGTTTTTCTGAAAAATAACCATTTCCTTTTAAAATGTGGCGAGTCTAGAACAATATTTCTACTGTTCATCCAGATGGTAGAAAATCAACCCTCGTCATAGCCTGGGTCAACCCACAAACAGCCATTACAGAAACGTGCCTTGAGTTGTCCAGTGTCTGGTTTTAAGCATAAGCCGGACAACTCCCCGTACCTTAACAACGTTAAGATATGAACTGTTCTATATCCAATATAGAACCAGAGGCACTGATTCAATTGAACCAGATTCAAATCATGCAACTATCTCCAGTGCATGTCAACTAAATGGAAGGAGGTCGATCAGCGTTACTCAACTTAGGAATGCTTCCAATTATGAGTAACCTGAAAGAGAAGCAATCTGTCTTCATCATTACTATCAACTGAATACCATATACAAGTATCTACATCTTCGATCACTTTGAAGAATCCCGATACTTGCAATACCTGGTTCTCTACTCTATTCAAATACCTATAACTCCTCAAAAAACTTAGACCCTGTGTTTCTACGAAACACATGTCTAAGAATTAGAGCAGTTAAAAGTAAACAGAATATAGTATGAGGACCAACCCCTCTGTACACTGGACAACATACAATACTCTGTATAAGTCCGCTGAGTCTAACAACTCTTTCACTGTGCGTCGTAGGTTGAAAACTGTACTTATTGGTTAAGAAGAATTACACCGCTGTTTGATGCTCCTTACCTAACCATCCACTGATATAGGTAAATGTCATCGACATAATGTCAAAAGGTATATCTCACTTTATGAAAATAGACGTACAGATATATCAATTTGAAATTGGTGCACAACAGCGGATATTCAAAACCAAATATTTGCCGACCGGCAAACAACCCAGGTGACTTCCTCAAATATCACCGATTACAACGAATCCCGATATAATGAGGATGACCACCCAATTTCCAATAACTTACTCCCACTCATCATCTGCAAAACCATACAGATATGAGAGTCATACCTGGTAAATACATACCCTGGAGTAAGTGTCTAATTGGGAAATCAGTTTTCCATTAACAGTACACAGTGAAAATGAAACATCGAAATGTCTCGTCGGGGTATCCTGGTATTCCTAGTAATGCCTCTTCCATTTTCCAGATTCACAACTGTAACCGTATATCTCTTTGCCATCTGTCCAAATCCCTTTATATGTCTTTAGTCATTACCGTCTGCACACCCCTTTAGGCCAATTGGTTTTCTTCCTTCCCTACCGTTCGGCACCAGCCTATGGTTTGGAAGAAGACTATCTAATTAGCATAAAGGGTGTACCGTCCTAATCCTAGGAGCACTCGCAAAGCGAGAGAAGGTGAAGATAAAAGACAACCGAATAAACCTTATTCCTATTTCTCCTGGACCAGAATCCATCCCCGAACTGGAACAAGTTCCTTTCGAGTTCGTATATAACCATACGATGGATTATCCAATAAAATGGGATCTTCGTAGTGATACGGAGTGTCCTGGAGAAATACAAAGGTGATTTTAGGATTGGCGAAGAAATACTTGGTTCGGTCGTGAATATCAGTCGCAATTTACTTTGCCCTCCTACTGATCCCTTGCTTTGTCTGAACTTAATACCTTCTGTACACCGTTTTAGGCTAACTGGTTTTCTTCATTCCCTACCGGTCGGCACCAGCCTATGGTTTGGAAGAAGGCTATCCAATTTGCGTAAAAGATGTACTACTCCTAAACCAAGGAGTACTCGCAACCTGAGAGAAGGTGAAAAGAAAAGACAACTGAATAGTCCTATCCGTTTTCTTCAGAACCAGAAACCATCCTCGAAGTCCTTCGAGTTCGTATCTAACCATACGATGGTTTTGTCCAATGGAAGTGGACGTTCGTAGTAATACGGGGTGTCCTGGAGAAAAGGGTAAAAGTAGGAGTGGCAATGAGGTCTGCAACTCTGACAATCCAAAAGCCAGTGTTAAGAAGGTTCGGTCAACTTGGTCACTGAGTCATAGTCTTGGGGTCGGGTCAATGGTCGCTGCCAAAGAGAGAGAGAAAAGAAACACTCAGCGTGCACTCTAACCAAGATCAGAATGGTTATCACTTTGTCTAATCTGGAAACCTCCCACTGTACCTCAAATTCTCCTCCAAACCTGAAAGAAGAATTAGTCGAGATCACCCGAGGAGTAAACCAACTCATCAGTGGGAATCGGGATCCAACTATCATCGCATGATAACTTGACGGAATCCACTCAAGTCACCACACTCCAGAAGGCATGCGCATCACTGGCAAGTTTCAGTTCTTTTGAAACTCCCGATGTGATTTTTACCCCTAGGACCCAAGTGACCTTGACTGAGCCAACATATCAAAGGATCCTAGTCAAGTTCAACCCGTCATTATCTTGATTGCATTAGACCCACCCGCACGAGTCCTTGACTGAGCCAAAATGACCGTACGACTGTCCTAACCAATCACATATCCATGCAACAGAAAAGCACTACATAGCTACCGAACACTACGCCTCGGCTGAGCACGACATACGCAGCACGAATACTAAGTAATACTAATCTGAAATGACGGAGGGCTACGACTGGTTTTTGGCGAAAAACCTTTAACGTAATGAACTTGATATCGTTGAAGGAACTGCACAACTTTTTTATAAAATATAGTGACGAAAACCTTTACTAAAGAGGTCACTCCCGGTGAAGGGATCTCGGCTCTTTCCCCGTAGAATGAGGTGCAGGATATTCCAACTGAATACCACGATGCAAAGCAAAAGTAATCGGCTATAGTGAAGTTAATGCCCTGACGCAAACTTCTGTCCAAGGGGTCACTCCCGGTGAAGGGATCTCGGCCCTTGCCTCGTCGACTGAGGAGCAGGATATTCCAAATGAATACCACGATGCAAAACAAAAGTGAACGTCCTTGCAATAACAGCTTTTTGAAAAAGTGTTCCAACAACATCAGATTAGGTTTGTTTATCTTGCATTGATCCGAATCAATGCAGTCCCATCAAATGATCACACCACAAAGAACGAAAATATACTGACGTACGTATATGCCATCCGCATTCGCCACTGGGTCCCGTCATCACCCGTTAGGTTAGCTAACTAACGGCAGAGCGGGGACTGGACTAGCGCGGATGAAAAACATATACAATATCTACTAATATATATACCAATATATAGTATTTCGCTCAAGGCGTGAATAAAATGCAACATCACAGAAATGTACAGCATCACAGAACAATACAGATATCTGGAAGCCCCGGGTTTCACAGAGCCGCTGCTGAAACCCGACGTTCCCCTGGTCGTATGGATAGCCTGTGCAATGAAATCCTATACCCCCTACGAGTGCGGCGAATAGCCAGCCAATCCTGGAGTGAAGCCCCCTCCGTCCCAATGCCCTGAGATGCGGGCCCGTTGCCCTCCAGAACCCGGCTATCCGTGCACCCCACCGCGGGGCAACCCTAGTACAGAAAGTAAAATATACATACACCGGGTACATCGACCGCAACCAGGTCGTGCCCCAAAAGAATAATACAATCAGGCAGTGACGGCAGTCCACATGTCGGACGCTCGCCCCGCAATATCAAATGTACATAATACAACAGCACTGTACTAGCATTGCATCCAGGCTATCCCCACGACCGATCCGCAACAACACAGCAAATACATAGAACATCAACGTGAAGGTCACGTTCGCAAATCCGTCTAACCGGGCTATAGCAGTTAGACCGGATTTACCGATCGAGTGACATTCACGGTCGCAGATATAATGTAAATACTGTGAAAAATGTGTTTAAAATTTTCCGATTGACCAAAAATTAACAAGTGGGCCCCCAATCAAAACTGTAGCACTCACAGAAAACTTGGGCCCAATTTTAATATTCCAAAAGCTCTAGTTCCCTGTAAAAACATCACTGGAAAAATATGGTCCAGAGAACAAACTGAACCGCGGCGGAAGAGCGGCGCAAAGGCGGTTACGCCGCGCTTCCGCGGCGGATCTACAGTAACACATGCCCAAATTTTCCCAGATGTCTTATAATTTCCTGTACATCATTCTGCAATCACCTGAAAAATTTTTAGACTCCAAAAAATTTCGACAGAAACTGATGTGCTAGAAAAATACGGTTTTTGGAATTTCGGTCGATCGTATAAGTAAAACACATTAGAAAAAGCTAGAAAAGGTTAATGGCGTTGCTCTGATACCATGTTGCGCCACGGCAGCGCCCCGGCCGTCTTACTCGAGGCCAAATTGCGGAATCAAAAATTTTCCTTACTCGGAAACCGGCGCTACCGCGGATAATGAAAACCCGGATCGTTTACCATTAACCTAATGCTAGCAATCAAGAGATAGGGTGAGAAGTATACCGAGTGATCCGAGTCCTCCGGTCTTCTCGTCATCGTCCCGATCTCCCGCGGAAAGTCTTGCCTCCACATCGTCGCCTCCTCGCCGGAAAGGGCACCACATCGCCTGCGTCTTTTACGGGCTCCCGCCTCAATACCGAGGCAACTCGAGCATGAAGCCGGCAACTCGACATGCTCAAGATATGCTGTAGGAAGTGTAGTGTAGAATCATAGTCTCCTTTGGGGTTTGTTGCCATGATGGAGGAATGGGGTTAGGAAAAATGGTGCTTTCATTTTTCCAAAACAAGAAGAAGAAGGAGATGAAGAATTCCTCACATAATCAAGATGAACTCTCTCATTCTTTTTCTTTCTCTCAAGTGTTCTTTTTCCTCTCATGAAAAACTTATCATATCAAGTGAGAATAATGGTGGAGGAAAAAACAATATGAAGCAAGAAGGGAGGTGAGTGTAGGAGAAGTCAAGAGGTGACCACAAAC
Organism: Agapanthus africanus; assembly: GCA_030015575.1. Classification (NCBI taxonomy): domain Eukaryota; kingdom Viridiplantae; phylum Streptophyta; class Magnoliopsida; order Asparagales; family Amaryllidaceae; genus Agapanthus; species Agapanthus africanus. The sequence continues at coordinate 358,709,675 of CM057346.1, forward strand.
AAACATGAACCATGCTTGTTACTATTAAACCCATACCCTTTCAATCAATCACAATAAATGCAAAAGTATGGAGCAAAAGATATGAAGCTATCATAATCAATATATATGCAATAAAACCCTCCACAAAGTGTTATTTGCAAAACTGCAAATAACCCCCTCCATCGTAAAAGTCCGGCCGGGAAAGAACAAAGGAAAACCGGCCGGAACGGAATGCAAACTGGCAACTCCAGAAAACTGGTCCCGTAATAAATTACAGGAAAACCCCGACACTGTGCATACACACCCGCATCTGTATTCCGACCGGATACAAATGCAATGAGACAAAATCTACACTGTACTAAACTAGGATCCGGCTTAAACCAAAGCCGGCTAGTAATATCCGTTCGATCCTGATCCGTGCAATACCGCACGTATCTGATCGAACCCCGCCATATATCCATACGGCTACTAGTACGAACCGTCCGATCCTGATCCGTGCAATACCGCACGTATCTGATCGGACCCTGCCATATCTCCATACGGCCTCTACAGCGTTTCGCCCGAAAGCTGAGTAACTGAAAGTGTGGTGGACTCTAAAGACTCGTCAATACTATGGCTGTGGATTTAACCACTGGCACGTCAGAGGTATAAGCCAATACGTGACGGGCCACCAGCTATTGACCAAAAGGGACGTCGATGAGGAAGCTCACCCCGACACCTAACTGAGCCTGTCAGTGACAATATCCGTACAGTCCGGTCCGTTCGTCTATGAGTATCGCATGGCGGGCCTAGGGGGTTGGTAAAAGTCAGACCCCCAAAAGCGGTACAAGTCGTGTCGGAGTGTAGCCCAGAACGCCCTGAGATACTACTGGAATACCTACCAGTAAATCTCCTTCCTCGGCCGAGGGCTTTGCGTAATGGCTCTCCTAGACACAGCGCGACCTCACCCCCAATACCGGGAGAGACGAACCCCTGAAGATCCGCTCACTGCCTCCATGTGGCTCGGGACTGTACCCAACTAAAACCTGTTTGCATGACTCCTTTGAGCCGTGGTAGGGTAGTAATCAAAGCACAGTGGGAACTCACACGAGACAAATGACGATCCTCAGGTCGATGAACTAACCTGTACACATGTCACCTGGGAACTGCTATCTGACGTCAGGTATAAGCCCAACTAGCAGGTTCCCGGCGAGTCCTGTCCGGTGTACTCATAACCCAATGAGCACCTGTATACATCTTAGGTGAACCTACTGACACCAGTGGCTTGTGAGACCGGCCATCGCCCCTCGTCGGGGTCTCGACTGTATACACTAGTCTACTAATAGAGTATCGATGCCCTGTCTCGAAACTCCTACGACTAGGGACCTTTTAAGGATGTGCTTATAGACTACCAGCTCCCACGTATATGATCGCCATCATACTGCTGGCAGTGAAGCAAGAATCCTAGGGGCTCTATCAACGTGTAATAGCGACATGTCAGGTCACCTAAAGCAGTACACGATGATAAAGATAAACCAGATAGCATACTATCATCTCGAGTAAGACTGTCCTACCGGGATAGGTCCTCCCTCAATCATTGCAATCACGTGCCTGTGATCCAATAATTGACTCTGAGGGCACTATCTCCAACATACACTACTAATCACGATTAAACCAAATCCGTATTTTTAAAATATCCATGGCTAGCGCACCATGACATGTTGCATTTTGATGCATGTTGCTTCTTTTCTATGCTTGATATTTGATTTTAATGAGAAAAAGAGAAAAGAAAAGTAATGAGAACACATGATTGATGAGAGGAGGGGGGCAAGTTATGATATAGAGGCATGGCATAATGGGCTATGAGAGAATGAGAGTGAGAAAGAGAGAGAGAGGCCCTTGACCGTTTCTTCACTTCACCATTTCTCCTCCTCCTTCATCTCCTTCATCTCCTTTCTCTATCCCATGAAAATATCACCAAAACCTTGCCAAATCATCGCACTCCCTTCATTAAAAAGATGCACAACCTCATTCTACACCCCTCAGCAAGACCAAGTTTGGATTTTGAGCATTTTGGGCAACCCAATAATTTTCTTGAGTTCCAAATGAGATAATCCCTACACTTTTAGTTAGATTATTTGTGTTTAGTGTATCCTATAGTGGTTTAGAGCTAAACTTGTGCATGTTTGTGATCTTGGAAAGTTCTAGGTTGATGCTTAGTAGATGTATGGGCTTGTAAGTGGTAAATTGAGGTGTAGTGGGTGTTTATAAGGCTTTAGTGATGCTTTTCTGACCTGGACCAGAGACTAGAAACCAATAGACGATCTTAGAATTTTCCCGTGTTGGTTTTGTAGAGTTTTGAGGACTTACAGGGAATCTGGAGCAATTTGGGATGTTTATAAGAAAATCAAACAAGTGCATTGACCTAGTTAGACCATTAGAAAACCACCACAGAAGAACGAGACCCAATTTCTTTATTGGGGCCGGCGAAGTCGGGTTTTTTAGCAATCTCGTCGGGCTAGTCTTGGTGTCTAGTGTTAGGTTTTGGTCTGTAGCTCATGCTCCTTGTATCCTAGCTACTGTGTCGTTAGTTTTATCCTTATATATCTGTGCAAGAATCTGGGAGTAATTTCCTCAGTTGCCGTATTATGTTTTCCGATTTGAAACTTGGATTTTTGAATTTCTTGATGTGATTTGGTCGTTGGACGTTTGTACGTCAACGGCGAGGGTTATTGGTTGTTTTTGCATGCGTAAGCTTTAGGTTCTAACCTATGAGCACTTCGTGTGCCGTATCGATTTTCGGACTTGGTTTTAATAACGCAGGTGAATAGATTAATATCTACGGGGGAAGTCGTGTGGATGGCCTATAGCACCCCCGCAACCATTGATATGGAAAATCGATATATAAATTATAATTTGGAGAAAAGATATGATACAAACTTACGGATATGATTAACGGCTTTAGTATGAGATGATATGATAAAAGATGACATTAGTGGATATGTTGGCTTGAGGATGCAAGGCAATGTATATGTTATATTCGTATGCCAATAGATGATATGAGATTCTATATACATATAAATGAGAATGTGATGTATATGCAAGATGACATGATATTAGTTTGATATAGATATGACTTGAGTTATATGAGTACACACACACACACACACACACACACACACACACATATATATATATATATAATTATATGAGAATAAAGAGTGATATCGTATGACGGATCATACCGTACGAGTTATGATATATGATATTTGACCCATACTGTCGATTTGGAGGAGGCCGTACGACGGACTATACCGTACGAGATGTGTATATGGTGATTGATCCGTACCTTTGACTCGGAATTAGTTTAGCCTTTTAGTTTTTAATTACTTAAGTAGATCATAGAATAGGGTCCGAGTCATACTTATTTTCAAAACTAACGAATCTTGTACATTTTCAAAAAAAGACAAACCGAGGGACGCTATGAATTTCAAAAGTTATTTCTTTTCTTTAAAAACGCCATAGTCCCTACTTTTCTAAAAATAAAGATTCGTGTTATTTTAGATACAATAATGGTATGGCTCGTATATCGAGGTATATCTTAGCTTGTTGCGTTACAAATTACCTTTCTGCTACGTTCATTTTCCTCTCATATATATATATATATATATATATATATATAGGAATATGTATACCCTAAAGGCCATTATTGTATGATATAGTGGATGCTTGGACATATATATATATATATATATATATATATATATATATATATATATATGACTTTCCTACTCGACATGATAGTATGCTATCTGGTTGCCTTTATCTTAACATGTAGACTGGTATTGTTATACTATCTATCTCTCACATGTTGATAAAGCCCTTAGGATATGTACTTGACTACCAGAAATATGATGCAGATCATACTAGTGGGGCCAGGGTGTCCAAAAGTACATCCTTTAACAGTTCCTAGTCGAGGGAATATCGAGACAGGGCATCGATATTCAGAGTATACTAATATGTACGTTTCTTGATATTTCAGAGTATACTAATATATACGTTTCTTGATCCTGTATGGGGCAATGGTTGATCCCAAAACCATTGGTGTGTGATATCAAAGATTGTACACATGTGCTCATTAGAGAATGGGTACACCGAATAGGACTCGCCGAGAACTCCTAGTTGGTATTGTACCTATCGTCAGATAGCAGTTCTCTGGTGACACTGGTACAGATTATTCTGTAGACCCGAGATCGTCATAGAGTCTTGTGTAGCTCCTACTATGCTTTGATTTCCTTCCTACCATGGCTCAAAGGAGTCGTGTAAACAGGTGGATTTTGGGTACAGTTCCGAGTCACATGGAGGCAGTGAGCGATAGGAGGGGTTTCGTCTCTCTCGGTATTGGGAGTTGATATTGCGCTATGCTCGATTGGCTATAACTGGAAGTCCCTGGCCAGGACCGCTGATGAGATTTACTGGTAAGAGTTACCAATAGTTTCTCAAACCGTTATGAGCCATACATCGGCATGACTTATCAAGTTATTGGGGTCTGACGTTACCACCCCTAGACTCGATATGCGACATATCAGACGAAGAGACCGGACTGTACGGTAGTGTTACCTATAAGCTTCATGGAAGTTTCGACAAGCTTGCTTGTTGATCTTCTAATCGCTCAATACCCGGGTAGCCGTTACGTCCATCTAGTACCACCGACGGCTTATGGGTGACTGATGTGATCATCACCTACTGCTGGCGTATTGACGAGTTTTTAGAGTCCCACACAGAACTTTCTTGGTTCAAGTGAAACAAAGTAGGGCACATATGCTGATATGTGCAGGTGCCTGATTGAATTCAAATATGTGATACCGTATTCTAATCTGGTGGTTATTTGTTATCGGTTAGGTTATATGTGATATAACCGGATTATCGAATCAAGTGTTGATTTGGTAATGCGATACACAGATAAATGATATTAGTCGGTTATATATGATATAACCGGATTATTAAATCAAGTGTTGATTTAATAATTTGTTATATATTATATTTGATATAATTATATGTTAACTAATATTATTAGCTCTCTAATTATTATTCTTCATAATATATATTATCAATACACACACACACACACACACACACACACACACACACATATATATAATGAAGCATGGCATGATTTTCTATTTATAGGAAATGGAAAATAATAAGGTGGAAAATGAGGAGCATGGAGTGAAGCATGGCTTGATGGATATTTTATTCATCTCACTACATTATTGAAGCATGGTTACAATTGAATATTGATTTAATTGTTTTGCTTCAATTATGTGTGAGGGGTCAAGCCATTCTTCACTTGCTTTATGAGACTTAGCCATTTTTTGAGAGCTCATGAGGTGAGCTTCTCTCTAGCTCCCTCCATTTTCCCCACCTCACCTTCTAGCTCAAATCCTTCACATGAGTTGTGATCCCTTGAGCTTGTGAGCATCCTAGTGACTAAACAAAACCCCTATTTCACTATCTTACACTTTATTAGCGATTAAGTGTAGCGTGTTTACTTCAATAAAGGGTTGTCACGAACAGAAATATTAGCTCGTGACCGGCACTTAAATCACGCCATGTCTAAAGGCGTAACGTAAATTAAGTTAGCCGAAGCCCAGAAATCTAAAATCTTTTAAAGAAAATAGAAGAGGTGAAGTTTTGAAATAAAGGTACGATGAAAATCAAATCATTTTCTTAAATTCATAAATAGTGGGACATGAAAAATGTAAGTGAATTTTACTAGTTAAAAAATATGTTTTGTCTTTTAAAAATTTGGGCAGCACCTCCTTTGTATATTTTGATCCAAATTTGCATACACATGATAATATAAAAGGCATCCCCAAGCAGGAGCTAGCTCTTCGCCAATCGACGGATTCACAACTACGCAAGTCATAAAATAAGTATACGACGCCCAACGGAGAAGATCAACACCAAAAAGATAATGTAAAGCAAGATATCAAACCCACCAAGCGAACATATAACCCATCGCTCAAGTCTCACAACTGCAAGTCTTTCTGAGTATTACTATTTATAAAAATACTAATTTTAATTGATGGAGTTGACTAGATACAATATGAATAATAAATACAATAGTGGTACGATGCAACATGTACCACCTACCAAAGCAAGTCACCCGAATGCAAGCTGTGTGTCAGTGATACCGCAACTGATCCATGCGGTCAACCTGCAAGAACTGTGGCACAACGGGGGTGAGTTGCCAACTCGTGAGCAGAAAACATCATCAGGTAGAAATCGAATAAACAACGACTTCCTAGGCCAATTATATCATAAAAGTAATACTATGATATCTAGGGTGACTGTATCTATATATGTGCCAACAATATAATAAACGCCTATCTGCATGTAGATCTCATCCACGTGTCAACCAATGACATAACAACATAATGCATGTAGATATCATAAAAGCATATGCATGTAAATATGAGGATATAAATCAACGTGTGTCCATCAATGACATATCAAAATCATGGAACCTGAGTGTACAACATCGACAATCGAAACATCATGAAACCCGTGTCCAATATCGACACGTAAATCCTCATATCTCAGGCGCTGCATCCTCAGATCAGACTTCTGGCGTCGCACGCTCTGGTCGGCCCTCATATCCATCTCACTACTCCGGTCGGTATCCTCCGGATAACCGCCGAGTCTAAATGCTATCACTGGTAGGTAATACTCCCTCTACCAGGCTCATCGTCTACACTAAGAAAATCACCTGTCGCCCCGTTGAACCATACCGGGTCTACCATGTACCCATAGACGGTGCCTCCCGCTTCTCGAATCAGGTTTCACATGCCACTCTCAGAACCGAGAAAACACATGGTGGACGTCTCAAAATATCATATTAAGAGAAACTGGGTTTTTAAAACAATACATACTTTCTTTTGAAATAATCACGGTTCTCAAATCCAGAAATCTCATGAAAACAACATATCTCAATGCGTATAATCGTAAAGCATGATGTATGCGACATATGACAGAAATGTAAGCATATCCGTATATCATGCAACATGGAACAGTGATGTGACAATATCAGTATATCATGCGACATATCTTAATGATGTGAACATAGCAAGTAAATCATGCAAGGAGTCATATCATGATGCAGCAATTCTATTGTGTAAGTGACATAGCAATTATCGATGTGTGAGCCGGCCAATCTGTGTAAGTGTAACATACGCATCATCGATAATGATGTAGGTGAACTAGCACAGGTATACGTAATGCAATCAGACTAACATGGACGTAGCATAAAGTAAACCGTCAGCTAAATGCTATAAGGTATACGTATCTAACATGACCGAGTCGGTGAATCTATCAATCGGCATCCAGCCTCGTAACATCACGTACGATATAATCCATCGTACGGCATCCTCTAGTCAAGGGTACGGACCAATCATCATAAAACACATCACGTACGGTAAATCATCGTACGGCGGCATTAAACAATTAGAAATCCTAACAACCTATATTACAATGAGGGTACGGACCTAACGTCTCATACGGCATATCACTCATGATTCACAACATTTTATATCTATATATACCTATGTCCTAGGTCACATCTGTATCAATCTCATATCAGGAGTCCGACAAAGGTATCAATCCTCTCATATCGACTCGTATCCGTATACCGACATATCAATCAAGTCATCATATCACATCGTATAATCTTTTTATCACATTAAGTCATCTTACATCAAGTCAATTTATACATACATTCTACCATATTAATCATGTATCATGTTACTCTAAATCTCATACTTATTCTTGTGTAACTACATATGTATAAGTCGTGATTCACATTCACTTTTCACATCCCTAAAGATTTCATCTAATATCCCAATATATATATTTAATCACTCATATCATCTCTAACTATCTTTTTAACCATAACCCTAGTTCCTAATCTAGGTTTCTACGACTGTACCCTATAGATCGGTTTCCATTTATAATTTGCGGGGGTGCTATACGCCATCCACCCGACTTCCCCCGTAGATATAGATCTACTCAGCTTGATCCTTGCTTGCCGAAGTCGATAACGCCATGCTCCGTCCCCCGGAATCCACACGAAGGTACCTACATTAATACACAATCGCAATGCTATTAAAATCGAGTTCGGAAAACCAATACGGCACACGGTGCACTCATTGGTTAGAATCTATAGCCTACGCATGCAAAAACACCAAAACAACCCTTATTGTTGACGTACAAATGCCCAACAACCAAATACAAATCCAATACTATAACCAAGAAATCCAATATCGAAAAACATAACCCGACACCAAAGCAGCAACTCAAGAAGTCACTGCAAGATTTTTAGTCAGGTGAAAAGAGCCTAAACAAACAATGCAGTGGGGTTGTATATGAAGTAACCGAGCTACAGACCAAACATATACCCAAATGCCCACACTGAGGCCGGCTACATTGCCCCCAAATCCGGTCACCTCGGCTTAATCTGCTCCATTGGGTTTCTTCTTCGCAGGGTGGTCTCATAGCGTCTTAAATAGGTCCCTGGTATTGTCTGTTTTTCTCAGAATTACCCCAGGTTGCTCCAGATTCCCTGTAGGCCACTAAAAGTCACAAAACCGACATGGGTAATTTCAAAGTTCGTATTATCTGTTCTAGGCCATATAACCCACACCCAAATCCATAACTTCACCCAAACCCTCTCTTGGGATTTCTAACTTCACAATTTCACACATAAACAAATTCTAAACTAAACTAGAATAAAAGAAACTACAAACTAAACTAAATGAAAGGAATTGTATCTCATTTGGGCAACTCAAGAAAAACCTAGCTTCTCAAAGTCTCCAAAATCCAAACTTGCAAGGTCCAATGTGTAGAGGATGAAGTGGGGATCATTTTTAATGAAGAGGGTGTAGGGTTTTTAGAAAGAAATTGAGATGAAGTTTGGGGGTGAAGGTGGAAGGATAAGGAAAAAGAAGGAGATGAAGAAACAAATGGGGGTGATGATATGGTGGCTTCCCTCTCTCACCCTCTCTCTGTTTTATTCTCACCTCACTCTCTCTCATAGGCCATACCTCAAGTCATGATGTGGTTCCCCCCTCTCTCTCCTTAATAATACACTTTCATTTCTTTCTTTTCTCACAAAATAGAACCAAAAGCAATGAACAAACACAAAGGAAAATAATATGTAACAAAATGCAACATGTCATGGTGCACTAGCCATGAAAAACTGTAGAAACACGGATTTGGCTTAATCGCGATTAGCAGTGCACTAATCGGGTTTTTATTTAAACTGCATATAATTAATGATAAAAATGCCAAATCCGATAAATATATTTTCAAATGAATAAATCATTTTAATCTCCAAATATTTCACAATTATTGGTATATATTTATACCTTTTTACGAAAACCCCAATTTTGGAAATCGGGTAGTTTTCGTGAAATATATTATTTTAATATTAAATTCCAAAAATAATATTTTATATTTTCTGAAATGTTACAATCTTCCCCCCTTAAAGAAATTCGGTCCCAAAATTTAAATTTAAACCCCCAAATACTAAAACATTTCAATAATCAACTCAAATCAAAGTGGTTCCGAAATCACGGAAGATAGAAAATGCCACAGCGCATCGCGTGCGCCTGAAAACGAAAATGAAACTCAAAATCGAACTCCGTCAAGCGTCACGCAAATCTTCGGATTTGCACGCATATCCTTGGAGTTACAATGGATATACAGATCTCGAAATCCACTACTGAAATCCAATATGTACTAGTCAAATACTATAATACGTGTATAGTACGCATCTTTGGAAAAACTATCAAAAACTGAATAAACTCATGCAAAATCTTTTCTGAATCGCCGTGTGATGCGTAACGCAGGGCACAAGTGACAGACGCTCATTTGTAAAGTAATAAATATACGTTCATATATGTTTTGCTCAAATATACGTTCCGCCTTTTTTGAAATATCCCCAAAGGTTTTCCTTGTAAACATTCGTGTCGCCCACAGACACACGTAGGAAATAGCGAGACTATAACTCCTTTTTGAAAAGCTATGGTTAAACTTTTAATGCAAACAAAATACTCATGTACTGTCCTCGGGTCAGTCCTGTTCAGCTACTACAGAATATAGTTCCCATCAAGAAAGCAAAATGCTCAAAAGCAAAATCAGCCTCGAAAGGCGTATCCAATAACCACATGCGTCTGGTGCGCACGGAAATCAAATCCAAATACTAGTGCTACGAATGTGCACAAAACCAAAACTAAGTGCAACGGGTGTGCACAAAAGCATCTGTCTAGTGCAACGGGTGTGCACGACAGTATCTAGTGCATCTATTGTGCATGAAAATCTCAAACCAGTGCAACTATCATGCACGAATGAAAATCCCAATCGAGTGCATCCGGTGTGCACAAAAGTCACATCTCATATCATGCGCCCAACATGCGCGAACATCCAAATCAAGTGCATCCATCATGCATAAATGAAATCTAAATCAAGTGCATCTGATATGCACAGAATCCAATATCAAACGCCTAATATGCGCAAAAATCCAACCAAAACGCGTCAAGTCCAAATAAATGTCCAGTGCGGTAAAGCGCACGAAAAAAGGACGTCAAGTGCAATACGCATGAAATCATAAGTCTGGCGAAACAAATGCTCAAATATATAAATCGGGTGCAACCAAGGTATGGAGTATAAATCTAGTGCAAAAAATGCACGAAATATCCATCCGGTGCAACAAATATACGAAATGCAAATCTAGTGTAACAAATGCACGAAACACGAATCTGGTGCAACAAATGCACGAAATACAATTCCGGTACATCCAGTGCACGAAATACAATTCCGGTGCATCCAGTGCACGAAATACAATTCCGGTGCATCCAGTGCACGAAATACAAATCCGGTGCATCCAGTGCATGAAATAAAATTCCAGTGCAACAAATGCATGGCGTAAAAATCTAGTGCAACAATTGCACAAAATACCAATCAGGTGCAACAAGTGCACGGAAATGCATCAATAACTCAAATGCGTATAAAAAGCAACACCGAGTGTACCAAGGTGTATAAAATCCAAAAACATGTGCAACTATGTGCACAAAGTCCGTATTAATGCACTGGAAGCACATGTAAGCTATACCGAGTGCAAAAATCACATCGAGTGCCACATGCGCAAAATCAAATCAACCGTATGAAACTAAAAGCGACACTTAGTCCCCGTCTATCGGTTAACATACGTGCGATTTTCGTCGTGACATAGAACTATACGAAGGTTGTTAAATATCGGATGGTATAGCTCGATACTAACAACCGTCGTATAGTCTATGCGACGAGAAGATTCAATCGTATAGTAACCGATAGATTTGTCCCGTGTGGACAAGTTAGGAATGTATAAAGAAAACACCTTCATTCACTTGTGTTTTCATCCATTTCGAGATATTTCGTCGGTACCTTTCCGCTGGTTCTCCATGTACAAAGATAGATTGGATGTTCATTTCAACGTTGTTTCACAGCTTTGATATGATTATCGATTCTATTACAGTGTACTCGGAGAACAGCGAGGAGGTGCTGCCGAAATTTACTCGAAACGGTTGAATGCACAAGTGATGGGTGTTCGCTCTATACATTCTTAATGGGATAGAAGCCTTACCCCCGACAGCCGAAACACACACATACAACAAGAATACACAACAAACGCATAATTAGAGAGTGATTCGAGATGTTCAAGTTAAAACCAATATATGATACTCGATGATAATATGAAACCTTCATATTCTCATCGATACTCATATATGAAACTAAAAGCGCCACTTAGTCCCCGTCTATCGGTTATCATACGTGCGATGTTCGTCGTGACATAGAACTATACGAAGGTTGTTAAATATCGGACGGTATAGCTCGATACTAACAACCATCGTATAGTCTATGCGACGAGAAGATTCAATCGTATGGTAACCGATAGATTTGTCCCGTGTGGACAAGTTAGGAATGTATAAACCAAACACCTTCATTCACTTGTGTTTTCATCCGTTTCGAGATATTTCGTCGGTACTTTCCGCTGGTTCTCCTTGTACAAAGATAGATTAGATATTCATTTCAACGTTGTTTCACAGCTTTGAAATGATTATCTATTCTATTACAGTGTACTTGGAGAACAGTGGGGATGTGCTGCCAAAATTTACTCAAAACGGTTGAAAGCACAAGTGATGGGTATTCGCTCTATACATTCTTAATGGGATAGAAGCCTTACCCCCGACAGCAGGAACACACACATACAATAAGAATACACATCAAACGCATAATTAGAGAGTGATTCGAGATGTTCAAGTTAAAACCAATATATGATACTCGATGATAATATGAAACCTTCATATTCTCATCGATACTCATATATGAAACTAAAAGCGCCACTTAGTCCCCGTCTATCGGTTAACATACGTTCGATAATTTATTCTTTTCAACGACAAACGCACACACAAAGCATATACACGGATTTTCTCCTTTGTCAATAACTATCCCGTTCTTATATTTCTCAATATAGTCACCATAACCTACAATTTATATGTTATACAGTCTAACATGGATCATGAGTACGTCAGAGTTAAGGACTGGATGTATGTGGATTGGCAACAACGTATGCAACCTAAGTTTGTCGCAGGAGTTGCTGCTTTCATTGAATTTGCACACGCACATAATAAGATCATAATAGAGAAGATTCTCTGTCCGTGCGATAGATGTGGAAATAAGTACTGGCAGAAGGAAGAATTGGCAGAGCTTCATATTGTAAAATATGTGTTTACTAGAATTTATACAACTTGGAAATATCACGGGGAAGGTGGAGAATGCAGTAATGCGGGAGAAGAAGAAGGAGAACACGATAATGCGGCAGGAGAAGAAGGAGAATTCGGTAATGCGGCAGAAGGAGAAGACGGTAATTTATTTCCATCAGAAGAAATGGAGGATATGGTAGAAGCTTCCCTAGGTGAATCTATTCGCACCGAAGATGGCATTCCTTCCGATCAAGGACCGCGTGCGGATAAATATGAAAATTTCATGAATGATGCTAGAAAACCAATTTATGAGAATGCGAAGTATTCCATCCTCTCATGGTTCGTCCAACTTTTCCAGATTAAGTGCCTAAATGGATGGAGCAACAAGTCATTCACAATGCTTCTTTCGTTCTTGAAAGATTCTATGCCCCCGGGAAATAACGTGCCCGACAGCTGGTACGGAGCCCAGAAGATGATGTCTCATTTGGGTCTATAGTGCAAGAAGATTCAAGCATGTCCTAAAAACTGCATGTTGTACCGGAAATAGAATTCAGATTTGAAAGAGTGTCCAACATGCGGAGAGGCCAGGTATAAGCCGAAAAATTCTTATAAGAACCCTGATATACCTGTCAAGATAGCACGAAACTTTCCCATAACACAGAGGCTACAGAGGCTATTCAGGTGCAAGAAAACAGCCGAGGCAATAATTTGGCATCACCGTGCTCCTCCAAGTGAAGATGGAAAAATGAGCCATCCAAGAGATTCACCGGCATGGAAGGATTTCGATAGGAGGCATGCAATATTTAGTAGCGATCCTCGCAATGCCCGGCTCAGACTGGCTACTGATGGTTTCTGCCCATTCAACTATATGGCTCGAAGTCACAGCACATGGCCCGTTGTAATGATAATTTATAATCTGTCGCCTTGGTTGGCTATGGACCAGTCATACTTTATGATGCCTCTTCTTATCGACGGACCAAACTCACCAGGAAACAATATCGACGTCTATCTCCGACCTCTGATCGAGGAGTTGAAATCTTTGTTCATTGATGGTGTAGAGACATACGATGCAAACACAAATACAACCTTCATACTGCGTGCGTCTTTAATGTGGACAATTAATGACTTTCCTGCATATGGAATGCTATCAGGTTAGTCCGTACATGGTCACAAAGCATGTCCTCATTGCCATGAACACACAACATCAAAATTCTTGAATTTTAGCAGGAAGGTTTGTTATTGCGGCTATCGACGTTTCCTGCCTCCAGACCACCCCTATAGGTTAGACACAGTTCACTTTGTTGGTCATCAGGAGCTTCTTGGACCTCCATCCCCATTGTCCGGAGAGGACGTGACTGCTCAATGGGATGGTTACAATAATATGACCTTCGGGATGGATCCGACGAAACAGGTCAAACCACCATTTTGGAACAAGTTAAGCATTTTCTTCGAGCTTCCGTACTGGTCAACAAATTTAGTGCGTCATTGTCTGGACGTCATGCATATAGAGAAGGGAGTATCAGAGCACATACTCAACTTGCTTCTTTGTAAAGACGGGAAATCAAAAGACAACCTGAATGCTCGGATGGATCTACAGGAGTGGGGAATAAGAAGTGAATTGGACCCTAGACCGGTAGCGGGTAAACCGGGAAAGTTTGTACTTCCCAATGCCGCTTATCATATGTCATAACCGAAGAAGAAAAGATTCCTGCAGGTGTTGCATGATTTGAAAGTTCCCACAGGTTTCTTAGGATCATTCAGCAAGAAAATAAAAATTGTGAAAGGCAAGATCGATGGGCTGAAAAGTCATGATCACCATGTTATCGTGGAGCACCTTTTTCCATTTGCCCTCAGGACTTATCTCCCCGAATCGGTTGGTCTAGTAATCAACGACGTATGTTGTTTTTTCATAGAGTTGTGTGCTAAAACACTGGAGGTTGTGGCGCTGGATAAACTAGAAAATTCTGTTGCGTTGATACTTTGCAAGTTTGAGTGTATTTTCCCACCGTCATTCTTCGATATCATAATACACTTGACGGTTCATCTTGCAACTGAGGCTAAGTTAGCCGGACCGGTACAATATCGATGGATGTATCCCGTCGAGAGGTACGTGTAATTTTTCGTTTCGTGCAATTTATAAATTTATTGTTGTCCTGTATGTGCGTATTTATTTATTCAACATATTTTCATTAGGTACCTCTACACTCTTAAAAAGTATATACGCAATAAAAATTGACCAGAGGGTTCTATCATACAAGGTTATCTTCTTGATGAAGCAACCACATTTTGTTCCCTCTATCTGGACGAGAACATTGAGACAAGACTTAACTGGCCTCGAAGAATTCAAGACGGGCCATATGGTAAAGCCGAGTATAAGAGGGTAGACACTATGTTTATCAACATGATATACCGGTTTATCTTGCTTAATTGCGCATGTCTTGATCAAATTAGAGAGTAAGTTTTTTTGGATTAATTGTTATATTTGTGTTTGTGTGTGTAAGAAATGATATAATATTAATGTCACCATTATTTGTCGAAAACAGAATTTATTTTAACGAGGTACGTGAGGGGCATCCTGATTGGAACGAAGAACGATTGGAAAAATATCATCAGGATAATTTTTATGATTGGGTCACAGATCATGTAAGTTATTCGAATAACATTTTATTGCTATCAGTTTCAATCTAAACTTGTATCGTTATGTATTTTTCGTAAAATTTGTTTTGTTAGATCCATGATCCGAACTTGTCTGCATCATTTGAGAGTGATTCAAGATGTTTAGCTCAATTTCCTAGTATGGAGGTTGCATATTACAAAGGATTTGGTGTCCTTGGATACAAATTCAAAGTTAAGGACATAGAAACAACTAGAACTACTCAGAATAGTGGGATTGCGACGGTAGGATCGGACGGTGTGATTTATTATGGGTACTTAAATTGTATACTCGGCATCCACTATCCCGGACGATCAGAACGCTTTTATATATTCCAGTGTACTTGGTACGATACGCGGACCGATACGGATAAGTGGAGAAGCAATCTTGGGACTTGGAAAAATGAATATGGATTGACCAGTGTGAACACACTTCAATTTTACGGTCAGGAAGATCCGTTTATCTTTCCGAACCAAGAGTTCTAAGTATACTACTCACAGTGTTTGAAGCATCCGGGATGGAGTGTTGTATGCCGATGGAAACCCAGAGATGTCTACGATGTCCCAGAATTCGAGGACAGCGATGAGGATGAAGAAGAGAGAAGGCTTAGAGTGCTCCGACCGTCTGTTTCGAAGGACGGCATGTCTTCGGCCGATCATGAAGTTACGTGGGTTAGAAATGACATCGACGATGAAATCCAAGTAGATATGTATAATGCGCCCACGAAACGAAAATGGTTATCAGTAATGTTATATTATTACTTCACATTTTACGATCTATACATATATAGTCAATACTTTTAATGATTGTCTAATGCGTCCACGAACCGTTTATCTAGATTTGATGACGATGTCGGGAGCAGCGAGGGGCGGCAGGAGCTCCAGCCGCGGTAGAAGCAGAGGCAGAGGCAGAGCGGTTCTGCGCCCGGAAAGCTGCGTAGGGAGTTTCAGAGGGCCGGTCTTGCACCCAGATCGGAGACCCCTTCGGATGCCTCCTTCCGTGTGGATTTTGCCACACCTCCAGGTATATTGCACACATATCCATTTTGAATGTAATATTATAGATATTCATGCCTGTTTATGTCAAAATTACTTAGATTGTCAATGTTTGATTGTCTAGTTGTTGGTGATGCGTCCACATCAGGGACAGAGGCCACTCCCGCTCCTCCAGGTATGTTTATATATCATATAGTGCATGTATATTGATTTAGAATGCTATATCATAAATACACACACATTCCTTTGGCTCTTACTTAGATAGTAATTTTTATTATTGTCTTGCTGTAGGTGGTGACACCACTGCACCTACGGGTATGTTTATATATCCTATAGTGCATGCATATTGATTTAGAATGTTACATTATTGATCTACACATTCTTTTTGCAATTACTTATATAATATATTTTTAATTGTCTAATTATAGGTGGTGCGTCCACATCTGACGCAGGGGCCACTCCTGCCACTTCCGTACCCTCCGCATCGTCTGTAAGTTAGTATGAATAAATATAAAATATTTATTCATTTTACATATGCTCTATAGAATAAATATGAACTTCATGGAAATTTAGCGTTAATGTTTATTTTCTAGTTGGAGGGGATGCGTCCACATCCGGGACACCGGCTGTTCCTCACCGGAGGAACTATCATCCCGCTCGTGCTGCTGCCCGGGCCCAGGCTCGTGCTTTAGTCACCGGAGGTATATATCACACTTCAATTTTCGTTTAACCTTGATTTCTTAATACAACTTTGTCTTAATATTGATTGTCTTGATATTTCTTGCAGACGCAGGGTCTTCCCCATCCCCACAGGGGGACTCGAGGCCTGAATCAGTCCCATAGGCTATGGCCTGATAGAGCTTGGGGGGAGGCAGCATTCCCCCTCTTTTTCACCCTTGACTATCGCTATACCGGTACTCATGCCGAGAGGTTCGGCCGGTATATGGGGTATGAGAGCCGGCTTGTGAAGAACTATCCACTTCACGTTGAGTGGGGCGAGCAGCACCGACGCTTATTCGCCCTCTTCTTTGATCAGGCTCGGGTATTAATATATATTTTTATTTGATTTATCCAATATATTTATTATTAACACTTGCAATCTAATAACAATGTTTTTTTGTATTTTCAGCATGATTACGATTTTCAGCCTGTATCCGACCCTGATCACCCTGGGAGGGTGCTCGACCTTCATGCTCTGTACAATGGCCTGATGAAGAACATGCAGACCAAGGTCCGATACAACAGGAATGAGCTGAAGGCCGACTGCTACTCCCTGTGGATGGCGACCCCCGAGGCAGAGAGAGCGGCCCTCCTATCTACTCCGGCGTTTGCGAGAGTCGACGTAGAGACATGACCTCTATTGTGCGAATATTTCCACTCTCAACGCAAACAGGTATGTATTTTAAATGTAATTCATTGTTTATGATATAATTTATTTTTTTGTGTTCCTTAATTAGAAAACTAAATGTGAATGCGTTGTGCAGAAACAGGCCGCTCAAAATACAGAGAATAGGAAGTCGGCGAAGAGGGGTCGCCCCACTTATACAGGTGGCTCGAGGAATATTACTCGAGCCATGGAGTTATCGGTAAATTATAATAGACCGGCCTTTGTGATATAATGCAATATTAAGAGTTATTTTCTAATATATCTAATATTAAGAGTTATTTTCTAATATTGCAGACAGCTCAGACCCTGGTGCAAGGTGGTACACCGAGCGTGCTGTCCGCATATCTTGCCGTCCACGGCACCTCGACAGATCCCGCCACGGGCGAGCTTCGATATCCCGACGTCGCTACCCAGGAGTATTGCGTAAGTGTTAATATTTATTCAACCCCTATTTGAAATTTTAGTTTTGGAAGGTTCAAATTTAAATTTTATACTTATACTTTATTGCTTAATATGGGTGTAGGAGCAGGTGGTTGAGCAGGACGAGGCATCGGGGATCGATTTTACCGGACAGAGCGATCCGAGGCTGCTGACCCCAGTCCTGGACGCCGCACACGGAGGGCACCACGGAGGTTGGGAGAGAGGCCGGGGACTGGGCCCTAGCAGGGCCCATATGAGGTTGGACTCCACCCCGGCGGTTACTTCTTCCGTCTCCAGTAAGCGGCGTGTCCAGCAGGAACTGGAGAGCTTGAAGGCCACCGTTTAGGAGTTGAAGGAGATGCTGGTATGGATACTACTTAATAGTAAAATATCATGTCATAGTATAGATATCAACATATCCAATATTAGTACGTAGCCCGAGCTTATTTGGTTGTAGACTTAGCTTTGATTAATCATACATACATATCTAATTAAAATAAACTACGGTTTTCCAAACTAGATATCCAAATGGGGTTTCGAAATAACTTGATAATGATACGAATTCGAATAATACACAGTTCTTACACGCTTATTACACACGTTAGGTCCAGACGCGACAGGGTACATCGGCCGAGCCTCCACATGCATCTCCTTCGGCTGCGGCTCCGCAAGCCGCTAGATCGGCTGCGGTTCCGCAGACATCTCCTATAGCTCCACCGCCCGCTCAGACTCCAGCAGCCGCAGCTCCGCAAGCCACTACCTCGACGGCGGCTGCGCAGACCACATCGCCAGTTCCACAGCCCGCTCAGACTCCCGCACGCTCCGAATTGCATGGTTTATTGACCGAGGAGCAGGCACGCCAGATTCTAGCGTTTATCAAAGGTGGAGCTGGGCCGAGCTAGGGTAGCTTTTTTATTCTTATTTTTTGAAACATGTATTTATTTATATGATACATATTGTACTACATTTTGGACGATATTGATATTGGTGGTCCTACGGTGTTTATATTTATATCATATTCTGTTTTTTGGTTTCTTTTGTATATTATATGCGTGAGATGTGATTATGAATACTGTGATATATGTTGTGTGATGATTAATTTTATATTTGATCGATGTATATATTATTGTGCACATGGCGAGAAAAAAATAGGCAGACCTTTTTTTAAAAAAAAAACTGATAATATGTACCTACGGATTAATCCGTAGGTACCAACGTTGCCCCTACGGAGTAATCCGTAGGGGCGAAATATCAGGATAACTGATATTTTCCCCTGTGATCTCAGTATCAGGGGGTTGAGCTTGCCCCTATGGATATATCCGTAGGGGCACACAAATGGCCCTACGGAGTTATCCGTAGGGGCAAAATATCAGGAATCCTGATATTTTGCCCCTACGGATATGTACATACGCACGTATCCGTAGGGGATATTACTTGGCCCTACGGATTCATCCGTCGGTACAAGTAATCTATTTTAAAAAACCGTAAATAAAATAAATTTTTTCCCCTACGGCCTACTCCGTAGGGAAAACGGGACCTACACATAACTCCGTAGGGGCAAGTTTTTGTCCGTAGGGGCAAGTTCAGGGCTTCAACATGCACCTACGGCGTTTGTACCTACAGAGTATTTTCTTGTCCCTACTGCTATAGCCGTAGTGGCAGGGGTTTGCCCCTACGGATAAATCCGTAGGGGCAAGCCTTATTTGTAGTAGTGATAATTATTGGTATATATTTATACCTTTTTACGAAACCCCAATTTTGCAAATTGGGTAGCTTTCGCGAAATATATTATTTTAATATTAAATTCCATAAATAATATTTTATATTTTCTGAAATGTTACAAGGGTTTAGTGAAGAGGTAGCTTGGATTGGTGGACTTCGGGTGGATCATCTTCGGCACGAAGATCATCAGAGGAAGTTCGTACAACCTTCAAGCGGAGCCTAGTGGAGTCGCGTGGACTACAACCCAGAGTATTAGAAGAGAAGGACACGGTATACAAAGGTTGTAGCATTCTTCTCTTTGCGAGTATTTGTGATATCATCATAATTAACCCTAATAATCTAGTTAGATTCTAGGTTAGTGTTCATTAGCACCATAATTTTCGAGAATTGCATGTGTGATGCCCGTTTTAACCCTACCGTGGTGCTAGTAAACACTTTCATGGTATCAGAGCCAAACTAGAACATTTGGGTAGGTTTTTACGATGTTAAAGTGTTCGATCGGTTTTCGAAGTCCGCAAAATATGTTGTTTCTGTTGATTTTTTCAAAAGTTGAAATTTTCGAGATTAAAAATTTGCAGAAAATCGTGCAGGTGATTCTATGGAGCCCCAAGAAAAACGAAGGCCTAACTCAACCAAGTTGCCGTGGAACCGCCGCACTCTTGGTGAGTTGTGGACTCCAACTTCTTCTGCTGCTCCATTGTTATTTTTGGCACTTTATGGATGTTTTTAATGAGACTCAAGTTGTTGAGCTCTCTGGGATTTGTGGGTGTTTGTTAAATCGATCAAAATTTTTAACGTCGTATGGATGATGATGCTATGTGATACAATTTTTAGAATCCAAATAATTGGTTTTGTGAAAACTAGTTAGTATTTTGTAAACCTAGCATGTTAGTATCTATTGATCGATTGCCACAGAGTTTCGATTCGGATCAAAACTCCCTCACAATTGCGTATAGTACGCGATCACTTAGTCAGGAATCTTGTTGAATTATCTGAAGGCATATTGAAAAAAGTTTTCAATTTGTGACTAAAATGCAAGGTTTATATGTTAGGCATGAAATTTGGAATATAAGATATTCCGGGTTTATCATGTCTAAGGAAATACGGATTCTAATTATTGTAGTTTTTCTATTTCTTTTCTACGACCGTAAGTGTAATATATGGGGTATCCCAAATCTCGTTGCTATACGTCAACGAAATTTGGGATACGCGTATTTACTTACGTTGATGATATGAGATATTATGTGTTGCTGTGAAATGTTTTATTGGATTATCGTGATTGAATAGCCGGGGGTTTTACGTGAGATGAGAGTTTTTTTATTTTCAGTCATGTAAAAATATATATAATATGCTTTTATTGGGGCACTTCCGGATTCAGGATGATATTACCATTGATGTATATTATTTACTTTTCCGCATTAGGATAGACCCAAGGCGGTGAGCACAAGTAACCGGGTTATAGAGTCCACAGGGAGACCATCTCGAGGAGTCAAGACCGGGTCTCTTAACTCTTGAATTGGTAGGGTTGCTTGCCGCTCTCGTAGGTGTCTATGGGCTGTGGGTTTGGATATTCATCACGACCGTGGAATCCGTGTTTTACATTACTGGCTGAATTTAAAACATGGACCTCCTAGTATATCCAATATTTCATATGTTTAACTTCTGCTGCAATGTTCTGTGATGTTGATCATAAAATTGCGTGAGACGAATGCTGTATTATATATATGATATATAATAAACGTTGCTTATGTTTTGCACTCGCGCTAGTCCAGCCCCCGCTCTGTGATTGATTAGGAGTTTTGTAAAATTTAAGAAAATACCGCAATCAAGACAGTGTCTCTTGGTAGCTAGCCGGTTGAGTACGGGTCGATCCACAGGGAGATGGATTGTAACGTTTCAGAAAATATAAAATATTATTTTTGGAATTTAATATTAAAATAATATTTTTCCCGAAAACTGCCGATTTGCGAAATTGGGGTTTTCGGAAAAAGGTATAAATATATACCAATAATTATGAAATAAATGGAAATTAAAATGATTTATTCATTTAAATATATAATTAAAGGATTTGGCATTTTTAAAATTTATTTTATGCAGTTTTGATAAAAACCCGATTAGTGCACTGCTAATCGTGATTAAGCCAAATCCGCATTTCTACAGTTTTCCATGGTTAGTGCACCATGACATGTTTCATTTTGTTACATCTTTCATTTCTTTTGTGTTATGGTTTATTGGTGGAGAGAAAAGAAATGATTAATGGAAAAGTCAATGGAGACATAATGATTAGGTTAGGTGAGCTTTGGAGAGAGAAAGAGAGTGTGAATTAGTGAGAGAGAAGGGGGGCTGCTGCCCATTCTTTTTCCCCCATCTTTTTTTTGAAATCCTTCATCTCTATAACTCCACAACCCTCCAAAAAAATATCTAGATCTATCTCCAACCATGCCCCAAAACTCTACACTCCCTTCACAAAACTTTATCCCCTCTTCAACCTCTACACGATGGACCGAGCAAAATGGGATTTTGACGACGTTGGGAAGTTAGTGCTGCCTAGAGTGGACTAGATGAGGTATAATTTCTTCCCTTTAGATTAGATTTGTGAGATATCATGTTTAGATGTCGTTTTGTGAAGATTAGTGGACATTGGGAAACCCTAGTGAATGTTTGAGTGTTGGTTTGAATTGGGTGATACCTAGTAGCTGTTAACTGAACTTAGGTGTTGTTTAGTGACCTGGACCAGACCCTAGAAACCCAAAACACGGATTTAGAAACCCGACATCGGATAAATGTGTGATCTGTGAAGGTATTTTGGAATCTGGAGCAACCCGGGGACACTAGAAATTATTTTGGAATTACTAGGAGTCGTGCAGGCACCTAGGAAGCTACCACTGAGACCCGAGCCCCTAATTCAAACCTACGGCCGCAGATTTAATCATTATGGCCGCAATTTGTGGCAAGAGTAGGATGGAATGGTTCCAGATTTGGTCCATGGCTCATTTTGTACTAAATTAGACCCCTCCTATATGTAGTTTTGGCTAATTGTCATCTGGGGAAAATCTGGGAGCATTTTGGTGTGTTTTAGGCGATGTTTTCCGTATTTTTAAATGCACTTTCTTGATATTTGGATTTGTATTTGGTTGTCGGGTGTTCGTACATTGACAACAGGGGTTGTTTGATTGATTTGCACCGTTAGGCCATAGGTTCTAACCTGTGAGCACACTGTGCGCTGTATCGATTTTCTACGTCGATTTTAAAACGTATTGCGATTGGTTATTATTGTAGGTACCCTCGCATGGATTCCGAGGAGAAGAAGCGTGGCGTCATCGATTTGGGCGAGAGAAGACAGGTGAGTAGATCTATATCTACCGGGGAAGTCGGGTGGATGGCGTATAGCACCCCCGCAAACTTCTGATGGAAACCGATTTATAGAGTATGGTTAGGAAACCTAGATTAGGAAACTAGGGTTAGAATATAGATAGCTATGTAGTCACATTAGAAACTAGAGGTTAGTTAAGTGTGATATGCTACTACTACCCTAGGATGAAGTTTAGCGATATTACCGCTTAGGGTTCTGTAGGACTAGATAGTCGATGTAGATGCGTCATCCGAACCATACCTTTTTCTAAACTAAAGAATCGTATGTATCTTTTAAATGTATAACTTGAGGGATGTTACGGATTTTCAAATGATATCTTTTCCTTAAAAGCACCGTAACCCATGTTTCCAAAACTACGATTCACTTCTTTAAAAATCCGATTGTATGGTTCGGAAGTGTTTGTTAGTTTAGATACTTATACATAGTAGAGATAGCATGTTTATGTAAATTCGACATGATATGAGATATAAATGCGATGAAAGAATACAAGACGAATTTGATGATATGATGAGACGATGATATGATGTGATGGTATACGGATGCGAGTCGATCGAGACGATTTATACCCTGCCGATCCCCTGATATGAGATTATTGCAGATGCGACCCGGGACATAGGTATATAGGGTTATATATATATATATATAGAATGTTGTGAATCATGGATGATAGGCCGTATGTGATATTAGGCCGTATCCTCATTTGTCTTAAAGGATGATAGGATCCCTATTAGCTTAATGCCGCCGCACGATGATATTCCGTGCGTGATGAGTTGACTTGATGATTGATCCTTACCCTTGACTAGAGGTTGTTGTAAGATGAATTATACCGTACGCGATGTTTTTGGGCTAGTTGTCGATTGATAGATTCACCGACTCGGACATATGATAGTTATGTATACCTTATAGCTGTTAGCTGATGATTTACTTGCTGCATTCATGATATTATTATTGCATCGCATATACCTGTGATAGTACACCTGCACCATTATCGATGATGCGTATGTTACACGTACACATATTTGCCAGCTCACACACTTCATCATCGATAATTTCCATGTCACTACACAGTAGAGTTGTTGCATCATGACATATACATAGATACATTCATACTTGCGGATATACACATTCGTATATCCATATTGGTGTACATATACCTTGATACACCCATACTTGTGCACATACACGTTGTATATTCATATTTGTGCACACATACATGGTACATCTATACTTGTGCATATTCATATTGTACCTATATAGATAACTGGTTTTATTGGGAAATTGGGAACCGCAAGTCATATTTTAAAAACTGGAATCATTTTAAAAGAGCGGTTTTCCTTTTAATGTGTCATATCACTATTCCATATTGCATGATACACGGATATGCTCGCATTTCTTTTTACATGTCGCATACATCATGCTGTATTATTTTACGCATTGAGATATGCTGTTTTCATGAGATTTCTGGATTTGAGAACCGTGGATATTTCAAATGAGATTATGTATTGTTTTAAAAACCCGGTTTCTCTTGATATGATATTTCAGTGCGTCCACCATGTGTTTTTCTCGGTTCTGAGAGTGGCATGTGAAACCCGATTCGAGGAGTGGTAGGCACCGTCTGCGGGTACATGGTGGACCCGGTGAGGTCCCCCGGGGCAAGAAGACTCATATATGTTAGACGGTGAGCCCGGCAGGGGGAGCACTACCTACCGGTGATTGTATGTAGACTCGGCTGTTATCCGAAGGATACCGACCGGAGTAGCGAGATGGATATGAAGGCCGACCAGGGAGTGCGGCGCTTGAGGGCCGATCTGAGGATGCAGCGCCTGAGATATATGAGGATTTACGTGCCGATGCTTGGCACGGTTTTTATGATGTTTTCGAGTGTCGATGCTAGGCACTCAGGTTCCATGATTTGATGTGTCGGGAGGGACACCGTTGATATATATATCCTCATACTTTCATGCAAACTCTTTATTGATATTTACATGCATGATATTGTTGCGTCAGTGGTTGACGCGTGGATTAGATCCACATACATACATACATACACTGATGTTACTATGGGAGATTATACACATGTTTATAGACATTGATTCATGGGTGGACGAGATCCACATATCTGCATACCTTGATTATGGTTGGACGATACCCATATACATGCATTGATTATTACTGTTGGATGTTATCCGCGCGCACATAGGTTGTGACGACCTTGTTGGCACATATACGACCCGGTCACCCTAGATATCATAGTATTACCTGTATGATATAGTTGACCTAGGAGTCGTTGTTTATTCGATTTCTACTTGTAAATATATTTCTATTCACGAGTTGGAAACTCACCCCCGTTATGCCACGGTTCTTGTAAGTTGACCGCTTGGATCAGTAGCGGCTTCGCTGGCATACAGTTCCATTCGGGTGTTTTGCATTGGTAGGTGGGGCATTTGTATCGTACCCACTCTTGTATTATATTTCATATTGTATCTAGTTAACTCCATCAATCAATCAAAATTAGAATTTGTATAAGTAATGAGACTTAGTGAGACTTGTAGTTGCGAGATTTGAGCGATAGGTTTTACATTCACTTTTGGGGTTATATTTGCTCATTTCTTTATCTTTTGTGGTGAACTTCGCCGTTGGGCGTCGTATACTTATTTATACTGTTTTGCGTGGTTGTGATCCGCCGTTTGGCGAAGAGCTAGCTCCCGCTTGGGGATGCCATTATTCTTGCTATGTATTTGTGGTTTTGGATCAAAATATACAAAAGAGGGGCTGCCGAAATTTTTTTTAAAAGACGAAATATGTTTTCAAATCGGTAAATTTCACTTGCATCATTCATATTCCTTTTCTATGCATTAAGAAAACTTGTTTTCATTATACCCTTATTTCAAAACCTCACTTCCTTTATTTTTCTAAAAGGTTTAGATTTCTGGGTTTCAGCTTACTTGAATTCCGTTACGCCTTTAGACGTTGCGTGATTCAAGTCCTGGTCACGAGCTAATATTTTGGGTCGTGACAAATTTAGTATCAGAGCACTAGGTTTAACCTTTGTTCGTGTCTATGTTTGACTATGCGGAGTCTAGGGCGGGTATGTATTTCGGAACCTAGGCTTGACCTTACGGAACTTAGACTTGAACGGGGGGTATTAGAACCGAACATTCGTTTCATAGGCTGACCCTGATTGATGGAGTAGGTAGCTTGAGTAGAGTAACGTACCGTACGTATGTTCCACGGTATATTTACGATACGATACTCCACTTAAGAAACCTTAGGATATACATATTTTTGAGACCAGTGATTCTCTTGTATCCATGATTATACATCCATTGGAGATCCTCGATTCTATTTGTTTCCATGATCATACTTTCATTGATGCTGTTCCTTTTCATGATCATGTATCCATTCTGGATATGTCGTTTTCTTTCTTGCCATTGATTTGCTCTCTTCAATACTCGATTGAGGTTCCTGTCACCATTGTTTGGGCGCAGTTTGAGCTGCTGCTAGTGTTACGGTCAGGGCGAGCTCGTCCGGTACGAGGGCCGACCATTGTGTATTCTGGTGACATGGGAACGTCTCGAGTTAGCATTGATGATTGTGACCTCTTGTGGAGGCGAGTGCTCGGTTTTATATCGGATGATCG
Source organism: Agapanthus africanus (assembly GCA_030015575.1). Lineage (NCBI taxonomy): Eukaryota > Viridiplantae > Streptophyta > Magnoliopsida > Asparagales > Amaryllidaceae > Agapanthus > Agapanthus africanus. The sequence goes on from CM057346.1 coordinate 358,736,623, forward strand.
AGCCATTGTTAGAGCTTCCAGTTGCGAGAGGACTGTTGATGTACAGCATACCTCAAGGATTTGATGTCGCCTACCGTGCAGACAGGTGACCCAGCTGTTGCTGAGATGATGGGATGTCGCTTCCAGAGCTTACGAGCTAAGACCGCCGGAGTTACCAAGCAGAAATGCGACAGTTGATAGCTAGTCTACCCCGATTTGAGAGACGAAGGTGATTCGTCCGATTTATGCCCCGAAGCAGGCCCAGTTGAGTTGAAGATTTCCAGTGTGGAGAGTATTACTCGGATCTAGAGCAGACCGATTTAGAGATGACCGCCAATGTATCGCCTTTCCTGGAGGATTGAGGCGCTGTTCAGCGTACAGACGAATGAGCCAGTTGTTGCTGCAAATGACGAGGTATCGCCAGAGGTTTGAGCTACTGCAGCATAAGTATATGCTTAGAGATATGATGGAAGATCGCTAGCCACCCAAGGGTGAAGGACTAGGACATGTGATTCGTTCGCTACCCGATGCGAGGTCATCAGATAGATTGATTCCAGCTAGAGACGACTTCACGTAGATTCTTTGAGAGTCGATAGAGACGATCGAATGTCAGGAAACCATATTCCAAGTTTAAAGTATTCGGAAAGACGTGCAAGCAATTCTATGGACCCTCTAGAAGAATGAAACCCTAACTCGACATAATGACTGTGTGAAAGCCTTTGAACCTTAGGGTATATGGCAGTTCCACGGCGCCATTAGTGAGGCTTGGGTTTGCCCTTCTACGGCTGGATCACTGATGCTGTGGCATGTACTCGATACTATTAAACTGTACCGAAGATGTTGATCTCTTGAGGGATTATGAGGTTTTGACATATCGATCGGATGGTTCGACATCATTCGTGTTAGTTATGTATATGCCCTAGAGGCCATTGTTGTACATATGATGTATATTATAATGGATGCTTGGATATATATAGAGATGACTTTCTTGCTCGTCATGATAGTATGCTATTTGGTTTCACTTTATCTTAACATGTTGACTTGTATTGGTTTACTGTTTTTCTCTCACATGTTGATAAAGCCCTTAGGATCTGTACTCGACTACTAGGACTATGATGAGATCATACTAGTGGGGCCATGGTAGTCGATGAGTACATCCTATAACTGTTCCTAGTCGAGGGTATATCGAGACAGGGCATCGATACACCAGAGTAGACTAGCGTATACGCATCTTGACCCATATGATGGGCGATGGATGATCCCATATCCATCGGTGTTTGACATCAGAGATGGTGTACGGGTGCTCAGTAGAGACTGGGTACACTGGACGGACTCGCTGAGAACTCCCAGATGGTGATATACAACACGTCAGATGGCAGTTCTCCGGTGACACTGGTACAGGGTAGTCTGTAGACCCGAGATCGTCATAGAGTCTTGTGTGATTCCCACTGTGCTTTGATTTCCACCTTACCACATCCAAGAGGACGTGCAAAATGGTGGCTTTTGGGTACAGTCCCGAATCACATGGAGGCAATGAGCGATAGGAGGGGATTCGTCTCTCCCGGTATAGGGAGTTGATGTTGTGCTATGTTCGATTGGCTATAACTGGAAGTCCCTGGCCAGGGCTGATATAGAGATTTACTGGTAAGTGTTACTAGTAGTTTCTCGACCCGTTATGAGCCACACATCGACACGACTTATCGGTTACTGGGGTCTGACGTTTACCACCCCTAGACTTGATATGCGACATATCAGACGAACAGACCAGACTATACGGGAGTGTTATTGATTGGATTCACAGGAGAACGCACAGGCTAGCCTGTTGATCTTCTGATCGCTCAATACCTGGGTGGCTGTTACGTTTAGCTGACCGCTTGCAGCTTGTGGGTGTTTGATATGATCATCACCTGCTACCGGCGTATTGACGATTCTTTAGAGTCCTATACAGAGGTTTCTTGGCTCAGGCGAAACGGAGTAGAGGCACATATGTGATATGTGCAGGACCAAGAATAATGCGATATGAGATACCGTATTATATTCTCGCGATATTTTAGATATGAACCGGGACATCGGATCAAGTGTTGATTCGATGAATCGGTACATGATATATTAGTCGGTAATATTCGATATAGCCGGATCGTCGGATCAAGTGTTGATTCGATGATTTAATGTATAATAATATATATGATATATTGTATTACATTATCTAATATTGGCTCGCTTTATTATTTCATTTTCTCACTGGATGATACATTGATATATATGCGATATATATTAATTGTATTATTTTCTTTTGTTGCAAATATATAATATATATGTGATATATATTATTGTGACATGATATGATTTATTATTAAACATGTTTAAGGATGATTAAATGAGGTTAGGGTTTGATTAGGGTTAGTTGCTTCATGCATATTCTAGAAGCTTTTCCTTTTGTCAAGTTTAAGATATTATGGTTGATATTTCTTGGTGACTCATTTCTAAACCTAACCAAACCCCAACTCTAGTTTATTCTCTACAAACTCTTAGCCACTCATCCTTGACCATGGTTGATATATCAATCATATAGATTTCTTTTCTATTCATCACAAAAGAAATTATCATTTTCCATTATCATCTTCTTCTCTCTTGATTTTGAGCTCAATAGAAATTCATTTTGTGATGATAAATTATGAGAAAACGATTTAAAAAGAAAGCATAAATACTACTCTCTCATCCTCATCTCATCTAGCCCATGAGATTAGTGTGTTCATCTCTTTAGAGTGAGAAAGCTTGAGTTATTGAAACTTCGACGTAGATCATCGGAGATTTGGAACACTTCAAGCTAGCATGGATCGTTCGAGTCGTGGAGCCTCTCTTGAGTCCGGTAGATCGTGGATCGCGGCGAAGGGACTTCTACTCGGAGCTTGTGAAGCGAATGAATGGACTACAAAGGTTGTAATCCCTCACACTTAGCTTAAAAGATGTAATCTTGTATGCTTAACCCTAATAATCTAGCAAAGATCCTGTCTTTGGGTTGTTCGGCACATGTAAAATTTTATTCGTGCATGTTTGATGCGTTATGAACCTTCATAAGTGTGCCTAGAAACCCTACAGTGGTATCAGAGCCTAGCTAGAGCATTAGGAGATGTGTTTACGAAGTTAAAACTCCGATCGAACCCGAACCGACGAAAATAACCCCCTCTCTGGAAATTTTTCAAAATCTGGGATTTTTCTGAATTAAAAATACCTTAAAAAATCAGCAGGGAATTCTAAGAATTACCATGAAACACGGGCCCACAACTCCACTAAACCGCGGCTGAACCGAGGCGGAAACCTGCATTCCGCGGCGGTTCCGTGGCGGAATTTTAGAATTGTGACACGTGGTTTTCATGGTAATATCCGTAGGTGCTTGTTGATGCTTCTGGGTATTTTTAAAAGTGATTCAAGTGTTGTTTAATCTGGGGTTTATTTTGTAATCGTAGATTCGATCGGAAAATTTAAATTCTTTATTTTTGGATATTTAGAAACTGTTAAACTATTTGAACGGATATCATTAACTCACTTTTTCCCGGCACGGCAAACTTTTAAGTGTTGAATTTTTATCGGGTTTAAATCTTTCGGAAAAATTGTACAAGTTAAGCGGTGGACCCTCTAGAAGACAACAAACCTTAACTCGATTATGTGACCGTCTTGAACTTCCTTTTGAACCTTCGGGTTTGGGGCAGTACGGCGTGCCACATGTGAGGCGTTGGCTTGACCCTTCTACGGCTGGATCACTGGTACTGTGACATATTCTGGGATTATTTGAACTCCGCTCAAGTGTTGAGCACTTTAGGAAATTTAGGGTATTTGATTATGTAAGTGCACGGCGGCGCCCCGGCCGTCAATCCGACGGCCAAATGCGGAAGCGGTGATAAACATTAATTTTTACTTGAACTGGCAAACCGCCGCGCACTAATACCCGGATCGAACCACTAACTAGTCCTAGCTATCTACAAGAAAGGGAAGAGAGATATACCGACAGATCCGAGTCCTCCGGTCTTCTCGTCGTCGTCCCGATCTCCTGCGGAATGTCCCGTCTCCTCCTCGTCGCCGGAAGTGCACCACATCGCCTACTTCTTTTACGGGCTCCCACCTCAATGCCGAGGCAACTCGGGCACGAAGCTGGCTAGTCGACGTGCCCAAGAATTGCTGTAGAATATCTAGTGAGCAAGTCTCATTTGGGGTTGTAGGAATTGCCTTTTGGTGGAGGGATTGAACTTGGAGCTTTATGGATTGATCAAGTGGGATTTTTGCAACATGAAATGAGCTAAAAACCCACACCATAAATTTTGGACAGCCCCCAAATGGGAGTGGCCGGCCAAGCTAATGGAGAGGAGAGAAAGGAGTGAGTGGGAGAGAGTAAATCAAAATGGGAGCCATTCTCATCTAATACCAAAGAGAGAGAGAGGAAAGCTATCATGCAAAAGAAATGATAGCAAGGTAAACTCAACACTCAACACCACCATCATCACCTCACAAAGTCCAACCATCATGAACCATGATGACTCAAAAAGTCATGCCATCATGAAGAAATCAAGTCAAAGGATGGTGCACATCATGAAAGCCATCATGATGCAACAAGATGCAAAGAACCCCCTCCACTAATGCCTATTTGCAACAATGCAAATAAACCCTCCTCCACCAATCTACGGCCAATGAACGAAACAATGGAAATCGGCCGAAACGGAAAGCAAACTGGCAACTCCAGAAAACTGGTCCCGTAATAAATTACAGGAAAACCCCGATACTGTGCATACACACCCGCATTTGTATTTCGACCGAAATACAAATGCAATGAGACAAAATCTACACTGTACTATACTAGGATCCGGCTTATACCAAAGCCGGCTAGTAATATCCGTTCGATCCTGATCCGTGCAATACCGCACGTATCTGATCGAACCCTGCCATATATCCATACGGCCTATAGTACAGACTGTCCGATCCTGATCCGTGCAATACCGCACGTATCTGATCGGACCTTGCCATATCTCCATACGGCTTCTACAACCTTTCGCCCGAAAGCTGAGTAACTGAAATGTGGGGGACTCTAAAGACTCATCAACACCTTGGTTGTGGATCTAACCACTAGCACGTTAGAAGTATAAGCCAATACATAACGGGCTACCAGGTATTGACCAAAAGGGACGTCTGTGAGCGAACTCAGCCTGACTCCCTACTGAGCCTGTCAGTGACAATATCCGTACAGTCCGGTCCATTCGTCTATGAGCATCGCATGGCGGGCCTAGGGGGTTGGTAAAAGTCAGACCCCCAAAAGCGGTACAAGTCGTGTCGGAGTGTAGCCCAGAACACCCTGAGATACTACTGGAATACCTACCAGTAAATCTCCTTGCCTCGGCCGAGGGCTTCGTGTAATGGCTCTCCTAGACACAGCACGACCTCACCCCCAATACCGGGAGAGACGAACCCCTGAAGATACGCTCACTGCCTCCATGTGGCTCGGGACTGTACCCAACTAAAACCTGTTTGCACGACTCCTTTGAGCCGTGGTAGGGTAGTAATCAAAGTACAGTGGGAACTCACACGAGACAAATGACGATCCCCAGGTCGATGAACTAACCTGTACACATGTCACCAGGGAACTGCCATCTGACGTCTGGTATATGACCAACTAGCATGTTCCCGGCGAGTCCTGTCCGGTGTACTCATAACCCAATGAGCACCTGTATACATCTTAGGTGATCCAACTGACACCAGTGGCTTGTGAGACCGGCCACCGCCCCTCGTCGGGGTCTCGACTGTATACACTAGTCTACTCGGGAGTATCGATGCCCTGTCTCGAAACTCACACGACTAGGGACCATTTAAGGATATGCTTATAGACCCCAGCTCCCACTTATATGATCGCCCTCATACTGCTGGTGGTCAAGCAAGAATCCTAGGGGCTCTATCAACGTGTAATAGCAACTTGTCAGGTCACCTGAAACAGTACACGATGATAAAGGCAAACCAGATAGCATACTATCATCTTGAGTAAGACTGTCCTACCGGGATAGGTCCTCCCTCAATCATTGCAATCACGTGCCTGTGATCCAATAATTGACTCTGAGGGCACTATCTCCAACAATCTCCCACTTGCACTCAAGGCTAATTATTGCGATGTCGCATACTCACAGCCCGTGTGATACCGAACACCCAACTCCTCTACTAGTCAGTCTCACAAAGCTCGTTTGCGAAACCCTTGCGTTCGAGGAATAGCCTCAGTGAGTGGATCCGCCTTGATGCTTCTTTCTATGTCTCTCTAAATCTCAAGTTCGCGAAGAAAACCATCTCCCGAAATGAGCAATACCTGTCTTAGAATGTGTCTGGATGTCTGATGGGACATAGCTCATAAATGAACTCCAAATCCAAACTTCTTAGACTGTATCGACAACTGAACTTAATCAGTATCCTGCGCTATGCCTCCCTCAGTATTGGCTTGGACCACCTGTCCAAAATACTGCCCCTCGTCAGAAGGAAAAATATAGCTCTGACAACCTCCTTGTCGTCCATGTCACCTTGGAAGCCTGGAGTGATAACTGTTTCCCGAATGAGGCTGTCGTCATCATATCCCTAGAACATCCACTTATGTTCTAAAACTGCTTCCAACTGCTTCTCCAGGATTGGATCAATATCAACTTATTGCATCTAGTGCAAGAACAATATCTGGTGTGATACTTGACATCTCATGATTGACTCAATTGCCTGAGCAAGTGATCTGCCAATCATGCACATCCCTCTCCCCTTTAGTCTGTAAGACACCTTTGGAGAGGGTGACTCCATTACCTGCAGGTACACTACCGTGCCAGGAGTCGTCCATCCTAAATACTCTTAGAATAGTGTCTAAGTACCCAGATTGGGAGACTACCCAAATCTAGATCTAGAACTATAGATCTAGTAACCAGTATGTCTGATATAAAATCCATTTCCTTTGTGGAGAAACCACTGTGTGACGACCAAAATATAACCGATTGTAGTATAGGAGTTTCTTTTCCTACTCTGTGTATGTCATCCAAATACTAGGATATCACACCCTACTACCTTCTCAACAGATCCATCCCCTATTCTGATGAAGTCAAACCTATGACTGTCACATCAGAAATAGATGATCTATCTCCGCTACTGGTGCTTCAGTCTATAAATAGACATAAGCTACCTGTCCACCAATGCTTCCGCTGCTCCAACTGACTACGACAACCCTCTGGCAGAGTCATACAAACGTACACTTCTGAAGCGAGTTCAGAACGACGCTATACTCATCCTCCTGCCGGGTCTCACAGTCTGGAACAACAGCAATGGCAAGTGTGGGTAAACAAGAACTTCCCTGTCACCGTCCTTGAGGCTACCGTAGTACCTCTCGGGTGCCTGAAGTTACCCATCTTATCTGCGGAGTGGCCAATGGAATGTCAATCCAGATTGAATCTTTAGGTTCCTTGTCAAATCTTCAGTAATCGTTTGTGGTTCTGGAATCACTTCCAGTTCTACCATACTCCCACTACTGTTTTCTGAAAAAATCCATTTTTTTTAATAAAACTGTGGCGAGTCTAGAACAATATTGCTATTGTTCATCCAGATGGTAGAAAGTCAACCCGCGTCATAGCCTGGGTCAACCCACAAACAGCCATTACAGAAACGTGCCTTGAGTTGTCCAGTGTCTGGTTTTAAGCATAAGCCGGACAACTCCCCGTACCTTAACATCGTTAAGATATGAACTGTTCTATATCCCATATAGGACCAGAGGCACTGATTTAATTGAACCAGATTCAAATCATGCAACTGTCTCCAGTGCATGTCAACTAAATTAAAGGAGGCCGATCAGCGTTACTCAACTTAGGAATGCTTCCAATTATGAGTAACCTGAAAAAGAAGCAAGTTCTCTTAGTCATTACTATCAACTTAATACCATACACAAGTATCTACATCTTCGATCTCTTTGAAGAATCCCGATACTTTCTACCCCTGGTTCTCTACTCTATTCAAATACCTATAACTTCTCAAAATTCGGACCCTGTGTTTCCACGAAACACCTATCTAAAAACTAGAGAAGTCATAAGTAAACCGAATATAGTACGAGGACCAACCCCTCTGTCCTGATAGACCCTGGACAACATACAATACTCTGTATGAGTCCCCTGAGTCTGATAACTCATTTACTGTGTGTCGTAGGTTGAAAACTGTACTTATTGTTAAGAAGAATTACACCGCTGTTTAATACTCCTTACCTAACCATCCACTGATATAGGTAAATGTCATAGACATAATTTCAAAAAGGTATATCTCACTCTATGAAAATAGACGTACAGATATATCGATTTGAAATTGGTGCATAACAGCGGATATTCAAAACCAAATACTTGCCGACCGGCAAACAACCCAGGTGACTTCCTCAAATATCACCGATTACAATGAATCCCGATACAATGAGGATGATCACCCAATTCCCAATAACTTACTCCCACTCATCATCTGTAAAACCATACAGATGTGAGACTCATACCTGGTAAATACATACCCTGGAGTAAGTATCTAATCGGGAAATCAGTTTTCTTTTAACAGTACACAGTGAAACTGAAACATTGAAATGTTTCGATGGGGTATCCTGGTATTCCTAGTAATGCCTCATCCATTATCCAGATTCACAACTGTAACCGTATAATTCTTTGCCACCTCTCCAAATCCCTTCATATGTCTTTAGTCATTACCTTCTGTACACCCCTTTAGGCCAAATGGTTTTCTTCTTTCCCTACCGTTCGGCACCAGCCTATGGTTTGGAAGAAGACTATCCAAAAAGCATAAAGGGTGTACTGTCCTAATCCTAGGAGCACTCGCAACACGAGAGAAGGTGAAGATAAAAGACACCTGAATGTACTTTATTCCTATTTCTCCTGAACCAGGATCCATCCCCGAACTGGAACAAGTTCCTTTCGAGTTCGTATATAACCATACGATGGATTATCCAACAAACTGGGATCTTCGTAGTGATACGGAGTGTCCTGGAGAAATACAAAGGTGATTTAGGATTGGCGAAGGAATACTTGGTTTGGTCGTGAATATCTGTTGCAATTTACTTTGCCCTCTTACTAATCCCTTGCTTTGTCTTAACTTAATACCTTCTGTACACCGTTTAGGCTAATTGGCTTTCTTCCTTCCCTACCGGTCGGCACCAGCCTAAGGTTTGGAAGAAGACGATCCAATTTGCGTAATAGGTGTACTACCCCTAAACCAAGGAGTACTCGTAACCTGAGAGAGGGTAAAAGGAAAAGACAACTGAATAATCCTATCCGTTTTCTCCAGAACCGGAAACCATCCTCGAATAAATTCTTTCGAGTTCGTATCTAACCATACGATGGTTTTGTCCAATGGAAGTGGACGTTCGTAGTAATACAGGGTGTCCTGGAGAAAAGGGTAAAAGTAGGAGTGGCAATGAGGTTTGCAACTCTGACAATCCAAAAGCCGGTGTTTAGAAGGTTCGGTCAACTTGGTCACTGAGTCATAGTCTTAGGGTCGGGTCAATGGTCGCTGCCAAAGAGAGAGAGAAAAGAAACACTCAGCGTGCACTCTAACCTAGATCAGAATGGTTACCAATTTATCTAATCTGGAAACCTCCCACTGTACCTCAAATTCTCCTCCAAACCTGAAAGAAGAATTAGTCGGGATTAGCCGAGGAGTATACCAACTCATCAGTGGGAATCGGGATCCAACTATCACCGCATGATAACGTGACGGAATCCGCTCACGTCATCACACTCCAGAAGGTATGCGCATATCTGGCAAGTTTCAGTTCTTTTGAAACTCCCGATGTGATTTCTGCCCCATGCTCTTATGACCTTGACTTTGGCCAACAAATCATAAGTCACATGTCAAGTTCTACCCGTCATTCTCCAGGTTGTTTTGAATCCACCCGTACATACCCTTGACTTTGGCCAACAAGGCAGTACGACTATTCCAAACCAACGCATCTATCTATGCTGCATATGAATAACCAACAGCTACCAAACACTGTGCCTTGACTTTGGCCAACAAACACAGCTTGAATACTATTGACTACCCATATGAAACGACGGAGGGCTACGAATGGTTTCTGGCGAAAACCTTTAACGTAATGAACTTGATATCGTTGAAGGAACGGATAGCTTTTTAGAAATATAGTGATGACAACTTCCGCTAAAGAGGTCACTCCCGGTGAAGGGATCTCGGCTCTTTCCCCGTAGAATGGGGTGCAGGATATTCCAACTGAATACCACGATGCAAAGCAAAAGTAATCGGCTATAGTGAAGTCATTGCCCTGACGCAAACTTTTTGTCCAAGGGGTCACTCCCGGTGAAGGGATCTCGGCCCTTGCCTCGTCGACTGAGGAGCAGGATATTCCAACTGAATATCACGATGCAAAACAAAAGAGAACGTTCTTGCAATAACACCTTTTTGAAAAAGTGTTCCAACAACATCAGATTAGGTTTGTTTTTAAACTTGCATTGATCCGAATCAATGCAGTCCCATCAATTGATCACACTAAAAAGAACGAAAATATACTGATGTACGTATATGCCATCCGCATTCACCACTGGGTCCCGTCATTACCCGTTAGGTTAGCTTACTAACGAAAGAGCGGGGACTGGACTAGCGCGGATGCAAAACATATACAACATCTACTAATATATATACCAATATATTATATTTCGCTCAAGGCGTGAAAGAAATGCAACATCACAGAAATGTACAGCATCACAGAACAATACAGATATCTGGGATCCCCGGGTTTCACAGAGCCACTACTGAAACCCGACGTTCCCCTGGTCGTGTGGATAGCCTGTGCAATGAAGTCCTAGACCCCTCCTGGGTCAACCTGTACCCCCTACGAGTGCGGCGAACAGCCCGCCAATCCTAGAGTGAAGCCCCCTCCGTCTCAATGCCATGAGATGCGGGCTTGTTGCCTTCTAGAACCCGGCTATCCGTGCACCCCTCCGCGGGGTAATCCTAGTACAGAGAGTAAAATATACATACACCGGGTACAACGACCGCAACCTGGCCGTGCCCCAAAATAATAATACAATCAGGCAGTGACGGCAGTACACATGTCGGACGCTCGCCCCGCAATATCAAATGTACATAATACAACCACAACTGTACTAGCATTGCATCCAGGCTATCCCCCACGACCGATCCGCAACATCACAGCAAAAACAAAACATCAACGTGAAAGTCACGTTCGCAAATCCGTCTAACCGGGCTATAGCAGTTAGACCGGATTTACCGATCAAGTGACATTCACGGTCGCAGATATAATGTAAAAACTGTGAAAAATGTGTTTAAAATATCCGATTAATCAAAATTTTAACAAGTGGGCCCCAAAGCAATACTGTAGCAGTTAAAGAAATCTGGGCCCAATGTTATTATTCCAAAACCCCTAAAAACAGCCCAGAAGCCCACTGGAGAAAAATGACACAGTGAGCTTATTATAGTGCGGCGGAACCGCGGCCCAAAGGGGGGTTTGGCCGCGGTTCCGCGCTCCAACTATGGCATCACTCAGTCGAATTTCTACAGTGGCCTTACAATTTCCAGTACATCAATTTTCTGCAACCTGAAAAATTTTTGGAGACTGAAAAATTCTGACAGAAAACTGATGTGAAGACAATACGGGTTTTGGAACATTTTATCGATCGGAACTGAAAAACACATTACACAAAGCTAGACTAGGTTAATGGCGAGGCTCTGATACCACTGTAAGTGCACGGCGGCGCCCCGGCCGTCAATCCGACGGCCAAATGCGGAAGCGGTGATAAACATTAATTTTTACTTGAACTGGCAAACCGCCGCGCACTAATACCCGGATCGAACCACTAACTAGTCCTAGCTATCTACAAGAAAGGGAAGAGAGATATACCGACAGATCCGAGTCCTCCGGTCTTCTCGTCGTCGTCCCGATCTCCTGCGGAATGTCCCGTCTCCTCCTCGTCGCCGGAAGTGCACCACATCGCCTACTTCTTTTACGGGCTCCCACCTCAATGCCGAGGCAACTCGGGCACGAAGCTGGCTAGTCGACGTGCCCAAGAATTGCTGTAGAATATCTAGTGAGCAAGTCTCATTTGGGGATGTAGGAATTGCCTTTTGGTGGAGGGATTGAACTTGGAGCTTTATGGATTGATCAAGTGGGATTTTTGCAACATGAAATGAGCTAAAAACCCACACCACAAATTTTGGACAGCCCCCAAATGGGAGTGGCCGGCCAAGCTAATGGAGAGGAGAGAAAGGAGTGAGTGGGAGAGAGTAAATCAAAATGGGAGCCATTCTCATCTAATACCAAAGAGAGAGAGAGGAAAGCTATCATGCAAAAGAAATGATAGCAAGGTAAACTCAACACTCAACACCACCATCATCACCTCACAAAGTCCAACCATCATGAACCATGATGACTCAAAAAGTCATGCCATCATGAAGAAATCAAGTTAAAGGATGGTGCACATCATGAAAGCCATCATGATGCAACAAGATGCAAAGAACCCCCTCCACTAATGCCTATTTGCAACAATGCAAATAAACCCTCCTCCACCAATCTTCGGCCAATGAACGGAACAATGGAAATCGGCCGAAACGGAAAGCAAACTGGCAACTCCAGAAAACTGGTCCCGTAATAAATTACAGGAAAACCCCGATACTGTGCATACACACCCGCATTTGTATTTCGACCGAAATACAAATGCAATGAGACAAAATCTACACTGTACTATACTAGGATCCGGCTTATACCAAAGCCGGCTAGTAATATCCGTTCGATCCTGATCCGTGCAATACCGCACGTATCTGATCGAACCCTGCCATATATCCATACGGCTTATAGTACAGACTGTCCGATCCTGATCCGTGCAATACCGCACGTATCTGATCGGACTTTGCCATATCTCCATACGGTTTCTACAACCTTTCGCCCGAAAGCTGAGTAACTGAAATGTGGGGGACTCTAAAGACTCATCAACACCTTGGTTGTGGATCTAACCACTAGCACGTTAGAGGTATAAGCCAATACATAACGGGCTACCAGGTATTGACCAAAAGGGACGTCTTTGAGCGAACTCAGCCTGACTCCCTACTGAGCCTGTCAGTGACAATATCCGTACAGTCCGGTCCGTTCGTCTATGAGCATCGCATGGCGGGCCTAGGGGGTTGGTAAAAGTCAGACCCCCAAAAGCGGTACAAGTCGTGTCGGAGTGTAGCCCAGAACACCCTGAGATACTACTGGAATACCTACCAGTAAATCTCCTTGCCTCGGCCGAGGGCTTCGTGTAATGGCTCTCCTAGACACAGCACGACCTCACCCCCAATACCGGGAGAGACGAACCCCTGAAGATACGCTCACTGCCTCCATGTGGCTCGGGACTGTACCCAACTAAAACTTGTTTGCATGACTCCTTTGAGCCGTGGTAGGGTAGTAATCAAAGTACAGTGGGAACTCACACGAGACAAATGACGATCCCCAGGTCGATGAACTAACCTGTACACATGTCACCAGGGAACTGCCATCTGACGTCTGGTATATGACCAACTAGCATGTTCCCGGCGAGTCCTGTCCGGTGTACTCATAACCCAATGAGCACCTGTATACATCTTAGGTGATCCAACTGACACCAGTGGCTTGTGAGACCGGCCACCGCCCCTCGTCGGGGTCTCGACTGTATACACTAGTCTACTCGGGAGTATCGATGCCCTGTCTCGAAACTCACACGACTAGGGACCATTTAAGGATATGCTTATAGACCCCAGCTCCCACTTATATGATCGCCCTCATACTGCTGGTGGTCAAGCAAGAATCCTAGGGGCTCTATCAACGTGTAATAGCAACTTGTCAGGTCACCTGAAACAGTACACGATGATAAAGGCAAACCAGATAGCATACTATCATCTTGAGTAAGACTGTCCTACCGGGATAGGTCCTCCCTCAATCATTGCAATCACGTGCCTGTGATCCAATAATTGACTCTGAGGGCACTATCTCCAACAGATTATCTGTTCGAAAAGTTTAATACTATCTATTTATCAGGAATGTGATACAATATGTGGAATTCATAGAGTTAGGCATGAAATGCGAAGTATGTGATATTTCGGATTTACGATGTTTAAAGTGATTGTGGATTCCATATGTTGTAGTTTTACACTTTCTTTTCTGTGACCGTAAGTGTAATATGTGATATAGCCGGTTTCGTTGCTATATGTCAACGACAATTGGGATGCGCATATTTACTTACGTTGATGATATGTGATATTATGTGTTGCTGTGATATGTTATATTGGATCGTCGCGTTCTGAATAGCCGGGGGTTTTATGTGAGATGAGGGTTTTTATTTTCATTCATGTAAAATTCATTTGTAATGTAATATTCTTTTATTTGGGGCACTTCCAGGTTGAGGTTGATGTCACCAGTGTATATTATTTACTTTTCCGCATTAGGTAGACCCAAGGAGGGGAGCACAAGTAACCGGGTTCTAGTGTCCAGTGGGAGGCCATCTCGAGGAGTCGAGACCGGGTCTCCTAACCCTACAATTGGCAGTGTTACTTGCCGCTCTCGTAGGGGTCTTGGGATATGGGTTTGGCTATTCGTCGCGACCGTGGAATCCGTGTTTTATACAGGCTCGTATTGAAAACACGGACGTCCTAGTATATCCAATATTTCATATATGTTTTTCTGCTGCAATGTTCTGTGATGAGATCATATTACTGGCTGAGACGAATGCTTATACTTTATATATATATATATGCTGATATATAAATATTACTGTTTTCGTTTCTTCTGTGATGCTTAGGAAGCATAAGCTGATGGGATTTTATTAATGAGATTAATAAAAATAAAAGAAACCTAAAGATGTTGTAGAATCAAAACATTATAAAAGGGGTAGCTACAGTTTTGCTTTGCACAGCGGTATATATGATATATCCTGCACCTTATTCGATGAGAAAAGAGCCGAGATCCCTTCACCGGGAGTGACCTCTTTAGCGAAACTGGCAGATGCTACAAAACTCGGTTTGTCTTTTGATTGCTTTTAGAGTTTTGCTTTGCACAGCGATATATATGATATGTCCTGCACCTTATTCGATAAGGAAAGAGCCGAGATCCCTTCACCGGTAGTGACCTCTTTAGCGAAACTAAGAAAAGCCTCAAGAACACTCCTTTTCAAAAACACTTGATTCTACGACGATATCAAGTTCATTACGCTCAGGGTTTTCTGAAAAACCTGCGTAGCCCTCCGTCATTTCAGATAAGTAATATTTAGTATTCGTGCTACGGTAGTTTGGCATGCGTCAAGGCGTAGTGTACGGTAGCTGATTATTACTTATCTGTAGCATGAGATGCGATTGGATTAGGGTATTCGTACGGCGTTGTTTGGCATGCGTCAAGGGTCGTACGGGTGGGTTTAATTCAATCACGAAATGTACTGGTTGAACTTGACTAGTGGACTATGGGTTGTTTGGAATGCGTCAAGGTCATAGCACAGTTGGGGTAAAAGCTTTATCGGGAATTTCAAGTGTTGAAATTTGCAATGAGATTGCATACCTACTATGAGATAGTTGGATCCCGATACCCACTGCGAGTAAGAGTTACTCCTGCGAGAGTTTTACACAGGACAATTAGCCGATCAAGTAGGTGTCTAGAAAAGTGTTAACGGGGTTACGCCTCTGGGAAAACGAGGTTTACTTTAATTAGGTCTGTGCGAAAGCACGGGGAACCTCCCTCAAAGTACCGACACTGATCTGGCTGAAAGATTGAGGAAATTGTAGGGTGTAATTAATCCCGGCTAATCTTACCTTTTTGGGTTTGAAGGTAGATTTGATAAAAACAGTGGGAGACATCCTGATTAGATAAGATAATAACCAATCTAATCTTGCAAGAGCATACGCTAAAGTGTTTTCTTCTCTCTCTCTCCAGGTAGCGACCATGTCAGGCCATAATCAAGATAATAATATGGATGTATTGATTGAACCCGATTATTGTACTGAGCAAGGGATCGTTGGACCCGTTATTTCTTATAAGAGTTATAAGACTGAACAGGAAACAGGAGAATATCTAGATTCTCACGCCGCCCAAACGAAGAACATGCATGTTGATGCATCTTCTTCAGGTGTGTTAGTTATTGAAAACTGTTTCTCGGTTCACCCTACGTCCTGGGTATTAGATACCGGATCAGGATCCCACATATGTAAATTGTTACATGGGCTACGTAAAGGTAGAGAACTGGTAAAAGGTGATCATTCCGTTCAAGTAGGGAACGGTGCAAGTATTGCAGCCAAAGCAGTTGGCGAATATCACCTTGTATTGCCAAGTCGTAATACACTGATTCTAAATGAGTGCTATTATATACCGAACATGATGTGCAACATTATATCAGTCTCCTTATTAAGTAAAGAAGGATATAATTTTGTAGTACAGGATAATGTTATGAACATCTTCCTAAATCAAAAGTTGATTGCATCAGGCTCGTTACATAATGGCATATTCATTCTAAATCAGAATACAGTCCTGAATATACAAAACACACATAAGAGGAAAAGTTCAGATATGAACGAATCCGACTTGTGGCATTATAGACTTGGTCATATCAATGCGACACGACTGGCTAAGTTACATAAGGATGGTTATTTGAATCCGTTCGAATTATCATCTTATGATACTTGCCATTCATGTCTCAAATGAAAAATGACCAAAGCTCCGTTTAGTGGACACGGAGAAAGAGTTACTGAACTCTTAGGACTAATACATAGTAATGTATGCGGTCCCATGCCTACGCATGCCAGGAACGGTTCTTCCTACTTCATTACATTCACTGACGATCTCTCTAGATACGGACATGTGTTTCTGATGAAACACAAGTCTGAAGCTTTTGAGAAATTCAGAGAATATAAGCACGAAGTAGAGAACCAAACGGGCAAAAGTATTAAGATTCTTCGATCTGATCGAGGAGGTGAATACTTAAGCGGTGAGTTTGTAGATTATCTAAAAGAGAATGGGATTCTCTCTCAGCTTACTCCTCCTTATACACCACAGCACAACGGTGTATCGGAGCGGAGGAATCGCACCGTATTAGATATGGTGCGCTCGATGATGAGTACAGCTGAGTTACCTATTTCCTTTTGGGGGTATGCGCTTGAGACAGCCATAGACCTATTGAATAGAGTTCCTACCAAATCTGTGCCTACCACTCCATATGAGATATGGAAAGGGAAGAGACCACATCTTAATTATATTAAGATATGGGGTTGTCCGGCTTATGTCAAAAGACAAAATCCGGACAAACTCGAGGCAAGATCTGTCTTATGTAAGTTTGTAAGGTATCCCAAAAACTCACAAGGGTATATCTTCTACCACCCCGAGGAACAAAAGGTGTTTGTTTCTCGACATGCCACTTTCTTAGAAAAAGGTTTTCTTATGAAACATAATAGTAGCATTGAGGTAGAACTGGAAGAGGTTCCAGCAACAAAAACTATAACAGAAGACTTGGTTGAACCAGAGGATTCAGTAGTACCCGACGAACCTCAGCCTCTCCGCCGATCTAGTAGGGTTTCTCATCCACCGGAGAGATACTACGGTTTTCTCATTGATGGTGGAAGCGAGGATTGCATCATAGATGATGATGACCCGACTAGTTTCGAGCATGCCATCACGAGTGGTGACTCTGTGAAATGGCTGGATGCAATGCGTTCTGAGATGGAATCCATGTACACCAATAAAGTATGGATTTTGGAAAATGCTCCTGAAGGGGTAAAACCTATTGGGAGCAAGTGGATCTTTAAAAAGAAATTTGGTGTAGATGGAAAAGTTGAGACTTTCAAAGCTAGACTTGTAGCAAAGGGTTTTCGTCAACGACCAGGTGTGGATTATGACGAAACCTTTTCTCCAGTGGCTATGCTTAAGTCCATTCGGATCTTACTTGCCATTGCTGCATACCATGACTACGAAATCTGGCAAATGGATGTTAAGACCGCCTTTCTAAACGGTGATTTAGAAGAGAGCGTGTACATGACTCAGCCAGAGGGCTTCATAGATAATGGGAGCAGCGGAAAGGTTTGCAAGCTGCTTAAATCCATTTATGGGTTAAAGCAAGCATCGCGGAGTTGGAACATCTGTTTTGATGTTGTAGTCAAAGAGTTTGACTTCATCAAAAATATAGATGAACCTTGTATCTATAAGAAGGTAGCAGAGGGTAAGGTTGTCTTTCTCGTATTGTACGTGGATGACATACTCTTGATAGGAAATGATATTCCTATGCTGCAATCAGTCAAGCTCTTCTTATCACAGAGATTCTCAATGAAAGATTTAGGTGATACCTCCTGCATATTGGGAATCATGATCTATAGAGATAGATCTAAACAGATACTGGGATTGTCCCAATCCAGGTACATTGACACCATACTAAAGAGGTTTAGTATGGAAGAATCCAAGCGTGGGAACCAACCCACGATCTCCGGACTCACTCTCTCCAAAGAGATGTCTCCCAAGACTGATTTGGAGAGAGCTCGCATGCAAGGGATACCCTATGCTTCGGCAGTAGGATCTATCATGTATGCGATGCTATGTACCAGACCCGATGTAGCATACTTACTAAGTGTAGTGAGTGGGTATCAAGCAGATCCTAGAGAGAGTCACTGGACAGCTGTGAAGAACATTCTCAAGTACTTGCGAAGGACTAAAGACATGTTCTTGGTATATGGTAACGGAGAACTCCGGGTGGAGTCCTTTATCGATTCCAGCTTCCAAAGTGATAAGGACGACTCTAAGTCGCATTCGGGTTTTGTCTTTACCCTCAATGGAGGGGCGGTATGTTGGAAGAGTTCCAAACTGGATACCGTTGCAGACTCGACGATGGAGGCTGAATACATCGCTGCCAACGATGCTGCCAAGGAGGCTGTCTGGATAAAGAAGTTCATTAGTGACTTGGTGTGGTTCCATCCATTGAGCATCCAATACCTCTGTATTGCGATAACAATGGAGATGTGGCTTTGGCCAAGGAACAAAGATCCCATCAGAAGTCCAGATATATTCTGAGGCGGTATCACCTGATCAGGGAGATAGTTGATCGCCGGGAGATCGAGGTCAGGAGAGTAGATACGAAGGACAACACTGCGGATCCACTCACGAAGGCTATTCCCCAGATACAGTTTGAGAGACTATTCGGGATGCTAGGTATGAGATACTACAGCAGCTGGCCTTAGTGCAAGTGGGAGATTGTTAGTTATGTATATGCCCTAGAGGCCATTGTTGTACATATGATGTATATTATAATGGATACTTGGATATATATAAAGATGACTTTCTTGCTCGTCATGATAGTATGTTATTTGGTTTCACTTTATCTTAACATGTTGATTTGTATTGGTTTACTGTTTTTCTCTCACATGTTGATAAAGCCCTTAGGATCTGTACTCGACTACTGGGACTATGATGAGATCATACTAGTGGGGCCATGGTAGTCGATGAGTATATCCTATAACTGTTCCTAGTCGAGGGTATATCGAGACAGGGCATCGATACACCAGAGTAGACTAGCGTATACGCATCTTGACCCATTTGATGGGCGATGGATGATCCCATATCCATCGGTGTTTGACATCAGAGATGGTGTACGGGTGCTTAGTAGAGACTGGGTACACTGGACGGACTCGCCGAGAACTCCCAGATGGTGATATACCACACGTCATATGGCAGTTCTCCGGTGACACTGGTACAGGGTAGTCTGTAGACCCGAGATCGTCATAGAGTCTTGTGGGATTCCCACTGTACTTTGATTTCCACCTTACCACGTCCAAGAGGGCGTGCAAAATGGTGGCTTTTGGGTACAGTCCCGAATCACATGGAGGCAATGAGCGATAGGAGGGGATTCGTCTCTCCCGGTATAGGGAGTTGATGTTGTGCTGTGTTCGATTGGCTATAACTGGAAGTCCCTGGCCAGGGCTGATATAGAGATTTACTGGTAAGTGTTACTAGTAGTTTCTCGACCCGTTATGAGCCACACATCTGTTAGGTCCACGTTACCTCTCCCGGTACTTTCGGGGTTGCGGAAACGGTAAATCAAAATTTTTTCTAAACTTTGTAACATGGACCGTAAAAGCCGGATCTTTGCTAAACTAAACTAGCATACTTGCTAAAGAGAGTTAGCTACTATGAAGATGGTTATACCTAAACTTGAACTCCTTCTCTTCTTGTTGTTGTTCTTCTTTCTTGTTCTTTGTAGAAGCTTGAATGGTTCTCTTCTCGTCGCCTTCTTCCGTCGAAGATGGATCCACCTCGAAGGTTCGACCTTTGGGCTCTTCCTCGATCTTTGAGTGAACTAGGGTTTCCGGCTTGCTAAACCTTGAACCCTAGAAAGAGTAGAGAGTGTCTAGGGGTTGTTTTCTTTTCAAGGTGAAGGAATCTCAACACATGAGAAGGAATCACCTTGAGCTAGAGGAAGAAGAAGATGAAGAGAGGAGAGAGAATGGATATGAAAGAATGAGCTCTCTTTTTCTTTTTGCAACCATATCAAAAAGAAAAAGAATTATCTAAATGATAATAATTCAAAATGAGAATAGTTGATGGCAATTTGGAATGACCACTACCATGCTTCATTTAATGAAATGTAAGCATGAATCAAGGAGGACTTTTTAAAGCATGATGGTGGTCAACATTCAACCATGGTCAACAAGTCAACCATGGTCAACAAGTCAACAAAATCAACCATAACATAATTCTCATTTAATTACTATTATTAATAGATAATTCATAAATCCATTAGGGTTTGGAAAATGATAACTGTCAACTGTGCATACGCACCCGTTCCGAAACCCTAATGAAATACCTCATCCTCCGCCTCAAGCAACTGTGCATACACACCTGCATTCTCGTTCCGAGGAACAAGAATACCAAGATATAAAAGCAACCCCAAATATATATATACCAGTATCTAGCTCAGACCAGAGCCTGCCAGTATAATCCGTCCGGACTCCAAACATGCACAAGTGCGCGGATGAGAACGAACCCTGTCGCAAAACCATGCGACCTCTACTCTGTTTTGCCCAGAGGCGAATACCCTCTGTGTGGGACTCTAAAGACTCGACACTACGCTGGCAGTGGGTTTAACCACAGACCGCAAGCGGCACTAGCTGTGCGTAACGGTCCCCAGGTAGATGCCGACAAGAAGGCTGACGAGGTGAAACCCCATCTGAACTCCTACTGAGTCTGAATGTGACATTCTCCGTACAGTCCGGTCTGTTCGTCTGATACATCGCATGGCGGGCCTAGGGGGGCGGTAAACGTCAGTCCCCTAATAGCGGTACAAGTCGTGTCGGAGTGAAGCCCAATACACCCTGAGATAACACTGGAACCTACCAGTACATCTCGCTTGCCCTGGCCAGGGACTACTTATGTAATGGCTCTCCTAGACACAGCGCGATGTCAACCCCCAATACCGGGAGAGACGAATCCTGTCTAACCGTCACTGCCTCCAAGTGCTTCGGGACTGCTCCCAA
This sequence comes from Agapanthus africanus, assembly GCA_030015575.1. Taxonomy (NCBI): domain Eukaryota; kingdom Viridiplantae; phylum Streptophyta; class Magnoliopsida; order Asparagales; family Amaryllidaceae; genus Agapanthus; species Agapanthus africanus. The sequence goes on from CM057346.1 coordinate 358,758,115, forward strand.
CTATTACCTGTTTGCACGACTCAGTAGAGCCGTGGTAGGGTAGTAATCAAAGAACAGTAGGAACACACTCGAGGCGAAGTGACAGTGTCAAGTCAGCGGACTAAGCTGTACTCATGTCACCTGGGAACTGATAACTGACGATAGGTATAATACCAACCATCAGTTCCCGACGAGTCCTGTCCAGTGTACTCGTAACCCAACGAGCACCCGCATACTATCTCAAGTACGACGTACTGACGGCTGTGGGATAGACCGTCTCCCGTGCTGGGATGAGAAGCGCATACGCTAGTCTACTCCGGAGCATCGATGCCCTATCTCGATACTCCCACGACCAGGGACGTGTATAAGGATGTGCTTGTAGATTACCCAGCCCCCACGAGTGTGATCGCCATCACAACGCCGGTAATCAAGCAAAGATCCTAAGGGCTCTACTAATGCGTATAGGTGATATAATAAATAAACACACATGTACACATTAAAGCAGAGACAAACCAAGTAGCATACTACTATATTGAGCAAGATTGTCTGTACAACTGTGAATATCCCAAGCTTCCATCAAGTAATATACATACTAGTATGATACAGTAATGGCCTCTAGGGCATATACACTAACAATCTCCCACTTGCACTAAGGCCATGTACTGGCGTATCGAAGACCTATCATCTCGATCAGCCGCTCGAACTGAGTCTGGGGTAAAGCCTTTGTGAATGGGTCCGCAGTGTTGTCCTTTGTATCCACTCTCCGCACCTCGATCTCCTGTCGATCAATGATCTCCCTGATCAGGTGATACCGCCTTAAGATGTGCCTGGATTTCTGATGGGACCTTGGTTCCTTCGCTAAAGCTATAGCCCCATTGTTATCGCAATACAAAGGTATTGGGTCAACAATGGACGGAACCACCTGAAGTTCACTAATGAACTTCTTAATCCAGACCGCCTCTTTTGCGGCATCGCTTGCAGCAATGTATTCAGCCTCCATCGTCGAGTCTGCGACGGTATCCTGCTTGGAACTCCTCCAACATACCGCCCCTCCGTTGAGGGTAAACACAAAACCCGAGACAGACTTGCTGTCATCTTTGTCACTCTGGAAGCTTGAATCGGTAAAGGACTCGACCCTGAGGTCTCCATTACCGTAAACCAGGAACATCTCCTTAGTCCTTCTCAGGTACTTGAGAATGTTTTTCACTGCTATCCAGTGGTCCTCCCCTGGGTCTGACTGATACCGGCTTACCGTGCTCAACGCGTAAGCTACATCTGGTCTTGTACATAGCATCGCATACATTATAGATCCTACCGCCGAAGAGTAGGGTATAGTGCTCATGCGAACCCTCTCCTCGTCAGTCTTAGGAGACATCTTCTTGGAGAGGGTAATTCCGTGCAATGCGGGTATGTTACCGCGCTTGGAACCCTCCATACTAAATCTCTTTAGTACGGTCTCTATGTACCTGGACTGCGAAAGTCCCAATAGTTTCTTGGATCTATCTCTATAGATCTTGATCCCCAGAATGTACGAGGGATCACCCAGGTCCTTCATGGAGAACCTTTGTGACAAAAATAGCTTGACCGATTGTAGCATAGGAATATCATTTCCTATCAAAAGAATGTCGTCCACGTACAAGACTAGGAATACGACAGTTCGTCCTACAATCTTCTTATATACACAGGGTTCATCTTCGTTCTTGATGAAATCAAATTCCTTGATTGCCTCATCAAAACAGATGTTCCAGCTCCGCGATGCCTGCTTTAATCCATAAATGGATTTAAGCAACTTGCACACCTTTCCGCTGCTCCCACTGTCTACGAAACCTTCTGGTTGATCCATGTAAACGCACTCTTCCAAACAACCGTTTAGGAAAGCCGTTTTAACATCCATCTGCCAGATCTCATAGTCATGGAAGGCAGCAATGGCAAGTAGGATCCGAATGGATTTGAGCATAGCCACCGGAGAAAAAGTTTCATCATAGTCCAAACCAGGTCTTTGACGAAAACCTTTTGCAACGAGTCTAGCTTTATAGGTTTCCACCTGCCCATCTACACCAAGTTTCCTTTTGTAGATCCATTTGCATCCAACGGGTTTTACCCCAGGTGGAGCAATATCCATGGTCCACACTTTATTGGCGTACATGGACTCCATTTCAGATTGCATTGCTTCCTGCCACTTATCAGAGTCCCTACTGATAATGGCCTGCCTGAAACTGGTAGGGTCATCTTCTTCCAAGATGCAATCCTCTCGATCCCCGTCAATGAGAAAACCGTAGTATCTCTCGGCCGGATGAGAAATCCTACCAGATCTGCGGAGTGGCTGAGGTTCGTCTGGGGTTATTGAATCCTGAGGTTCTGTCAAACTTTCAGTTTCAGTTTGTGGTCGCTGAATTTCTTCCAATTCTACCGTGCTCCCACTAATTTCTTTTGCAAGAAACTCCGTTTCCAAGAAAACGGCATGCTGAGCAACAAACACCTTCTGTTCCTCGGTGTGGTAGAATAGATATCCATAACCATTCTTTGGATATCCCACAAACTTACATAAAACTGACCGTGCCTCTAGTTTATCCGGTTTATGCTTTTTAACATAAGCCGGACAACCCCATATCTTAGATCTTTTAAGATATGGCCTCTTTCCATTCCATATCTCGAACGGAGTCTTAGGCACAGATTTAGACGGAACATCATTCAATAGGTATGCGGCTGTCAATAGCGCATGTCCCCAAAATGAAAGAGGTAACTCAGCACTACTCATCATGGAGCGAACCATATCCAATAGGGTACGATTCCTCCGCTCCGATACACCGTTGTGCTGTGGTGTATAAGGAGGAGTAAGCTGAGAGAGAATACCATTCTCTTTTAAGTAATCTAGGAATTCCGTGCTTAAGTACTCCCCTCCCCTGTCTGACCGGAGGATCTTGATACTTTTGCCTGTCTGGTTCTCTACTTCCTTTCTGAATTCCTTGAATTTCTCAAAAGCTTCAGATTTGTGTTTCATCAGATACACATATCCGAACCTAGAGAGATCGTCAGTGAATGTGATGAAGTACGAGAACCCACCCCTTGCATGTATAGACATCGGACCACATACATCACTATGTACGAGTCCCAAGAGCTCTGCTGCTCTTTCTCCATGTCCGGTGAACGGAGATTTGGTCATCTTTCCTTTGAGACAAGACTGACAAGTTCCATAAGATGAAAACTCGAACGCATTCAAGAGTCCATCTTTATGCAACTTACTCAGTCTTTTCTCTCCGATATGACCAAGTCTACAATGCCACAAGTAGGATTCATTCGTATCTGAATTCTTCCTCTTGCGTGTGTTTTGTATGTTGAGAACTGTATTCTGATTTAGAACGTAGATACCATTAAACAGTGTACCCTCTGCAACCAGTACCTTATCAAGGTAAATGTTCATGATATTCTTTTCAAGAACAAAGTTATATCCATCTTTATCGAGTAAAGAAACTGATATGATGTTGCAAACCATGGAGGGTACATAGTAGCAATCGTTCAAAATCATAGTCTTGCCATTTGGCAATACTAGGTGATATTCACCGACGGCTGCCGCATTGACTTGTGCTCCGTTCGCTACTCTGAGCGACATATCACCCGGTGCAACTTTCCTACTTTTTCTCAGTCCCTGCAATAAATTACAGATATGAGATCCTGATCCGGTATCAAGTACCCAGGAGGTAGGGCTGACCGTAAAACAGTTCTCAATTACAAGAACACCTGAAGTAGATGCAAAACCATGCTTCTTCTTCGACTGGGCATCCTGGAAATCCATACTTTCCTCTTTCCCATTCTCATACTCATGACTGTTATCACAAGTTAGAGCTGAACCAACTTTCCCCAGTCCCGAATAAGAATTCGGATCGGTCAAGCGATACATTTTATTATCTTGATTAGGGCGTGAAAAGGTTGCTGCCTGGAGAGAGAGAAAAGAAACACTCAGCGTATGCTCTTGCAAGATTAGATTGGTTTATTAATTTATCTAACCAGGATGTCTCCCACTGTTTACTTAAATTCTTCTTAAAACCTTTTTAAAAGAAGAACTAGCCGGGTTTTAATTCACGTCACAATACTTGCTTAACCTTTCAGCCAGGCTAGTGTCGGTACTTTGAGGGAGGTTTTCCAACGCTTTCGCGAAGTTCCTTAATTAAAGAACCTCTTTTCCCTGGGGGCGTAACCCCGCTAACACCTTTCTAGACACCTACTAGGTTTATAGCATTGTTCGTTAAGTGAAATAATCTCCCGAGAGTAAACCAACTCATCAGTGGGATCGGGATCCAACTGTCATTGTGCGATAACCTAGATGGAATCCACTCTAGTCACCGTACTCCAGAAGGTATGCTAAATCTGCAAGTTTCAGTTCTTTTGAAACTCCCGATGTGGTTTTTGCCCCTAACTGTTCATGACCTTGACTAGGTCAACAAGCCACAAACTGTTAGACAAGTTCTACCCGTCATAATCCTGATTGCATTAGACCCACCCGTACGTGCCCTTGACTAGGTCAACAAGGCCGCACGACTGTCCTAACCAATCACATTTGCAATCCACAGAAAAATATTATTTAGCTACCGTTCACTACGCCTTGACTAGGTCAACAAACACAGCACGAATACTGAACAATATTAATCCGAAATGACGGAGGGCTACGGCTGGGTTTTTGGCGAAAAACCTGTTAACGTAATGAACTTGATATCGTTGAAGGAACCTGATTGCACCCTTTTTGAAAATCATAGTGGCGAAAACTTTTGCTAAAGAGGTCACTCCCTGCGAAGGGATCTCGGCTCTTTCCTCGTCGAGTGAGGTGCTGGGCATTCATAAGATGAATACCTCGATGCAAAGCAAGAATAATCGACTATAGTGAAGTTATTACCCTGACGCAAACTTTTGTCCAAAGGGTCACTCCCGGTGAAGGGATCTCGGCCCTTGCCTCATCGATTGAGGTGCTGGGCATTCATAACCGAATACCTCGATGCAAAACAAAAATGAACGTCCTTGCAATAACAGCTTTTTTTGAAAAAAATGTTCCAACAACGTCTTTTAGGTTTATTTTCTTGCATTAGTTCTTTTAATGCGTGATATTCTTGCATTAGTTCTTTTAATGCGTCCCATCATTTAATCCTACCATTGCAGAAAACAACCAAAATATGACGTACGCTTATGCCATTCGCATTCGCCACGGGGTCCCGTCATCACTCGTTAGGTTACTTAACTAACGATAGAGCGGGGGCTGGGCTAGCGCGGCTGTAAGACATAAGCAACGCCTAAATAGTGAAGCAATGATAGAAATTACAGATCACAGATGAATACATTGGATATACTAGCAATCCGCAATCCTTTCGAGCCTGCAACGAAAAGCGGATTACACGGTCGCGGTGAATAGCCAAAAACCCCACCCAAGACCCCTACGGGTGCGGCAAACTACCCGCCAAGTATCCGAAGCGAAGCAACCTCCCTCAATGCCATGAGTAGGCCCCTCGGCACTTCGAGATACCCGGTAGTTTGTGCACCCCCTCCATGGGTCAATTCTAGGAGCAAAAACAGTAAAAAGAATTATACAATGATGGCTACAACCCCGACCCGGTTGTGCGGCCAAACAAATAATATTATTACATCAATTTACATTTACAATGAATGAAAGAAAAAACAAAAGCTCATCTCACATCCAACCCGGCTATTCACCCGCGACAGTCCAACAGATTCATATACACATTCCAATATCAAACACAGATCATGTATAACCCCGACTAATCGACTTATAGCGATTAGCCGACGTTCAATACATGCAAGCAACACAGATATAACCAACATAGCCAAAGTGCAGTGAAGTTCGGAAAAAATACGGAATTATAGGACCCCAAAAGTGAATTTCAGTTCTGGAAAATCTGGGCACATATAATATATCTGAAAAATCCCAAAATCCCACCAGAAGAACACTGCACGAAAAATGATGCATAGAGGAAACCAAACTGCGGCGCTTCCGCGGCACATACCTACCTCGTGCCGCGGAAGAGCGGCGGTTTAAATGAATTAGGTCATCGTTTTTCTTCTGTGTTCAAACAAAACCCTGAGACGAATTTACAAGTATAAAGTTTTTCATTTAGAGCAGAAAAAATTTCAACAGAAACTAAGGGTTTTGTTTTTCCGGTTTTGCGATTTTTCGGTTTCGAACTTCCATACACTTTGCTACCAAGCTAGTTTAAGTTTAGTTAGGCTCTGATACCACTGTTAGGTCCACGTTACCTCTCCCGGTACTTTCGGGGTTGCGGAAACGGTAAATCAAAATTTTTTCTAAACTTTGTAACATGGACCGTAAAAGCCGGATCTTTGCTAAACTAAACTAGCATACTTGCTAAAGAGAGTTAGCTACTATGAAGATGGTTATACCTAAACTTGAACTCCTTCTCTTCTTGTTGTTGTTCTTCTTTCTTGTTCTTTGTAGAAGCTTGAATGGTTCTCTTCTCGTCGCCTTCTTCCGTCGAAGATGGATCCACCTCGAAGGTTCGACCTTTGGGCTCTTCCTCGATCTTTGAGTGAACTAGGGTTTCCGGCTTGCTAAACCTTGAACCCTAGAAAGAGTAGAGAGTGTCTAGGGGTTGTTTTCTTTTCAAGGTGAAGGAATCTCAACACATGAGAAGGAATCACCTTGAGCTAGAGGAAGAAGAAGATGAAGAGAGGAGAGAGAATGGATATGAAAGAATGAGCTCTCTTTTTCTTTTTGCAACCATATCAAAAAGAAAAAGAATTATCTAAATGATAATAATTCAAAATGAGAATAGTTGATGGCAATTTGGAATGACCACTACCATGCTTCATTTAATGAAATGTAAGCATGAATCAAGGAGGACTTTTTAAAGCATGATGGTGGTCAACATTCAACCATGGTCAACAAGTCAACCATGGTCAACAAGTCAACAAAATCAACCATAACATAATTCTCATTTAATTACTATTATTAATAGATAATTCATAAATCCATTAGGGTTTGGAAAATGATAACTGTCAACTGTGCATACGCACCCGTTCCGAAACCCTAATGAAATACCTCATCCTCCGCCTCAAGCAACTGTGCATACACACCTGCATTCTCGTTCCGAGGAACAAGAATACCAAGATATAAAAGCAACCCCAAATATATATATACCAGTATCTAGCTCAGACCAGAGCCTGCCAGTATAATCCGTCCGGACTCCAAACGTGCACAAGTGCGCGGATGAGAACGAACCCTGTCGCAAAACCATGCGACCTCTACTCTGTTTTGCCCAGAGGCGAATACCCTCTATGTGGGACTCTAAAGACTCGACACTACGCTGGCAGTGGGTTTAACCACATACCGCAAGCGGCACTAGCTGTGCGTAACGGTCCCCAGGTAGATGCCGACAAGAAGGCTGACGAGGTGAAACCCCATCTGAACTCCTACTGAGTCTGAATGTGACATTCTCCGTACAGTCCGGTCTGTTCGTCTGATACATCGCATGGCGGGCCTAGGGGGGCGGTAAACGTCAGTCCCCTAATAGCGGTACAAGTCGTGTCGGAGTGAAGCCCAATACACCCTGAGATAACACTGGAACCTACCAGTACATCTCGCTTGCCCTGGCCAGGGACTACTTGTGTAATGGCTCTCCTAGACACAGCGCGATGTCAACCCCCAATACCGGGAGAGACGAATCCTGTCTAACCGTCACTGCCTCCAAGTGCTTCGGGACTGCTCCCAACTATTACCTGTTTGCACGACTCAGTAGAGCCGTGGTAGGGTAGTAATCAAAGAACAGTGGGAACACACTCGAGGCGAAGTGACAGTGTCAAGTCAGCGGACTAAGCTGTACTCATGTCACCTGGGAACTGATAACTGACGATAGGTATAATACCAACCATCAGTTCCCGACGAGTCCTGTCCAGTGTACTCGTAACCCAACGAGCACCCGCATACTATCTCAAGTACGACGTACTGACGGCTGTGGGACAGACCGTCTCCCGTGCTGGGATGAGAAGCGCATACGCTAGTCTACTCCGGAGCATCGATGCCCTATCTCGATACTCCCACGACCAGGGACGTGTATAAGGATGTGCTTGTAGATTACCCAGCCCCCACGAGTGTGATCGCCATCACAACGCCGGTAATCAAGCAAAGATCCTAAGGGCTCTACTAATGCGTATAGGTGATATAATAAATAAACACACATGTACACATTAAAGCAGAGACAAACCAAGTAGCATACTACTATATTGAGCAAGATTGTCTGTACAACTGTGAATATCCCAAGCTTCCATCAAGTAATATACATACTAGTATGATACAGTAATGGCCTCTAGGGCATATACACTAACAACATCGACACGACTTATCGGTTACTGGGGTCTGACGTTTACCACCCCTAGACTTGATATGCGACATTTCAGACGAACAGACCGGACTATACGGGAGTGTTACTGATTGGATTCACAGGAGAATGCACAGGATAGCTTGTTGATCTTCTGATCGTTCAATACCTGGGTGGCTGTTACGTTTAGCTGACCGCTTGCAGCTTGTGGGTGTTTGATATGATCATCACCTGCTACCGGCGTATTGACGATTCTTTAGAGTCCTACACAGAGGTTTCTTTGCTCTGGAAAAATGGAGTAGAGGCACATATGTGATATGTGCAGGACCGAGAATAATGCGATATGAGATACCGTATTATATTCTCGCGATATTTAGATATGAACCGGGACATCGGATCAAGTGTTGATTCGATGAATCGGTACATGATATATTAGTCGGTAATATTCGATATAGCCGGATCGTCGGATCAAGTGTTGATTCGATGATTTAATGTATAATAATATATATGATATATTGTATTACATTATCTAATATTGGCTCGCTTTATTATTTCATTTTCTCACTGGATGATACATTGATATATATGCGCTATATATTAATTGTATTATTTTCTTTTGTTGCAAATATATAATATATATGTGATATATATTATTGTGACATGATATGATTTATTATTAAACATGTTTAAGGATGATTAAATGAGGTTAGGGTTTGATTAGGGTTAGTTGCTTCATGCACATTCTAGAAGCTTTTCCTTTTGTCAAGTTTAAGATATTATGGTTGATATTTCTTGGTGACTCATTTCTAAACCTAACCAAACCCTAACTCTAGTTTATTCTCTACAAACTCTTAGCCACTTATCCTTGACCATGGTTAATATATCAATCATATAGCTTTCTTTTCTATTCATCACAAAAGGAATTATCATTTTCCATTATCATCTTCTTCTCTCTTGATTTTGAGCTTACTAGAAATTCATTTTGTGATGATAAATTATAAGAAAATGATTTAAAAAGAAAGCATAAATACTACTCTCTCATCCTCATCTCATCTAGCCCATGAGATTAGTGTGTTCATCTCTTTAGAGTGAGAAAGCTTGAGTTATTGAAATTTCGACGTAGATCATCGGAGATTTGGAACACTTCAAGCTAGAATGGATCGTTCGAGTCGTGGAGCCTCTCTTGAGTCCGGGAGATCGTGGATCGCGGCGAAGGGACTTCTACTCGGAGCTTGTGAAGCGAAGGAGCGGACTACAAAGGTTGTAATCCCTCACACTTAGCTTAAAAGATGTAATCTTGTATGCTTAACCCTAATAATATAGCAAAGATCCTGTCTTTGGGTTGTTCGGCACATGTAAAATTTTATTCGTGCATGTTTGATGCGTTATGAACCTTCACAAGTGTGCCTAGGAACCCTACAATTCAGATATCTTATGATGGGATACATTGCTTGGGAGACTCCGGATACGAGCATAACCGTTGGAACGCAGTCCTTGCAGCTACGAGAAGACCTGGACCAGCAGTGGTCATTTTGCACACACCCAGAAAGCCAGGGTTCGGCATCGTCGACGAGATAGTTGACCAGGTTCGGATAGAAGACCTCACCCAGATGCGTTGTGAGTTGATCGAGGACGGACGAACATTGAGTATTCCTCCGATGGTTGGGACGAGTTTTCGAGGACGTGTTCGGCCAGATATCTTCTACCGAGTGATGAAGATACCGAGTTCGTGACTTCGAGTCTGTGTGAGAGACCTCGGGTTGGCCGTGGCCAAGAACAGTCGCAGTGCGCAGATAGCATGGCGTGATGTCATAGTGAGAGATGATAAAGACGAGTGGAACCAGAAGTTCGTGCGAGACGCTGACGAGATGTTATTACTCCCCGTCGAGATCAGAGACCTGATATGCTTATAGAGGCGTTGGGATACGGCCAGTTTCCGAGGAAATATGTGCGGCACATGCAAATGTCCAGAAAATAAGAAAATATTATATAAGAGTACCAGCCTCCGTACAGTTCGGCATAGGCGAGATCGAAAGAGTCCTTGACCAGGATTCCTTCCAGGACACTGCTGCAATGAGATTTGCACCAAGGATCAGATGTGCCACGTACAGTCAGAGGACCAGAAGCCGATGCCAGCAACGTGCTGTTTTATGAGTGGTCATGATGATTGACCGAGAGATGACCAGAGAAGTGCTAGGGCGGAATCGTCCCCGTTAGCACACCTGACAGGGCCGATGAGCCGATAGATTGCGAGATTGGTAATCCGCAGAGAAGATAAGAACCCAGAGACCGAGGATGCCAGACCGTGAGCAGGAGGCAAGCGGATGTTTTTGTTCTGCCAGTTTCTAGGCGCACCGATTTATTTCTCGACATTGTAGGAGGTGTACCTCGATGTCCTTTGTCGCGATTTGCGTTTGTGATCTGAGTATCACGCTTATATCGCTTGGATTTGAGTTTTGATGACGAGTTTCCTGATATTGATTTCGTGCACCATGGTTGCACCTACTGAGTATTTACATTTCGTGCATAGTTATTGCACTTGAGATATGTTTTTATACACCATGGTATTGGTTTTTTATTTGTGCATATTTATCGCACTTGATATCGGTTTTGTGCCTTGGTTGCACATGTCTATGATTTCGTGGATTTCATACGGATGATTTGATTTTTGCACTCGGTATAGCTTATATGTGCTTGTAGTGCATTGATATGCGTTGTGTGCACGCAGTTGCACACGTTTACGATTTTATACACCTTGATTTACTCGGTGTTGCTGTTTATGCATTTGAGTTTTTGATCGGTATTTCATGCACTGGATGCACTGTATTTGTATTTTATGCATTAGATTGCATTCTGCATTTGTTGCACCGGACGGGTATTTATGTGTTGTCGCACTGGATTTATACCCCGTACCTAGGTTGCACCCGATTTATATCCTTGAGCATTCGTTTTACCAGATTTGTATTTTCGTGCGTGATGGCACTTGCCGTTCGTTTTCGTGCATGTTACTGCACTATATGCTTTTACGGACCCGACACGCTTTGGTTGGATTTTCGCGCATGTTGGGCGCATGATATGAGATGCGATTCTGTGCACACTGGATGCACTGGATTGAGATTTTTGTGCACTTTAGATGCACTTGATATTGTTGTCGTGCACACCCGTTGCACTGGATAGATGTTTTGTGCACACCCGTTGCACTTAGTTTTCCTTGTGTATATTATAGCACCTGTATTTGGATTTGATTTCCATGCGCACCAGACGCATGTGAATTTTTGGATACGCCCTTCTGAGGATGATTTTGCTTTTGAGCACTTTGTTTTCATGTTGGGCACTATATTGTGTAGTAGCTAGACAGGACTGATCTGAGGACAGTACCTGAGTACTCTGCATGCATTAAAAGTTTACCAAGAGGTTTTCGAAAAAGAGGAGCTATAGTCTCGCTATTTCCTACGTGTACATGAGCGACACGAACGTTTATAAAGGGAAAACCTTTTGGGATATTTTAAAAACGACGGAACGCGTATTTAAGAAAATATATATGAACATATATTATTATTTTAAAATGAGCGACCGTCGGTTATGCCGGGAGTTAAGCATTCCCGCGGCGATTTAGAAAAGATTTTGCATGTGTTTTATTCAGATTTTGGAGTTTTTCAAGGATGCGTACTATACATGTATTATAGTATTTGACTAGTGTATATTGGATTTCAGTAGTGGATTTCGAGATCTGTATCTTTATTATAACTCCGAGGATATGCGTGCAAATCAGATGATTTGCGTAACGCTTGACGGAGTTCGATTTTGAGTTTTGTACTCATTTTTATGCGCACTTGACGCGCTGTGATATTTCTGCGATTTCCATGATTTCGGAGCCCCGTTGTTTTGAGCTGATATTTAAATGTTTTAGATTTTGGGGGTTTAAATTTAAATTCCGGGACCGAATTTATTTAAGGGGGGAAGATTGTAACGTTTCAGAAAATATAAAATATTATTTTTGGAATTTAATATTAAAATAATATTTTTCCCGAAAATTGCTGATTTACGAAATTGGGGTTTTCGGAAAAAGGTATAAATATATACCAATAATTATGAAATAAATGGAAATTAAAATGATTTATTCATTTAAATATATAATTGAAGGATTTGGCAATTTTAAAATTTATTTTATGCAGTTTTGATAAAAACCCGATTAGTGCACTGCTAATCGCGATTAAGCCAAATCCGCATTTCTACAGTTTTCCATGGTTAGTGCACCATGACATGTTTCATTTTGTTACATCTTTCATTTCTTTTGTGTTATGGTTTATTGGTGGAGAGAAAAGAAATGATTAAAGGAAAAGTCAATGGAGACATAATGATTAGGTTAGGTGAGCTTTGGAGTGAGAAAGAGAGTGTGAATTAGTGAGAGAGAAGGGGGGCTGCTGCCCATTCTTTTTCCCCCATCTTTTTTTTGAAATCCTTCATCTCTACAACTCCACAACCCTCCACAAAAATCTCTAGATCTATATCCAACCATGCCCTAAAACTCTACACTCCCTTCACAAAACTTTATCCCCTCTTCAACCTCTACACGATGGACCGGGCAAAATGGGATTTTGACGACGTTGGGAAGTTAGTGCTGCCTAGAGTGGAATAGATGAGGTATAATTTCTTCCTTTTAGATTAGATTTGTGAGATATCATGTTTAGATGTCGTTTTGTGAAGATTAGTGGACATTGGGAAACCCCAGTGAATGTTTGAGTGTTGGTTTGAATTGGGTGATACCTAGTAGCTGTTAACTGAACTTAGGTGCTGTTTAGTGACCTGGACCAGACCCTAGAAACCCCAAAACACGGATTTAGAAACCCGACATCGGATAAATGTGTGATCTGTGAAGGTATTTTGGAATCTGGAGCAACCCGAGGACACTAGAAATTATTTTGGAATTACTGGGAGTCGTGCAGGCACCTAGGAAGCTACCACTGAGACCCGAGCCCCTAATTCAAACCTGCGGCCGCAGATTTAATCATTCTGGCCGCAATTTGCGGCCAGAGTAGGATGGAATGGTTCCAGATTTGGTCCATGGCTCCTTTTGCACTAAATTAGACCCCTCCTATATGTAGTTCTGGCTAATTGTCATCTGGGGAAAATCTGGGAGCATTTTGGTGTGTTTTAGGCGATGTTTTCAGTGTTTTTAAATGCACTTTCTTGATATTTGGATTTGTATTTGGTTGTCGGGTGTTCGTACATCGACAACAGGGGTTGTTTGATTGATTTGCACGGTTAGTCCATAGAGTCTAAACTGTGAGCACACTGTGCGCTGTATCGGTTTTTTGCGTCGATTTTAATACGTATTGCGATTGGTTATTATTATAGGTACCCTCGCATGGATTCCGAGGCGAAGAAGCGTGGCGTCATCGATTTGGGTGAGCGAAGATAGGTGAGTAGATCTATATCTACCGGGGAAGTCGGGTGGATGGCGTATAGCACCCCCGCAAACTTCTGATCGAAACCGATTTATAGAGTATGGTTTGGAAACCTAGATTAGGAAACTAGGGTTAGAATATAGATAGCTATGTAGTCACATTAGAAACTAGAGGTTAGTTAAGTGTGATATGCTACTACTACCCTAGGATGATGTTTAGCGATATTACCGCTTAGGGTTCTATAGGACTAGATAGTCGATGTAGATGCGTCATCCGAAACAGATGTATTCAGTATGGTGTAGATATTCGGTGATCCCGTGACAAGCCGGTAGGTTACCGCGCTTGGAATCTTCCATACTGAATCTCTTCAGTATGGTGTCGATATACCTGGACTGTGAAAGTCCTAATATCCTCTTGGATCTATCACGATGGATCCGGATCCCCAGGATGTATGAGGCATCACCCAGGTCTTTCATGGAGAACCTGTGTGACAAGAACCCCTTGACAGATTGTAGCATAGGAATGTCATTTCCTATTAAGAGAATGTCATCCACGTATAAAACGAGGAATACTACTGTTCTCGCTACAAATATACTGTAGATGCATGGTTCATCTGGATTTTTGATAAAGCCAAATTCCTTGACCGTCTCATCAAAACAGATGTTCCAACTCCGCGATGCCTGCTTTAGTCCATAGATGGACTTAAGCAACTTGCACACCTTTCCGCTGCTCCCACTCTGAATGAAACCTTCTGGCTGGTCCATATAGACACACTCCTCTAAATTTCCATTTAGAAAAGAGGTCTTTACGTCCATTTGCCAAATCTCATAATCGTGGAAGGCAGCAATGGCAAGAAGGATCCCAATGGATTTCAGCATAGCCACTGGAGAAAAGGTTTCGTCATAGTCCAAACCAGGTCTTTGACGAAAACCCTTTGCAACCAGTCTAGCTTTATAGGTCTCAACCTGTCCATCTACACCAATCTTCCTTTTGAAGATCCACTTGCATCCTACGGGTTTTACCCCGTCTGGAGCAATGTCCAACATCCATACCATGTTGGTGTACATGGACTCCATTTCGGTCCGCATTGCATTTAGCCATTTTACCGAGTCAACGCTCTGAACGGCCTGCTGGAAGCTAGTAGGCTCATCATAATCTATGATGCAATCCTCTCTATCCCCGTCTATGAGAAAACCGTAGTATCTCTCGGGCGGATGAGACTGCCTACTACTCCTGCGGAGTGGCGTAGGAATGTCCTGTTCTTTTGAACCCTCTGGTTCCACTAAGCTTTCAGTAATAGTCTGTGGTTCTGGAATTTCTTCTAGTTCTACTGCGCTCCCACTAATTTCCTTTTCCAAGAACCGGTGTTCTAGAAAGTGGGCATTACGAGAAACAAGGACTTTTTGTTCCTCTGCATGGTAGAAAAGATACCCCCTGGTGTTCTTTGGGTATCCCACAAACTTGCACAGTACTGAGCGTGCCTCGAGTTTGTCCGCATGCTGCTTTTTGACAAAAGCTGGACATCCCCAGATCTTCAGATATTGAAGATAGGGTTTCTTCCCACTCCATAACTTATATGGTGTGGTAGGCTCAGTCTTAGTGGGAACTCGGTTCAAAAGGTATGCAGCTGATTCTAGCGCATACCCCCAGAATGATCGCGGTAACTCAGCGTTACTCATCATGGACCGTACCATATCCAATAGGGTTCGGTTCCGTCTCTCCGATACACCGTTATGTTGCGGAGTGTATGGAGGAGTAAGCTGAGAGAGAATTCCGTTCTCTTTTAAATAGTCCAGGAACTCGGCACTCAAGTATTCACCACCTCGATCCGATCTTAGGATCTTGATACTTTTGCCAGTTTGTTTTTCTACCTCATTCTTATATTCCTGGAATTTTCCAAAGGCTTCGGACTTATGTTTCATTAAGAAGACATAACCGTACCTTGAAAAGTCATCCGTAAAAGTAATGAAGTAAGAATAACCGCTTCGCGCATGTGTAGACATTGGACCGCACACGTCGCTGTGTACGAGTCCCAAGAGCTCGCTCTCTCTTACTCCATGTCCAGTTAATGGAGTCTTTGTCATCTTTCCTTTGAGACAGGATTGACAAGTGGCATACGATTGATATTCGAACGGATTCAAATATCCTTCTGTATGTAACTTCGTCAACCTTCTCTCATTGATGTGACCCAGTCTACAATGCCATAAGAAATTCTGATTTATTTCCGGAGACTTTCTTTTGTGTGTATTCTGGACATTGAAAATTTGTGGTTGGTTTAATACGTATATACCATTGCTCAATGTACCTGACCCAATCAGAACTTGATTAAGGTGAATGTTTACAACATTGCTTACAAACGCAAATTCATAACCTTCTTTAGAAACCAAAGATACAGAAATGATATTACAAGTTGCGTTGGGTACAAAAAAGCAATTACGCAAAACCAAAACATGTCCATCTGACATTCCCAGGTGATAGTCCCCCACGGCTTTAGCATCCATGCTAGCTCCGTTCGCAACTTTGAGGGTCATGTCACCTGCCTTCAAAACCCTACGGTTTCTCAACGCCTGTAAAGAATTACAGATATGAGATCCTGATCCGGTATCCAATACCCAGGAAGTAGAGTTTATTGAAAGACAGTTTTCAATAACATACACACCTGAAGCTGAAGCTGCAACCTGCTTCAATTCCTGTGTTCTGGCCTTCCAAGCCCTGCAATCATTCTTCCAGTGTCCTTTCTTATGACAATAGAAGCATTCTTCCTTATCCACAAGCTTCCCCGCTTTCTTTGTTGCTTTTGCCTTTCCCTTCGTATCCACTTTACTAACACCGCCTCTTGGTTTGGCGGGGGCTTTCTTCTTCTTTCCCTTGGCTTTCTCCTTGGACCTAGAAGAAGATGATCCTCCTACAAACAAAGTGGATGTTTCCCTACCTTTCTGTAGGGTGCCCTCTGCGCTCCTCAGCATGTTGAGGAGCTCTGAAAGTTCAACTTCTTTTTCTTGTAAGTTGAAGTTCAGTATAAACTGGGCGCAAGTGGAAGGAAGGGACTGGAGAATCAAGTCCGTAGAGAGCTCACTCTCCAATGTGGTCCTAAGGTCCGCGAGCTCCTCAATGTAGCCGATCATCTTAAGCACGTGTTCCGCTACTGATGATCCGACGGCCAACCTTGCCGAAAATAACTTCTTCGACGCTTCGTATCTTGCGATACGAGACCGCTCTCCATACAGTTCTTTTGTATGAAGAAATATGGATTCCAGGTCCATATTCTCGTGCCTCCTCTGATGTTCATTGTCCATAGAGGCAAGCACGAGGCACTTGGCCTTCGCGCTGTCAATCTCCCAAGTCTTACGGATTTCCTTATCCGCGACGCTGGAAGTGGGACCTGGGACAGGGGGAGCTTTGGTGGTAAGAAGATACCCCAGCTTGTCGTAAGTAATTGCCATCTTGACATTCCTGAGCCAATCTTTGTAGTTTGGCCCTGTCAGTATGTTCTTATCTAGTAATAACTTATGTCCAGTCATGTCGATTGGTCGCTGCAATTAGGAGAGAGAAGAAACACTCAGCTTGTTGCTCTTGCAAGTTTAGAATGGTTTTTAGTTTGTCTAAACAGGATGGCTCCCACTGTTTCTCGAATCCCTCCTCAAACCACAAAGGAAGAATTAGTCAGGATCAATCTCACCGTACAATACTTGCTTAACTGTTCGGCCAGGCTGGTGTCGGTACTTCGAGGGAGGTTTTCCAACGCTTTCGCGAAGTTCCTTAATTAAATAACCTCTTTTCCCTGTGGGCGTAGCCCCGCTAACACCTTTCTAGACACCTACTTGGTTTATAGCATTGATCGTTAAGTGAGAAATTTTCCGAGGAGTAGCATATACTCACAGTAGGATCGGGATCCAAATATCATCGCATGACAAAACTGAAGGAATCCTACCAGAATCATCACACTCCAAATGGTATGCAACACTAGCAAGTTTCAGTTCTTTTGAAACTCCCGATGTGGATTTTTTGCCCCATGCTCTTATGACCTTGGCGTGAGGTCAAAATGTCATAAGTCACATGTCAAGTTCTTCCCATCATTATCCAGGTTAATTTGAACCCACCCGTACCTACCCTTGACGTAGGCCAAAATGGCAGTACGGCTGTCCCAAACCAACGCATTCTATCTATGCAACTGATAAATATCCGGCAGCTACCAATCACTATGCCTTGGCGTGAGGTCAAAATACATAGCTTGAATACTACCGAATATTTAACTGAAATGATGGAGGGCTATGAATGGTTTTGGCAAAACCGTGAACGTAGTGAACTTGATATAATCGATGGAACGAGATAGCTTTTAAAAGGAGTGGCTCAAGTTCAGCATTTAAAAGTTAGTTTTGAAAAGAACCGAGTGGTTTTTCGAAAGTGTTCCAACGACTTTAACTTGGTTTATTTTCTTGCATTAGTTCTTTTAATGCGTGATATTCTTGCATTAGTTCTTTTAATGCGTCCCATCATTTAATCCTACCATTGCAGAAAACAACCAAAATATGACGTACGCTTATGCCATTCGCATTCGCCACGGGGCCCCTGTAAGTCCACGTTGCGACCCCCGGTTCTTACGGGGAGGCGGAAACGGTATAAAATCAAAATTTTAACGCAAGAGGCAACATGGACTAAGCTAGGTCGGGATCTTTACCTAAACTAAAACTAGCAAACTAAGCTAAAGATATTTAGCTACTCGGATGAAGATGGTTATACCTAAACTTGAACTCCTTCTCTTCAAGCTCCGATGGTGGTTCGATGGCTCCTTCTCGTTGTCTCCGTACGCCGAAGATAGATCCACTTGAAAGCTCCGACCTTTAGCTCCTTCTTCGTTCTTTGAAGAAACTAGTTCACTTGGTTTGCTAAACCTAGTGAACTCGAATGAGTAGAGATGATTTAGAATGGGATTTTATCTATGGTTCTTGATTCTCAACTCATGAGACAAGAGAACCATAGATCAAGAGAGGGAGCAAGAGGTTGAGGGTGAGAGCAAGAGGAGAGCTCAAGAACAAGAGAGAGAATGAGCAAGAAAGAATGAGCAAGTATTTTGTCTCTCACCCTCTCATAATCCAAAGTGATCATAACTCATCATATCAAAAAAGTCTTATGTGATGGTTAGAAGCAACCATAACCTTATCATGTCATGCACTCATTTTACTCAAATGAACAAGCAAGTAAAAGTCTTTGGCATGAAATGATAACCATGGTTATCATGATGGTCAACTAGTCAAGCCTAGTCAACCGGTCAACAAGTCAACAAAAGTCAACAAGTCACCAAAGTCAACAAGTCAACAAAAGTCAACAAGTCAACAACCATATCACCATAATACTTAATTAATATAATAGTTAATCACATATCATATTCTCATTAGGGTTGAGCATAAAGTCAAAAAGTCAACGGTCAACTGTCAACAACCCTAATGAGAATCCGCTGCCTCTGCCTCCCTGTCAACTGTGCATACACACCCGCATCCGCGTTCCGAGGAACACGAATGCAAACTGGATAAATCCAATCCCATAAGGTACACTAGGATCTGGCTTAAACCAAAGCCCGCTAGTGTAAACTGTCCGGACACTGTACGTGCACAAGTGCACGGATGTGACCGAACCCTGTCGCAAAACCATGCGACCTGTCGCAATACCATGCGACCTCTACTCTTTTGCCTAAAGGCGAAAAGCTTTCTGTGTGGGACTCTAAAGACTCGACACTACGCTGGCAGTGGGTTTAACCACAGACCGCAAGCGGCACTAGCTGTGCGTAACGGTCCCCAGGTAATGCCGACAAGAAGACCGACGAGGCGAAACCCATCTGAACTCCTACTGAGCCTGAGTGTGACATTCTCCGTACAGTCCGGTCTGTTCGTCTGATACATCGCATGGCGGGCCTAGGGGGCGGTAAACGTCAGTCCCCCAATAGCGGTACAAGTCGTGCCGGAGTGAAGCCCAATACACCCTGAGATAACACTGGAAACCTACCAGTATATCTCGTTTGCCCTGGCCAGGGACTACTCGTGTAATGGCTCTCCTAGACACAGCGCGATGTCAACCCCCAATACCGGGAGAGACGAATCCTGTCTAACCGTCACTGCCTCCAAGTGCTTCGGGACTGCACCCAACCACCACCTGTTTGCACGACTCCTTTGAGCCGTGGTAGGGTAGTGATCAAAGTACAGTGGGAACACACCCGAGGCGAAGTGACAGTGTCAAGTCAGCGGACTAAGCTGTACTCATGTCACCTGGGAACTGATAACTGACGATAGGTATAATACCAACTAGTCAGTTCCCGACGAGTCCTGTCCAGTGTACCCGTAACCTAACGAGCACCCGCATACTATCTCAAGTACGACGTACTGACGGCTGTGGGACAGACCGTCTCCCACACTGGGATGAGAAGCGCATGCGCTGGTCTACTCCGGAGTATCGATGCCCTGTCTCGATAGTCCTGCGACCAGGGACCTGAATAAGGATGTGCTTATAGATTACCCAGCCCCCACTAGTGTGACTGCCATCACAACGCTGGTAATCAAGCAAAGATCCTAAGGGCTCCACTAATGCGTATAAGTGATATACTGAAATAAACACAAGTACACATTGAAGTAGAAACAAACCAAGTAGCATACTACTATTTTGAGCAAGATTGTATATACAAGGTGAATATCCCAAGCATCCATTAAGTAATATACAAACTAGTATGATACAGTAATGGCCTCTAGGGCATATACACTAACAATCTCCCACTTGCACTAAGGCCATGTACTGGCGTATCGAAGACCTATCATCTCGATCAGCCGCTCGAACTGAGTCTGGGGCAGGGCCTTGGTGAATGGATCAGCAGTGTTATCTTCTGAAGCGACTCTCCGAACCTCGATCTCCTGGCGATCTACGATCTCCCTGATCAGGTGATACCGCCTTAAGATGTGCCTGGATCTCTGATGGGACCTGGGTTCCTTCGCTAAAGCTATAGCCCCGTTGTTGTCGCAATACAGAGGTATTGGATCAACAATGGACGGAACCACCTGAAGTTCTTTCAAGAACTTCCTTATCCAGACAGCTTCTTTTGCGGCATCAGATGCAGCGATGTATTCCGCTTCCATCGTCGAGTCTGCAACGGTTTCCTGTTTGGAACTCTTCCAACACACCGCCCCTCCATTGAGGGTAAAGACAAAACCCGACATGGACTTGGAATCATCCTTGTCACTCTGGAAGCTGGAGTCAGCAAAGGCCTCGATCTGGAGGTCTTTTCCGCCATACACCAAGAACATCTCCTTAGTCCTTCTCAGGTACTTGAGAATGTTCTTTACCGCTATCCAGTGTTTCTCCCCAGGGTTAGACTGATACCGGCTTACCACACTCAGTGCATAAGCTACATCCGGTCTGGTACACAACATCGCATACATTATAGAGCCTACCGCAGAAGCGTAGGGTATAATAGACATGCGATCCCTCTCCAAATCAGTCTTGGGAGACATCTCTTTAGAGAGGGTGATCCCGTGACAAGCCGGTAGGTTACCGCGCTTGGAATCTTCCATACTGAACCTCTTCAGTATGGTGTCGATGTACCTGGACTGTGAAAGTCCTAATATCCTCTTGGATCTGTCACGGTAGATCCGGATACCCAGAATGTATGAGGCATCACCCAGGTCTTTCATGGAGAACCTGTGTGACAAGAACCCCTTGACAGATTGTAGCATAGGAATGTCATTTCCTATTAAGAGAATGTCATCCACGTATAAAACGAGGAATACTACAGTTCTCGCTACAAATCTACTATAGATGCATGGTTCATCTGGATTTTTGATAAAGCCAAATTCTTTGACCGTCTCATCAAAACAGATGTTCCAACTCCGCGATGCCTGCTTTAGTCCATAGATGGACTTAAGCAACTTGCACACCTTTCCGCTGCTCCCACTCTGAATGAAACCCTCTGGCTGGTCCATATAGACACACTCCTCTAAATTTCCATTTAGAAAAGCTGTCTTTACGTCCATTTGCCAGATCTCATAATCGTGGAAGGCTGCAATGGCAAGAAGGATCCGAATGGATTTCAGCATGGCTACTGGAGAAAAGGTTTCGTCGTAGTCCAAGCCAGGTCGTTGACGAAAACCCTTTGCTACCAGCCTAGCTTTATAGGTCTCAACCTGTCCATCTACACCAATCTTCCTTTTGAAGATCCACTTGCATCCTACGGGTTTTACCCCGTCTGGAGCAATGTCCAACGTCCATACCTTGTTGGTGTACATGGACTCCATTTCGGTCCGCATTGCATCCAGCCATTTCACTGAGTCAACGCTCTGAACGGCCTGCTGGAAGCTAGTAGGCTCATCATAATCTATGATGCAATCCTCTCTATCCCCGTCTATGAGAAAACCGTAGTATCTCTCGGGCGGATGAGACTGCCTACTACTTCTGCGGAGCGGCGTAGGAATGTCCTGTTCTACCGAACCTTCTAGTTCCACTAAACTTTCAGTAACAGTCCGTGGTTCTGGAATTTCTTCCAGTTCTACTGTGCTCCCACTTATCTGGTTTTCCAAAAACTCAGTTTCCAAGAAGTAGGCATGACGAGAAACAAGAACTTTTTGTTCCTCTTCACAGTAGAAGAAATATCCTTTTGAGTTCTTTGGATACCCCACAAACTTGCACTGTACTGAGCGTGCCTCGAGCTTGTCCGCATGCTGCTTTTTGACAAAAGCCGGACATCCCCATGTCTTAATGTGCTTAAGATAGGGTCTCTTCCCACACCACATTTCATATGGTGTGGAAGGCACAGTCTTAGTCGGAACTCGGTTCAAAAGGTACGCTGCTGATTCTAGCGCATACCCCCAGAATGATCGCGGTAACTCAGCATTACCCATCATGGACCGCACCATATCCAATAGGATGCGGTTCCGTCTCTCCGATACACCGTTATGTTGCGGGGTGTATGGAGGAGTAAGCTGAGAGAGAATTCCGTTCTCTTTTAAATAGTCCAGGAACTCGGCACTTAAGTATTCTCCACCTCGATCCGATCTTAGAATCTTAATACTTTTGCCGGTCTGTTTCTCTACTTCATTCTTATACTCCTAGAATTTTCCAAAGGCCTCGGACTTATGTTTCATTAAGAAGACATAACCGTACCTTGAGAAGTCATCCGTAAAAGTAATAAAGTAAGAATGTCCGCTTCGGGCATGTGTAGACATTGGACCGCACACGTCACTGTGTACGAGTCCCAAGAGCTCGCTCGCTCTTACTCCATGTCCAGTAAACGGAGTCTTTGTCATCTTTCCCTTGAGACAGGATTGACAAGTGGCATACGACTGATATTCGAACGCATTCAAATACCCTTCTGTATGTAACTTCGTCAACCTTCTCTCATTGATGTGACCCAATCTACAATGCCATAAGAAAGTCTGATTTATTTCTGGAGACTTTCTTTTGTGTGTATTCTGGACATTAAAAATCTGTGGTTGGTTTAACACGTATATACCATTACTCAGAGTACCTGACCCAATCA
Organism: Agapanthus africanus; assembly: GCA_030015575.1. Lineage (NCBI taxonomy): Eukaryota > Viridiplantae > Streptophyta > Magnoliopsida > Asparagales > Amaryllidaceae > Agapanthus > Agapanthus africanus. Next base: position 358,781,352 of record CM057346.1, read on the forward strand.
ATACTTGATCAAGGTGAATGTTTACAACATTACTTACAAACGCAAATTCATAACCTTCTTTAGAAACTAAAGATACAGAAATGATATTACAAGTTGCGTTGGGTACAAAAAAGCAATTACGCAAAACCAAAACATGTCCATCTGACATTCCCAGGTGATAGTCCCCCACGGCTTTAGCATCCATGCTAGCTCCGTTTGCAACTCTGAGGGTCATGTCACCTGCTTTCAAAACACTACGGTTTCTCAACGCCTGCAAAGAATTACAGATATGAGATCCTGATCCGGTATCCAATACCCAGGAAGTAGAGTTTATTGAAAGACAGTTTTCAATAACATACACACCTGAAGCTGAAGCTGCAACCTGCTTCAATTCCTGTGTTCTGGCCTTCCAGGCCCTGCAATCATTCTTCCAGTGTCCTTTCTTATGACAATAGAAGCATTCTTCCTTATCCACAAGCTTTCCCGCTAACTTTGTTGCTTTGCCTTTTCCCTTCGTATCCACTTTACCAACACCGCCCCTTGGTTTGGCGGGGGCCTTCTTCTTCTTTCCCTTGGCTTTCGCCTTGGACCTAGAAGAAGATGATCCTCCTACAAACAAAGTGGATGTTTCCCTACCTTTCTGTAGGGTGCCCTCTGCGCTCCTCAGCATGTTGAGGAGCTCTGATAGTTCAACCTCTTTTTCTTGTAGGTTGAAGTTCAGTATAAACTGGGCGTAAGTGGAAGGAAGGGACTGGAGAACTATATCCGTATATAGCTCACTCTCCAATGTGATCCCTAGGTCAGCGAGCTCCTCAATGAAGCCGATCATCTTTAGCACGTGCTCGGCTACTGATGATCCGACGGCCATTCTTGTCGAAAACAACTTTTTCGACGCTTCGTATCTTGCGATACGTGATTGCTCTCCATACAGTTCTTTTGTATGGAGCAATATGGACTCCATGTCCATATTCTCATGCCTCCTCTGATGTTCGTTGTCCATCGAGGCAAGAAGGAGGCACTTGGCCTTCGCGCTATCAATCTCCCAAGTCTTGCGGATTTCCTTATCCGCGACGCTGGAAGTTGGACCAGGGACAGGGGGAGCTTTGGTGGTAAGAAGATACCCCAGCTTGTCATAAGTGATTGCGATCTTGACATTCCTGAGCCAATCTTTGTAGTTTGGCCCTGTCAGTTTGTTTTTATCTAGGAGTAACTTAAGTCCAGTCATGTTGATTGGTCGCTGCAATTAGGAGAGAGAAGAAGAAACACTCAGCATGATGCTCTTGCAAGTTTAGAGTGGTTTTTAGTTTGTCTAAACAGGATGGCTCCCACTGTTTCTCGAATTCCTCCTCAAACCATAAAGGAAGAATTAGTCAGGATCAATCCCACCGTACAATACTTGCTTAACCGTTCAGCCAGGCCGGTGTCGGTACTTCGAGGGAGGTTTTCCAACGCTTTCGCGAAGTTCCTTAATTAGAGAACCTCTTTTCCCTGGGGGCGTAGCCCCGCTAACACCTTTCTAGGCACCTACTAGGTTTATAGCATTGATCGTTAAGTGAGAAATTTCCCGAGGAGTAGCATATACTCACAGTAGGATCGGGATCCAAATATCATTGCGTGATGAAACTGAAGGAATCCTACCAGAATCATCACACTCCAAATGGTATGCAAATCTAGCAAGTTTCAGTACTTATGAAACTCCCGATGTGGATTTTTTGCCCATGCTCTTATGACCTTGACTTTGGCCAACAAATCATAAGTCACATGTCAAGTTCTGCCCGTCGTTCTCCAGGTTAATTTGAATCCACCCACACCTACCCTTGACTTTGGCCAACAAGGCAGTACGACTGTTCCAAACCAACGCATCTATCTATGCTGCACATGAATACCCAATAGCTACCAATCACTGTGCCTTGACTTTGGCCAACAAACACAGCTTGAATACTATTGACTATTCATGTGAAACGACGGAGGGCTACGGATGGTTTTGGCAAAAACGTGAACGTAGTGAACTTGATATGGTCGATGGAACGAGATAGCTTTTAAAAGGAGTGGCTCAAGCTCCGCATTTAAAAGTTGTTTTTGAAAAGAACCGAGTGGTTTTTCGAAAGTGTTCCAACGACTTTAACTTGGTTTATTATCTTGCATTAGTTCTTTTAATGCGTGATATTCTTGCATTAGTTCTTTTAATGCGTCCCATCATTTAATCCTACCATTGCAGAAAACAACCAAAATATGACGTACGCTTATGCCATTCGCATTCGCCACGGGGCCCCGTCATTACCCGTTAGGTTACTTAACTAACGACAGAGCGGGGGCTGGGCTAGCGCGTCTGTAAAACATAAGCAACGCCTAAATAATATCATATATAGATATACTGCAATGATAAACATTTCAGATCACAGATAAATACATTGGATATACTAGCAATCTGTAATTTGTACGAGCCTGTAACAAAAACAGATAACACGGTCGCGGTGAATAGCCAAAACCCCACCCAAGACCCCTACGGGTGCGGCAAACTACCCGCCAAGTACCCGAAGCGTAGCAACCTCCCTCATCTCCATGAGTAGGCCACTCGACACTTCGGCATACCCGGTAGTTTGTGCACCCCTCTATGGGTCTATCCTAGGAGCAAAAACAGTAAAAAGAAATTATACAATGACGGCTACAACCCCTTCCCGGTTGTGCGGCCATACAAATAATTATTACATCAATTTACAAATTTACATGAATTGCAAGAAAAGAAAACTCTCGTCTCACAACCCCCGGCTATTCACCCGCGACAATCCAACATATTTATATACACATTCCAGCACATTACAGATCATGTATAACCCCGACCAATCGACTTATAGCGATTGGCCGACGTTCAATACATGCAAACATCACAGATATAACCATCATAGTCAAAGTGCAGTGAAGTTCGGAAAAATACGGAATTATAGGACCCCAAAAGGAAATTTCTTTTCTGGAAAATCTGGGCACATATAATATATATCAAAAATCCCAAAACCAACACAGACACACACTGCATGAAAAACGATGCACAGAGGACTACAACGCGCGGCGCTTCCGCGGCGGATACCGGGCTCACGCGGCGGATGGGCGGCGGCTTGGAGGAATTACTGCATCGTTTTTCATGGGTGTTCTCACAAAACCCTGAGCCGAATTTAGGAGTATAAAGTTTTTCATTTTGACCAGAAAAAATTTCAACAGAAACTCAGATTTTGTAAAAGTTTGGTTTTTGGATTTTTCCGGTTCCGAACTTCGTTACACTTCACTACCAAGCTAGTTTAAGTTTAGTTAGGCTCTGATACCACTGTAAGTCCACGTTGCGACCCCCGGTTCTTACGGGGAGGCGGAAACGGTATAAAATCAAAATTTTAACGCAAGAGGCAACATGGACTAAGCTAGGTCGGGATCTTTACCTAAACTAAAACTAGCAAACTAAGCTAAAGATATTTAGCTACTCGGATGAAGATGGTTATACCTAAACTTGAACTCCTTCTCTTCAAGCTCCGATGGTGGTTCGATGGCTCCTTCTCGTTGTCTCCGTACGCCGAAGATAGATCCACTTGAAAGCTCCGACCTTTAGCTCCTTCTTCGTTCTTTGAAGAAACTAGTTCACTTGGTTTGCTAAACCTAGTGAACTAGAATGAGTAGAGATGATTTAGAATGGGATTTTATCTATGGTTCTTGATTCTCAACTCATGAGACAAGAGAACCATAGATCAAGAGAGGGAGCAAGAGGTTGAGGGTAAGAGCAAGAGGAGAGCTCAAGAACAAGAGAGAGAATGAGCAAGAAAGAATGAGCAAGTATTTTGTCTCTCACCCTCTCATAATCCAAAGTGATCATAACTCATCATATCAAAAAAGTCTTATGTGATGGTTAGAAGCAACCATAACCTTATCATGTCATGCACTCATTTTACTCAAATGAACAAGCAAGTAAAAGTCTTTGGCATGAAATGATAACCATGGTTATCATGATGGTCAACTAGTCAAGCCTAGTCAACCGGTCAACAAGTCAACAAAAGTCAACAAGTCACCAAAGTCAACAAGTCAACAAAAGTCAACAAGTCAACAACCATATCACCATAATACTTAATTAATATAATAGTTAATCACATATCATATTCTCATTAGGGTTGAGCATAAAGTCAAAAAGTCAACGGTCAACTGTCAACAACCCTAATGAGAATCCGCTGCCTCTGCCTCCCTGTCAACTGTGCATACACACCCGCATCCGCGTTCCGAGGAACACGAATGCAAACTGGATAAATCCAATCCCATAAGGTACACTAGGATCTGGCTTAAACCAAAGCCCTCTAGTGTAAACTGTCCGGACACTGTACGTGCACAAGTGCACGGATGTGACCGAACCCTGTCGCAAAACCATGCGACCTGTCGCAATACCATGCGACCTCTACTCTTTTGCCTAAAGGCGAAAAGCTTTCTGTGTGGGACTCTAAAGACTCGACACAACGCTGGCAGTGGGTTTAACCACAGACCGCAAGCGGCACTAGCTGTGCGTAACGGTCCCCAGGTAATGCCGACAAGAAGACCGACGAGGCGAAACCCATCTGAACTCCTACTGAGCCTGAGTGTGACATTCTCCGTACAGTCCGGTCTGTTCGTCTGATACATCGCATGGCGGGCCTAGGGGGCGGTAAACGTCAGTCCCCCAATAGCGGTACAAGTCGTGCCGGAGTGAAGCCCAATACACCCTGAGATAACACTGGAAACCTACCAGTATATCTCGTTTGCCCTGGCCAGGGACTACTCGTGTAATGGCTCTCCTAGACACAGCGCGATGTCAACCCCCAATACCGGGAGAGACGAATCCTGTCTAACCGTCACTGCCTCCAAGTGCTTCGGGACTGCACCCAACCACCACCTGTTTGCACGACTCCTTTGAGCCGTGGTAGGGTAGTGATCAAAGTACAGTGGGAACACACCCGAGGCGAAGTGACAGTGTCAAGTCAGCGGACTAAGCTGTACTCATGTCACCTGGGAACTGATAACTAACGATAGGTATAATACCAACTAGTCAGTTCCCGACGAGTCCTGTCCAGTGTACCCGTAACCTAACGAGCACCCGCATACTATCTCAAGTACGACGTACTGACGGCTGTGGGACAGACCGTCTCCCACACTGGGATGAGAAGCGCATGCGCTGGTCTACTCCGGAGTATCGATGCCCTGTCTCGATAGTCCTGCGACCAGGGACCTGAATAAGGATGTGCTTATAGATTACCCAGCCCCCACTAGTGTGACTGCCATCACAACGCTGGTAATCAAGCAAAGATCCTAAGGGCTCCACTAATGCGTATAAGTGATATACTGAAATAAACACAAGTACACATTGAAGTAGAAACAAACCAAGTAGCATACTACTATTTTGAGCAAGATTGTATATACAAGGTGAATATCCCAAGCATCCATTAAGTAATATACAAACTAGTATGATACAGTAATGGCCTCTAGGGCATATACACTAACAGCCCCGTCATTACCCGTTAGGTTACTTAACTAACGACAGAGCGGGGGCTAGGCTAGCGCGGCTGTAAAACATAAGCAACGCCTAAATAATATCATATATAGATATATTGCAATGATAGCCATTTCAGATCACAGATGAACACATTGGATATACTAGGAACCCGCAATTCGTACGAGCCTGTAACGAATAGCAGATTACACGGCCGCGGTGAATAGCCAATACCCCACCCAAGACCCATACGGATGCGGCAAACTACCCGCCAAGTACCCGAAGCGAAGCAGCCTCCCTCAACTCCGTGAGTAGGCCACTCTGCACTTCGGCATACCCGGTAGTTTGTACACCCCCTCCATGGGTCTATCCTAGGAGCAAAAACAGTAAAAAGAAATTATACAATGACAGCTACAACCCCGACCCGGTTGTGCGGCCATACAAATAATTATTACATCAATTTACAAATTTACATGAATTGAAAGAAAATAAAACTCTCGTCTCACAACCCCCGGCTATTCACCCGCGACAATCCAATGAATTCATATACACATTCCAATGACATTACAGATCACAGATTTGTATAACCCCCACTAATCGACATATAGCGATTAGTAGACGTTCAATACAAATATCACATCACAGAAAAGCCCGTCAGCTTAAGTCTTTTAGAAGTTCGATCAAAAATACGGATTTATAAGCCCTAAAAACAAAATTTTCGTTCTGGAAAATCTGGGCAGAAAATACATATTCCAAAAATCCCAAAACAACCCCAGAAATACTCTGCACCAAATTTGGACCTCGGCCGAGTCAACTCGGCCGCGGAACCGCGGCGGGAGCGTGCTCCCGCCGCGTTTCCGCGGCTCTTTGAACGGTTTGTGGGACCAAATTTGGTGGTTATTCAAACAAAAGCCTGAGCCGATTTTTAAGATGAAAATTATCAACTTTTGAACAGAATAAAAATCGGCAGAAACTTGACAACTCGGGTTCGTTTCGTGACTTTTTCTTTGATCGATCTTCTAGTAACTTTGCTAACATGTTAGATAGAGTTTAACTAGGCTCTGATACCACTGTAAGTCCATGCTACCTCTCCCGGTACTTTCAGGCATACGGAATTTGATAAAAAAACAGTTTTCTTAGAGGTGGTAGCATGGACTTAAAACCCGGATCTTTGTTAAACATCTAACTAACAACCTAACTAGGAGTTGTTAACTACTCGGTTAGGGGGTTTATACCTTTCTAATCTTGAACTCCTTCGTCTTCAAACCTCGATGGTTGTCCGAATCGGCTTCTCCCCGTCGTCTCCTTGCGCCGAAGATCGATCCACCTGAAAGCTTCAACCTTTGGCTCCTTCTTCGATCTTTGAAGAAACTAGTTCACTCGGTTTGCTAAACCTTGTGAACTAGAGTGAGTAGAGAAGAGTTTTGTTGGGATTTTATCTATGGTTCTTGTTTCTCAACACATGAAACAAGTGAACCATAGATTCAAGAGAGGGAGAGCAAGAGGAGGAAGATGAGAGCTCAAGAACAAGAGAGAGAATGAAAATGATAGAATGAGAGAAGACTTTTTTCATTTGGCTCTCATAATCCATAACCATCATAACACATCATAGCAATCAAGTATTATGTGATGGTTTAAGCAACAATAGCCATATCATTTCATGCACTCATTTTGCACAAGAGAGCAAGCAAGCAAAAGTCTTTACCATGAAATGATAGCTATTGTTATCATGATGGTCAACTAGTCAAGCCTAGTCAACCGGTCAACAAAGTCAACAAGTCAACAAAGTCAACAAGTCAACAAAGTCAACCCCTCAACAACCATGTCACCATAATACTTAATTAATATAATTGTTAATCATATATCATATTCTCATTAGGGTTGAGCAAAAAGTCAATAGTCAACGGTCAACGGTCAACAACCCTAATGAGAACCCTCTACCTCTGTCTCTCCGTCAACTGTGCATACACACCCGCATCCGCGTTCCGAGGAACACGGATGCATACTGGATAAAACCAATCCTAAAAGGTACACTAGGATCTGGCTTAAACCAAAGCCCGCTAGTGTAAACTGTCCGGACACTGTACGTGCACAAGTGCACGGATGTGACCGAACCCTGTCGCAAAACCATGCGACCTGTCGCAAAACCATGCGACCTCTACTCTTTTGCCTAAAGGCGAATAGCTTTCTGTGTGGGACTCTAAAGACTCGACACTACGCTGCCAGTGGGTTTAACCACAGACCGCAAGCGGCACTAGCTGTGCGTAACGGTCCCCAGGTAGATGCCGACAAGAAGACTGACGAGGCGAAACCCATCTGAACTCCTACTGAGCCTGAATGTGACATTCTCCGTACAGTCCGGTCTGTTCGTCTGATACATCGCATGGCGGGCCTAGGGGGCGGTAAACGTCAGTCCCCTGATAGCGGTACAAGTCGTGTCGGAGTGAAGCCCAAAACACTCTGAGATAACACTGGAAGCCTACCAGTATATCTCGTTTGCCCAGGCCAGGGACTACTCGTGTAATGGCTCTCCTAGACACAGCGCGATGTCAACCCCCAATACCGGGAGAGACGAATCCTGTCTAACCGTCACAGCCTCCAAGTGCTTCGGGACTGCACCCAACTACCACCTGTTTGCACGACTCATTTGAGCCGTGGTAGGGTAGTAATCAAAGTGCAGTGGGAACACACTCGAGGCGAAGTGACAGTGTCAAGTCAGCGGACTAAGTTGTACTCATGTCACCTAGGAACTGATAACTGACGATAGGCATAATACCAACTAGTCAGTTCCCTACGAGTCCTGTCCAGTGTACTCGTAACCCAACGAGCACCCGCATACTATCTCCAGTACGACGTACTGACGGCTGTGGGACAGACCGTCTCCCACACTGGGATGAGAAGCGCATGCGCTGGTCTACTCCGGAGTATCGATGCCCTGTCTCGATAATCCTGCGACTAGGGACCTGCATAAGGATGTGCTTATAGATTACCCAGCCCCACTAGTGTGACTGCCATCACAACGCTGGTAATCAAGAAAAGATCCTAAGGGCTCCACTAATGCGTATAGGTGATATAATAAAATAAACACATGTATACATTGAAGTAGAAACAAACCAAGTAGCATACTACTATTTTGAGCAAGATTGTATATGCAAGGTGAATATCCCAAGCTTCCATTAAGTAATATACAAACTAGTATGATACAGTAATGGCCTATAGGGCATATACACTAACAATGTGCATGCTCTGGGACCTCGCGTCTCTACCTATCAGTATCAGGCACACACCAACAAGTCCAGAATGTAGCACATCCTGGTCACAAATCAAAACTCCGAATCATTACCCAGCCGAACATGCTCAGAATCTCTAACAAACGAGCATCGGCAGGCTGTTCCTCACGACAACGATTACGGAAAAGTGGACGGGCGCGGACATGAGCAAGCCATCCCCTCAGTAGAGGCGAACTTAAGCTATACTCCATGATCGCACCAAAACTGTAAATCTGCAGAAGACTGTCTCTGAACTGTGCACAACTGGAACAAGCTACCCACGGGCCTACGACTCAAGCATCAGCTACTACCATCGCCTTTCCCCGGGCAAAAAAAGATCTCACAAGCACAATCCTTCACAAGCTACATCCAACGGCGTTGTTTCAACAATCAAAACCCGCTGCAGGAAGTTGTACACAAAGCTCTCGTGGTCCGTGAAAATTTGACACGACTCTCCGAACAAGTAGTGTCTCCAATCTCCAACACACGACTACCGCGGCCATCTCCAGATCAGGAGTGGGATATCCTGCTCGTACTTCCTCCAACTGTAGCGAAGCATAAGTGATAACTCTATAGTGTCACATCAGTACACAATCGAGCCCCACTCACAAAATGTCACAGTTAAACAACAAAGTCGCCCGAACCAGAAAGCAAAGAAAGAACTGGTGCAGTTGTCAACCGAGTCTTCAACTGCTGAAAACTCCGCATGCATGCCTCAGTCTAAGAAAAGGAACTCCCTTCCTGGTCAATCCGGTCAACGGTGCAGCGCTACACCAACAAACCTGCACGAAACGGCGGTAAAAATCGGCTATGCCCAAAAAGCTGCGGACCGCTGTCACCTGTAAGTCTACGGTAGCGCCCCGGCCGTCGATCCGAGGCCAAAATGCGGAAACAAAAACTTTTTCATAAACTTGAAACTGGCGCTAACGTATACTTTAAAACCTGGATCGAACCATTAACATTAACTAGCAAAGAGAGAAAGGTTAGAAAGGCTATACCGATCGATCCATGTCCTTCGGTCTTTAGCCACCATCTCTTGCTCCTCGCGGCATCTCCGGTCTCCTTGTCGGAAAGGCACCACATCTTCGAATCCTTTTACGGGCTCCCGCTTCATCCGAAGCAATTCGGACATGAAGTTTGCTAGCCGACGTGTCCAAGGTGAAGTAGAGAATGTGTGCGATCACTTTGTCTCAAGTATCCATTGATTCTCAACGCATGAGAGTGTATGGATGGAGGTTGAAGATGATGCCATTGATGGAATTTGTGAGCTAGAGAAGGAAGAAGAACAAGAGCCTTTTCTTTCTTGTGTGAGATGAAATATGAGAGAGAGTAAGAATGATAAATACAAGAGCAAACCCCTTTACATGGCTGCCCTCTCTCTCCATCTTTCATTTCACACCAAAATCCATCAATTAACCTGACATGTTCACCAAAAAAGAGACCATGAGTCACCAAATTGAACATGCCACATTAATTGCTTCTCATGATGAATTCCCCTCACAATTTCCACCAAAATAAACATTAACCCAAATGTTTATGACAATAAAAAGAACCGCATCATCTAAAGTAAACTCGTGACGGATCACAAGAATACCCCTCACCTGTATATACATAACTGTATTCGCATTCCGACTGAATGCAAATGCGATGAGACTAAAGTAATCCAACAAATCTAATACTAGGATCCGGCTTAAATCAAAGCCCACTAGTATGATCCGTCCGATCATGATCCGTGCACTACTGCACGTATATGATCGAACCCTGCCATAATACCATATGACCTCTACAACGTTTTGCCCGAAACTTGAGAAACTGTCTGTGGGGGACTCTAAAGACTCGTCAATACACTGGCTGTGGATTTAACCACCAGCACGTCAGTGGTACTAGCTGTACGTAACGGGCTACCAGGTATTGACCAAAAGGGAGGTCGATGAACGAACTCATCCTGACATCCTACTGAGCCTGTCAGTAACAATATCCATACAGTCCGGTCCATTCGTCTATGAGTATCGCATGTCAGACCTAGGGGGTTGGTAAAAGTCAGACCCCCAAAAGCGGTACAAGTCGTGTCGGAGTGTAACCCAGAACACCCTGAGATACTACTGGAATACCTACCAGTAAATCTCCTGCCTTGGCCAAGGACTTCTTGTAATGGCTCTCCTAGACACAGCGCGATCTCACCCCCAATACCGGGAGTGACGAAACCCCTGCCGATCCGCTCACTGCCTCCATGTGGCTCGGGACTGTACCCAACTAAAACATGTTTGAACGACTCTTTTGAGCCGTGGTAGGGTAGTAATCAAAGCACAGTGGGAACTCACACGAGACAAATGATGATCTCAGGTCGATGAAGTAACCTGTACACATGTCACCAGGGAACTGCTATCTGACGTTAGATATAATACCAACTAGCATGTTCCCGGCGAGTCCTGTTCGGTGTACTCATAACCCAATGAGCACCTGTATACATCTTTGGTGAACCAACTGACACGAATGGCTTGTAAAACCGGCCACCGCCCCTCATCGGGGTCTCGGCTGTATACACTAGTCTACTCCGGAGTATCGATGCCCTGTCTCGAAAACTCCCACGACTAGGGACCTTTTAAGGATGTGCTTATAGACCCCAGCTCCCACGTATATGATCGCCATCATACTGCTGGCAGTCAAGCAAGAATCCTAAGGGCTCTATCAACGTGTAATAGCGACCTGTAAGGTTACCTAAAGCAGTACACGATGATAAAGATAAACCAGATAGCATACTATCATCTCGAGTAAGACTGTCTTATCGGCATATGTCCTCCCTCAATCATTTCAATCACATGCCTGCGATCCAATAATTGACTCTGAGGGCACTATATCCAACATCACAGCTACAAGTCTTGGCCAAAATTGTACGGCCACGATCTCCCTCGGGTCCGTACGAAAACCGTCTCCCGTAACCACATGACCTTAGGAAGTCAACACACTCAAGCCTGAAGGAACACTCCGAGAATTTAGCAAACCGCTGGGGCTCTCCCAATGTCTGCAAAACAAATCTTTAAGTGCTACTCATGTTCCTCACGACACACTGGAATAGACCAGAATGTCATCAATACACAACAATCAACTGGTCGAGGAACAGCCTGAAGAAATCTGGTTCATTACATCCTTGAATGCTGCTAGGGCATTGGTGAGTCCAATGACACCACCCAAAACTCATATTGCCCATAGCGCACACAAAGCAGTCTTCGAAATGTCATCACTCCGATCCTGCAACAAATGATGGACAGATCCCAAACAAACTAAGAAAAAGTCTCGCGCTCTGCAGCTGATCGAAGAAATCGTCAATGCGAGGTAAATGATATCTATCCGCACCGTAAGCCGGTTCAATTGACGATCCATCAATACACAACCTCAAACTGCCGCCCTTCTCCTAATGAACAGAATATGAGCTCCCCAAAGCGAAACACTTGGACGAACAAGTCCCCCAACAAAACAACTCTGCAGTTGATCCTCAAGCTCCGTAAGCTCCGCCGGCTCATCTGGAACAACGTCGAATAACTCTTGCATAAAAGGAACCCGGTCTAACAACTTACCGTGGATCCGGTATCACGAATGAAAACCAAGAATCCTTGAAATCCACTCCTCAAAAGCCGACTAGCGAAAAAGGCTGAATTCATGCTGTGAGGGCGGCACCACCGTCCTCCTGCACAACAAGAACTGACTCGCCGGGAAAACAAAACCTGACTGTTTTCTCACGGCAGTCCACAGACGCCTAGCACGTAGCTAACCAGTCCGTACCCAGGAGAACGTCAAATCCAACATCTCTAGAAGGATCACAATGACGGACAAAACTCTATCTCCTATCCGATTGGCACATGACTGAAATACGTGTCGCGCAACAAAAGAATCGCTGACAGAAATTAACACAACGAACGGCTGATCTAGCTAACCGACTCTCCTCGTCCCAAACCTTTGCTACTCCCACGACGGTCACGAAATCTGTCTCGACGACTACGCCTCTGTCTCTGGGCTGTTACACCGGTACGAGTCCTCCACTGTTTCAAAACTCCCAAAGTCTCTGGAAGACATGCCTCGTCAACTATGGCTGCATCTACTGGTGCTGTATAAGTAACACTATGTTGTGTGCGGATCGTAAGGAACAACTGGGTAACAGGGGTGTCAACCTCCTGTCGCTGCGCTTTACTGGCCTCAATCAAAGACCTCATCCACTGGCGCAAATCCTGCATCTCTGCCACAAGCCTATCGATACGATCTGTCGAAGGAGGATCCATCTGCTTCTGTGCAACGAGCGTGCCATCCTGGTCAGCCCTCGTCCCACCCGAGCCAATTCTGACCTCGGCCCTCGCTGCACCTCTCTGAGTCCCCAAAGTCATCCGCGACAAAGGATATAAATGGAAATAAGATTCGATATGAACACGGAAATCGAATCACAAGGATATGTATCATCAAGGAAGGAATTTCAAGCAATTAGTACTTAGGTCACTTTAGGCGGAGTACCGCATCGTGACTATGCCGCGGACATACACACACTACGTTACTCTGCTTAAGCTACCTACTCCATGATACCAAGGTCATCCTACACTCCGAAAGGTAAAACCTAGCGCTCTGATACCAACTTTGTCACGACCCGAAATTGGCACGTGACGGACCATAAACTACGCAACGTCTACAGCCATAACGCAATTTAAGTAAGCCGAAAACCCAGCAATCTAAACCATCAAAAGTAGTAAGAAAGTGATAATAGCATTATCAAAACCATTGAAATCTCAACCCAAATTCTTTAAAGTCCAACTTTTCTTCCTTTAAAATTTTGACAGCACCTCAATTGTAAAAACCAACCCAAAAAATGGGTACAACATAAATATAAGTAAACCATCCCCAACGAGAGAAAATCCACACCCAACGGCGGAAAACAGCCATCACAACAGATATACGACGCCGTAGCGAAGAAATAAAAGACGATATAAGTAAAACTGCATAAAAGACATCCAAGTCACTAAAATATACAATATCGTCCTCACATCAAGTCTCTAAGTCATACAAGATAATGGTAGATGGAGTGTACAGGATACAACGAATATACAATAAACATAAATGGATAACCACAAAACTCACCTAAGCAAAACTGCACACTGTGGGCTGAAGCGTTATACGCTGCCAAAGATGATGTGATAGATGAATAGCCTGCCTCGACTACTCTGGGGAAACAACCTGCAAAACCCTGTGGCACAACTTGGGTGAGTTGCCAACTCATGAATAGTAAATAACATATGCAAGTAATCGCAAGTATGCACGTACATCGCGAATCTAACATAAGCAACTAATAGCAAAAAAAGTCATATGCGTGCAATAGTCATGAAAGGTACACTAGCATGTATCACCAATACATGAAACAGTAATATGACAATCTGTATGCAACAATCACGTTAGGTACTCTATCAGGTATAACTAATACATGAAGCGATGATATGACAATGTATATATGCAACAGTCATGAAAGATACTCTAGCAGGTACAACTAATAAATGAAGCAATGCATATAAAATAAAGTGTGTAAATGCAACAGTCATCGAAGGTACTCTATCAGGTACAACTAATACATGAAGCAGTGCATAAACAATAAATGTGGAGTATGGAATAAAACATGTCATTTCCACGGAATCCTGACATTGTGGTAGGACCAAAGTCTATCAAGACAATCCAAATCCCAATTCTTCAAATCAGCCCCCAAATTGGCTCTCATATCATGTAAGTCTCATAAATCCTGAATGTATAATATCAAATAAATCTCATATATCCTGTATCCAATATCAAGTGAATCTCATATATCCTGAATGTATAATATCAAATAAATCTCATATATCCAGTATCCAATATCAAGTGAATCTCATATATCCTGAATCCAACATCAAGTGAATCTCATATATCCTGAATCTAGTAAGTTTCATATAAAGTGAGTGTCCAACATCGACACCCAAAAATATCATGAAACAAGTGTCAAGCATCGACACAGAAATACTCATATCCATACGTTCCTCGAATCGTAAGTGTCCAGTATCGACACCCGTGATCCATGTATCGGTCTTTCTCATATTCATATGTTCCTCGAATCGTAAGTGTCCGGTATCGACACCCGTGATCCACGTGAAAGGTTCCTAGGCACCCTAGTGGGTTCTCACAAGGCATCGAACATGCCAAATTAAAATTTTTAGTGCCGAGAAACCCTAGACTACGGATCTTTAACTAGATGTTTAGGCGAAAAAGAAAGCTAGTTAACAGTTAACTACTATGATACGGATATACAACCTTTGTAGATCCGGATTTCCACCTCCACGGCTCCGCAACGTCATGTCCTCGCTGTCCATCATGAATCCTCGACTCGATCATCGGCTTCATCGGGAAAGCAAGCGGAATAGCTCGTCGGCTTTGTGTCAAAGACGATCTACGTCGAGGTTGCACAAACTCAAGCTCCGACTTCACAAACTTGTGAAACTTGTGAAGTAAACACCCAAAACAACTTGGCAAGAGGTAGAGGGTGAAGAAATAGGAGGTGGGTTCACTTTGGATTTGGATTTAACTCACTAAAGCTCAAGTTGCCATTGGAGTAGCAAGCTTGAAGAAGAAGAAGAAGATGAGCTCTAGAAAAAATTATGATCAGTATATCCTTAAAAATAAATATAAAACAAATACTTATCATAACTTAAACTAGGGTTAAGTGTAGAGAATTAACCATGGTCACTTTGATGGGTTAGGGTTAAGCATGAAGATAAGGATGGTTAGCATAGTCAAAGTTTCATGAAGCTTCAATAAAATGACAAAGAAAGCCACCATTCTCATCTTATTGTTTTCCAAATAAATAAATAAATAAATAAGTAAATAAATGAAAATGCAAAACCCTAATTATCATATTAACCATGGATTAATTTTATACACTTAACTAAATGATCAAGTATCATCAAACATGATACAGAAAAGTGCACGAAAGTATATCACATATACAATGTGCAATCCAAGTGAGAAAAATCCGTTTAAAGTGAACCAATACTAGTTAATGCAAAGTAATATATCAAATATATAATTATACATTAAATCATTAAATCAACACTTGATTCAATGATCCGGTCATGTCGCACATAACCAACTAGTATTCAATGCATCGATTTATCGAATCAATGATTCAATAACTAGGTCATATCGAATATAACCAATCGAAACATATATCGCGAGAATGAAATGCCGTATCACATACACGCATTATTCTCGGTCCTGCACATATCTCATATGCGCTCCTATTTCGTTTCGCTTGAGCCAGGAAACCTCTGTGTAGGACTCTAAAGACTCGTCAATACGCCGGTAGCAGATGATGATCATATCAAGCACCCACAAGCCGCAAGCGGTCTGCTAAACGTAACGGCCACCCGGGTATTGAGCGATCAGAAGATCGACGAGCTAGCCCGCTCACACTCCTGCGAATCCGACCAGTAACACTTACCATACAGTCAAGTCTCTTCGTCAGATACGTCGCATATCAAGTCTAGGGGTGGTATACGTCAGACCCCAATAACCCGATAAGTCATGCTGATATGAGGCTCGTAACGGGTCGAGAAACTACTGGTAACACTTACCAGCAAATCTTTGATCAGCCCTGGCCAGGGACTTACCTGTTACGGCCAATCGAGCACAGCGCAACATCAACTCCCAATACCGGGAGAGACGAAACCCCTCCTATCGCTCATTGCCTCCATGTGACTCGGGACTGTACCCAAAGACCACCGTTTTGCACGCCCTCATGGACGTGGTAAGGTGGAGATCAAAGCACAGTGGGAATCACACAAGACTCTATGACGATCTCGGGTCTACAGACTAACCTGTACAAGTGTCACCTGAGAACTGCCATCTGACGTGAGGTATAATACCATCTGGGAGTTCTCGGCGAGTCCGTCCAGTGTACCCAGTTTCCACTGAGCACCCGTATACCATCTCTGATGTCAAACACCAATGGATATGGGATCATCCATCGCCCATCACATGGGTCGAGAAGCGTATACGCTAGTCTACTCTGGTATGTCGATGCCCCGTCTCGAGATACCCACGACTAGGGACCTTGAAGGATGTACTTATGGACTACCATGTTCCCACTAGTATGATCTGCATCATAGTCTAGGTAGTCAAGTACAAATCCTAAGGGCTTTACCAACATGTAACTATAAGACAGTATAAAAAGACTAGTGTACATGTTAAGATAAATGGCAACCAGATAGCATACTATCATGTCGAGCAAGAAAGTCATCTCTATATATGTCCAAGCATCCAATATAATATACATCATCTGTACAATACTGGCCTCTAGGGCATACATACAACTAACAATCTCCCACTTGCACTAGGGCCAGCTGCTGTAGTATCTCATACCGAGCATCCCGAAGAGTCTCTCAAACTGTATCTGGGGAATGGCCTTCGTGAGTGGATCCGCCGTGTTGTTCTTCGTGTCAACTCTCCTGACCTCGATCTCCCGGCGATCAACTATCTCCCGGATCAGGTGATACCGCCTCAGAATATGCCTGGACCGTTGATGGGACCTGGGTTCCTTGGCCAAAGCCACCGCTCCATTGTTATCGCAATACAAAGGTATTGGATGCTCAATGGATGGAACCACTCCAAGTTCAGTAATGAACTTCTTGATCCAGACAGCCTCTTTGGCAGCATCGTTGGCAGCGATGTATTCAGCCTCCATCGTCGAGTCTGCCACGGTTTCCTGCTTGGAACTCTTCCAGCTAACCGCCCCTCCGTAAAGGGTAAAGACAAAACCCGACTGCGACTTAGAGTCGTCCTTATCACTCTGGAAGCTCGAATCGGTAAAGGACTCCACTTGGAGTTCTCCGTTACCATACACCAAGAACATATCTCTAGTCCTTCGCAAGTACTTGAGAATGCTCTTCACAGCTGTCCAGTGACTCTCTCCAGGATCAGCTTGATACCTGCTCACTACACTTAGTGAGTATGCTACATCGGGTCTAGTACATAGCATCGCATACATGATAGAGCCTACCGCCGAAGCATAGGGTATCCCTTGCATGCGAGCTCTTTCCAAATCAGTCTTGGGAGATATCTCTTTGGAGAGAGTGACTCCAGAGATCGTGGGTAAGTTCCCACGCTTGGACTCTTCCATACTAAACCTCTTTAGTACGGTGTCAATGTACCTGGATTGGGACAATCCCAAAATCCGTTTGGATCTATCTCTATAGATCCTGATTCCCAATATGCATGAGGCATCACCAAGATCTTTCATTGAGAATCTTTGTGATAAGAAGAGCTTGACCGATTGCAGCATAGGAATATCATTTCCTATCAAGAGTATGTCGTCCACGTACAATACGAGGAAGACAACCTTACTCTCTGCCACCTTCTTGTAGATACAAGGTTCATCTGGATTTTTGACGAAATCAAACTCTTTGATTACGACGTCAAAGCAGATGTTCCAACTCCGCGATGCTTGCTTTAATCCATAAATGGATTTAAGCAGCTTGCACACCTTCCCGCTGCTCCCACTGTCTACGAAGCCCTCTGGCTGAGTCATGTACACGCACTCTTCTAAATCACCATTTAGAAAGGCGGTCTTAACATCCATTTGCCAGATTTCGTAGTCATGAAAAGCAGCAATGGCAAGCATGATTCGGATGGATTTAAGCATAGCCACTGGAGAAAAGGTCTCGTCATAGTCCACACCTGGTCTTTGACGAAAACCCTTTGCTACAAGTCTAGCTTTGAAAGTCTCCACTTTCCCATCTACACCAAGTTTCTTCTTGAAGATCCACTTGCTCCCAATGGGTTTTACCCCTTCAGGAGCAACTTCCAAAGTCCATACTTTGTTGGTGTACATGGAATCCATCTCGGACCGCATAGCATCCAGCCATTTTACTGAGTCCCCACTCGTGATGGCCTGCTCGAAGCTAGTTGGGTCATCATCCTCCATGATGCAATCCTCGCTCCCACCGTCCATGAGAAAACCGTAGTATCTCTCAGGTTGGCGAGGAACCCTACTAGATCGGCGGAGAGGCTGAGGTTTATCGGGTACTACCGAATCTTCTTGTTCCACTAAATCTTCAGTTATAGTTTGTGTTTCTGGAACTTCTTCCAGTTCTACCTCAGAGCCACTAATCTCTTTTGCAAGAAATTCCTTTTCTAAAAAGGTGGCATGTTGAGCAATAAACACTTTTTGTTGTTCACTGTGGTAGAAGAGATATCCATTTGAATGTTTAGGATATCCCACAAACTTGCATAGAACTGACCGTGCCTCGAGTTTATCTGGATTTTGCCTTTTGACATAGGCCAGACAACCCCATATCTTAACTCGTTTAAGACATGGTCTCTTCCCACTCCATATCTCATATGGTGTGGTAGGTACAGATTTAGTTGGAACTTGATTCAATAGGTATGCCGCTGCTTCAAGCGCATACCCCCAGAAGGAAATAGGTAATTCAGCTGTACTCATCATAGAGCGCACCATATCTAATAGGGTGCGATTCCTCCGCTCCGATACACCGTTGTGCTGTGGTGTATAAGGAGGAGTAAGCTGAGAGAGAATCCCATTCTCTTTTAGGAAGTCCAGGAATTCATTGCTCAAGTATTCACCTCCTCGATCAGATCGAAGGATTTTAATACTTTTTCCGGTTTGTTTCTCGACTTCTTGTTTATATTCTCTGAATTTCTCAAAAGCTTCAGACTTGTGTCTTATCAAGTACACATGTCCGTATCTTGAGAGATCGTCAGTGAATGTAATGAAGTACGAAGAACCATCCCTGGCATGTGTAGACATGGGACCGCATACATCACTATGTATCAGTCCTAAGAGTTCGGTAACTCTTTCTCCGTGTCCCGTAAACGGAGTCTTGGTCATCTTGCCTTTGAGACATGACTGGCAAGTGTCATAGGATGAAAATTCAAACGGATTTAAATATCCATCCTTATGCAACTTAGCTAGTCGTGTCGCATTGATGTGACCCAGTCTACAATGCCACAAGAAGGATTCGTTGAGTTCAGAACTCTTCCTCTTGTGTGTGTTTGTTATGCTCAGGACTGTTGATTGGTTTAGAACATAAATGCCATTGCACAACGTGCCTGATCCAACCAACTTTTGGTTATGGAAAATGTTCATAACATTGTCCTGTAATACAAAATTATATCCCTCTTTACTTAATAAAGAAACCGATATAATGTTGCATATCAGGTTCGGCATGTAATAGCATTCGTTCAGAACCAATGTATTACCAGTTGGTAATACAAGGTGATATTCCCCGACAGTCTTGGCTGCAACAATTGCACCATTTCCAACTCTAATGTCTTTATCACCTTCTCCAAGTTCTCTACCTTTCCTAAGCCCATGTAACTGATTACATATATGGGATCCTGACCCGGTATCCAATACCCAGGACGTAGAGCAAATGGAGAAACAGTTCTCAGTAACGAACATACCCGAAGAAAATGCATCATTATGTACTTTCTTCATTCGGGTGGCATGGGAATCCTGGTATTCCCCTATATCCTGTTCATTCCTATAACTCTTATAGGAAAGAACGGAACCAACGTTCCCCAGCACAGTATAACATGCGGGTTCGGTCAATACATCCATTTTATTATCTTTATTAAGGCATGAAATGGTCGCTACCTGGAGAGAGAGAGAAGAAAACACTTTAGCGTATGCTCGTGCAAGATCAGATTGGTTATTATCTTATCTAATCAGGATGGCTCCCACTGCTTTTTATCAAATCTTCCTCCAAACCCTAAAAGGAAAGACTAGCCGGGATTAATTACACACTACAAGTTCGCCAATCTTTCAGCCAGGCCAGTGTCGGTACTTTGAGGGAGGTCCCCCGTGCTTTCGCACGAACCTAATTACTGTAAACCTCGTTTTCCCAGAGGCGTAACCCCGTTGACACCTTTCTAGACACCTACTTGATCGGCTAATTGTAATGTATAAAACTCTCCCAGGAGTAACTCTTACTCGCAGCGGGTATCGGGATCCAACTATCTCATAGAAGGTATGCAATCTCATTGCAAATTTCAACACTTGAAATTCCCGATAATATTTTGCCCCTAGTGTACCATGACCTTGACAGAGGTCAACAAATCATAGTGCACTAGTCAAGTTCAACCCGTCATTTCTTGATTGAATCAAACCCACCCGCACGACCCTTGACAGAGGTCAACAAGGTCGTACGACTACCCTAATCCAATCTGCATCATATGCATAAACAGACAAATACTAGTTAGCTACCGCACACTACGCCTTGACAGAGGTCAACAAACGCAGCACGAATACTAAATAGTCTTTATCTGAAATGACGGAGGGCTACGCAGGTTTTTCATAAAAACCATGAGCGTAATGAACTTGATATCGTTGTAGAATCAAATGAAGTTTTGAAATGGAGTGATTTTGAGGCTTTTCTAGTTTTGCTAAAGGAGTCACTCCCGGTGAAGGGATCTCGGTCCTTTCCTCGTCGAATGAGGTGCGGGATATATCATATATATCGCTGTGCAAAGCAAAAACTCAAAAGCAATCAAAAGCAAGCCGAGTGTGTAGCATCTGCCAGTTATTGCTAAAGGAGTCACTCCCGGTGAAGGGATCTCGGTCCTTTCCTCATCGAATAAGGTGCAGGGCATATCACATATACCGCTATGCAAAGCAAGAACTGTAGCTACCTGTTTTATTTAAAATCTGATTCCACAACATCTTAGGTTTCTTATCTTTCATTAATCACATTAATGAAGTCCCATCATTTAAATACCTAAACATCACAGATAGATATGACGTACACTTATGCCATCCGCATTCGCCTCGATGTCCCCTCGTGCACCGTTAGGTTAGGTAACTAACGACAGAGCAGGGCAGGGCTAGCGCGGGTGTAAAACATAAGTAACGTCTATATAATATATCATATATACTATATACTATATCCATCACAGAATCACATCACAGATACCGCAGCAGAATAACCATATGAAATATTGGATATACTAGGACGTCCGTGTTTTTAATACGAGCCAGTATAAAACACGGATTCCACGGTCGTGATGAATAGCCAATCCCACACCCCTAGACCCCTACGAGAGCGGCAAGCAACCCTACCAATTCTAGGGTTAGGAGACCCGGACTCGACTCCTCGAGTTGGTCTCCCACTGGACCCCAGAACCCGGTTACTTGTGCTCCCCTCCTTGGGTCTATCCTAGTGCAGAAAAGTAAATAATATACAAAGGGTGACAACTCCCGCATCCTGGAAGTGCCCCGAATAAAAGAATATTACATACAAGTTTTTACATGAATGAAAATGAAAAACACTCATCTCACATAAAAACCCCCGGCTATTCAAACACGACGATCCAATATAACATATCCAGCAACACATAACATCACATGTCATCAACGTAAGTAAGTATGCATACCCCAATTATCGTTGACGTATAGCAACGAAACCGGCGATATGAACATACTACACTTACGGTCACAGAAAAGAAAGTGTAAAACTACAACAATTGGAATCCGCAACCTCTTTAGACATCACATGCCTAACAGTTATAAACCCCGCATTTTAGTCCCATCATCGAAAACTCTTTTCGATATCTTGTGAAACTAAACTGCTAGATCTATAACATTCATTCAGTTATCACATAACTGTTTGTGAATTCCAATTATTGTATCCAATTCCGGATAAATAGAATATATCAAACTTTCCGATCGAACATTCGAACACCCAAGTTTTCCCGACACCGATCAACACATGAAATAGGCTCAAAGACATTCACTTCATACCTCAGTACCGACGGTCCAGCCGTAGAAGGGTCAAGCCAACGCCTCACATGTGGCACGCCGTACTGCCCCAAACCCGAAGGTTCAAAGGGCAGTTCAAGACGGTCACATAATCGAGTTAAGGTTTGTGTCTTCTAGAGGGACCATCGCGTTACTTGCACTACTCAGAACGTCTTTTAACCACACAATAATCCAACACTTGGATATTCCGGCAGGGGAAAACCTGGGTATTTATATCCGGTCGAACTCTTTAACATATTCTACAATTATCTGGAAAAACTCTAAAAGACGAAATTTGATAATCCGATCGAAATACAGATTCCCAATAGTACCCCAGAATACTCTTCTGTAAAGTCACAATAAAAATATCCCAGAAAACACAGCATTTAATTATATGAGTTACTGTGAAGAAAAAATTGCATAAAGGAACAGTACCGCCGCGGAAGGGCCGCACATGCCTAGCATGTGCCGCGCTTCCGCGGTGGAAAATTTGAATCAAGTCCTCGTATTTCACAGTAATTCATATAACACCCTGCTTGATTTTCTACATATTTTTAATTGACAAAAATCCGAATTTTTAGAAAAAGTCCAGAGAGCATTTTTAGGTTTTGGATTTCGGTTCGATCGGGTTTCAAACGTCGTCGGGACTTCGCCTAAGGCTCTAGCTAGGCTCTGATACCAGTGAAAGGTTCCTAGGCACCCTAGTGGGTTCTCACAAGGCATCGAACATGCCAAATTAAAATTTTTAGTGCCGAGAAACCCTAGACTACGGATCTTTAACTAGATGTTTAGGCGAAAAAGAAAGCTAGTTAACAGTTAACTACTATGATACGGATATACAACCTTTGTAGATCCGGATTTCCACCTCCACGGCTCCGCAACGTCATGTCCTCGCTGTCCATCATGAATCCTCGACTCGATCATCGGCTTCATCGGGAAAGCAAGCGGAATAGCTCGTCGGCTTTGTGTCAAAGACGATCTACGTCGAGGTTGCACAAACTCAAGCTCCGACTTCACAAACTTGTGAAACTTGTGAAGTAAACACCCAAAACAACTTGGCAAGAGGTAGAGGGTGAAGAAATAGGAGGTGGGTTCACTTTGGATTTGGATTTAACTCACTAAAGCTCAAGTTGCCATTGGAGTAGCAAGCTTGAAGAAGAAGAAGAAGATGAGCTCTAGAAAAAATTATGATCAGTATATCCTTAAAAATAAATATAAAACAAATACTTATCATAACTTAAACTAGGGTTAAGTGTAGAGAATTAACCATGGTCACTTTGATGGGTTAGGGTTAAGCATGAAGATAAGGATGGTTAGCATAGTCAAAGTTTCATGAAGCTTCAATAAAATGACAAAGAAAGCCACCATTCTCATCTTATTGTTTTCCAAATAAATAAATAAATAAATAAGTAAATAAATGAAAATGCAAAACCCTAATTATCATATTAACCATGGATTAATTTTATACACTTAACTAAATGATCAAGTATCATCAAACATGATACAGAAAAGTGCACGAAAGTATATCACATATACAATGTGCAATCCAAGTGAGAAAAATCCGTTTAAAGTGAACCAATACTAGTTAATGCAAAGTAATATATCAAATATATAATTATACATTAAATCATTAAATCAACACTTGATTCAATGATCCGGTCATGTCGCACATAACCAACTAGTATTCAATGCATCGATTTATCGAATCAATGATTCAATAACTAGGTCATATCGAATATAACCAATCGAAACATATATCGCGAGAATGAAATGCCGTATCACATACACGCATTATTCTCGGTCCTGCACATATCTCATATGCGCTCCTATTTCGTTTCGCTTGAGCCAGGAAACCTCTGTGTAGGACTCTAAAGACTCGTCAATACGCCGGTAGCAGATGATGATCATATCAAGCACCCACAAGCCGCAAGCGGTCTGCTAAACGTAACGGCCACCCGGGTATTGAGCGATCAGAAGATCGACGAGCTAGCCCGCTCACACTCCTGCGAATCCGACCAGTAACACTTACCATACAGTCAAGTCTCTTCGTCAGATACGTCGCATATCAAGTCTAGGGGTGGTATACGTCAGACCCCAATAACCCGATAAGTCATGCTGATATGAGGCTCGTAACGGGTCGAGAAACTACTGGTAACACTTACCAGCAAATCTTTGATCAGCCCTGGCCAGGGACTTACCTGTTACGGCCAATCGAGCACAGCGCAACATCAACTCCCAATACCGGGAGAGACGAAACCCCTCCTATCGCTCATTGCCTCCATGTGACTCGGGACTGTACCCAAAGACCACCGTTTTGCACGCCCTCATGGACGTGGTAAGGTGGAGATCAAAGCACAGTGGGAATCACACAAGACTCTATGACGATCTCGGGTCTACAGACTAACCTGTACAAGTGTCACCTGAGAACTGCCATCTGACGTGAGGTATAATACCATCTGGGAGTTCTCGGCGAGTCCGTCCAGTGTACCCAGTTTCCACTGAGCACCCGTATACCATCTCTGATGTCAAACACCAATGGATATGGGATCATCCATCGCCCATCACATGGGTCGAGAAGCGTATACGCTAGTCTACTCTGGTATGTCGATGCCCCGTCTCGAGATACCCACGACTAGGGACCTTGAAGGATGTACTTATGGACTACCATGTTCCCACTAGTATGATCTGCATCATAGTCTAGGTAGTCAAGTACAAATCCTAAGGGCTTTACCAACATGTAACTATAAGACAGTATAAAAAGACTAGTGTACATGTTAAGATAAATGGCAACCAGATAGCATACTATCATGTCGAGCAAGAAAGTCATCTCTATATATGTCCAAGCATCCAATATAATATACATCATCTGTACAATACTGGCCTCTAGGGCATACATACAACTAACAATCCACGTATCGGTATATACGTTCCTCGAATCGTAAGTGTCCGGTATCGACACATGTGATCCACGTATCGGTATAAAACAAATCTCTGAGTAGATGCATACAAATATCAAGTAAAGAATAAGAACACTTGCATAATTTCATTAAACCACCACGGTCCTCAAATCCAGAAAACATCATGTAATGAATAAGTATAAATGCATGAATCAATACACATATATTAGCGTCCCATTCCACTTATATATGTTTATAGGCATATATAACAGCGTCTCATTCCACTGTTATATACTTAGGAGTAAAAATATCCGAGAACATCATATGAAATCCATGGATGTAATATATGCAAACATGAAACAGTAATATGAGCATATAAAGGAAAACCGCTATTTAACTGCAATAAGTTATTAAATATATCATGCGGTTCCTGATTTCTCCGAAATCAGATGCAATATCATATACATGTGAACATGTAGCTATAACAAGGTAAGCGTAACCATGTCGGTATAGCAAAATATGTGTGTCCCTATGTAAGTATGTATGGTGTAAAAGTATCTGTAGTAAGGTATGTCTCTATACCTATCCATAATACCTTCCAGGTATATGTATGTATGTATACCAGATGTACATATAGCTATGTCTCATATATGTATATACCTATCACTAATGGTACACCACCCTATAAGTATATGGGCAACTAGCATGTAAGCATGTCAGGGCATATGTGTAAGCATGTAAGTATACAGGTATGCTATATGTCATATGCACAATGAAAATAAAGATCATGTCTCAATATCCCTAAGCAATCCAATATCACATATATATAGGCGTTGTGCGTGTCATGGTAATTATTGACGGTGTGAGTGGCATATAATCAGTGCTCGTGCAACATTAACCATCAATAATAGTGTTGTGTCTCATTAATATTATGTCCAAATACAATAGGTAAATGAGATATGCAACAAAATACACATGCAAAAACGAGTCCATATACTAAACACTGAAGGTCATATCATTTGATCTAGCCCAGACGCATAACGCCATATGGGCGATCCCCCTGTAGATGTTAAATCTGCTCACCAACGCTCCTGGCTAAGTAAAGCCTACCACTCGCTTTCCCCTCTACACAACGTCCGAAGTCCTCGCCTGCGATCCTGAATACATATAACAATAAATCAAGCGTATATAAGCAATCGACCAAAAATACGTACAACTACGTTGTAACGTTTCAGAAATCGTTTTGCGAATTTTCCCGTTTTAGGGCAAAATTGTCGGTATTTTCCGTTTTAACCCGATTTCGATCAAACGTCCGTATAAGCTTGCCGGCACTTTTTTTTAGCTAAAATAAAGCTTGTGCGCGAACTTTAGGGGTATTTGGGAGGTTTTGGTTCAGATAGAATTTTTCCCAAATAAAATATTATTTTAAGCGGTATTTTGTGCACGTAAATCGGGAAATTTCTTCTCTTGAGAATAAATTATTTTTTGTCACTAGAATATTTTGGAAACTTCTTTTTAAATATCTAGATATTTTTTTGAGTGCAAAAGGATTTATTTTTCAAAAGAAAAGAAAAGATGTAATGGTGGCATATAGCATTTATTACTCTTTTTCCTAGCAATTTCTTCACAAAAAAATCACAAAAATACCCCCTCACCTCCTTGGCCGGCCCTTCCCTTCCCCTTGCTGCCTCTTATCATTTCCACCCCTTTTCTTCTCATTTTTCTTCAAAATAATCATGAAATATCCAAATAAATTCATAGAAATTCAAATAAAATCCAAAACCTTGATTCTTCTTCACAAAAGTTGCATGGATCTTCATTCAAAACATCATTTTGGAGGAAAAGATGATGAGTTTGGTTTCTTGGTTTTGATGTTTTGTGGAGGTATAAAACCCTAACCCTAATCCTTTTTGTTGTAACTAAATTTCTAATTAGTATATTAATTGTTTATTTAAGCTTTTAATTTCATGTTTGAAATTCAAGACATAATTTTTATGATAATATAGTTAGGGTAAAACTTGATTTATGTGTTTAATGTTCATTTAAAGTGTTAATTTATGATTTGGAAAAAATTAACCTAGTAGAAATGTTAATTTTTGCTAATGAACACTTTGTTTAATTATGCAATTAGCTTACTAGGTTTTTGCTAAAAGATAATTAGTGAGTGTTAAAAACATAGAATTGGTTTAGATAGCTTAGTTAAGCTATATTAGGGTGTTTGTAATCGCTAGATATGCATTAGGTTGAAACTAGTGCGAAATATTGTGATAAGCTGCTTATTAGGTTTCGGGGTTTTTCCGACGTGGGTTCGATTGATCGTTGCGAGATTATATCTATTGTATTCCTCGTAATTCTTGTGCTGTGTTGCGCGATCGGGACGATCGGGGTCCAGACTTGGTGTTTTGTAGTTTAGCGACCCCAATTAGGGTTTTTGGCCGGTATCGTGCGCGATAGATGCGCTAAGCGCAGTGTAATTTTCATGGCGTTTTCTTGCGTTTCGATGTATTTTCGTCGATGTAGGATATTTGCTTATGTGATGTGTTTGTGAAATTTTAGGTTCGCAAGAGGGGACTTCGGACGCTACGACAAGGGAAAACAGGTGGTATGCTTCACTTAGCCAGGAGCGTTGGTGAGTAGATTTAACATCTACAGGGGAATCGCCCGCATGACGTTATGCATCTGGGCTAGAGATGTTATTTCTGTCACATATTCTATGTCATATTTAGAATTGTGTATTTACCCTATTACTTATATATTGTTGTGCTTGGACTAGTATTTTTAGGACACTGGACATATTATTGACGATTCATGTTGCAAGAGCACTGATTGTATGTTACACACACCGTCAATAATTGCCATGTCACGCACAACCCACTTATAGATGTGATATTGCTTGGTTAGGGACATTGAGACTTGATTCATATTTCTTTACGCATTGACTTATAGCATACCTGTATACCTACATGCTTACACAAATGCTCTGACATAATTACATGCTAGTTACCTGTATACATATAGAGTACTGTACTATTAGTGATAGGTACATGCACACTTTATGACATAGCTACAGATATACCTTGCACACATATTTCACTTATACCCAGGGGGTATACTACATTATTACTTATAGGTAGATACATATATCTTGCTATTCCTTTATGTTTTCACATACATCTGGTTATAGCTACATGTTTACCTTTACCTAATGTTATTTTAGAATTGGAGAAAATTAGGAACCGCATGATATTTATATTAACTTGTTGCAGTTAATTAGCGGCTTTTCCTTTATATGCTTAAATTTCCTTTTATGTTGCATATATTATATTCATGGATTTTCACATTGAGATATGGATTTTTCATGATGTTTTCTGGATTTGGGGACCGTGGGAGTTCATGAAATTATGCATTATTTGAAAAACCCGGTTTCCCTTGATATGATATTTCAGCAGCCACCATGAGATTTATCGGTTCGGATATATATATACCCCACGCGAGGAACGGAGGGGTCCGTGTGTGGGTACATGGTGGGGCCCGGAGGTACCCAGGGACAAGAATCTCAGTGAGGAGATGAGTTAGTGGGGGAACCATACTTTCCGGTGACATTACCAATGACTCGGCGGTAATCAGGGGGATACCGTTAGGAGTCATGTACGTATAGATACGTAGAAAGATGAGGGTCAGAGCTAGGCACTCGTGCTTTTCGGATAGCGTGTGATACGTACCTATCAGGGGGCCAGTCGTGGTGACAGCACCTGATAGATCAACATTTCTGTGTCGATGCTTGACATATTGGTTTTATGATATTTCTTCTTACTCCTTTGTATATATAACAGGGGATTAGGCCGCTGTTATATATGCCCTTACACCAATATTAGTGGAATGGGACGCTAATATATGTGTATTGACATTAAATTTATACATCATCATATTTATTTATGCAAATATACCTAGAATGTAAAGGACTCATTGACATTGGATTTAGGACATTTGAGAATTCATTTGATATTGATTATAGGATATATGTGAGATCTACTTGATATTGAACATTCGGAGTATACGAGATACACTTGACATTGTTCATACGGGATATGTGAGATCTACTTGATGTTGTACATTAAGGTTATGTGAGACTTACTTGATATGATAGCCAAATTGGGGAATGATTTGAGGAAATTGGGATTTGGATTGTCTTGATGGATTTTGATCCTACCACGATGTCAGGATTCCGTGGAAATGACATGTTTCATTCCATACTCTACATTTATTGTTTATGCACTGCTTCATGTATTAGTAGTACCTGTTAGAGTACCTTCCATGACTGCTGCATTTACATACCTTTATTCATATCATTTCTTCATGTATTAGTAGTACCGATATAGTACCTTACATGATGCTGCATACAGATTGTCATATTATTACCGCTTCATGTGTAGTTGTACCTGTTAGTGTACCTTTCATGATTATTGCATTACTTATGACTATTCATTGATATTAAATGCTTATGTTAGATTCGTGTTGTACGTGCATACTCGCGATTACCTGCTTATGTTACTTACTATTCACGAGTTGGCAACTCACCCCCGTTGTGCCACAGTGTTTGCAGGTGTTCCTCAGTATAGTCAGAGGCAGGGCTATTTTCATCCATCGTATCATCTTTTGCTGCGGATACCACATCAGCTCACAGTGTGCAGTTTTGCCCAGGTGGGTTTTGTGATTATCCGATGTTGTATTGTATATTCGTTGTATCCATGTACTGTCCATCTACCAGTTTTATGTATGACTTAGTGACTTGGTGTGAGGACGATATTGTATATTATTTTGTGACTTGGAGGTTTTTATACAGTTTCCTTTATATCGTCTTCTATTTCTTCGCTACGGCGTCGTATATCTGTTGTGGTGGTTGTTTTCCGCCTTTTGGCGTGGATTTGCTCCCGTTGGGAATGCTTTACTTTATATTTATGTTGTACCCATTTTGGGGGCTTGTTTTACAAAGGAGGTGCTGCCAAAAATTTTAAGAAATAAAAGTGAGATTTTAAAGAATTTGGGTTGTGATTTCAAAGGTTTTGAAAATACTATTATCACTTTCTTGCTACTTTTGATGGTTTAGATTTCTGGGTTTTGGCTTTCTTTTACTACGTTACGTCTGTAGGCGTTGCGTAGTATTAGGGCCGTCACGTGCCAATTTTGGGTCGTGACATACGTTTAACTGACGCACCAACTCCAAACATACTCTCGAGTGTTCGTTTTAGTGGCTAACGCGCGTAGCGACATTACGAAACAAACTTAAGAGACAAAAGCTACACAAAGACACGAACGACATCGGCACGACCCTACCCAGGAACGCAACGCGACATAACTACCAAGTCTAGACCTTGATCATACCGATCACACATTCACAATACAAGATATAGCGTGAAATCAATATACATAACGTCACAATGTCAAGAGAAACCCACGCCTAAAATATCTGTAAATCTAGTAAACAATATATCATTTTAGCACAAAACTACAAGTTTTACCAAAACTATAACCTACAAACATCTTCAAATAGCAAGGTTAAACCATTTAAAGCTTTACTAAAATTTTAGATTTCACTAAATAGGATTAGCAAAAGTTTAGTTTTTTAATTAGCTTAATTAGCCGATTAGGAAAATATCATTTAAAAAATTAGCAACTTTATTTAATTTTCTTCAATCTTTACATATTAACTAACCATTTCACTAATCAAAACCCTAATTTGATTAACAAAATGATATCTTGAATTTCCAAATATTAAATTAAAAGCTTAAATTAAATATCTAATTAGGCTAATTAAATGTATTAAGCTATAAAAAGAGATTAGAGTTAAGGTTTTATACCTTCAAGAACACCACTTGAAACAAGAATAAAACCAAACTTTAGCCTCCAAAATTCCCACTAGAATGAAGATCCAAGCATGATTGAAGAAGAATGATGAAGGTTTTGGATTATATTTAAATTTTTATGAATTTATTTAGATTTTTCATCATTTTTTTGAATTAAAATGAGAAGAAATGAAGCAAAAATGAACAAGGGAAGCAAGGATTGAAGTGGTTTCGGCCAAGGAAGAAGCTAAGACTTTGTGGTGGTGTGTGGAATTTTCTAGAAGGAAATTACAATAATTTCATAATAAAATAAAAGGTTAAAGTCTTCATTATCTTTTCTTTTAAAAAAAACAATTAATTCCACAAAAAATCAAGATATTTTGGAGAGAAGATTCTAAACATAATTCTAGTGATTAGTTTAGTATAAAACCACATTAGTAGTAATTTACCTGCATAAAAAGTAATTACCACTAATAAAGTACACACATAAACCTATTAAAATAATAATTTTTTAAGGAAAAAATTCTATGTGAACCAAAACTTCCCATAGACCCCCAAAGCTCGCGCACTAGCTTTATTTTAGCTAAACTAGGTGCCGGCAAGTTTCTACGGAAGTTTGATCACAATCGGGTTAAAAGGGGAAACACCGACAATTTTACCTTAAAATGGAAAAATTCGCAAAACGATTTCTAAAACGTTACAATGCATTTCTTTCAGATGTTTTGACGAATTTACACCGACGCATAATATGAACGAGTTATAGTTTTAATGTATATCATGTTGATTTTCGTTTCGGGCTTTGACATTGGGGTCTTCGCCATAACTCCGATGATTGAGGGATGCTTGACGGAGTTTTGATTTTTGGGTTATATACCCGTTTTTCTTGCCAATGCATTGCGCCGCGATGTGTTTTATGCATTTATGATTTCGGAGCCCCGACGACGAGATCTTTGTACTGAAATGTTTTAGTAATTGGGGGGTTTAAATTTAAATTCGAGGACCAAATTTCTTTAAGGGGGGAAGATTGTAACATTTTAGAAAAATAATATATTATTTTTGCATATTTTTATAATTAAATAATAAATATATTGAATATTTTAATGAGGCGGTATAATTAAATACCTATAAATTGGGAAAAATTTGGAAAATTATAGAAATTACTAAAATGAGGGTGTTTATATGATTTAAGATAACTATAAATTTATATGATTAATTATATTCACTTTTTATGCTAATCGCGATTAAATATCGCTAATCATGCATTAAGCTTGTTTTGTGCACCAAGTCTTTTTCACACTTGTTACATTTTCTACCATGGTTCTTCTTCTTTCATGCATGGTTTTGTGTTAGAAAAGAAAAGATAAAGATAAGAAAAGAAAAGGAAAAGAAAACAAAAGAAAAAGAAAGGAATAAAAAAGTGAGGCATAGGCATGAGAGAGAGAGAGGTGAGGGGTCTTCTCTTGACCAAGACCATTGCTCTCTTTATTATTTTCTTCATTCTTCTTTTCTTCATCCTCTCATGGTTGTTGCCCCCATCTCCCTCCTCCACTACAACCCTCAAAACACCATGAGAAAAACACAAAAACCTTATCCCCACTTCATTAAAAACATGCACATGCTCATGGCGAACACTTTGGACCAAGCAAGATTTGATTTTGATGACTTGGGGCAACTCAAGAAAATTCTTGAGTTGCCAAATGAGGTAATTTCTGCACCATTAGACTAGTATTTCAATTTCTTAAGCATCCATACTTGTTTAGAATCGATATTGTGTGGTTTTATGAACTTAGAAAATTCCTAGATGAGGTTTGAGGGAATGTTGTGTTGTGGTTGTGCTAATGAGCCTTATTGGTGACCCTAAACCCCCTTAAAGTGTAAAACCTGTACCATACCAGTAAGTTAACCCAAAATGCGGAATTTGGAAACATTCCGTGTCTGTTTGTGAATTATTAGAGGGTGCAGGGAAATCTGGAGTGATCTGAGACCAATACTAGAAAAGCAAACAACTCTACTAGCCTAGATGGACCACCATGAGACCATCCTGCCAATATGAGACCTATCCAAGCATGGGGAGCCGAGGAGGCCGGATTTAGGGGGGTAGGGGCCGGCCACATTGAAGAATTGGG
Organism: Agapanthus africanus; assembly: GCA_030015575.1. Lineage (NCBI taxonomy): Eukaryota > Viridiplantae > Streptophyta > Magnoliopsida > Asparagales > Amaryllidaceae > Agapanthus > Agapanthus africanus. The sequence goes on from CM057346.1 coordinate 358,814,764, forward strand.
TGCCCAAGTTCCTTCTGTAGGTCATATACCCTATATACATCACCCCGGTACTGTTTGTGCACCTTGTTTTTCCCTAAACTAAAATCTGGAGCATGCTTTCTTGGTTTCTGCCTTATGTTTTGAGATGGTTATGGATTTAAGTTTTGGTATTTGGTATTGTATTCGGTCACTTGACGTTTGTACGTCGATATCGGGTGTTTTTGGGCTCTTTTGTGTGAGTAGACTATAGGTTTTAACCTATAAGCGATTCGCTTGCCGTTTTGGTTTTCATGTTCGATTTTGATACTATATGACGCATTGGAAATTGTAGGTACCCCCATGTGGACTTCGAGACGACGGGGATGAGCGTGGCGTCATCGACTCTAGCAAGCGAAGATCAAGGTGAGTAGATCTATATCTACGGGGGAAGTCGGGTGGATGGCGTATAGCACCCCCGCAAACTTTGATGGAAACCGATTTAATTATAGAATATGGTTAAGGGAAACTTTAATAGAAAACTATAGATAGAGTTAAATGATAGTTAGAGAAACCATATTAGAAACTATAGAATAGTTAGCAATGATATAATACGATTAATACGTGATAACGAGATTTGAGGATGATCTTCGACGATATTGCCGTGTTGGATACTATAGGACTAGATAACCAACGTAGATGTGTCATCCGAACCATACCTATTTCCAAACTGAAGAATCATATGCATCTTTTAAACTCATACCTTGATGGACGTTACGGATTTTCAAATGATATATTTTCCTTAAAAACACCGTAGCCCCTACTTTCAAAACTTCGATTTGCATCTTTTAAAAAAACTGATTGTATGGTTCGGGCGTGTATGTTATATTAGATATGTAAGCTTATAGTAAGGGTAGAATGTATTAGCAGAATTGACTTGATGTGGGAGATAAATGCGATGAAAAGATAAGACGAGGTGATATGATGATTTGATAATATGTTGGTATACGGATGCGAGTCGATTAAGATGATTGATACCTTTGCCGGTCCCGTGATACGAGATTTTTATGGATGTGACTTGGGACATTGGTATGTAGATATATGTAAGATGTGAATCTTGAATGATAAGCCGTACGAGACGATAGTTCCGTACCCTCATTGTCGTAAAGTTTGATAGGATCCCTATTGGTTTTATGTCGCCATACGATGATTTTTCGTACGTGATGAGTGTGACTTGATGATTGATCCATACCCTTGACTAGAGAATGATGTACGATGGATTATACCGTACGTGATATTGTGAGGCTAGATGCTGATTGATTGATTCACCGACTGAGAAATATGATAAATATGTATACCTTATAGCTTTTAGCTGATGATTTACCTTATGCAGCATTTATGTTATACTCATTGCATTGCATATACATGTGCTAGTACACTTACACCATTATCGATGATGCGTATGTTACACATACACAGATTTGCCGGCTCTCACACTTCATCATCGATAATTGCCATGTCACTACACTGTAGAATTGCTGCATCATGATATGACTCCTTGCATGATTCACTTGCTATAGTTACATATGCACCCTTATACGATGTTGTATTTGACTTTGGAGAATTTGGGAACCGCAAGATATATTTTAAACCGGATTCCTTTAAAAGAGCGGTTTCCCTCGATATGTGCATGTTACTGTTCCATATTGCATGATATACGGATATGCTTACATTTCTGTTATACGTCGCATATATCATGCTTTACGATTATACGCATTCAGATATGTCGTTTTCATTAGATTTCTGGATTTGAGAACCGTGGTCATTTTAAAAGAAAGTATGTATTGTTTTAAAAACCCGGTTTCTCTTGATATGATATTTCAAAAGAAAGCACGGTTGATGTGCCTAAAAAAATCTTCATGTCGAGTACTGTAGACACGGCTTTTCCCCAACAATTACCACGAAAACGTAAGGACCGTGGCTGTCCTACTATTTCTATTTCTATCGGGGAAAAACACATCAACCGTGCTTTACTTGACCTTGGCGCTAGTGTTAACTTGCTTCCATATTCAGTCTATGAGCAACTAGGTATCGGAATGTTAAAGCCCTCGAGCTTAACTCTCCAGATGGCTGACCGATCAATCACCAAACCTAGGGGTGAACTGGAGGATGTGTTAATTAAAATCGGGGAATTCGTATTCCCTATGGATTTTATTGTACTTGATACACAGCCTGTAGCGAACCCACGAAATCAAATTCCAGTGATTTTAGGTCGCCCCTTTTTGGCCACTTCCAACGCTATAATCAACTGTCGTAATGGCTCTATGACCCTATCCTTCAGGAATAGGTCAATTGAGCTGAACATTTACAAGTTGGGAAGTGTAACCTCCGAACCTACTGCTCAGGTCTGTTCTGTCGACTTAATGGATGTCGCCAGCAGCGAATTTGATGATCCTCATGATACCGATCTAGACTCTTTTTATACGTTGTTGTTTGACCAACTATGTATCATACACATACGGACTCTTCCACCGAGTTGTCCGGGTCAACAACTAACACTGATTATGAAATGCTTTTAGAGTCTGAAGATCACCCCGCACTTTGTTATGACATTATTCATCGGGGTATAGATGGAACTTTTGAGGAGATCTTCGCTGATAAACTTGCATTTTTGAATGACACAGGTGTTGAGATGAATCATCTCCCAATCAATGAAATTGAACCTCCACCCCTTCTTCTGAACTGTAAAAAGAATGCGAGTAATCCATCACAAGCACTGCATCGTCTCTCCAAAACGAGACGCACACACATTCTATTCCACCACTTAACCTTTCCCCACTTCTTCTTCCACCAACCAGAGCACTGCATTGATAACATTTTTGAATGGTTGGTGTTAACCTTCGGTCTTTGCAAAGCTTGGCATCGACCAATGATTTTTGACCCCATCATGTGATTTTCAAAAGATTAACATTGCATAACTCAAGTTTGGGGGGGCATTTTTTCTGGCTCTTGAAAAGAAATTTTTTACAAAATGATGAGCCAAGAATAAGTTTGGGGGAGGTTCTTCACTTAAATATTTTGCCCCCACTAATAAATTCCTCCCAGGCTTACAGGTTTTTCGAGATTTTGCAGATGGCAACAGTGAGGACACTGTTGAAAACAAGTTTGGGGGAGGTTTGTGCTTATTTTTGCATCATTTGCATATACTTTGCATAAGTACAAAACATTTTCAAAACCTAAAAAAATTTAAAAAATTTCAAAAAAAATAAAAATATTTTTGTACATAAATAAGATAATAAAAGATTAGATAGTGAAAAATTACATCCATGAGATTAGAAAAATTTAAGAAAACCAAGAAAATTAGAAGTTTTCTTATACGAACTAGTAATAAGTAGTTATGAGCCGTTGTCCCAAGGGTTAGTAAGATGAAAGAAGTCACTAATCTGAGGACAAAAATAAGTCTGAAAAATAGTTCCTATTCTGGAAGCCAAACATTTTGAACGTTGATTACCCTGTTATTCGCACTTACACACGTCTTGAAACTCGGGATAGTAGAGGATACCTTGAAATGCTCTTGTCTAAAAGCCAAAGTATGAAGGAAATAAAAAAAATGAAGAAAACATAAAATGGTGAGAAAAATGGACACTGGTTTTGTAATCTCCAAGGCAGCAATAAAAAATATAGCGAGGGTGCCTCTTCACCTAGTGCCCTAAGGCCAACTGGTCTAGGAGTCACTGCTAAGCCTTAGGTGGTGCAAGACGAGGAAAAACACCTAATATGCAAGCGCATGAGTATGTTAGTTATATGTATGCCCTAGAGGCCATTACTATACATAGGATGTATATTGTAGTGGATGCTTGGACATATATAGGGATGACTTTCTTGCTCGATATGATAGTATGCTATCTGGTTACTCTTTACCTTAACGTGTACCTTGATTGTCTCTCTGTTACATGTTGGTAAAGCTCTTAGGATGTGTACTTGACTACCTGGACTATGATGCGGATCATACTAGTGGGGACATGGTAGTCCATAAGTACATCCTTCAAAGTCCCTAGTCATGGGTGTATCGAGACGGGGGATCGATATACCAGAGTAGACTAGCGTGTAGCTTCTCGACCCATACAGATGGGCGATGGATGATCCCATATCCATTGGTGTTTGACATCAGAGATGATATACGGGTGCTCAGTAGAGACTGGGTACACTGGACGGACTCGCCGAGAACTCCCAGATAGTATTATACCTTACGTCAGATGGCAGTTCTCTGGTAACACTGGTACAGGTTAGTCTGAAGACCCGAGATCGTCATAGAGTCTTATGTGATTCCCACTGTGCTTTGATTTCCATCATACCACGTCCAAGAGGGCGTGCAAAAAGGTGGTTTTTGGGTACAGTCCCGAATCACATGGAGGCAATGAGCGATAGGAGGGGTTTCGTCTCTCCCGGTATAGGGAGTTGATGTTGCGCAGTGTTCGATTGGCTATAACAGGAAGTCCTTGGCCAAGGCAGCTTTAGGGATTTACTGGTAAGTGTTATCAGTAGTTTCTCGACCCGTTATGAGCCTCATATCGACACGACTTATCGAGTTATTGGGGTCTGACGTTTACCACCCCTAGACGACATATGCGACATATCAGACGAACAGACCGGACTGTACGGTAGTGTTACTCGTTGGATTCTCTGGAGTGTGAGAGGGCTTGCTCGTTGATCTTCTGATCGCTCAATACCCGGGTGGCCGTTACGTTTAGCAGACCGCTTGCGGCTTCTGGGTGTTTGATATGATCATCACCTGCTGCTGGCGTATTGACGAGTCTTTAGAGTCCTACACAGGGGTTTCCTGGCTCAAGCGAAACGAAATAGGAGCGCATATAAGATATGTGCGGGACCGAGAATAATACCAGTATGTGATACTGTATTCTATTCTCGCGATTTGTATCATTAGTCGGTTATATGCGATATAGCCGGGTTACCGAATCAAGTGTTGATTCGATAAGTTGTTACTATTGATATTAGTCGGTTATATGCGATATGACCGGATCGTTAAATCAAGTGTTGATTTAATGATTTAATGTATAATTATATATTTGATATATTACTTTACATTAACTAGTATTGGTTCACTTAAGATTGATTTTCTCACTTGAAAGTGTACATTGTTTATATGTGATATATTCAAGTGTACATGTTTGTATCATGCTTGATGATACAAACAAGTTGTGTGTATGAGACTTGAACCATATCAAGGTTAGATTAGGGTTTACTATTTAACTTAGCATATAACAAACGAGTGTGACTTTGGTCAAAGTTATCAAGCTTCATGAAGCTTGATGAACATTGACAAAGTCAACTCTTTTGTCATTTGTTTAAGATATTAGCTAACCCAACCCTTAACCTTATGCTATGGTTAATTCTCTACATGAGTTAAGCATGAGGGCTTAACTCAACCATGGTGCCATGATTAAAAGGATAAGTATTCATATTATTCTCTGAATGGAAATGATTCATTCTTCTTCTTCATCTTCATCAAGCTCACAAAAGCTTGAGAGCTTCAATAGTGCCATGGGAAAAAGAGTGAGAAATCCAATTCTAAAGTGAACCCACTTCCTATTTCTTCATCCTCTACCACTTGCCAAGTAGTATAGGGTGTTCTCTTCACAAAGTTTTCGACCAAGTGAAGGAATAGCTTGAGTTTGAATCTCCCCGACGTATATCATCTTCGGCCTCGAAGTCAATGACCTAGCCCGATCATTTCTCCGATGAAACCATCGCAAGAGTCCAGGACCCGATGATCGCAGCGGAGGGACGTCATCTCGGAGCTAAAGAAATGATGGAGCGGATCTACAAAGGTTGTAATCCCTTTCACTTAGCAATAAAGTTGTTTACTTGCTTGCTTTTCGCCTTAACTTCTAGTTAACGATCTAGTTTAGGGTTTCTCGGCACCGGAAAATTTTTCTTTGGCATGGTTGATGCCATGTGGAACTTCTTGAGTGTGCCTAGTAACCCTACAGTGGTATCAGAGCCTAGCTAGAGCTTTAGGCGATGTGTTAACGAAGTTAAAACTCCGAACGAACCCGATACGTCCATGTTTACCCCCTCTCTGTACATTTTTTCAAAACTGTGTATATTCTGAATTAAAAATACCTGAAAATTTAAGCAGGGAAAAATAAGAATTATGGTGAAAAACGAGCTCTTAATCCTTCCAAACCGCCGTGGAACCGCGGCCGTACCATGCTTGGGCCGCGGATCCACGGCCGTACGGAGGGATTGGATCTTTTTCTTGGCACAGTAATTCTTATATTCTGTAGTGCTATTTTATGGGTATTTTTAAACTGACTCAAGTATTGAGTTTTCTGGGAGTTTATTTGGTAATCGTCGATTCGATCGGAGAATTTAATTTTGTTATGTTTTCCGGATATTTTTAGAATATGTTAAAAAGTTCGACCGGATATAAATACCCAATTTTTCCCCTGTCGGGAAATTTCCAAGTGTTGGATCTTTCCGTAGTTTAAAGACGTTCTAAGTAGTGCAAGTGACGCGATGGACCCTTTAGAAGATAACAAACCTTAACTCGATTATGTGACCGTCTTGAACTGCCCTTTGAACCTTCGGGTTTGGTGCAGTACGACGTGCCACATGTGAGGCGTTGGCTTGACCCTTCTATGGCTGGAATGTTGGTACTGTGGCATGAAGTGGATGTTTTTAAACTTATTTCATGTGTTGAGCTATTTCGGGAAAACTTGGGTGTTCGATTGTTCGATCGGAAAGTTTAACATTTTCTATTCATCTGGAATGTGATACAATATTTGGAATTCACAAGTAGTTATGAGATAACTAATATGAATGTTATAAACATAGCACTTTAGTCTCGATTGATCGGTTGCCACGGGATTTTGATGTGATCAAAAGTCCGTCGCAATCACGTAGCGTACGCGGATACTCGCCGGGTAAACTTAATAGACAGCTACACCCCATAGCCCCGACCAAGTGACTGTAGGAGAACCCCTTCGCCGAAAGCATCCGTTCGGGTGCTCGCGGCAGCGGTGTTCCGCCTTGGTGCACTTCGTCGACGGCATCCGGGGGTGCAGCCGTCTACTAAAGTTTGCGACGAGCATTCGATCAAAATGCCGGGAATCTTGTTGAATTTCCCGACTTGATATTGAAAAGTGTTTTCGATATAGAGACTAAAATGCGGGGTTTATAATTGTTAGGCTTGTGATGTCTAAGGAATTCATTTGATTAGGCATGCGATGTCTAAGGAGGTTGCGGATTCCAACTGTTGTAGTTTTACACTTTCTTTTCTGTGACCGTAAGTGTAATATGTGATATCGCCGGTTTCGTTACTATATGTCAACGACAATTTGGATTGGTATATTTACTTACGTTGATGACATGTGATGTTATGTGTTGCTGGATATGTTATATTGGATCGTCGTGTTTGAATAGCTGGGGTTTTTTATGTGAGATTAGTGTTTTTCATTTTCATTCATGTAAAAACTTGTATGTAATATTCTTTTATTGGGGAACTTCCAGGTTGCGGAAGATGTCACCATTGTATATTATTTTACTTTCCGCACTAGGATAGACCCAAGGAGGGGAGCACAAGTAACCGGGTTCTGGAGTCCAGTGAGAGACCAACTCGAGGAGTCGAGTCCAGGTCTCCTAACTCTAGAATTGGTAGGGTTGCTTGCCGCTCTCGTAGGGGTCTAGGGATGTGGGTTTGGCTATTCATCGCGACCGTGGAATCCGTGTTTTATACTGGCTCGTATTGAAAACATGGACGTCCTAGTATATCCAATATTTCATATATGTTTCTTCTGCTGCGATATCTGTGATGTGATCATGTGATGTTCTGTGATAGATACAGTATATAGTTTATATGATATATTATATATGCGTTACTTATGTTTTACACCCGCGCTAGCCCTGCCCCGCTCTGCCGTTACTTACCTAACCTAACGGTGCATGAGGGGACATCGAGGCGAATGCGGATGATATAAGTGTACGTCGTATTTATCTGTGATGTTTAGGTACTTAAATGATGGGACTTCATTAATGTGATTAATGAAAGAAAAGAAACCTAAAGATGTTGTGGAATCGAATTTTTAAAAACAGGTAGCTACAGTTCTTGCTTTGCATCGCGGTGTTCCTTGTAGAACATCCTGCACCTTATTCGATAAGGAAAGGACCGAGATCCCTTCACCGAGAGTGACTCCTTTAGCAATAAATGGCAGATGCTACAACCCTCGGTTTGACTTTTGATTGCTCCTGTAGTTCTTGCTTTGCACAGTGATGTATATGATTTATCCTGCACCTCATTCGACGAGGAAAGGGCCGACGATCCCTTCACCGGGAGTGACCCCTTTAGCAAAACTAGAAAAGCCTAAAAAACACTCCATTTTAAAATCATTTGATTCTACAACGATATCAAGTTCATTACGCAATAGGTTTTCAGAAAAACCTGTCGTAGCCCTCCGTCATTTCAGATAAGTACTAGTTTGTATTCGTGCTGCGGGAGTTTGGCCTCCGTCAAGGCGTAATGTATGGTAGCTAACTAATGCTTATCTGCTAGCATACGATGCGATTGGATTAGGGTATTCGTATGGCGTTGTTTGGCCTCTGTCAAGAGTCGTGCGGGTGGGTTTAATTCAATCAGGAAATGATGGGTTGAACTTAACTAGCGGACTATGGGTAGTTTGGCCTCCGTCAAGGTCATAGGACGCTAGGGGCAAAATTATCGGGAATTTCAAGTATTGAAATTTGCAATGAGATTGCATACCTTCTATGAGATAGTTGGATCCCGATACCCACTGCGAGTAATTGTTACTCCTGGGAGAGTTTTACACATTACAATTAGCCGATCAAGTAGGTGTCTAGAAAGGTGTCAACGGGGTTACGCCTCTGGGAAAACGAGGTTTACTGTAATTAAGTCCGTGCGAAAGCACGGGGAACCTCCCTCAAAGTACCGACACTGGCCTGGCTGAAAGATTGGCGAACTTGTAGCGTGTAATTAATCCCGGCTAGTCTTTCCTTTTAGGGTTTGAAGGAAGATTTGATAAAAACAGTGGGAGCCATCCTGATTAGATAAAATAATTACCAATTTGATCTTGCAAGAGCGCACGCAGAGTGTTTTCTTCTCTCTCTCTCCAGGTAGCGACCATATCACGCCTTAATCAAGATAATAATACGGATATATTGACCGAACCCGCTTGTTATACTGAGCTGGGGAACATTAGTCCCGCTCCAACTTATAAATGTTATAAGACAGAGCAGGGAAATTGGGGATTACCAGAATTCCCGTGCCGCCCAAACGAAGAAAGTGCATACCGATGCATCATCTTCGTGTGTGTTCATTACAGAGAACTGTTTCTCAGTATCCTTTACGTCCTGGTTATGTGATACCAGATCAGGATCCTGCATATGTAATTTGTTACATGGGCTACAGAAAGGTAGAGAAATGAGAACGGGTGATAAGTTTCATGAGACAGAAAATGGTACAAGTGTTGCAGCCAGGTCTGTTGGTCACTGTCACCCTGTATTACCAGAATACATTGATTCTGAAAAAATGTTATTAGATACCGAACCTGATATACAAAATCATATCAGTCTCTTTATTAGTAAAGAAGGATATAATTTTGTATTGTTGGATAATGTTTTGAACATTTCCTATATCAAGAGTTGATCGGTTCAGGCACGTTATCTAAAAGCATTGATGTTCTAAATCAAACTACAGTTATTAGTTTATAGAATACACACAAGAGGAAGAGTTCAGATATGAACGAATCCTTCTTGAGGTATTGTAGACTAGGTCATATCAATGCGACCCGACTAGCTGAAGTTACATTAAGATGCATATTTAAATTAGTTTGAATTTACATGTTGTGAAACTTGCCAGTCATGTCACAGAGATAAGATGACCATAGCTCTATGAAACAGAGAAAGAGTTAGTGAACTCTTGGGATTGATACATGCTGATGTATGAAGGTCCCCTGTCTACACATGCCAAGATCGGTTCTTTGTACTTCATTACATTCTCTGATAATCTCTCAAGATTCAGACATATGTTCCTATTGAAACACAAGTCCGAACCTTTAGAGATATTCATAGAATATAAGATAGAAGTAGAGAACCAAAATACGGGCATAAGTATTATGTCCTTTGATGTGATCAAGGAGGAGAATACTTGAGCACGGAATTCCTGGATTATTCTAAAGGAGAATGAGATTCTCTCTCAGCATTACTCCTCCGAATACACCACAGCACCTCGGTGTATCGGGGCGGAGCAATCACACCCTATGTGATATGGTGTGCTCTATGATGAGTACTACTGAGTTTCCTATTTCTTTTTAGGGAGTTATGCACTTATGAAGTTGCATACCTATTGAATAGGGTTCCGATCAAATCAGTTGCCTACCACATCATATGAGATATGGAAAGGGAAGAGCCCATATCTTAAGTTTGTTAAGATTTGGGGTTGTCCGGCCTTTGTCTAAAGAGCAAAATCCGGACAAAATCGAGGCAAAGTCAGATCTGTAGAAGTTTATTGGATATCCCAAGCATACGCAAGGGAATATTTTCTACCTAACCGAGGAACAAAAATGTTTTGTTTCTCAACATGCTACCTTTGTGAAAGGGAATTTCTTGTGAAGAAATTAGTGGACATGAGGTAGAACTGGAAAGAGTTCCAGCTATACAAACTGCAGCTGCTGATTTGGTAGAACCAAAGGATTCAATAGAAACCAACGAACCTCAGCCTCTCCGCTGATCTAGTAGGGTTCCTCACCCACCTGAGAGATACTTCGGTTTCTTTATGACAGTGGGAGCAAGGATTGCATCATGAGATGATGACCCTACTAGTTTCGAGCTGGCCATCAGGAGTGGGACTCTATAAGAATGGCTGAATGTTTATCGATCTGAGATGGAATCCTTATACACCAACAAAGTATGGACTTTGGTTGCTTTATCTGAAGGGTTAAATCCCCATCAGGAGCAAGTGTATCTTGAGAAGATTACTTGGTGTACATAGAAAAGTTGAGACTTTCAAAGCTAGACTCGTTAAAGATTTGCATCATAGACCAGTTGTGGCTAATGATGAATCCTTTTCTGGGGCCTATGCTTAAGTCCATCCAGATCCTACTTGCTACGGCTACATACCATAACTACGATATCTGGCGGTTGGGTGTCTTGACTGCTTTTCTAAATGATGATTTGGAAGAAAGCGTCTATAAGTACACAGCCAGAGGACTTCGTAGACAGTGGGAGCAGCGGAAACGTGTGCAAGATGTTTTATGTGATAAAGCAGGCATCACGGAGTTGGAACATCTGTTTTGATGTGGTAGTCAAAGAGTTTGACTTCATCAAAATGGTAGATGAACCTTGTATATACAAAAGGTAGTAGGGAGTATAGTGGTGATCCTCGTAAAGTACGTAGATAACATACTCTTGATAGGAAAGGAGTTTCCTATGCTACGCTCGGTCAATCTTCGCTTATCACAAGGATTCTCCATATAGGATCAAAGTGATACCTACTAAATCCTAGGTTTTGGATCTATGAGATAGATCTAATTGGATGTTAGCATACTCACTAGATGTAGTGAGATGGTATCAATTGATCCTAGGGAGAATCACTGGAAAGGTTCCAGGGTGATAAAGATGACTGAATGTCAGTCGCAAGCATTGTCTTTACCCTCAGTAAAGGGATGGTATGTTGGAAGAGTTCCAAGCAAGATACCGTGGCATACTAGACAATAAAGGCTGGACACATCGCTACCAAAGAGGCGGTCTGGGTTTATATTAGTTCATGAGATGAACTTCCTTCCTCCCATTGTGTGACAATGGAGTTGTGGATTATGCCTAGGAACGCCTGTCCCATCAGTGATCCAGACATATTCTTAGGCAGTATCATCTGATCGTGGAGATGGTTGATCTCTAGGGGATCGAGGTTAGGAGAGTAGATTCAGAGGACGACACGGCGGATCCACTCACGAAAGGCCTTTTCCCAGAGAGAGACTTTTATGGGATGGTTGAGTATGAGATGCTACAACCACTGCTATCAGATGGTCCTAGTGCAAGTGGGAGATTGTTAGTTTATGTATGCCCTAGAGGCCATTACTATACATAGGATGTATATTGTAGTGGATGCTTGGACATATATAGAGATGGCTTTCTTGCTCGATATGATAGTATGCTATCCGGTTACTCATTACCTTAACGTGTACACTGATTGTCTCTCTGTTACATATCGGTAAAGCCCTTAGGATGTGTACTTGACTACCTGGACTATGATGCGGATCATACTAGTGGGGACATGGTAGTTGTTCATCACAGAATACTGCATTTTATACCGCCCATTCTTACGCTCGTGTGTTTATAGGTAGGTGCTTTTGATCCGTGTTTGTTACATATTTACAGAGTACAGGTTTTCAGTCCAAATATTGCAAATCAAGACAAAATCTCCACAGTTACACCAAATACAGAACATCTGTCACAGCAGATAAAAGCCGGGTTCCGGTCATCCATATCCGTCCAGTGCCGAGTACCAGTTCCAGAGACAAGACATATGACAGTGGTCATTCGTGTCTCGGACAAGCACAGAGCACGAGGGGGGCAGCACAAGAATCAATGGGTGCGCGGAGCTCGAGAGAGATAAAGTCAAAAGTAAATAAAAGAGTGCAATCTTGGACTAAGAATTCTGAAGATATTCTGGAAAGATTATCAGAAAATACATGTACCAGACAAGAGGGGACATCAGAACAGGGTAGCACACAAAAACTGACATCCCAACTCCCCTATAGGGCGGCGGATCCGCGGCCAATAGGGGGTATTGGCGGCGGATCCGCGGCCAAGTGGGCCCCTCTCACTGTCATTTTTCATGGGTAGTTGGGTCTTTTCACATGGGTCCAGTTTGTTGCCCTAGATTTCATTTTCCCTGCCTATAAATACAGCAGTTCTGAGCCCAACCAATGGTCATTCTTTTGTTCCTCTTTCTTTTGTAGTTTTAGTTCTTTTTCTTCTTCTTCTTCATTCTTTTTCCATGAAAATTGTAGTGAGAGCTTTTTGAGTGGGAGATTAATGAAGATGAGGTTTTTGTATCATTCTCTTGTGTTTTTTCTTCCCCTTGAGATTCTTGCTTTCTCTTGATCATTCAACCTCTTCATTGAGCTTGAATGGTTAAGGGTTAGTTATTGATCTCAAGGGTCGTATTCTTTCACGGGACTAGGTCTTCACTTCACATGCGTTCTCTACCCTTCTCTTGATCTTGCAACCTCTTAATTGAGCTTGCAAGTTTAAGGGTTGGCTATTGATCACATGCTTGTCTTGAGTTCTAGTTTCTTGTTCTTTTTATTTGCTTATTTAATTACTTGCAATTTATTTCCATGCACTTTAATTACTTGCAATTTATTTCATGCACTTTAATTACTTGTAATCTTTTCTTTTCTTTGTTCTTTTCTTTTGCTCTCTTTTGTTCATTTTGTGAATGAATGTAATTATTATTGTTAAGAAGAAATACGACATTATAAGTTAAAGATTTTCTTTTCTCGTTTCCTTTTCCCGTTATTTTCCATTGAACTCCGCCCAAACCATACGCAAGCGCTCCGTTAGGCACCCTACCCTGACAAGGTAACGGTGATTCCTAACCGCGACCGGTTGCGTTCGGTTTGGCCGGAGGTGAAAGCAAGAGACAAGAACGGAAGGACAAGGGTAAATAAGCCGTATTCCACGAATACCGCGCTTAAATCCCCTAATCCACGTTGTTGCCGATTGCCTTAGCTTTAATTGGTCAAGACTCGGCTCAAAAGTTTCGAGTACGGATTTCTTTAGCTTATAATCTCGTATCTTTTCTTAACAACTTTATACTTGCAAATAAACACATAGGTTAGAAACAAACATACACAAATTCTTTATTGACTCGTCTAAGACAAGAAGGTAAAATACCACCATCTCCCTGTGGACCGACCCGTGCTCAACCGGCTAGCTGCATAGCGACACCGTCTTGATTGCGGTTAACTTTAAATCTTCCAATCAAATGGCGCCGTTGCCGGGGAGACGGTAGCGTATTTTCTTTCTTGTTATTCGGGTTAATATTCTTTTTGTATATATAAAAAAAAAAAAAAATCTTTTTGTTTTTTTTTGATCATTTTTGTGGGCAAGAGTGCAGATTTTTGCGGATTTGCAAACTGCGATTGTGGGAGCAAAGTGTACGTTCAAAGTTAAGGTGATTACGAAGTACAGTGCCAAAGATCCGGGTAGTTTGACCTGCGCAAGCGAACTTTTCAAGCTTACCGGATTTGATTCAACGGGGGTTTCCTAACCCAAAACTTAACGGTACGTACTTTACTAACACCTTCTTCTCAAATCCGACGCTTCCAATATACTATTCTTTGCAGGATTCTTTGCAAGTTCACTAGCAAACGCTAAAAAATTGACTAACCCGTATTTGTTGCAGCGCCGCGCTTAAACTAAAAAACGATTGTTTGATTCTTTATAGAATTTTTGAATTGCGCATTGCATACATTAATACGGACTTAAGGGCAAGCGAACCCCACAACATACGGTAAAGGATTTCATCACCTTTTCCGTGGCCCACAAATCACGAACTTGAGCATAACGTTTACCCGCACAAAATTTAAAAGAAACTAGATTTTAAGCCTTAAGGACTTCGCGCTCACTAGGAGAAGTTAACTGTGTTTAGAACCTTGCTTAACGGTATATTGTTTACGGGGTGTCTAGGAAAGTGTTAACGGCGAAACCGCCAAAAGAGAAAGGGTTATTTAATTAAGGAACTTCGCAAAAGCGTTGGAAAACCTCCCCTTATCTCTGCACTTACCTGGCCTCGTGATCAGTGTATTTTGAGCCTGTTTCTCGACACAGTTTTACTTCGACAATCAAGTTCTGGAGCAGGTCTAGTTGACCTAGGTGAACCCTAGAGCGATTAGGTGTGTGGTATTTTTGCGTCGTGATTGTTTTTGTCCATATTGTTTTTTATTCTTTTGTTAATATATAAACTAAAAAAAAAAAATTCACATTCTTTTCCCTCTCCTTTTCTCTGCCTTCCTTCCTTTCTCTCTTCATATCATGGGTACTCTACCTCGAAAAACTCTTGCCGAACTTTGGTACCCACAACCAGAAATTACTTCATACGGTTCTTGCTTTGGCCGAACATCGAACGACCCATCCATGCCCAAAATTTCGTTGAGAGATCGGATAGACGCGTCTAGGACAAACAACTGGACCCCGCAATCCACTTCGTATCAACCGTTTCAAACACTCACACCTTCTTGCGTTGATACCCCTTTTGAAAATCCAGTTGTAACCCCGAGACCTATGTCTATTGCTGAACGTATTGAACAATCTCGTAGCCGATCTTTCACTCCTTTCACCACTACAAATTCTTGGGATCAACAATTTCATTCACCTTCTTATCCACCTGTTGATCCTACCCCTGTCCAACCATTCAATTCCTACCAGTCCTACCCAACTTTTCCAACTTCCCTAGACATTGCTTCTACACAGCCTTTTGGGAATTTTCAGTATACAAACAACTTTGAATTTTTTACTCAAACCCCTTCACAACCCATGTCTAGTCTGGAACAGTCATTGGAAGACTTTAGGGTAGCGTCAAGCCAACAGATAATGGATTTGAATACGTCCATGGCCGCTCTCATACAACCTACTGACCCGGGAGCTAGTTTTCAACTAGCTCCAAATTTTTTAATGTATGATGAGGCGGTCGGACAGGCTGTGAATTTGAGTGGAGAGAGTGAGCTGTACCCCCTTCCAAATCAAACCTACCCGTTTCAAATTGAATCCCACAACTCCTGTGTTGAAAGTCTATCAAGTGTCCCAAATGAATTATCAGTTCAAGATAGAATGTTTAATGAGTTGTGCGAATTTGTAGTGTTTGATTTGCCAGATTGTGAAGGGACCTTGCCAAGTGAAACCACACCCAATCCTTCTGACCTCTACACCTCCATCTTAGAACCTGAATTGATTGAAATCCATGCTTTTGATGAGGTGTCTGAGAATATTGATTTTCACTTGATTGAGGATATTGACGCTGGGAATATTTTGGATGATGAACCCATAGATTTGGCTGAGTTTTTCTCTTCAAATCATCATCCCGAGTCATTAAATGTTTTTCCCGAACCTCATATGCGTCTTGATATTGATGATAAAGGCATGGATGAGCTTAACTTTGAGGAGAATTCTGAGGATAGTTTTGAGGATGAACCAGTTATAATTGATGAGTCGGATTTTCCAATTCATCCTATCCCTTCCACTGACTGTGTACACCCTCCTGAACCTTTAACCGATAACCTTCCTCAATCACTCCCCCCCACCCTTTCCATCGTTCCGACCTTGCAAGAACCCGTCTCACTTTCATTTCGTATGTCTGGTTTACCAAGTTCGGCGTACCCATGGGTTCTTACGAATCATGAGGGATTTGACCCAATCTCTCGCCGGGTTAATAGATTAGCACAATCGATGTTTACACATCGCTCATCACAAATTGTGCTAATCTATTTACTCCATTTGCACCCTCAAGTTCGTATTCCACTTCTTTTTCCCTTCCGCCATTTTTCTTCCTCTCATATACCGAGACCATATCCCGCTTCTCTCCGCATATGGTCTCGCGTATTCTCCATCTCTTTTCTCTACGCCTTCTTCCACCAACCTGTACATTATAGCGATAAAATCTTTGAATGGTTGGTGTTAACTTTTGGCCTGTGTAAGGCCTTGTATGGCTTGATGCTGTTCTCTTTCCCCCCTAAATCCTGAATTTCAACGCTTAACAGTGGAAACACTGTTTTACTTAAGTTTGGGGGGGGACATTTTTTTGTATATATTTTTTGTTTTCCTTTTTGTATATAATTTGTTTCTAGGGAGCGCCGACATTTTTGACCCTCTTGGTGTAGCCCGACAGTGAGGGCACTGTCAAGTTTAAGTTTGGGGGTGTGCTCGGTAAGCTTTCTTCCTTCACATTCATTTGTATATTTTGCATTTGCATACCTTATTAAAAACCCACAAAAATCGAAAATTTTCCAAAAATATAGAAACTTTGTCGTCAAGTTAGCTAATAGGGTAACTTAGATTTTTATTCTGAAAGTTTAGTTGATATGTTAGAAATAACTAAATTCTAGACTTAGGAATTGAAAACCCTAAAAATAACCCTCATTCTGTCTAACTTTGGTAAGTATACGTCCTTACAATTTTTGGGTTCAGTTCTTGAGTTAAGTCAAGATGAGGGGAAAGTATTGAAGCTTTACTGAAGGATAAGTCTGAAAAATAGTTTCTTTTCTTGAGTTTAAATTTAGAAAGTATATACCCTACAAACTGCACTTACACGCACCTTGAAACTTGGGATAGTAGAGGATACCTAGAAATACTCTTGCCTGAAAGCCTAGTATGAAAGAAAAAACGGTATTTAAAGCTAAACACCAAAAGAGCATATTGAAAAATATATCCGGTCTTGAAAAAGAAAAAAGAAAAAGAAAAAAAAAGAAAAATAGAATAAAGTCAAGACCTGGAAACTGCTATTTACGCTTTAAGTTCACACATTCAGTAATCGGCCGTTAGTGCCTCAGGAAGCATTAATAGTCGCATAAAAGGTGTGTGAGCAAATCCGTCCATCCTTAATGAAAAGAAGTAATATTAGGTATTAGGGCAAGGGTATTATAGCTTGAATTGAATTCTTGAGTGTAGGGGTGCAAATATACACACACGTAGGGGTATACAATCGATGTTTGAATAAAAGATAGAAATAAAGAATAAGACTTATGTTTTCTGTAAAGCTGATAAAAATCCCTAATTTGAGGCCGCACTTTAGAAGGAAAACTCAGGGGAACCAACATCTTTCTAAACTTTTTTGGAACGTATATGATCTAAGTTAAATAGATAGGAGGTGTGAAAAATAAGGGTTGGATATTTCTAACTTAGGATGATAGAATTTCTAACGTAAATACTGAACTGTAGGAGTAGAATCTATGTTAACTTATGACACTAGCTTGACGGGATTTTGTGGGTAGTATCCGCTGAAAACCCTCAGGAGACAACACTCCTCCTACTAGGGACACCTAGAGGTTTAACGGCTTGTTGCACGTGCTCAGTGCAATCGCGTTCCCTGCGAAAGTGCGGTTAGGATTTTATTTTCGTGAATAATTGGTTTTGCTCGGGACGAGCAAAAGTTAAGTTTGGGGGTATTTGTTCATCACAGAATACTGCATTTTATACCGCCCATTCTTACGCTCGTGTGTTTATAGGTAGGTGCTTTTGATCTGTGTTTGTTACATATTTACAGAGTACAGGTTTTCAGTCCAAATATTGCAAATCAAGACAAAATCTCCACAGTTACACCAAATACAGAACATCTGTCACAGCAGATAAAAGCCGGGTTCCGGTCATCCATATCCGTCCAGTGCCGAGTACCAGTTCCAGAGACAAGACATATGACAGTGGTCATTCGTGTCTCGGACAAGCACAGAGCACGAGGGGGGCAGCACAAGAATCAATGGGTGCGCGGAGCTCGAGAGAGATAAAGTCAAAAGTAAATAAAAGAGTGCAATCTTGGACTAAGAATTCTGAAGATATTCTGGAAAGATTATCAGAAAATACATGTACCAGACAAGAGGGGACATCAGAACAGGGTAGCACACAAAAACTGACATCCCAACTCCCCTATAGGGCGGCGGATCCGCGGCCAATAGGGGGTATTGGCGGCGGATCCGCGGCCAAGTGGGCCCCTCTCACTGTCATTTTTCATGGGTAGTTGGGTCTTTTCACATGGGTCCAGTTTGTTGCCCTAGATTTCATTTTCCCTGCCTATAAATACAGCAGTTCTGAGCCCAACCAAGGGTCATTCTTTTGTTCCTCTTTCTTTTGTAGTTTTAGTTCTTTTTCTTCTTCTTCTTCATTCTTTTTCCATGAAAATTGTAGTGAGAGCTTTTTGAGTGGGAGATTAATGAAGATGAGGTTTTTGTATCATTCTCTTGTGTTTTTTCTTCCCCTTGAGATTCTTGCTTTCTCTTGATCATTCAACCTCTTCATTGAGCTTGAATGGTTAAGGGTTAGTTATTGATCTCAAGGGTCGTATTCTTTCACGGGACTAGGTCTTCACTTCACATGCGTTCTCTACCCTTCTCTTGATCTTGCAACCTCTTAATTGAGCTTGCAAATTTAAGGGTTGGCTATTGATCACATGCTTGTCTTGAGTTCTAGTTTCTTGTTCTTTTTATTTGCTTATTTAATTACTTGCAATTTATTTCCATGCACTTTAATTACTTGCAATTTATTTCATGCACTTTAATTACTTGTAATCTTTTCTTTTCTTTGTTCTTTTCTTTTGCTCTCTTTTGTTCATTTTGTGAATGAATGTAATTATTATTGTTAAGAAGAAATACGACATTATAAGTTAAAGATTTTCTTTTCTCTTTTCCTTTTCCCGTTATTTTCCATTGAACTCCGCCCAAACCATACGCAAGCGCTCCGTTAGGCACCCTACCCTGACAAGGTAACGGTGATTCCTAACCGCGACCGGTTGCGTTCGGTTTGGCCGGAGGCGAAAGCAAGAGACAAGAACGGAAGGACAAGGGTAAATAAGCCGTATTCCACGAATACCGCGCTTAAATCCCCTAATCCACGTTGTTGCCGATTGCCTTAGCTTCAATTGGTCAAGACTCGGCTCAAAGGTTTCGAGTACGGATTTCTTTAGCTTATAATCTCGTATCTTTTCTTAACAACTTTATACTTGCAAATAAACACATAGGTTAGAAACAAACATACACAAATTCTTTATTGACTCGTCTAAGACAAGAAGGTAAAATACCACCATCTCCCTGTGGACCGACCCGTGCTCAACCGGCTAGCTGCATAGCGACACCGTCTTGATTGCGGTTAACTTTAAATCTTCCAATCAGTAGTCCATAAGTACATCCTTCAAAGTCCCTAGTCGTGGGTTTATCGAGACGGGGCATCGATATACCAGAGTAGACTAGCGTGTAGCTTCTCGACCCATACAGATGGGGCGATGGATGATCCCATATCCATCAGTGTTTGACATCAGAGATGACATACGGGTGCTCAGTAGAGACTGGGTACACTGGACGGACTCGCCGAGAACTCCCAGATGGTATTATATCTTACGTCAGATGGCAGTTCTCTGGTGACACTGGTACAGGTTAGTCTGTAGACCCGAGATCGTCATAGAGTCTTGTGTGATTCCCACTGTGCTTTGATTTCCATCATACCACGTCCAAGAGGGCGTGCAAAAAGGTGGTTTTTGGGTACAGTCCCGAATCACATGGAGGCAATGAGCGATAGGAGGGGTTTCGTCTCTCCCGGTATAGGGAGTTGATGTTGCGCAGTGTTCGATTGGCTATAACAGGAAGTCCTTGGCCAAGGAAGCTTTAGGGATTTACAGGTAAGTGTTACCAGTAGTTTCTCGACCCGTTATGAGCCTCATATCGACACGACTTATCGAGTTATTGGGGTCTGACGTTTTCCACCCCTAGACGAGATATGCGACATATCAGACGAACAGACCGGACTGTACGGAAGTGTTTGTAGCGTTTTGAAAATCGTTTCGATGAAATTTCGGAAAATCGGTAAAATAAGGGGGTTTTCTGTAAAAAGTCAAAATACAAATATCTTATTATAAAAATTAAATATACATATTCTAGCTATGTAATTGCTAGTATTTGGTGTTTATTGAGCCACTGGTGAAATTTCAAATTTTCTGAAATTTTTTCCGAAATTAATTATTTTAATATTATTTTAAGCCGTCACTAATATATTTAATTAGGGAAAATTACAAATTGGAATGAGTTGAAAAAAATTTTGTGCATCATTAAACATTAGATAAAATTTTATCATGTGGTTTTTGAAATGAAATCGTTTTCCAAAACGGTTTAGAAAATATCGAAGAAAAAGGCTTTTTCGGTGAAATTAGTGTTAATGGGAATTGGGGTATAGCATTTATCTTTTTCCTAACCCACACACCCACACCTCACCCTCTCCCCATGTGGCCGGCCCCACCATGACCGCCCCCCCCCTCTCTCTCTCTCTCTCTGTCTCCAATCACCTCACTTTCAAAAGAAAAGAAAAGAAAAGAAAAGAAAGTGAAAGAAAGTCAAAAGGGGGTGTGGACTTTGCCTTTTTCTCTCCACTTTCTCCACCTCACTCTCTCTCCTCCCCCACTCCTCAACTTGGCCGAAACCCCCTGCTGCAACAGCCCTCATTTTCCCCAAAATTCCATCTCTTTTGCTTCAAAAATTCATCAAATACCCTTCAAAAAAAAATCCCAAAATCTAAATCCAACTCTTACCCATTTCTCATTTGCCTTTCTATCATGGATTTAGGAGCATGGAAGCTACTTTTGGAGGCTAGGATTTGCATGGTAGATTCCTATTTGTGAGGTATAATTTGTGCCCCATGGTTTGTTGTTGATTAGTTGCATATATAATTTTGTTTATAAGGGTTAATTTGGTTGTTGTTGATTGTGTGTTTGAAAGTTTAAGAGAATGGATTGTGATCAAGTTAGGGATTGTATTGTTTGATCATGGTTGTGATGGGTAGCTTACCATCTTAGGATTTGTAGAAAGTAAACTAGTAGTTAGATTTCAAATTGTTGCATTGAAATGTCTAAATTAAGCTATTTTGCTAACTAGAGTTTTTGAAAAATTATCAAATGCTTGGATTAAAATATAATTAAGTTTTCATGTCATTATAAATATTATAATGAGTGGTTTAATGACTCTGGTTCATGCAAAACCAAGCTTAATTGATGAATTGCGAATTTTGCTTTAAAAGGTGTTAAAAATTGATATTTTTGCAAACTAGGATTTTGGAAATTATGCAAATTTATGAGATTAAATTATGGAAATGGTTTTTATGACTTATTTAAGATATTTAGTGAATATTGTGGCCGCTAGATTCGTTTATACATCGATTTTTGTACTAAAACGGTGATTTGTGCTTGCTAGATTTTCGGAAAAAATGACTTTTTAAGTGAAATTGGGGCTTTTGTGAATTTTAAGCTATTTTATATTATAATTAGTGCTTGTAATTGTACAAATGAGTGTGTTGGGAGTTTTCTCGATGGTTTGGCATTTGTACGCCGACGTCGAGGGTTTTTGGGTCGATTTGTGAAGGCAATCATAGGTTTTGACCTATGTGGGATTCGTGCGTCGTTTTGGTCGTGAGTCGGATTTTAATGCGATACGGTGCGTTATGATATGTAGGTACCCTATGTGGACTTCGAGACGACAAGAAAGCGCGTGGCGACGTCGGCACCGGCGAGCGAGGACCAGGTGAGTAGATTTATATCTACGGGGAGAAGTCGGGTGGATGGCGTATAGCACCCCCGCAGTCCGTGGTGGTGTATACGGATGCGTATACACACCAACAATTATTATTTGTTATTTGGGATTAATAACGATGTTTAGGATGGATATTGATGTGTTGGATTATTTTAGTGTTGCGAACCCTAGGGTAGTGTTGCACTACACATACACACATACATACTTGCATACATTCTTATTTATATGTGCTCATCGGTTTCTTTTTAGTTATGTGTTCACATGGGTATGGGACTGTGTGTTCACATACGGATTTGAGGATGATACTTGGGATTGAGCTGAGTCGATGAGATTTGTTTTGTGGTTGTGATATCGGTGATATGGCAGGATTCGTACTTGAGGTACGTCCTGGTATTATAGCGGATCTTGGGGCGGCGATATGGGTGAATAGTGTTATAAATAGAATGGTCGACATGTGATCGTGATAAGAGGCATGATATGCTAGGATATTGATCCTAGGCTGTATTGGGCGATGTATACCCCTTGATGATGCTATGTGCTGACGGTTTTGGTTTGTACGAGATTGTCGATCTGTAGTCAGATCATGACTATATTGATAATATTAGTATTGTATTAGACATAGGTCAGTACCTTAGACTATGATCTTTGATAAAAAGGATACCGGATGAATAGTGTGATGAATATGATTTTGACCCATACCCAGATTTGGGATGCCGTACGACGGTTTTACGTACGAGCTATATATTGATGATTGATCCGCACTCTTGACTTGGAATGTCTGGTTATAGATATGATATTATTGAGGCGGGATCACCGACTATACATATACAGGTATGTATATGTATCGACTCAGATGATAGGCGGTTTCCTTACGTGTAGTTCAGCTTGTTAGTTCAGCCGTATAGTTTAGTGTAGTTGTTAGATTAGATTAAACTCCTACCTATTTCAAAACTAGCGGATCGTGGGTATTTTAAAAGATAGGTCAAGGGATCTACGGATATTTCAAAAGACATATCCTTTCTTAAAAAAACCACCGTAGCCCCTATTTTCAAAACCTCGTGATTCGTGTTATTTCAAATGGCACCATTGTTTACTATTTAGCTCCCGCTCATTTTGGTTGCTTGCTCCGCATCGCATACTTACATTGTTATTTCATATTGCATTGTTGACATTATGCTGTTAGGACACCAGCACCATTACCGATGATGCGTATGTACCACATACACTTACTTGCCGGCTCGCACACATCTTCATCGGTAATTGCCATGTCACGTACACCTTAGAAAATATTATTGCTTAATTTAGCTTGATAGCCAGTAGTTTGACATAGTATTAGTGTACATACCTTATATGCCAGCTTAGATATTGTAGTTATTACCTGCTACTTCATGCATACTGTTATTCATTGTTATGCCGCATTCATGGATTCTCATGCATATATTCACTTTTTACGTGCTATTGAGGTTTTGGATTCGGATTTCCATGAGATTTTCTGGATTTGGGGAAAACCGCAAAACATATACAAACTTCTTCTTTCTCTTTTTAAATGAAAAGCGCGGTTTTTCCCATGATGTATGAGTCGTCCACCATGAGTTTGCAGATGGATTTCGAGACCTGATTCGAGGAGTTGGATGAACCGTTTCGGGTACATGGTGGACCCGGTAAGGTACCCCGGGGCAAGAAGCGCGTAATGATGACGATGTGAGCCTGGCAGGGGAGCACTACCTACCGGTGATTTTACCCGACGCGTCGGATATCCGGAGGATACCGTCGTGGTCTTGAGATGGATGGTAGGGGCCGGTCTGGACTGACGGCGCCCTAGATATTATGATTGAGACATTGAGATTTCGAGATATTGAGGTACAGAGACTGTGATACAAAGATATCGAGATATTGGGATTACGTTTTGTGCCGATGCTAGGCACTGTTTTATGCTGATTTCATTATGATACCTCATTTTAAAAATACAAAGGAAATCTCACTAAATTATGAAAACAGTTTCTTCATTTACATGTATTCTGTTTTCATGCATTCATACCTCATTCATATGATATATTGCTACCTGAGGCACTGACACGGGCATATGAGATTACACTCGGGTTAGATATTTACCCTAGCCTTTGTTATAGGCTGCATGTTATATACATATTTGAGGATATATTGTAGGGTTCCTAGGCACACTAGTGAGGTCTCACAAGGCATCAACCATGCCAAATTTAAATTTTCTAGGTGCCGAGAGACCCGACTACGGATCGTTGGCTAGATTTCTAGGCGAAAAGATAACTAGTTAACAATTAACTAATGGGAAAACGGAAATACAACCTTTGTAGATCCGGTGCTCCACCTCCATAGCTCCGCAACGAAGTCCCCTCCGCTGTCCAAAAGGAATCCGGACTCCAGCGTCGGCTTCGTCGAAGAATAAGCGAGCTAGGTCGTCGATGTCCATGCCGAAGATGATCTACGTCGAGGCATCGCTAAATCAAGCTCCGACTTCTCCAAGTCAAGAAACTTGTGAAGAAAACACACTCTACTACTTGGCAAGAGGTAGAGGATGAAGAAATAGGAAGTGGGTTCAATTTAGAATTGGATTTCTCACTCTTTATCATCAATCACCATTGATGACCTAAGCTTTTCTTCTTGAGTTCAAGGAAGAAGAAGAAGAAAAATGATATGATAAGTTAATTATAATTGGAAAAGAAAATGAATACTTATCATATTAGAACCATGGTCAAGTGTAGAGAATTAACTAAGGTTAGATTAATGGTTAGGGTTAAAGATGAAGACAAGAATGGTTACAAAGTCAAAGCTTCATGAAGCTTCAACTAAACTCCAAAATTAGCAACCATTCTTTTCTTATCTATTCAAAATAAATAAATAAATAAATAAGTAAGAAAAGAAAAACCCTAATCATTAGTTTAACCATGGCTTAATCCATTACACTTAACTATAGTTAAACATGTATCATCAAACATGATACAATCAAGTGCACGAAAATATATCGAATATACAATGTGCACAACCGAGCGAGAAAATCCATTTAAAGTGAACCAATATTAGTTAATGCAAAGTAATATATCAAATATATAATTATACATTAAATCATTAAATCAACAATTGATTTAACGATCCGGTCATATCACATATAACCGACTAATATCCAATGTATCGATTTATCGAATCAATCTACGATTCGATAACTAGGTTATATCGCATACAACCATTCGACACAAATATCGTGAGAATAGAATACGGTATCACATACACGCATTATTCTCGGTCCCGCACATATCTCATATGCGCTCCTATTTCGTTTCGCTTGAGTCAGGAAACCTCTGTGTAGGACTCTAAAGACTCGTCAATACGCCGGCAGCAGATGATGATCATATCAAACACCCACAAGCCGCAAGCGGTCTGCTAAACGTAACGGCCACCCGGGTATTGAGCGATCTGAAGATCGACGAGCAAGCCCGCTCACACTCCAGCGAATCCGACCAGTAACACTACCGTACAGTCCGGTCTGATCGTCTGATATGTCGCATATCTCGCCTAGGGGTGGTAAACGTCAGACCCCAATAGCTCGATAAGTCGTGTCGATATGAGGTCTATAACTGTTCGAGAAACTACTGGTAACACTTACCAGTAAATCTCAGCAACCCTGGCCAGGGATTTCCTGTTATAGCCAATCGAACACAGCGCAACATCAACCCCTAATACCGGGAGAGACGAATCCCCTCCTATCGCTCATTGCCTCCATGTGACTCGGGACTGTACCCAAAAACCACCGTTTTGCATGCCCTCTTGGATGTGGTAAGATGGAAATCAAAGCACAGTGGGAACCACACAAGACTCTATGACGATCTCGGGTCAACAGACTACTCTGTACCAGTGTCACCAGAGAACTGCCATCTGACGTGAGGTATAATACCATCTGGGGGTTCTCGGCGAGTCCGTCCAGTGTACCCAGTCTCTACTGAGCACCCGTATATCATCTCTGATGTCAAACACCAATGGATATGGGATCATCCATCGCCCATCTGTATGGGTCGAGAAGATACACGCTAGTCTACTCTGGTATATCGATGCCCCGTCTCGATACACCCACGACTAGGGACTTTGAAGGATGTACTTATGGACTACCATGTCCCCACTAGTATGATCCGCATCATAGTCCAGGTAGTCAAGCACACGTCCTAAGGGCTTTACCAACATGTAACAGAGAGACAATCAGTATACACGTTAAGGTAAAGTTCAACCAGATAGCATACTATCATGTCGAGCAAGAAAGTCCTCCCTATATATGTCCCAGCATCCACTACAATATACATCCTATGTAAAGTAATGGCCTCTAGGGCATACATATAACTAACAATCTCCCACTTGCACTAGGGCCATCTGTAGCAGTGGTTGCAGTATCTCATACTCAACCATCCCATAAAAGTCTCTCTCCGGGAAAAGGCCTTTCGTGAGTGGATTCGCTGTGTTGTCCTCTGAGTCTACTCTCCTAACCTCGATCTCCTTGGAGATCAACCATCTCCATGATCAAGTGATACTGCCTTAGAATATGTCTGGATCACTGATGGGACCGGCGTTCCTTGGCAAAAGCCACAACTCCATTGTCACACAATGGTAGGAACATAGTTCATCTCATGAACCTATATACACCCAAACAGCCTCTTTGGTGGCATCTTAAGTAGCGATGTATCCTGCCTTTATCGTCTAGTATGTCACGGTATCTAGCTTGGAACTCTTCCAACATACCGTCCCTTTACTGAGGGTAAAGACAATGCCTGTGACTGACACTCAGTCGTCATTATCACCCTGGAACCATTCTAGTGATTCTCCCCAGGATCGATTGATACCATCTCACTACATCTAGTGAGAATCCTAACATCCAATTAGATCTATCTCATAGATCCAAAATCCAGGATTTAGTAGGTATCATTTTGCTCCTATATGGAGAATCATAGTGATAAGCAGAGATTGATCGAGCGTAGCATAAGAAACTCCTTCCCTATCAAGAGTATGTCATCCACGTACTCTACGAGGATCATCACCATACTCCCTACTACCTTTTTGTTTATACAAGGTTCATCTACCATTTTGATGATGTCAAACTCTTTGAATAATTCATCAAAACAGATGTTCCAACTCCGCGATGCCTGCTTTATCATATAAAACTTCTTGCACACGTTTCCGCTGCTCCCACTGTTTACGAAGCCCTCTGGCTGTGTACTTATAGACGCTTTCTTCTAAATCAATATTTAGAAAAGCAGTCATGGCACCCAACCGCCAGATATCGTAGTCATGGTATGTAGCCGTGGCAAGTAGGATCTGGATGGACTCAAGCATAGCTACTTGAAAAGGTTTCATCATTATCCATGCTTGGTCGATGACGAAAATGTAAGTGCACGGCGGCGCCCCGGCCGTCAATCCGACAGCCAAATGCGGAAACGGTGATAAACTTTAATTTTGCGGACTTTGCAAACCGGCACCACCGCGCACTAGACTCCGGATCGGGCCATTAAACTAGATCTAGCTAACTACAAGACGGGTTAGAGATATACCGAGTGATCCGAGTCCTCCGGTCTTCTCGTCGTCGTCCCGATCTCCCGCGGATCCTCCGGTCGTCGCCTCCTTGCCGGAAGGGCACCACATCGCATGTATCTTTTACGGGCTCCCACCTCAATACCGAGGCAACTCGGGCGCGAAGTTGGCGAGCCGACGCGTCCAAGATTTGCTGTAGAATAATGTAGTAGCCATGTCTCTTTAGGGGTTTATGAGGTTGCCATTTTGGAGGAATTTTCACAAGAAAATTCATGGATACTTGCTAAGAAAAATGAGCATCATTGGAAATGAGCTCGGCCAGCAGAGAATGAAAGTGCTCTCTGGAAAAATGTGAAGTAAGCATGAATTAAAATCATGCAACCAAAATGAAATTCCCCCCACTCAGAAATAAAATCCTCCATCATCTATTTAACTTCCAGCACACACTATTTCACAAGGTAGCCTCATTATTAATTAACATTAAAATAATCCCTCATCACCATCATTCCAACAGTGGCCGGCCCATACCCTCTCATGTCATAATTAATGCAAGAGAATCAAAATGATGGTGGAAAAGATATGATGCTATCATAATCAAAACAATTGCAAGAAACCCCTTCCACAAATGTTATTTGCACAAATGCAAATAACCCCCTCCATCGGAAAAGTCCGGCCGGGAAAGAACAAACGAAAACCGGCCGGAACGGAATGCAAACTGGCAACTCCAGAAAACTGGTCCCATAATAAATTACAGGAAAACCCCGATACTGTGCATACACACCCGCATTTGTATTCCGTCCGGATACAAATGCAAAGAGACAAAATCTACACTGTACTAAACTAGGATCCGGCTTAAAACAAAGCCGGCTAGTAATGTTCGTCCGATCCTGATCCGTGCAATACCGCACGTATCTGATCGAACCCTGCCATTTATCTATACGGCCACTAGTACAAAACCGTCCGATCCTGATCCGTGCAATACCGCACGTATCTGATCGGACCCTGCCATATCTCCATACGGCCTCTACAGCCTTTCGCCCGAAAGCTGAGTAACTGAAATATGGGGGACTCTAAAGACTCATCAACACCTTGGTTGTGGATTTAACCACTAGCAAGTTAGAGGTATAAGCCAATACATAACGGGCTACCAGGTATTGACCAAAAGGGACGTCTGTGAGCGAACTCAGCCTGACTCCCTACTGAGCCTGTCAGTGACAATATCCGTACAGTCCGGTCCGTTCGTCTATGAGCATCGCATGGCGGGCCTAGGGGGTTGGTAAAAGTCAGACCCCCAAAAGCGGTACAAGTCGTGTCGGAGTGTAGCCCAGAACACCCTGAGATACTACTGGAATATCTACCAGTAAATCTCCTTGCCTCGGCCGAGGGCTTCGTGTAATGGCTCTCCTAGACACAGCACGACCTCACCCCCAATACCGGGAGAGACGAACCCCTGAAGATACGCTCACTGCCTCCATGTGGCTCGGGACTGTACCCAACTAAAACCGGTTTGCACGACTCCTTTGAGCCGTGGTAGGGTAGTAATCAAAGTACAGTGGGAACTCACACAAGACAAATGACGATCCCCAGGTCGATGAACTAACCTGTACACATGTCACCAGGGAACTGCCATCTGACGTCTGGTATATGACCAACTGGCATGTTCCCGGCGAGTCCTGTCCGGTGTACTCATAACCCAATGAGCACCTGTATACATCTTAGGTGATCCAACTGACACCAGTGGCTTGTGAGACCGGCCACCGCCCCTCGTCGGGGTCTCGACTGTATACACTAGTCTACTATGGAGAATCGATGCCCTGTCTCGAAACTCTCACGACTAGGGACCTTTTAAGGATAAGCTTATAGACCCCCAGCTCCCACTTATATGATCGCCCTCATACTGCTGGTGGTCAAGCAAGAATCCTAGGGGCTCTATCAACGTGTAATAGCGACGTGTCAGGTCACTTAAAACAGTACACGATGATAAAGGTAAACCAGATAGCATACTATCATCTCGAGTAAGACTGTCCTACCGGGATAGGTCCTCCATCAATCATTACAATCACGTACCTGTGACCTAATAATTGACTCTGAGGGCACTATCTCCAACAATCTCCCACTTGCACTCAAGGCTAATTATTGCGATGTCGCATACTCACAGCCCGTGTGATACCGAACACCCAACTCCTCTACTAGTCAGTCTCACAAAGCTCGTTTGCGAAACTATTGCGTTCGAGGAATAGCCTCAGTGAGTGGATCCGCTTTGTTGTTTCTTTCTATGTCTCTCTATATCTCAAGTTCGCGGAGAAAGCCATCTCCCGAAAAGAGCAATACCTGTCTTAGAATGTGTCTGGATGTCTGATGGGACATAGCTCATAAATGAACTCCAAATCCAAACTTCTTAGACTGTATCGTCAACCGAACTTAATCAGTATCCTGCGCCATGCCACCCTCAGTATTACCTTGGACCACCTGTCCAAAATACTGCCCTTCGTCAGAAGGAGAACTATAACTCTGACAACCACCTTGTCGTCCATGTCACCTTGGAAGCCTGGAATGATAACTGTCTCCCGAATGAGGCTGTCGTTATCATATCCCTAGAACATCCACTTATGTTCTAAAACTGCTTCCGACCGTTTCTCCAGGATTGGATCAATGTCAACTTATTGCATCTAGTGCAAGAACAACATCTGGTGTGGTACTTGACATCTCATGATTGACTCAATCGCCTGAGCAAGTGATCTGCCAATCATGCACATCCCTCTCCCCTTTAGTCTGTAAGACACCTTTAGAGAGGGTAACTCCATCTTCTGCAGGTACACTACCGTGCATGGAGTCGTCCATTCTAAATACTCTTAGAATGCTGTCTAAGTACCCTGATTGGGAAACCACCCAAATCTAGATCTAAAACCATAGATCTAGTAACCAGTTTGTCTGATATAATGTCCAAGTCCCATATGGAGAAACCACTGTGTGACGACCAAAGTATAACCGATCGTAGTATAGGAGTTTCTTTTCCTACTATGTGTATGTCATCCAAATACCAGGATATCACACCCTACTACCTTCTCAACAGATCCATCCCCTATTCTGATGAAGTCAAACCTATGACTGTCACGTCAGAAATAGATGATCTATCTCCGCTACATCTGCTTTAGTCTATAAATAGACATAAGCTACCTGTCCACCAATGCTTCCGCTGCTCCCACTGACTACGACAACCCTCTGGCAGAGTCATATAGACGTACACTTCTAAAACTAGTTTAGAACGACGCTATACTCATCCTCCCACCGGGTCTCGCAGCCTGGAACAACAACAATGGTAATTATGGGTAAACAAGAACTTCCCTGTCACCGTCCTTGAGGCTACCGTAGTACCTCTCGGGTGCCTGAGGTTACCCACATTATCTGCGGAGTGGCCAATGGAATGTCAATCTAGATTGAATCTTTAGGTTCCTTATCAAATCTTCAGTAATCGTTTGTGGTTCCGGAATCACTTCCAGTTCTACCATACTCCCACTACTGTTTTCTGAAAAAATCCATTTTTATTAAAACTGTGGCGAGTCTAGAACAATATTGCTATTGTTCATCCAGATGGTAGAAAATCAACCCGCGTCATAGCCTGGGTCAACCCACAAACAGCCATTACCGAAACGTGCCTTGAGTTGTCCAGTGTCTGGTTTTAAGCATAAGCCGGACAACTCCCCGTACCTTAACATCGTTAAGATATGAACTGTTCTATATCCCATATAGGACCAGAGGCACTGATTTAATTGAACCAGATTCAAATCATGCAACTGTCTCCAGTGCATGTCAACTAAATGGAAGGAGGCCGATCAGCGTTACTCAACTTAGGAATGCTTCCAATTATGAGTAACCTAAAAGAGAAGCAGGTTCTCTTAATCATTACTAACAATTGAATACCGTACACAAGTATCTACATCTTCGATCACTTTTAAGAATCCCGATACTTGCAATACCTGGTTCTCTACTTTATTCAAATACCTATAACTTCTCAAAATTCGGACCCTGTGTTTCCGCGAAACACTTGTCTAAAAACTAGAGAAGTCATAAGTAAACCGAATATAGTACGAGGACCAACCCCTCTGTCCTGATGGACCCTGGACAACATACAATACTCTGTACAAGTCCCTTGAGTCTGATAACTCATTCACTGTGTGTCGTAGGTTGAAAACTGTACTTATGGTTAAGAAGAGTTACACCGCTGTTTAATGCTCCTTACCTAACCATCCACTGATATAGGTAAATGTCGTAGACATAATTTCAGAAAGGTATATCTCACTCTATGAAAATAGACGTACAGATATATCAATTTGAAATTGGTGCATAACTGCGGATATTCAAAACCAAATATTTGCCAACTGGCAAACAGCCCAGGTGATTTCCTCAAATATCACCGATTACAACGAATCCCGATATAATGAGGATAATCACCCAATTCCCAATAACTTACTCCCACTCATCATCTGTAAAACCATACAGATGTGAGAATCGTACCTGGTAAATACATACCCTGGGGTAAGTATCTAATCGGGAAATCAGTTTTCCTTTAACATTACACAGTGAAACTGAAACATTGAAATGTTCCGATGGGGTATTCCGGTATTCATAGTAATGCCTCTTCCAGATTCACGACTGTAACCGTATAGTTCTTTGCCACCTCTCCAAATCCCTTCATATGTCTTTAGTCTTTACCTTCTGCACACCCCTTTAGGCCAAATGGTTTTCTTCCTTCCCTACCGTTCGGCACCAGCCTATGGTTTGGAAGAAGACTATCCAATAAGCATAATGGGTGTACTGTCCCAATCCTAGGAACACTCGCAATGAGAGAGGGTGAAGATAAAAGACAACCGAATAAATCTTATTCCTATTTCTCCGGAACCAGAATCCATCCCCGAACTGGAACAAGTTCCTTTCGAGTTCGTATATAACCATACGATGGAGTATCCAATAAACTGTGGATCTTCGTAGTGATACGGAGTGTCCTGGAGAAATACAAAGGTGATGTGGGAGTGGTAACGAAATACCTGGTTTGGTCGTGAATATCTGTTGCAATTTACTTTGCCCTCTTACTAATCCCTTGCTTTGTCTGAACTTAATACCTTCTGTACACCATCGTTATGCTAATTGGTTTTCTTCATTCCCTACCGGTCGGCACCAGCCTAAGGTTTGGAAGAAGACTATCCAATTTACGTAATAGGTGTACTATCTCCTAAACCAAGGAGTACTCGCAACCTGAGAGAAGGTAAAAGGAAAAGACAACTGAATAATCCTATCCGTTTTCTCCAGAACCGGAAACCATCCTCGAATAAATCCCTTCGAGTTCGTATCTAACCATACGATGGTTTTGTCCAATGGAAGTAGACGTTCGTAGTAATACGGGGTGTCCTGGAGAAAAGGGTAAAAGTAGGAGTGGCAATGAGGTCTGCAACTCTGACAATCCAAAAGCCAGTGTTAAGAAGGTTCGGTCAACTTGGTCACTGAGTCATAGTCTTAGGGTCGGGTCAAATGGTCGCTGCCAGAGAGAGAGAAAAGAAACACTCAGCGTGCACTCTAACCTAGATCAGAATGGTTACCAATTTATCTAATCTGGAAACCTTCCACTGTACCTCAAATTCTCCTCCAAACCTGAAAGAAGAATTAGTCGGGATTAGCCGAGGAGTATACTAACTCATCAGTGGGAATCGGGATCCAACTATCATCGCATTACAACGTGACGGAATCCGCTCACGGTATCACACTCCAGAAGGTATGCGCATATCTGGCAAGTTTCAGTTCTTTTGAAACTCCCGATGTGATTTTTACCCCATGCTCTTATGACCTTGACTTTGGCCAACAAATCATAAGTCACATGTCAAGTTCTACCCGTCATTCTCCAGGTTGTTTTGAATCCACCCGTACCTACCCTTGACTTTGGCCAACAAGGCAGTACGACTGTTCCAAACCAACGCATCTATATATGCTGCATATGAATAACCAACAGCTACCAAACACTGTGCCTTGACTTTGGCCAACAAACACAGCTTGAATACTATTGACTACCTATATGAAACGACGGAGGGCTACGAATGGTTTCTGGCGAAAACCTTTAACGTAATGAACTTGATATCGTTGAAGGAACGGATAGCTTTTAAAAATATAGTGACGAAAACCTTCGCTAAAGAGGTCACTCCCGGTGAAGGGATCTCGGCTCTTTCCCCGTAGAATGGGGTGCAGGATATTCTAACTGAATACCACGGTGCAAAGCAAAAGTAATCGGCTATAGTGAAGTTAATGCCCTGACGCAAACTTCTGTCCAAGGGGTCACTCCCGGTGAAGGGATCTCGGCCCTTGCCTCGTCGACTGAGGAGCAGGATATTCCAACTGAATACCACGATGCAAAACAAAAGTGAACGTCCTTGCAATAACAGTTTTTTGAAAAGTGTTCCAACAACATCAAATTAGGTTTGTTTAACTTGCATTGATCCG
The DNA here is from genome assembly GCA_030015575.1 of Agapanthus africanus. Taxonomy (NCBI): domain Eukaryota; kingdom Viridiplantae; phylum Streptophyta; class Magnoliopsida; order Asparagales; family Amaryllidaceae; genus Agapanthus; species Agapanthus africanus. Next base: position 358,849,062 of record CM057346.1, read on the forward strand.
AATCAATGCAGTCCCATCAATTGATCACACCACAAAGAACGAAAATATACTGACGTACGTATATGCCATCCGCATTTGCCACTGGGTCCCGTCATCACCCGTTAGGTTAGCTAACTAACGGCAGAGCGGGGACTGGACTAGCGCGGATGAAAAACATATACAACATCTACTAATATATATACCAATATATAGTATTTCGCTCAAGGCGTGAATAAAAATGCAACATCACAGAAATGTACAGCATCACAGAACAATACAGATATCTGGGATCCCCGGGTTTCACAGAGCCACTACTGAAACCCGACGTTCCCCTGGTCGTATGGATAGCCTGTGCAATGAAATCCTATACCCCCTACGAGTGCGGCGAATAGCCAGCCAATCCTGGAGTGAAGCCCCTTCCGTCCCAATGCCATGAGATGCGGGCTTGTTGCCTTCTAGAACCCGGCTATCCGTGCACCCCTCCGCGGGGTAACCCTAGTACAGAAAGTAAAATATACAAACAATAGGTACATCGACCGCAACCTGGTCGTGCCCCAAAAGAATAATACAAACAGGCAGTGACGACAGTCCACATGTCGGATGCTCGCCCCGCAATATCAAATGTACATAATACAACCAAACTGTACTAGCATTGCATCCAGGCTATCCCCCACGACCGATCCGCAACATCACAGCAAATACATAGAACATCAACGTGAAAGTCACGTTCGCAAATCCGTCTAACCGGGCTATAGCAGTTAGACTGGATTTACCGATCGAGTGACATTCACGGTCGCAGATATAATGTAAATACTGTGAAAGATGTGTTTAAAATATCCGATCGATCAAAAATTAACAAGTGGGCCCCCAATCAAAACTGTAGCACTCACAGAAAACCTGGGCCCAATTTTAATATTCCAAAACCCCTAAAAATAGCCCAGAAGCCCACTGGAAAAAAATGATGCATTGACGACTCCAATGTGCGGCGGAACCGCGGCCCCAAGGGGGGTTTGGCCGCGGTTCCGCGCTCCAATCGTCGACTGAATGTATCGAATTTTTCCAGTAGTCTTATAGTCTCAAGTACATCAATTTTATACAACCTGAAAAATTTTTGGAGACCAAAAAATTTCAACAGAAAACTGTCGTGAACTAAAATTGGGTTTTTGGAATTTTGGTCGATCGGAACTGAAAAATACATCAAACGAAGCTAGACGAAGTTAATGGTGAGTCTCTGATACCACTGTAAGTGCATGGCGGCGCCCCGGCCGTCAATACGACGGCCAAATGCGGAAACGGTGATAAACTTTAATTTTGCGGACTTTGCAAACCGGCACCACCGCGCACTAGACTCCGGATCGGGCCATTAAACTAGATCTAGCTAACTACAAGACGGGTTAGAGATATACCGAGTGATCCGAGTCCTCCGGTCTTCTCGTCGTCGTCCCGATCTTCCGCGGATCCTCCGGTCGTCGCCTCCTTGCCGGAAGGGCACCACATCGCATGTATCTTTTACGGGCTCCCACCTCAATACCGAGGCAACTCGGGCGCGAAGTTGGCTAGCCGACGCGTCCAAGATTTGCTGTAGAATAATGTAGTAGCCATGTCTCTTTAGGGGTTTATGAGGTTGCCATTTTGGAGGAATTTTCACAAGAAAATTCATGGATACTTGCTAAGAAAAATGAGCATCATTGGAAATGAGCTCGGCCAGCAGAGAATGAAAGTGCTCTCTGGAAAAATGTGAAGTAAGCATGAATTAAAATCATGCAACCAAAATGAAATTCCCCCCACTCAGAAATAAAATCCTCCATCATCTATTTAACTTCCAGCACACACTATTTCACAAGGTAGCCTCATTATTAATTAACATTAAAATAATCCCTCATCACCATCATTCCAACAGTGGCCGGCCCATACCCTCTCATGTCATAATTAATGCAAGAGAATCAAAATGATGGTGGAAAAGATATGATGCTATCATAATCAAAACAATTGCAAGAAACCCCTTCCACAAATGTTATTTGCACAAATGCAAATAACCCCCTCCATCGGAAAAGTCCGGCCGGGAAAGAACAAACGAAAACCGGCCGGAACGGAATGCAAACTGGCAACTCCAGAAAACTGGTCCCATAATAAATTACAGGAAAACCCCGCTACTGTGCATACACACCCGCATTTGTATTCCGTCCGGATACAAATGCAAAGAGACAAAATCTACACTGTACTAAACTAGGATCCGGCTTAAAACAAAGCCGGCTAGTAATGTTCGTCCGATCCTGATCCGTGCAATACCGCACGTATCTGATCGAACCCTGCCATATATCTATACGGCCACTAGTACAAAACCGTCCGATCCTGATCCGTGCAATACCGCACGTATCTGATCGGACCCTGCCATATCTCCATACTGCCTCTACAGCCTTTCGCCCGAAAGCTGAGTAACTGAAATGTGGGGGACTCTAAAGACTCATCAACACCTTGGTTGTGGATTTAACCACTAGCACGTTAGAGGTATAAGCCAATACATAACGGGCTACCAGGTATTGACCAAAAGGGACGTCTGTGAGCGAACTCAGCCTGACTCCCTACTGAGCCTGTCAGTGACAATATCCGTACAGTCCGGTCCGTTCGTCTATGAGCATCGCATGGCGGGCCTAGGGGGTTGGTAAAAGTCAGACCCCCAAAAGCGGTACAAGTCGTGTCGGAGTGTAGCCCAGAACACTCTGAGATACTACTGGAATACCTACCAGTAAATCTCCTTGCCTCGGCCGAGGGCTTCGTGTAATGGCTCTCCTAGACACAGCACGACCTCACCCCCAATACCGGGAGAGACGAACCCCTGAAGATACGCTCACTGCCTCCATGTGGCTCGGGACTGTACCCAACTAAAACCGGTTTACACGACTCCTTTGAGCCGTGGTAGGGTAGTAATCAAAGTACAGTGGGAACTCACACAAGACAAATGACGATCCCCAGGTCGATGAACTAACCTGTACACATGTCACCAGGGAACTGCCATCTGACGTCTGGTATATGACCAACTGGCATGTTCCCGGCGAGTCCTGTCCGGTGTACTCATAACCCAATGAGCACCTGTATACATCTTAGGTGATCCAACTGACACCAGTGGCTTGTGAGACCGGCCACCGCCCCTCGTCGGGGTCTCGACTGTATACACTAGTCTACTATGGAGAATCGATGCCCTGTCTCGAAACTCTTACGACCAGGGACCTTTTAAGGATAAGCTTATAGACCCCCAGCTCCCACTTATATGATCGCCCTCATACTGCTGGTGGTCAAGCAAGAATCCTAGGGGCTCTATCAACGTGTAATAGCGACGTGTCAGGTCACTTAAAACAGTACACGATGATAAAGGTAAACCAGATAGCATACTATCATCTCGAGTAAGACTGTCCTACCGGGATAGGTCCTCCATCAATCATTACAATCACGTACCTATGACCTAATAATTGACTCTGAGGGCACTATCTCCAACAGAAAACCTTTATCAAGTCTAGCTTTGAAAGTCTCAACTTTTCCATCTACACCAAGTAATCTTCTCAAGATATACTTGCTCCTGATGGGGATTTAACCCTTCAGATATAGCAACCAAAGTCCATACTTTGTTGGTGTACATGGATTCCATCTCAGATCGCTAAACATCCAGCCATTCTTACAGAGTCTTACTCCAGATGGCCAGCTCGAAACTAGTTGGGTCATCATCTCATGATGCAGTCCTCGCTCCCACTGTCATAGAGAAACCGAAGTATCTCTCAGGTGGGTGAGGAACCCTACTAGATCGGCGGAGAGGCTGAGGTTCATTGGAATCTACTGAATCCTTTGGCTCTATCAAATCATCTGCTGTAGTTTGTATAGTTGGAACCTTTCCAGTTCTATATAACAGATCTTGCCTCGAGCTTGTCCGGATTTTGCTTTCAGACATAGGCCGGACAACCCCAAATCTTAACTAGCTCAAGACATGGGCTCTTCCCTTTCCATATCTCATATGGAGTGGTAGGCAACTGATTTGATTCGAACCCTATTCAATAGGTATGCAGCTTCTCAAGTGCATAACTCCCAAAAAGGAAATAGGTAACTCAGTAGTACTCATCATAGAGCACACCTTATCACATAGGGTGTAATTGCTCCACCCCGATATTCCATCGTGCTATGGTGTATATGAAGGAGTAATGCTGAGAGAGAATCTCATTCTCCTTTAGAATAGTCCAGGATTTCCGTGCTCAAGTATTCTCCTCCTTGATCTCATCAAAGGACATAATACATATACCCGTTTTGGTTCTCTACTTCTAAATCATATTCTGTGAATATCTCAAAAGGTTCGGATTTGTGTTTCAACAGGAACATATGTCTGAATCTTGAGAGATTATCAGAGAATGTAATGAAGTACAAAGAACCGGTCTTGGCATGTGTAGACAGGGGACCTTTATACATCAACATGCATCATCCCAAGAGTTCACTAACTCTTTCTCTGTTTTCAATAAACAGAGCTGGTGTCATTATATCTCTGTGACATGACTGGCAAGTTTCACAAGATGTAAATTCAAACTAATTTAAATATACATCTAAATGTAACTTCAGCTAGTCGGGTCACATTGATCTGACCTAGACTACAATACCTCAAGAAGAATCCGTTCATTTCTGAACTCTTCCTCTTGTGTGTGTTCCATATACTAAGAACTGTAGTTTGATTTAGAACATCAATGCTTTTAGATAACGTGCCTGAACCGATCAACTTTTGATATAGGAAATGTTCAAAACATTATCCAACAATACAAAATTTTATCATTTCTTTACTAATAAAGAGAGTGATATGATTTTGTATATCAGGTTCGGTATCTAATAACATTCGTTCAGAATCAATGTATTGGTAATACAGGGTGACAGTGACCAACAGACTTGGCTGCAACACTTGCCCCGTTTTCTGCCTCATGAAACTTATCACCCGTTCTCAGTCTCTACCTTTCTGCAGCCCTATGTAACAGATTACATATCTGGGATCCTGATCTGGTATCACATACCCAGGACGTAAAGGTTACTGAGAAACAGTTCTCTGTATAATGAACACACCCGAAGATGATGCATCAACATGCACTCTCTTCGTTTGGGCGGTACGGGAAATCTGGCATTCCCCAATTTCCTGCTCTGTCTTATAACATTTATAAGTTGGAGCGGGACCAACGTTCCCCAGCTCAGAATAACAAGCGGGTTCGGTCAATAATCCGTATTATTATCTTGATTAAGGCGTGATATGGTCGCTACCTGGAGAGAGAGAGAAGAAAACACTCAGCGTGCGCTCTTGCAAGAATAGATTGGTTATTATTTTATCTAATCAGGATGGCTCCCACTGCTTTTTATCAAATCTTCCTTCAAACCCTAAAAGGAAAGACTAGCCGGGATTAATTACACACTACAAGTTCGCCAATCTTTCAGCCAGGCCAGTGTCGGTACTTTGAGGGAGGTCCCCCGTGCTTTCGCACGAACCTAATTAATGTAAACCTCGTTTTCCCAGAGGCGTAACCCCGTTGACACCTTTCTAGACACCTACTTGATCGGCTAATTGTAATGTATAAAACTCTCCCAGGAGTAACTCTTACTCGCAGCGGGTATCGGGATCCAACTATCTCATAGAAGGTATGCAATCTCATTGCAAATTTCAACACTTGAAATTCCCGATAATGTTTTGCCCCTAACCTCCTATGACCTTGACAAAGGCCAACAAACCATAGGATGCTAGTCAAGTTCAACCCGTCATTTCCTGATTGAATTAAACCCACCCGCACGGCCCTTGACAAAGGCCAACAAGGTCGCACGACTACCCTAACCCAATCTGCATCATATGCATAAGCAGATAAGCACCAGTTAGCTACCGCACACTGCGCCTTGACAAAGGCCAACAAACGCAGCACGAATACTAACTATTACTTATCTGAAATGACGGAGGGCTACGACAGGTTTTTCTGAAAACCTATTGCGTAATGAACTTGATATCATTGTAGGATCGAATGAATTTTGAAATGGAGTGTTTTTGAGGCTTTTCTAGTTTTGCTAAAGGAGTCACTCCCGGTGAAGGGATCGTCGGTCCTTTCCTCGTCGAATGAGGTGCGGGATATATCATATATATCACTGTGCAAAGTAAAAACACTTAAAAGCAAACAAAAGACAAACCGAATGTGTAGCATCTGCCAGTTATTGCTAAAGGAGTCACTCCCGGTGAAGGGATCTCGGTCCTTTCCTTATCGAATAAGGTGCAGGATATATCATATATACCGCTGTGCAAAGCAAGAACTGTAGCTACCTGTTTTATTTTGAAATTCGATTCTACAACATCTTAGGTTTCTTTTATTTCATTAATCACATTAATGAAGTCCCATCATTTAAGTACCTAATCATCACAGATAAATACGACGTACACTTATGCCATCCGCATTCGCCTCGATGTCCCCTCGTGCACCGTTAGGTTAGGTAACTAACGGCAGAGCGGGGCAGGGCTAGCGCGGGTGTAAAACATAAGTAACGTCTATATAATATATCATATATACTATATACTGTATCTATCACAGAACATCACATGATCACATCACAGATATCGCAGCAGAAGAAACATATGAAACATTGGATATACTAGGACGTCCGTGTTTTCAATACGAGCCAGTATAAAACACGGATTCCACGGTCACGATGTATAGCCAAACCCACACCCCTAGACCCCTACGAGAGCGGCAAGCAACCCTACCAATTCTAGAGTTAGGAGACCCGGACTCGATTCCTCGAGTTGGTCTCTCACTGGACTCCAGAACCCGGTTACTTGTGCTCCCCTCCTTGGGTCTATCCTAGTGCGGAAAAGTAAATAATATACAACAACGGTGACAACTTCCGCAACCTGGAAGCGCCCCAATAAAAGAATATTACATACAAGTTTTTACATGAATGAAAATGAAAAACACTCATCTCACATAAAAACCCCCGGCTATTCAAACACGACGATCCAATATAACATATCCAGTAACACATAACATCACATGTCATCAACGTAAGTAAATATGTCCATCCCAATTGTCGTTGACATATAGCAACGAAACCGGCGATATCACATATTACACTTACGGTCACAGAAAAGAAAGTGTAAAACTACAACAGTTGGAATCCGCAATCACCTCAGACATCGCATGCCTGACCAAATGAATTACTTAGACATCGCATGCCTAACAATTATAAACCCCGCATTTTAGTCTCATTATCGAAAACACTTTTCAATACTAAGTCGGGCAATTCAACAAGATTCCCGAAAAACTGATCGAATGCTCGTCGCAAACTTTAGTAGGCGGCAGCACCCCTGATACCGTCGACGAAGTGCACCAAGGCGGAACACCACTACCGCGAGCACCCGAACGGATGCATTCGGCGACGGGGTTCTCCTACAGTCACTTGGTCGGGGCTATGGAGTGAGGCTGTCTATTAAGTTTACCCGGCGAGTATCCGCGTACGCTACGTGATTGCGACGGACTTTTGATCACATCAAAATTCCGTGGCAACCGATCAAGTGAGACTAAACTGCTATGTTTATAATATTCATTCCGTTATCTCATAACTATTTGTGAATTCCAATTATTGTATCACATTCCAGATAAACAGAAAATGTTAAACTTTCCGATCGAACAATCGAACACCCAAGTTTTCCCGATACAGATCAACACATGAAACAAGTCTAACAACATTCCGTTCGTGCCTCAGTACCAACGGTCCAGCCGTAGAAGGGTCAAGCCAACGCCTCACATGTGGCACGCCGTACTGCCCCAAACCCGAAGGTTCAAAGGGCAGTTCAAGACGGTCACATAATCGAGTTAAGGTTTGTTGTCTTCTAGAGGGTCCATCGCGTTACTTGCACTACTTAGAACGTCGTTAAACTACGGAAAAATCCAACACTTGGAAATTTCCCGACAGGGGAAAAATTGGGTATTTATATCCGGTCGAACTTTTTAACATATTCTAAAATTTATCCGGAAAGGCACACAGACAAAATTTGATAATCCGATCGAACTAATGAAAAACCCAAAACAACCCCTGAAAACTCAACTGTATAATAAATATTAAAATATCCCAGGAAAATTAGCACAGAAATCTGAGAATTACTGTGAAAAACAAAATGCACAAAACGACAAAACCGCCGCTGAACCGCCGCGCCATGCGTAGCACGTGCCGCGGTTCCGCGGTGGAAAAGTTGACTTAGGCCCACGAAATTTACAGTAATTCTTAGAAAACCCTGCTTGATTTTCTGCATATTTTTAATTTGCAAAAATCCCAGTTTTTAAAAAATGGACAGAGAGCATTTTTAGGGTTGGGGTTTCGGTTCGTCCGGCTTTCAAACTCCGTCTGGACTTCGCCTAAGGCTCTAGCTAGGCTCTGATACCACTGTAGGGTTCCTAGGCACACTAGTGAGGTCTCACAAGGCATCAACCATGCCAATTTTAAATTTTCTAGGTGCCGAGAGACCCGACTACGGATCGTTGGCTAGATTTCTAGGCGAAAAGATAACTAGTTAACAATTAACTAATGGGAAAACGGAAATGTAACCTTTGTAGATCCGGTGCTCCACCTCCATAGCTCCGCAACGAAGTCCCCTCCGCTGTCCAAAAGGAATCCGGACTCCAGCGTCGTCTTCGTCGAAGAATAAGCGAGCTAGGTCGTCGATGTCCATGCCGAAGATGATCTACGTCGAGGCATCGCTAAATCAAGCTCCGACTTCACCAAGTCAAGAAACTTGTGAAGAAAATACACTCTACTACTTGGCAAGAGGTAGAGGATGAAGAAATAGGAAGTGGGTTCAATTTAGAATTGGATTTCTCACTCTTTATCATCAATCACCATTGATGACCTAAGCTTTTCTTCTTGAGTTCAAGGAAGAAGAAGAAGAAAAATGATATGATAAGTTAATTATAATTGGAAAAGAAAATGAATACTTATCATATTAGAACCATGGTCAAGTGTAGAGAATTAACTAAGGTTAGATTAATGGTTAGGGTTAAAGATGAAGACAAGAATGGTTACAAAGTCAAAGCTTCATGAAGCTTCAACTAAACTCCAAAATTAGCAACCATTCTTTTCTTATCTATTCAAAATAAATAAATAAATAAATAAGTAAGAAAAGAAAAACCCTAATCATTAGTTTAACCATGGCTTAATCCATTACACTTAACTATAGTTAAACATGTATCATCAAACATGATACAATCAAGTGCACGAAAATATATCGAATATACAATGTGCACAACCGAGCGAGAAAATCCATTTAAAGTGAACCAATATTAGTTAATGCAAAGTAATATATCAAATATATAATTATACATTAAATCATTAAATCAACAATTGATTTAACGATCCGGTCATATCACATATAACCGACTAATATCCAATGTATCGATTTATCGAATCAATCTACGATTCGATAACTAGGTTATATCGCATACAGCCATTCGACACATATATCGCGAGAATAGAATACGGTATCACATACACGCATTATTCTCGGTCCCGCACATATCTCATATGCGCTCCTATTTCGTTTCGCTTGAGTCAGGAAACCTCTGTGTAGGACTCTAAAGACTCGTCAATACGCCGGCAGCAGATGATGATCATATCAAACACCCACAAGCCGCAAGCGGTCTGCTAAACGTAACGGCCACCTGGGTATTGAGCGATCTGATGATCGACGAGCAAGCCCGCTCACACTCCAGCGAATCCGACCAGTAACACTACCGTACAGTCCGGTCTGATCGTCTGATATGTCGCATATCTCGCCTAGGGGTGGTAAACGTCAGACCCCAATAGCTCGATAAGTCGTGTCGATATGAGGTCTATAACTGTTCGAGAAACTACTGGTAACACTTACCAGTAAATCTCAGCAACCCTGGCCAGGGATTTCCTGTTATAGCCAATCGAACACAGCGCAACATCAACCCCCTATACCGGGAGAGACGAATCCCCTTCTATCGCTCATTGCCTCCATGTGACTCGGGACTGTACCCAAAAACCACCGTTTTGCACGCCCTCTTGGACGTGGTAAGATGGAAATCAAAGCACAGTGGGAACCACACAAGACTCTATGACGATCTCGGGTCAACAGACTACTCTGTACCAGTGTCACCAGAGAACTGCCATCTGACGTGAGGTATAATACCATCTGGGAGTTCTCGGCGAGTCCGTCCAGTGTACCCAGTCTCTACCGAGCACCCGTATATCATCTCTGATGTCAAACACCAATGGATATGGGATCATCCATCGCCCATCTGTATGGGTCGAGAAGGTACACGCTAGTCTACTTTAGTATATCGATGCCCCGTCTCGATACACCCACGACTAGGGACTTTGAAGGATGTACTTATGGACTACCATGTCCCCACTAGTATGATCCGCATCATAGTCCAGGTAGTCAAGCACACATCCTAAGGGCTTTACCAACATGTAACAGAGAGACAATCAGTATACACGTTAAGGTAAAGTTCAACCAGATAGCATACTATCATGTCGAGCAAGAAAGTCCTCCCTATATATGTCTCAGCATCCACTACAATATACATCCTATGTACAGTAATGGCCTCTAGGGCATACATATAACTAACATATATATTGATCGTATGACCTAGGATTGCGTCATACATGCGATTCCTGTTCGTAGATGTATTCTATTCACGAGTTGGCAACTCACCCCCGTTGTGCCCAGTTTCTTGCAGGTTTTGCCGTACAGGTTCATTACGGCTTTGCTGACACTGCTTCTTTCGGGTGATTTGCTAGTAGGTGGGTTTATTGTATCATACCCATCAGTATACATTGTATATTATTATTCAATTGTATCTAGAAGTTCCATCAACCAAACATGTATTTATTTTTGAGATAGAGACCAGTGATGTTATTCTTTCGACCTTAGAGTCGCGCGTTATATTTCTGTGGATTTCTTATGGTTTTGAGTTTCCTTTTGAGTTTTGATCCTCGTCGTTGGCGTTGTATATTATATTGCTTGTGTGGTTGTGGCCGTCGATTGACGATGAGCTAGCTCCCGCTTGGGGATGCCTTTTTATTGATTTCGTATACTATTCATGTTGTATCCCGTTTGGGGGCCAGTATTTACAAAGGAGACTCTGCCGAAATTTTCAGGAAATTTTTGATGTTTTTAAAAACCACATAATTCGGCTTATGCTATTGAAACTACTTGCTTTAAGTTGGTTTTTCCTGCACTCTACATCTTTTCTTGGTTTGGATTTCTGGGTTTTTGGTTTACTTAGATTACGTACGCCTCGAGACGTTCGTAGTTTAAGTGCCGGTCATGTTCCGTACTTTCGGGTCGTGACAAAGTTGGTATCAGAGCGTTAGGTTTTACTTTCGGAGCGTAGGATGACCCTTGGTTGATGGAATAGGTGACTAAAGTAGAGTGACGTACCGTAGGTATGTTCCGCGGCATATTTACGATACGCTACTCCACTTAAGAAGCCTTAGGATGTATATTTATTTTCTCAGTATTATATTCATTCCGATCTAGCCTCATCAGTACCAGTTATGGTTTTGCTGCCACGATTACGGGCAGGGAGAGCTACAGCTAGAGTTCCGGTCAGCACGAGCTCGTCACGAATGAGGACTGACCAGGGCGTGATTCCGGCGACACCCGATTGTAGAGAGGTGTCTTTTGATTGTGTTCGGCGCCACGAGCGTTGGATGGATCACCGTATGAGATTGCTCGGACGTGTAGATTAGCACTAGAGGATTGAGCCAATGATAGAGGCCAGCCAGATTTTGATGACCGTTGGTGTGTTGCTTATTCATGATGATCGAGGCACTGTTCACCGTGCAGACGAGCGAGCCAGTTATTGCTGCGAACGACGAGATATTGCCCCAGATACTGGAATTAGGGCAGAACGAGTTGTACTAAGAGATGATAGAAGGTCGCTAGTCATCGAGGATGAATGACTAGGACATGTGGATCGTTCGCCTACCCCGATGCGAGGTCATCAGATAGATTGGTTCCAGCTAGAGACGACTTCACGCGGAGACGTTGGGAGTCGACAGAGACGATCGAATGTCAGAAACCTATTATTCCAAGTTTAAAGTAGTCGGAAAGACATGCAGGCAATTCTATGGTCCCTCTAGAAGAATGAAACCCTAACTCGACTTAATGACCGTGTGAAAGCCTTTGAACCTTCGGGTTTGCGGCAGTTCTACGGCGCCTTTAGTGAGGCTTGGGTTTGCCCTTCTACGGCTGGACCACCGATGCTGTGGTATGTACTCGATACTATTAAACTGTGCCCAAGAGGTTGAGCTCTTGGGGGATTATGAGGTTTTGACGACTCGATCGGATGGCTCGACTTAATTCGGATGCTAGGTGGTGAGATGCATTTCTTGGGAGACTCCAGATACGAGGATAGTCGTTGGAGCTCAGTCCATGCAGCCACGACGAGACGAGTCCCGAGCAGTCGACATTAGAAAAGTGGAGTAAGAGGTTCATATGAAATCTTGATGAAATGACGTTCCACTCCGCCAACATCAGAGATGCGATGCGCATGCCGAGGCATGGTACTTGGATTTACCTTCCAGAAGGAGTCGCGAGGAGTATGCAGTCGTTCCAGAGCAAGATGCAGATATAGGAAAGGACGATGACTTCCGGACAGTTGGCCGAGACGAGACATGGAAGAGATCGTGAGCAGGATTCCTTCCAGGACACTGCTGCAATGATACTTGCACCCAGGATCAGATGTGTCACGTACATTCAGAGAGCCAGAGGCCGACGCCAGTGATATGCTGTCTTACGAGTGGTCGCGATGATTGACCGAGAGATGACCAGAGAAGTGCTAGAACGGAATCATCCCCGTTAGCACATCTGACAGGGCCGTTGAACCGATGGACCGAGAGATTGGTAATTCACAGTGAAGACCTTGACCCAGGAGTGGTCATTGTTACGCACACCAGCAGGCCAGAGTTCATGATCATCGACGAGACGTCCCACTAGTGACCACGACAGTTGGCCCGAGATTCTTAGAGGATGCACTTGAGCGGTACTATTCCGCCATTATTGATTTCGATGATTTGGGTGATTTATTCGCATGATTTGATTTTGATGATTGAGGATTTACGATCTTTGCACAGTGTTGCACTTGATATCGTTTTCGTGCTTTGGTTTCACATGTTTGTGATTTTATGGTTTTAGACATTTGAGTTGATTTTGTGCATATGCACGCACACGATTTGGTTCCTGCACTCTGTATAGTTTATATATGCTTGCAGTGTAGTGATACGCTTTTTGTGCACTTAGATGCACTGGACTTCGATTTCGATTGTGATACTCGATATTTGTTTTGTGCACCTGATTTGATTTTGCGCATGTTCGGCGCTTGATATTGGATTTCATGATTTCGTGCATGATGGATGCACCTGCCTTGGATTTTCGCACATGTTGAGCGCATGTTTTGAGATGTGATTTTGGTGCACACCAGATGCACTAAATCGAGATTTTTCGTGCATGTCAGATGCACTTGATTTTGCTGTCAGGCACACATGTTGCCTACGACAGATGTTTCATGCACACCCGATGCACTTGGATGTTGTTTCTGTGCATATGTATGGCACATATTTGGATTTTGATTTCCGTGCGCACCAGACGCACGTAGTACTCATACGCGTATTTTGGGATTGATTTTTCCTATAGAGCAGTACGTTTTTATGATATTTACTATGTGTTTTCGTACTGGGCAGGACTAGTCAGAGGACAGTACTTGAATATATTTGGCATTCATTTCCTTCAGATATTTACATATATAAATTTGATATTTACGTGTGTAGTTCCGATTTATAGCATATTGGTTTTGTATTGGATTTGACATTTGTGTCTTTACCATGACTCCAATGATGGCGGGATGCTTGACGGAGTTTTGATTTTGAGTTATATGCTCATTGCTCAAGAATTGCGCTATGATGCGTATTATGTACTTATGGTTTCGGAGCCCCGACGACTTGATTATTTTGCTTAGATGTTTTTGTAATTGGGGGGAGTTTGAATTTAAATTCGGGGACCGAATTTCTTTAAGGGGGGAAGATTGTAGCGTTTTGAAAATCGTTTCGGTGAAATTTCGGAAAATCGGTAAAATAAGGGGGTTTTGTGTAAAAAGTCAAAATACAAATATCTTATTATAAAAATTAAATATACATATTCTAGCTATGTAATTGCTAGTATTTGGTGTTTATTGAGCCACTGGTAAAATTTCAAATTTTCTGAAAATTTTTCCGAAATTAATTATTTTAATATTATTTTAAACCGTCACTAATATATTTAATTAGGGAAAATTACAAATTGGAATGAGTTGAAACAAATTTTGTGCATCATAAAACATTAGATAAAATTTTATCATGTGGTTTTTGAAATGAAATCGTTTGCCAAAACGGTTTAGAAAATATCGAAGAAAAAGGCTTTTTTCGGTGAAATTAGTGTTAATGGGAATTGGGGTATAGCATTTATCTTTTTCCTAACCCACACACCCACACCTCACCCTCTCCCCATGTGGCCGGCCCCACCATGACCACCCCCCTCTCTCTCTCTCTCCAATCACCTCACTTTCAAAAGAAAAGAAAAGAAAGGAAAAGAAAGTGAAAGAAAGTCAAAAGGGGGTGTGGACTTTGCCTTTTTCTCTCCACTTTCTCCACCTCACTCTCTCTCCTCCCCCACTCCTCAACTTGGCCGAAACCCCCTGCTGCAACAGCCCTCATTTTCCCCAAAATTCCATCTCTTTTGCTTCAAAAATTCATCAAATACCCTTAAAAAAAAATCCCAAAATCTAAATCCAACTCTTACCAATTTCTCATTTGCCTTTCTAACATGGATTTAGGAGCATGGAAGCTACTTTTGGAAGCTAGGATTTGCATGGTAGATTCCTATTTGTGAGGTATAATTTGTGCCCCATGGTTTGTTGTTGATTAGTTGCATATATAATTTTGTTTATAAGGGTTAATTTGGTTGTTGTTGATTGTGTGTTTGAAAGTTCAAGAGAATGGATTGTGATCAAGTTAGGGATTGTATTATTTGATCATGGTTGTGATGGGTAGCTTACCATCTTAGGATTTGTAGAAAGTAAACTAGTAGTTAGATTTCAAATTGTTGCATGGAAATGTCTAAATTAAGTTATTTTGCTAACTAGAGTTTTTGAAAAATTATCAAATTCTTGGATTAAAATATAATTAAGTTTTCATGTCATTATAAATATTATAATGAGTGGTTTAATGACTTTGGTTCATGCAAAACCAAGCTTAATTGATGAATTGTGAATTTTGCTTTAAAAGGTGTTAAAAATTGATATTTTTGCAAACTAGGATTTTGGAAATTATGCAAATTTATGAGATTAAATTATGGAAATGGTTTTTATGACTTATTTAAGATATTTAGTGAATATTGTGGCCGCTAGATTCATTTATACATCGAGTTTTGTACTAAAACGGTGATTTGTGCTTGCTAGATTTTCGGAAAAAATGACCTTTTAAGTGAAATTGGGGCTTTGTGAATTTTAAGCTATTTTATATTATAATTAGTGCTTGTAATTATAAAAATGAGTGTGTTGGGAGTTTTCTCGATAGTTTGGCGTTTGTACGCCGACGTCGAGGGTTTTTGGGTCGATTTGTGAATGCAACCATAGGTTTTGACCTATGTGGGATTCGTGCGTCGTTTTGGTCATGAGTCGGATTTTAATGCGATACGGTGCGTTATGATATGTAGGTACCCTATGTGGACTTCGAGACGACAAGAAAGCGCGTGGCGACGTCGGCACCGGCGAGCGAGGACCAGGTGAATCTACGGGGAGAAGTCGGGTGGATGGCGTATAGCACCCCCGCAGTCCGTGGTGGTGTATACGGATGCGTATACACACCAACAATTATTATATGTTATTTGGGATTAATAACGATGTTTAAGATGGATATTGATGTGTTAGATTATTTTAGTGTTGCGAACCCTAGGGTAGTGTTGCACTACACATACACACAAACATACTTGCATACATTCTTATTTATATGTGCTCATGGGTTTCTTTATAGTTATATGTTCACATGGGTATGGGACTGTATGTTCACATACGGATTTGAGGATGATACTTGGGATTGAGCTGAGTCGATGAGATTTGTTTTGTGGTTGTGATATCGGTGATATGGCAGGATTCGTACTTGAGGTACGTCCTGGTATTATAGCGGATCTTGGGGCAGCGATATGGGTGAATAGTGTTATAAATAAAATGGTCGACATGTGATCGTGATATGAGGCAAGATATGCTAGGATATTGATCCTAGGCTGTATTGGGCGATGTATACCCCTTGATGATGCTATGTGCTGACGGTTTCGGTTTGTACGAGATTGTCGATCTGTAGTCAGATCATGACTATATTGATGATATTAGTATTGTATTAGACATAGGTCAGTACCTTAGACTATGATCTTTAATAAAGAAGATACCGGATGAATAGTGTGATGAATATGATTTTGACCCGTACCCAGATTTGGGATGCCGTACGACGGTTTTACGTACGAGCTATATATTGATGATTGATCCGCACTCTTGACTTGGGATGTCTGGTTATAGATATGATATTATTGAGGCGGGATCACCGACTATACATATACAGGTATGTATATGTATCGACTCAGATGATAGGCGGTTTCCTTACGTGTAATTCAGCTTGTTAGTTCAGCCGTATTGTTTAGTGTTGTTGTTAGATTAGATTAGACTCCTACCTATTTCAAAACTAGCGGATCGTGGGTATTTTAAGAGATAGGTCAAGGGATCTACGGATATTTCAAAAGACGTATCCTTTCTTAAAAAAAACCACCGTAGCCCCTATTTTCAAAACCCCGCGATTCGTGTTATTTCAAATGGCACCATTGTTTACTATTTAGCTCCCGCTCATTTTGGTTGTTCGCTCCGCATCGCATACTTACATTGTTATTTCATATTGCATTGTTTACATTATACTGTTAGGACACCAGCACCATTACCGATGATGCGTATGTACCACATACACTTACTTGCCGGCTCACACACATCTTCATCGGTAATTGCCATGTCACGTACACCTTAGAAAATATTATTGCTTAACTTAGCTTGATAGCCAGTAGTTTGACATAATATTAGTGTACATACCTTATATGCCATCTTAGATATTGTAGTTATTACCTGCTACTTCATGCATACTGTTATTCATTGTTATGCCGCATTCATGGATTCTCATGTATATATTCACTTTTTACGTGCTATTGAGGTTTTGGATTCGGATTTCCATGAGATTTTCTGGATTTGGGGAAAACCGCAAAACATATACAAACTTCTTCTTTCTCTTTTTAAATGAAAAGCGCGGTTTTTCCCATGATGTATGAGTCGTCCACCATGAGTTTGCTGATGGATTTCGAGACCGGATTCGAGGAGTTGGATGAACCGTTTCGGGTACATGGTGGACCCGGTAAGGTACCCCGGGGCAAGAAGCGCGTGATGATGACGATGTGAGCCTGGCAGGGGAGCACTACCTACCGGTGATTTTACCCGACGCGTCGGATATCCGGAGGATACCGTCGTGGTCTTGAGATGGATGGTAGGGGCCGGTCTGGACTGACGGCTCCCTAGATATTATGATTGAGACATTGAGATTTCGAGATATTGAGGTACAGAGACTGTGATACAGAGATATCAAGATATTGGGATTACGTTTTGTGCCGATGCTAGGCACTGTTTTATGATGATTTCATTATGATACCTCATTTTAAAAATACAAAGGAAATCTCACTAAATTATGAAAACGGTTTCTTCATTTACATGTATTCTGTTTTCATGCATTCATACCTTATTCATATGATATATTGCTACCTGATGCACTGACACGGGCATATGAGATTACACTCGGGTTAGATATTTACCCTAGCCTTTGTTATAGGCTCCATGTTATATACATATTTGAGGATATATATTGATCGTATGACCTAGGATTGCGTCATACATGCGATTCCTGTTCGTAGATGTATTCTATTCACGAGTTGGCAACTCACCCCCGTTGTGCCCAGTTTCTTGCAGGTTTTATCGTACAGGTTCATTACGGCTTTGCTGGCACTGCTTCTTTCGGGTGATTTGCTAGTAGGTGGGTTTATTGTATCATACCCATCAGTATACATTGTATATTATTATTCAATTGTATCTAGAAGTTCCATCAACCAAACATGTATTTATTTTTGAGATAGAGACCAGTGATGTTATTCTTTCGACCTTAGAGTCGCGCGTTATATTTGTAAGTGCACGGCGGCGCCCCGGCCGTCAATCCGACGGCCAAAAGCGGAAGCGGTGATAAACTTTAAATTTTACATGAACTGGCAAACCGCCACGCACTAATACCCGGATCGAACCATTAACTAGTCCTAGCTATCTACAAGATGGGAAAGAGATATACCGACGATCCAAGTCCTCCGGTCTTCTCGTCATCGTCCCGATCTCATGCGGAATGTCCCGTCTCCTCCTCGTCGCTGGAAGTGCACCACATCGCCTACTTCTTTTACGGGCTCCCACCTCAATGCCGAGGCAACTCGGGCACGAAGCCGGCTACTCGACGTGCCCAAGATTCGCTGTAGAATATGTAGTCCTCAAGTCTCACTTTGGGGTTGTAGGAATTGCCTTTTGGTGGAGGAAATGATATGAGCTTGTGGAGATGAAACATGTGGGATTTTACAAAGCTAGAATGATAAAAATCCCACCCCAAGAATTTTGGACAGCCCCCTCCCTCAATGAGGCCGGCCATGTATATGGTGGTGGAGAGAGTGAAAGAGTGAGAGAGTATCAAAAAGATGGGAGCCATTCTCATATCATGCAAGAGAGAGAAAGGAAAAAAACTCATCATGAAAAGAAATGATCACCAAAACAAACCCATACTCCACACACTAATCATCAACAACCATGATGCTTACAAAGTCAAGCCATCATGAAGTGATCAAGTCAAAAAGGTCAAGGTATGGTGCTCATCATGAAAACCATCATGATGCAACAAGAATGCAAAGACCCCCTCCACAACCACTTATTTGCAACAATGCAAATAAGCCCTCCTCCACCATCTTCGGCCAATGAACGGAACAATGGAAATTGGCCGAAACGGAAAGCAAACTGGCAACTCCAGAAAACTGGTCCCGTAATAAATTACAGGAAAAACCCCGATACTGTGCATACACACCCGCATTTGTATTCCGACCGAAATACAAATGCAATGAGACAAAATCTACACTGTACTATACTAGGATCCAGCTTAAAACAAAGCCGGCTAGTAATATCCGTTCGATCCTGATCCGTGCAATACCGCACGTATCTGATCGAACCCTGCCATATAACCATACGGCCTATAGTACAGACTGTCCGATCCTGATCCGTGCAATACCGCACGTATCTGATCGGACCTTGCCATATCTCCATACGGCCTCTACAACCTTTCGCCCGAAAGCTGAGTAACAGAATGTGGGGGACTCTAAAGACTCATCAACACCTTGGTTGTGGATTTAACCACTAGCACGTTAGAGGTATAAGCCAATACGTAACGGGCTACCAGGTACTGACCAAAAAGGACGTCTGTGAGCGAACTCAGCCTGACACCCTACTGAGCCTGTCAGTGACAATATCCGTACAGTCCGGTCCGTTCGTCTATGAGCATCGCATGGCGGGCCTAGGGGGTTGGTAAAAGTCAGACCCCCAAAAGCGGTACAAGTCGTGTCGGAGTGTAGCCCAGAACACCCTGAGATACTACTGGAATACCTACCAGTAAATCTCCTTGCCTCGGCCGAGGGCTTCGTGTAATGGCTCTCCTAGACACAGCACGACCTCACCCCCAATACCGGGAGAGACGAACCCCTGAAGATACGCTCACTACCTCCTTGTGGCTCGGGACTGTACCCAACTAAAACCTGTTTGCACGACTCCTTTGAGCCGTGGTAGGGTAGTAATCAAAGTACAGTGGGAACTCACACGAGACAAATGACGATCCCCAGGTCGATGAACTAACCTGCACACATGTCACTAGGGAACTGCCATCTGACGTCTGGTATATCACCAACTAGCATGTTCCCGGCGAGTCCTGTCCGGTGTACTCATAACCCAATGAGCACCTGTATACATCTTAGGTGATCCAACTGACACCAGTGGCTTGTGAGACCGGCCACCGCCCCTCGTCGGGGTCTCGACTGTATACACTAGTCTACTATGGAGAATCGATGCCCTGTCTCGAAACTCTCACGACTAGGGACCATTTAAGGATATGCTTATAGACCCCAGCTCCCACTTATATGATCGCCCTCATACTGCTGGTGGTCAAGCAAGAATCCTAGGGGCTCTATCAACGTGTAATAGCAACTTGTCAGGTCACCTAAAACAGTACACGATGATAAAGGTAAACCAGATAGCATACTATCATCTCGAGTAAGACTGTCCTACCGGGATAGGTCCTCCATCAATCATTGCAATCACGTACCTGTGACCTAATAATTGACTCTGAGGGCACTATCTCCAACAATCTCCCACTTGCACTCAAGGCTAATTATTGCGATGCCGCATACTCACAGCCCGTGTGATACCGAACACCCAACTCCTCTACTAATCAGTCTCACAAAGCTCGTTTGCGAAACTATTGCGTTCGAGGAATAGCCTCTGTGAGTGGATCCGCTATGTAGTTTCTTTCTATGTCTCTCTATATCTCATGTTCGCGGAGAAACCCATCTCCCGAAATGAGCAATACCTGTCTTAGAATGTGTCTGGATGTCTGATGGGACATAGCTCATAAATGAACTCCAAATCCAAACTTCTTAGACTGTATCGTCAACTGAACTTAATCAGTATCCTGCGCCATTCCTCCCTCAGTATTGCCTTGGACCACCTGTCCAAAATACTGCCCCTCGTCAGAAGGAAAAACTATAACTCTGACAACCTCCTTGTCGTCTATGTCACCTTGGAAGCCTGGAATGATAACTGTTTCCCAAATGAGGCTGTCGTTATCATATCCCTAGAACATCCACTTATGTTCTAAAACTGCTTCCGACTGTTTCTCCAGGATTGGATTAATGTCAACTTATTGCATCTAGTGCAAGAACAATGTCTGGTGTGGTACTTGACATCTCATGATTGACTCAATCGCCTGAGCAAGTGATCTGCCAATCATGCACATCCCTCTCCCCTTTAGTCTGTAAGACACCTTTAGAGAGGGTGACTCCATTACCTGCAGGTACACTACCGTGCCAGGAGTCGTCCATTCTAAATACTCTTAGAATGCTGTATAAGTACCCAGATTGGGAAACCACCCAAATCTAGATCTAAAACCATAGATCTAGTAACCAGTTTGTCTGATATAATGTCCAAGTCCCATATGGAGAAACAACTGTGTGACGACCAAAGTATAACCGATTGTAGTATAGGAGTTTCCTTTCCTACTTTGTGTATGTCATCCAAATACCATGACATCACACCCTACTACCTTCTCAACAGATCCATCCCTTATTCTGATGAAGTCAAACCCATGACTGTCACATCAGAAATAGATGATCTATCTCCGCTACATCTGCTTTAGTCTATAAATAGACATAAGCTACCTGTCCACCAATGCTTCCGCTGCTCCCACTGACTACGACAACCCTCTGGCAGAGTCATATAGACGTACACTTCTAAAACTAGTTTAGAACAACGCTATACTCATCCTCCCGCCGGGTCTCGCAGCCTGGAACAACAGCAATGGTAATTGTGGGTAAACAAGAACTTCCCTGTCACCGTCCTTGAGGCTACCGTAGTACCTCTCGGGTGCCTGAAGTTACCCACCTTATCTGCGGAGTGGCCAATGGAATGTCAAACCAGATTGAATCTTTAGGTTCTTTATCAAATCTTCAGTAATCGTTTGTGGTTCTGGAATCATTTCCAGTTCTACCATACTCCCACTACTGTTTTCTGAAAAAATCCATTTTTAATAAAACTGTGGCGAGTCTAGAACAATATTGCTATTGTTCATCCAGATGGTAGAAAATCAACCCGCGTCATAGCCTGGGTCAACCCACAAACAGCCATTACAGAAACGTGCCTTGAGTTGTCCAGTGTCTGGTTTTAAGCATAAGCCGGACAACTCCCCGTACCTTAACATCGTTAAGATATGAACTGTTCTATATCCCATATAGGACCAGAGGCACTGATTTAATTGAACCAGATTCAAATCATGCAACTGTCTCCAGTGCATGTCAACTAAATGGAAGGAGGCCGATCAGCGTTACTCAACTTAGGAAAGCTTCCAATCATGAGTAACTTGAAAGAGAAGCAAGTTCTCTTAATCATTACTATCAACTGAATACCATTGACAAGTATCTACATCTTCGATCACTTTGAAGAATCCCGATACTTGCTATACCTGGTTCTCTACTCTATTCAAATACCTATAACTTCTCAAAATTCGGACCCTGTGTTTCCTACGAAACACCTGTCTAAAAACTAGAGAAGTCATACGTAAACCGAATATAGTACGAGGACCAACCCCTCTGTCCTGATGGACCCTGGACAACATAAAATACTCTGTATAAGTCCCTTGAGTCTGATAACTCATTCACTGTGTGTCGTAGGTTGAAAACTGTACTTATGGTTAAGAAGAATTACACCGCTGTTTAATGCTCCTTACCTAACCATCCACTGATATAGGTAAATGTCGTAGACATAATTTCAGAAAGGTATATCTCACTCTATGAAAATAGACGTACAGATATATCAATTTGAAATTGGTGCATAACAGCGGATATTCAAAACCAAATATTTGCCGACCGGCAAACAGCCCAGGTGATTTCCTCAAATATCACCGATTACAACGAATCCCGATATAATGAGGATAATCACCCAATTCCCAATAACTTACTCCCACTCATCATCTGTAAAACCATACAGATGTGAGAATCGTACCTGGTAAATACATACCCTGGAGTAAGTATCTAATTGGGAAATCAGTTTTCCTTTAACAGTACACAGTGAAACTGAAACATTGAAATGTTCCGATGGGGTATTCTGGTATTCCTAGTAATGCCTCTTCCAGATTCACGACTGTAACCGTATAGTTCTTTGCCACCTCTCCAAATCCCTTCATATGTCTTTAGTCTTTACCTTCTGCACACCCCTTTAGGCCAAATGGTTTTCTTCCTTCCCTACCTTCGGCACCAGCCTATGGTTTGGAAGAAGACTATCCAATAAGCATAATGGGTGTACTGTCCTAATCCCAGGAGCACTCGCAAAGCGAGAGAAGGTGAAGATAAAGGACACCTGAATAAACCTTATTCCTATTTCTCCTGGACCAGAATCCATCCCCGAACTGGAACAAGTTCCTTTCGAGTTCGTATATAACCATACGATGGAGTATCCAATAAACTGTGGATCTTCGTAGTGATACGGAGTGTCCTGGAGAAATACAAAGGTGATTTTAGGATTGGCGAAGGAATACTTGGTTTGGTCGTGAATATCTGTTGCAATTTACTTTGCCCTCTTACTAATCCCTTGCTTTGTCTGAACTTAATACCTTCTGTACACCATCGTTAGGCTAATTGGTTTTCTTCATTCCCTACCGGTCGGCACCAGCCTAAGGTTTGGAAGAAGATTATCCAATTTGCGTAATAGGTGTACTATCTCCTAAACCAAGGAGTACTCGCAACCTGAGAGAAGGTAAAAGGAAAAGACAACTGAATAATCCTATCCGTTTTCTCCAGAACCTGAAACCATCCTCGAATAAATTCTTTCGAGTTCGTATCTAACCATACGATGGTTTTGTCCAATGGAAGTGGACGTTTGTAGTAATACGGGGTGTTCTGGAGAAAAGGGTAAAAGTAGGAGTGGCAATGAGGTTTGCAACTCTGACAATCCAAAAGCCAGTGTTTAAGAAGGTTCGGTCAACTTGGTCACTGAGTCATAGTCTTAGGGTCGGGTTAAACGGTCGCTGCCAAAGAGAGAGAGAAAAGAAACACTCAGCGTGCACTCTAACCTAGATCAGAATGGTTACCAATTTATCTAATCTGGAATCCTCCCACTGTACCTCAAATTCTCCTCCAAACCTGAAAGAAGAATTAGTCAGTGTCACCCGAGGAGTAAACTAACTCATCAGTAGGAATCGGGATCCAACTATCATCGCATGATAACGTGACGGAATCCGCTCACATCATCATACTCCAGATGGTATGCGCATATCTGGCAAGTTTCAGTTCTTTTGAAACTCCCGATGAGATTTCTGCCCCATGCTCTTATGACCTTGGCGTGAGGTCAAAATATCATAAGTCACATGTCAAGTTCTGCCCGTCATTATCCAGGTTAATCTGAACCCACCCGTACATAACCTTGACGTAGGCCAAAATAGTAGTACGACTGTCCCAAACCAACGCATCTATCTATGCAACAGATAAATACCCGGCAGCTACCAATCACTATGCCTTGGCGTGAGGTCAAAATACATAGCTTGAATACTACCGAATATTTAACTGAAATGACGGAGGGCTACGAATGGTTTCTGGAGAAAACCTTTAACGTAATGAACTTGATATCGTTGAAGGAACTGATAGCTTTTAGAAATATAGTGACGAAAACCTTTGCTAAAGAGGTCACTCCCGGTGAAGGGATCTCGGCTCTTTCCCCGTAGAATGAGGTGCAGGATATTCCAACTGAATACCACGATGCTGCAGGGTTCATTGGCACTCTAGTGAGGTCTCCCAAGCCATCAACCATGGCAATTTCAAAAATTATGGTGCCTACAAACCCTAAACTACGGATCGATAACTAGATATCTAGGCGAACAATGAACTAGTTAACAATTAACTACAAGATACGGAAATACAACCTTTGTAGATCCGGTCCTCCACCTCCACGGCTCCGCAACGAGGTCGTCTCCGCTGTCCAAATCTAATCCGGGCTCTAGAGTCGGCTTCGTCGGAGAATGGGCAAGCTAGGTCGTCGATGTCCATGCCGAAGATGATCTACGTCGAGGCATCGCTAGATCAAGCTCCACCTTCACCAAACCCTAAAATCTTGTGAAGGAAACACACTCTACTATTTGGCAAGAGGTAGAGGATGAAGAAATAGGAAGTGGGTTAACTTTAGTTTTGGATTTCTCACTCTTTTCCAACAATCACCATTGATGGACCTTGGTTTTCTTCACTTGAAGAATGAAGAAGAAGAAGGAAAAAGATATGATAAGTTATTAGAAAAAGAAAAGAAAATGAATTCTTATCATAATTCTAACCATGGTCAAGTGTAGAGAATGAATCATGGTTAGTGTGAATGGTTAGGGTTAAGGATGAGATAAGTATGGTTGACTTTATCAAAGCTTCATGAAGCTTCAACTAAACTCCAAATCTAGCAACCATTCTTTTCTCTTTTCTTTTTATTTTCCAAAGTGAATAAACAAATAAATAAATGAATAAATAAGTAATGGAAAATAAAACCCTAACCATTCTTTTAACCATGGTTTATTCTTTGCACTTAACCAAGTAAACTTGTATCATCAAACATGATACAAACAAGTGCACAAAATCATATCGCATATGTAATGTGCACACCCGAGCGAGAAAATCCATCTTAAGTAAACCGATACTAGTTGATGCAAAGCAATATATCAAATATATAAATATGCATTAAATCATTAAATCAACACTTGATTCAATGATCCGGTCATGCGCACATAACCGACTGGTATCTTATATATCGGCTTATCGAATCAACGCTTGAATCGATAACTAGGTTATATCGCATACAACCATTCGATATATTTATCGCGAGAATAGAATACGGTATCACATACACGCATTATTCTCGGTCCCGCACATATCTCATATGCGCTCCTATTTCGTTTCGCTTGAGCCAGGAAACCTCTGTGTAGGACTCTAAAGACTCGTCAATACGTCGGCAGCGGATGATGATCATATCAAACATCCACAAGCCGCAAGCGGTCTGCTAAACGTAACGGCCACCCGGGTATTGAGCGATCTGAAGATCGACGAGCAAGCCCGCTCACACTCCAGTGAATCCGACCAGTAACACTACCGTACAGTCCGGTCTGATCGTCTGATATGTCGCATATCTCGCCTAGGGGTGGTATACGTCAGACCCCAATAGCTCAATAAGTCGTGTCGATATGAGGTCTATAACTGTTCGAGAAACTACTGGTAACACTTACCAGTAAATCTCAGCAACCCTGGCCAGGGATTTCCTGTTATAGCCAATCGAACACAGCGCAACATCAACCCCCATATACCGGGAGAGACGAATCCCCTCCTATCGCTCATTGCCTCCATGTGACTCGG
Source organism: Agapanthus africanus (assembly GCA_030015575.1). Lineage (NCBI taxonomy): Eukaryota > Viridiplantae > Streptophyta > Magnoliopsida > Asparagales > Amaryllidaceae > Agapanthus > Agapanthus africanus. The sequence goes on from CM057346.1 coordinate 358,875,385, forward strand.
GACTGTACCCAAAAACCACCGTTTTGCACGCCCTCTTGGACGTGGTAAGATGGAAATCAAAGCACAGTGGGAACCACACAAGACTCTATGACGATCTCGGGTCAACAGACTACTCTGTACCAGTGTCACCAGAGAACTGCCATCTGACGTGAGGTATAATACCAACTGGGAGTTCTCGGCGAGTCCGTCCAGTGTACCCAGTCTCTACTGAGCACCCGTATATCATCTCTGATGTCAAACACCGATGGATATGGGATCATCCATCGCCCATCTGTATGGGTCGAGAAGGTACACGCTAGTCTACTCTGGTATATCGATGCCCCGTCTCGATACACCCACGACTAAGGACTGTGAAGGATGTACTTATGGACTACCTTGTCCCCACTAGTATGATCCGCATCATAGTCCAGGTAGTCAAGTACAGATCCTAAGGGCTTTACCAACATATAACAGAGAGACAATCAGCATACACGTTAAGGTAAAGATCAACCAGATAGCATACTATCATATCGAGCAAGAAAGTCCTCCCTATATATGTCCCAGCATCCACTACAATATACATCCTATGTATAGTAATGGCCTCTAGGGCATACATATAACTAACAATCTCCCACTTGCACTAGGGCCATCTGTAGCAGTGGTTGCAGTATCTCATACTCAACCATCCCATAAAAATCTCTCTCTGGGAACAGGCCTTTGTGAGTGGATCCGCTGTGTTGTCCTCTGAGTCTACTCTCCTAACCTCGATCACCCTGGTGATCAACCATCTCCATGATCAGGCGATGCTGCCTTAGAATAAGTCTGGATCACTGATGGGACCGGTGTTCCTTGGCATGAGCCACAACTCCATTGTCTCACAATGGTAGGAACATAGTTCATCTCATGAACCATTATACACCCAAACAGCTTCTAGGGTAGCATCTTAAGTAGCGATGTATTCAGCCTTTATCGTCTAGTATGTCACGGTATCTAGCTTGGAACTCTTCCAACACACCGTCCCTTTACTGAGGGTATAGACAATGCCTGTGACTGACATTCAGTCGTCTTTATCACCCTGGAACACTTCCAGTGATTCTCCCCAGGATTGATTGATACCGTCTCACTACATCTAGTGAGAATTCTAACATCCATTTAGATCTATCTCATAGATCCAAAATCCAGGATTTAGTAGGTATCACTTTGATCCTATGTAGAGAATCATTGTGATAAACGGAGATTGATCGAGCGTAGCATAGGAAACTCCTTCCCTATCAAGAGTATGTCATCCACGTACTCTACGAGGATCGTCACCATACTCCCTACTACCTTTTTGTATATACGAGGTTCATCTACCATTTTGATGATGTCAAACTTCTTTGACTAATTCATCAAAACAGATGTTCCAACTCCGCGATGCTTGCTTTATCATATAAAACATCTTGCACACGTTTCCGCTGCTCCCACTGTCTAAGAGGCCCTCTGGCTGTGTACTTATAGACGCTCTCTTCTAAATCATCATTTAGAAAAGCAGTCAAGACACACAACCACCAGATATCGTAGTCATGGTATGTAGCCGTGGCAAGTAGGATCTGGATGGACTTAAGCATAGCTACTTGAAAAGGTTTCATCATTATCCACGCCTGGTCGATGACGAAAAGCTTTAACAAGTCTAGCTTTGAAAGTCTCAACTTTTCCATCTACACCAAGTAATCTTCTCAAGATATACTTGCTCCTGATGGGAATTTAACCCTTCAGATATAGCAACCAAAGTCCATACTTTGTTGGTGTACATGGATTCCATCTCAGATCGCTAAACATCCAGCCATTCTTACAGAGTCTTACTCCTGATGGCCAGCTCGAAGCTAGTTGGGTCATCATCTCATGATGCAATCCTCGCTCCCACTGTCATAGAGAAACTGAAGAATCTCTCAGGTGGGTGAGGAACCCTACTAGATCGGCGGAGAGGCTGAGGTTCGTTGGTATCTACTGAATACTTTGGTTCTATCAAATCATCAGCTGTAGTTTGTATAGCTGGAACCTTTCCAGTTCAAGATTACAGACCTTGCCTCGAGCTTGTCCGGATTTTGCTTTCCAGACATAGGCCGGACAACCCCAAATCTTAACCAACTTAAGATATGGGCTCTTCCCTTTCCATATCACATATGAAATGGTATGCAACTGATTTGATTGGAACCCTATTCAATAGGTATGCAGCTTCTCAAGTGCATAACTCCCAAAAGGAATTAGGTGACTCAGTATTACTCATCATAGAGCACACCATATCAAATAGGGTGTATCTGCTCCGCCCCGATATACCATCGTGCTTTGGTGTATAAGGAAGAGTAATGCTGAGAGAGAATCTCATTCTCCTTTAGAATAGTCCAGGATTTCCGTGCTCAAGTATTCTCCTCCTTGATCTCATCAAAGGACATAATACTTATACCCGTATTCTGGTTCTCTACTTCTAACTTATATTCTGTGAATATCTCAAAAGGTTCGGACTTGTGTTTCAACAGGAACATATGTCTGAATCTAAAGAGATTATCAGAGAATGAAATGAAGTATAAAGAATCAGTCCTGGCATTTGTAGACTGGGGACCTTACATACATCAACATGTATCATCCCAAGAGTTTAGTAACTCTTTCTCTGTTTCCAATAAACGGAGCTATGGTCATCTTATCTTTGTGACATGACTGGCGAGTTTCACAAGATGTAAGTTCAAACTGATTTAAATATACATCTATATGTAACTCTAGCCAGTCGGGTCATATTGATCTGACCTAGTCTACAATACCTTAAGAAGGATTCGTTCATTTCTGAACTCTTCCTCTTGTGTGTGTTCCATATACCAAGAACTGTAGTTTGATTTAGAACATCAATGCTTTTAGATAACGTGCCTGATCCGATCAACTTTTGATATAGGAAATGTTCAAAACATTATCCATCTATACAAAATTTTATCATTTCTTTACTAATAAAGAGATAGATATGATTTTGTATATCAGGTTCGGTATCTAATAACATTCGTTCAGAATCAATGTACTGTAATACAGGGTGACAGTGACCAACAGACTTGGCTGCAACATTTGCCCCGTTTTCTGCCTCATGAAACTTATCACCCGTTCTCAGTTCTCTACCTTTCTGTAGCCCTATGTAACAGATTACATATCTGGGATCCTGATCTGGTATCACATACCCAGGACGTAAAGGATACTGAGAAACAGTTCTGTATAACGAACACACCCGAAGATGATGCATCAGCATGCACTCTCTTCGTTTGGGCGGCACGGGAAATCTGGTATTCCCCAATTTCCTGCTCTGTCTTATAACATTTATAAGTTGGAGCGGGACCAACGTTCCCCAGCTCAGTATAACAAGCGGGTTCGGTCAATAATCCGTATTATTATCTTGATTAAGGCGTGATATGGTTGCTACCTGGAGAGAGAGAGAAGAAAACACTCAGCGTGCGCTCTGTCAAGAATAGATTGGTTATTATTTTATCTAATCAGGATGGCTCCCACTGCTTTTTATCAAATCTTCCTTCAAACCCTAAAAGGAAAGACTAGCCGGGATTAATTACACACTACAAGTTCGCCAATCTTTCAGCCAGGCCAGTGTCGGTACTTTGAGGGAGGTCCCCCGTGCTTTCGCACGAACCTAATTAATGTAAACCTCGTTTTCCCAGAGGCGTAACCTCATTAACACCTTTCTAGACACCTACTTGATCGGCTAATTGTAATGTATAAAATTCTCCCAGGAGTAACTCTTACTCGCAGCGGGTATCGGGATCCAACTATCTCATAGAAGGTATGCAATCTCATTGCAAATTTCAACACTTGAAATTCCCGATAATATTTTGCCCCTAGCAGCTATATGACCTTAACATAGTCAACAAATCATAAGTGCTAGTCAAGTTCAACCCGTCATTTCCCGATTGAATTAAACCCACCCGCACGACCCTTAACATAGTCAACAAAGTCGCACGACTACCCTAATCCAATCGCATCATATGCTAAAACAGATAACCAATAGTTAGCTACCGCACACTACGCCTTAACATAGTCAACAAACGTAGTACGAATACTAACTAGTACTTATCTGAAATGACGGAGGGCCACGACAGGTTTTTCTGAAAACCTATTGCGTAATGAACTTGATATCGTTGTAGGATCGAATGAATTTTAAAATGGAGTGTTTTTGAGGCTTTTCTAGTTTTGCTAAAGGAGTCACTCCCGGTGAAGGGATCGTCGGTCCTTTCCTCGTCGAATGAGGTGCGGGATATATCATATATATCACTGTGCAAAGCAAAAACACTTAAAAGCAATCAAAAGACAAACCGAAGGTTGTAGCATCTGCCAGTTATTGCTAAAGGAGTCACTCCCGGTGAAGGGATCTCGGTCCTTTCCTCATCGAATAAGGTGCAGGATATATCACATATACCGCTGTGCAAAGCAAGAACTGTAGCTACCTGTTTTATTTTGAAATTCGATTCTACAACATCTTAGGTTTCTTTTATTTCATTAATCACATTAATGAAGTCCCATCATATAAGTACCTAAACATCACAGATAAATACGACGTACACTTATGCCATCCGCATTCGCCTCGATGTCCCCTCGTGCACCGTTAGGTTAGGTAACTAACGACAGAGCAGGGCAGGGCTAGCGCGGGTGTAAAACATAAGTAACGTCTATATAATATATCATATATACTATATACTATATCCATCACAGAAAAATCACATGATCTCATCACAGATATCGCAGCAGAAGAAACATATGAAATATTGGATATACTAGGACGTCCGTGTTTTCAATACGAGCCAGTATAAAACACGGATTCCACGGTCGTGATGAATAGCCAAACCCACACCCCTAGACCCCTACGAGAGCGGCAAGCAACCCTGCCAATTCTAGAGTTAGGAGACCCGGACTCGACTCCTCGAGTTGGTCTCCCACTGGACTCCAGAACCCGGTTACTTGTGCTCCCCTCCTTGGGTCTATCCTAGTGCGGAAAAGTAAATAATATACAAACGGTGACATCTTCCGCAACCTGGAAGTGCCCCAATAAAAGAATATTACATACAAGTTTTTACATGAATGAAAATGAAAAACACTCATCTCACATAAAAACCCCCGGCTATTCAAACACGACGATCCAATATAACATATCCAGCAACGCATAACATCACATGTCATCAACGTAAGTAAATATGTCCATCCCAATTGTCGTTGACATATAGCAACGAAACCGGCGATATCACATATTACACTTACGGTCACAGAAAAGAAAGTGTAAAACTACAACAGTTGGAATCCGCAACCATCTCAGACATCGCATGCCTGACCAAATGAATTCCTTAGACATCGCATGCCTAACAATTATAAACCCCGCATTTTAGTCTCAAAATCGAAAACTCTTTTCAATATTAAGTCGGGCAATTCAACAAGATTCCCGACATCCTGATCGAATGCTCGTCGCAAACTTCAGTAGACGGCTGCACCCCCGATACCGTCGACGAAGTGCACCAAGGCGGAACACCGCTACCGCGAGCACCCAAACGGATGCTTTCGGCGACGGGGTTCTCCTATAGTCACTTGGTCGGGGCTATGGAGCGAGGCTGTCTATTAAGTTTACCCGGCGAGTATCCGCGTACACTACGTGATTGCGACGGACTTTTGATCACATCAAAATTCCGTGGCAACCGATCAAGTGAGACTAAAGTGCTATGTTTATAACATTCATTTAGTTATCTCATAACTTTTGTGAATTCCAATTATTGTATCCCCTTCCAGATAAACAGAAAATGTTAAACTTTCCGATCGAACAATCGAACACCCAAGTTTTCCCGAAACTGATCAACACATGAAACAAGTCTAACAACATTCCGTTCGTGCCTCAGTACCAACGGTCCAGCCGTAGAAGGGTCAAGCCAACGCCTCACATGTGGCACGCCGTACTGCCCCAAACCCGAAGGTTCAAAGGGCAGTTCATGACGGTCACATAGTCGAGTTAAGGTTTGTGTCTTCTAGAGGGACCATCGCGTTACTTGTACTACTTAGAACGTCGTTAAACTACAGAAAAATCCAACACTTGGAAATTTCCCGACAGGGGAAAAGTTGGGTATTTATATCCGGTCGAACTTTTTAACATATTCTTAAATTTATCCGGAAAGACACACAGACAAAATTTGATACCCGATCGAAATACCGAATCCCCAAATCAACTCAGATTATTCAACACTTGAATAAAATTTTAAAAATATCCAGAGAACTCAGCACAGTTAAATAGGAGTTACTGTGCAAACAACCCCACATAAAACGACAAAACGGCCGCCCTTCCGCCGCACGAGGCAGGCTCGTGCCGCGGAAGCGCGGCGCTCTAAGGGAATTAGGGCTACGGGTTGTACAGTTACTCTTATATTTTCCTGCATGTTTTTCTGAATATTTTTAATGTGGAAAAATGCACTGTTTTGAAAAAAGTACAGAGAGCATATTTGATTTGGAATTCCGGGTTCGTTCGGACTTCAATTTCCGTCTGGACTTCGCCTAAGGCTCTAGCTAGGCTCTGATACCACTGCAGGGTTCATTGGCACTCTAGTGAGGTCTCCCAAGCCATCAACCATGGCAATTTCAAAAATTATGGTGCCTACAAACCCTAAACTACGGATCGATAACTAGATATCTAGGCGAACAATGAACTAGTTAACAATTAACTACAAGATACGGAAATACAACCTTTGTAGATCCGGTCCTCCTCCTCCACGGCTCCGCAACGAGGTCGTCTCCGCTGTCCAAATCTAATCCGGGCTCTAGAGTCGGCTTCGTCGGAGAATGGGCAAGCTAGGTCGTCGATGTCCATGCCGAAGATGATCTACGTCGAGGCATCGCTAGATCAAGCTCCACCTTCACCAAACCCTAAAATCTTGTGAAGGAAACACACTCTACTACTTGGCAAGAGGTAGAGGATGAACAAATAGGAAGTGGGTTAACTTTAGTTTTGGATTTCTCACTCTTTTCCAACAATCACCATTGATGGACCTTGGTTTTCTTCACTTGAAGAATGAAGAAGAAGAAGAAAAAGATATGATAAGTTATTAGAAAAAGAAAATAAAATGAATTCTTATCATAATTCTAACCATGGTCAAGTGTAGAGAATGAATCATGGTTAGTGTGAATGGTTAGGGTTAAGGATGAGATAAGTATGGTTGACTTTATCAAAGCTTCATGAAGCTTCAACTAAACTCCAAATCTAGCAACCATTCTTTTCTCTTTTCTTTTTATTTTCCAAAGTGAATAAACAAATAAATAAATGAATAAATAAGTAATGGAAAATAAAACCCTAACCATTCTTTTAACCATGGTTTATTCTTTGCACTTAACCAAGTAAACTTGTATCATCAAACATGATACAAACAAGTGCACAAAATCATATCGCATATGTAATGTGCACACCCGAGCGAGAAAATCCATCTTAAGTAAACCGATACTAGTTGATGCCAAGCAATATATCAAATATATAAATATGCATTAAATCATTAAATCAACACTTGATTCAATGATCCGGTCATGCGCACATAACCGACTGGTATCTTATATATCGGCTTATCGAATCAACGCTTGAATCGATAACTAGGTTATATCGCATACAACCATTCGATATATTTATCGCGAGAATAGAATACGGTATCACATACACGCATTATTCTCGGTCCCGCACATATCTCATATGCGCTCCTATTTCGTTTCGCTTGAGCCAGGAAACCTCTGTGTAGGACTCTAAAGACTCGTCAATACGCCGGCAGCGGATGATGATCATATCAAACATCCACAAGCCGCAAGCGGTCTGCTAAACGTAACGGCCACCCGGGTATTGAGCGATCTGAAGATCGACGAGCAAGCCCGCTCACACTCCAGTGAATCCGACCAGTAACACTACCGTACAGTCCGGTCTGATCGTCTGATATGTCGCATATCTCGCCTAGGGGTGGTATACGTCAGACCCCAATAGCTCAATAAGTCGTGTCGATATGAGGTCTATAACTGTTCGAGAAACTACTGGTAACACTTACCAGTAAATCTCAGCAACCCTGGCCAGGGATTTCCTGTTATAGCCAATCGAACACAGCGCAACATCAACCCCCATATACCGGGAGAGACGAATCCCCTCCTATCGCTCATTGCCTCCATGTGACTCGGGACTGTACCCAAAAACCACCGTTTTGCACGCCCTCTTGGACGTGGTAAGATGGAAATCAAAGCACAGTGGGAACCACACAAGACTCTATGACGATCTCGGGTCAACAGACTACTCTGTACCAGTGTCACCAGAGAACTGCCATCTGACGTGAGGTATAATACCAACTGGGAGTTCTCGGCGAGTCCGTCCAGTGTACCCAGTCTCTACTGAGCACCCGTATATCATCTCTGATGTCAAACACCGATGGATATGGGATCATCCATCGCCCATCTGTATGGGTCGAGAAGGTACACGCTAGTCTACTCTGGTATATCGATGCCCCGTCTCGATACACCCACGACTAGGGACTGTGAAGGATGTACTTATGGACTACCTTGTCCCCACTAGTATGATCCGCATCATAGTCCAGGTAGTCAAGTACAGATCCTAAGGGCTTTACCAACATGTAACAGAGAGACAATCAGCATACACGTTAAGGTAAAGATCAACCAGATAGCATACTATCATGTCGAGCAAGAAAGTCCTCCCTATATATGTCCCAGCATCCACTACAATATACATCCTATGTATAGTAATGGCCTCTAGGGCATACATATAACTAACAGATGCAAAGCAAAAGTAATCGGCTATAGTGAAGTTAATGCCCTGACGCAAACTTTTTGTCCAAGGGGTCACTCCCGGTGAAGGGATCTCGGCCCTTGCCTCGTCGACTGAGGAGCAGGATATTCCAACTGAATACCACGATGCAAAACAAAAGAGAACGCCCTTGCAATAACAGCTTTTTGAAAAGTGTTCCAACAACATCATATTAGGTTTGTTTTTAACTTGCATTGATCCGAATCAACGCAGTCCCATCAATTGATCACACCAAAAAGAACGAAAATATACTGATGTACGTATATGCCATCCGCATTCGCCACTGGGTCCCGTCATTACCCGTTAGGTTAGCTAACTAACGACAGAGCGGGGACTGGACTAGCGCAGATGTAAAACATATACAACATCTACTAATATATATACCAATATATTATATTCGCTCAAGGCGTGAATAAAATGCAACATCACAGAAATGTACAGCATCACAGAAACAATACAGATATCTGGGATCCCCGGGTTTCACAGAGCCGCTGAAACCCGACGTTCCCCTGGTCGTGTGGATAGCCTGTGCAATGAAATCCTAGACCCCTACGGGCGCGGCAAGTCACCCGCCAAAACCTGAAGCGAGGCAGCCCCCTTCAGCACCGTGAATGGACCACCCAGCACTTCACGGAATCCGGTAACTTGGGCACCCCTCCTGGGTCAACCTGTACCCCCTACGAGTGCGGCGAATAGCCCGCCAATTCTAGAGCGAAGCCCCCTCCGTCCCAATGCCATGAGATGCGGGCTTGTTTCCCTCCAGAACTCGGCTATCCGTGCACCCCTCCGCGGGGCAATCCTAGTATAGAAAGTAAAATATACATACATCGGGTACATCGACAGCAACCTGGTCGTGCCCCAAAATAATAATACAAACAGGCAGTGACGGCAGTCCACATGTCGGACGCTCGCCCCGCAATATCAAATGTACATAATACAACAGAACAGTACTAGCATTGCATCCAGGCTATCCCCCACGACCGATCCGCAACATCACAGCAAAAATAGAACATCAACGTGAAAGTCACGTTCGCAAATCCGTCTAACCGGGCTATAGCAGTTAGACCGGAGTTACCGATCAAGTGACATTCACGGTCGCAGATATAATGTAAATACTGTGAAATAATGTGTTTAAAAATATCCGATCGATCAAATTAAAACAAGTGGGCCCTACTGCAGCACTCACAGAAATAATTGGCCCAATTTTAATATTCCAAAACCCCTATTTTAAGCCCAGAAGCCCACTGGAAAAAATTGATACAGTCATGACACCAATGTGAGGCGGATCCGCGGCCCAATGGGGGTTTGGCCGCGGATCCGCGCTATATTGGTCGACTGACTGTGTCGAATTTTTCCAGTAGTCTTAGAATTTCCTGCACAGTACTTTTATACAACCTGAAAACTTTTTGGACACCAAAAAGTTTCAACAGAAAACTGATGCAAACTAAAATGTAGATTTTGGAATTTTGGTCGATCGGAAATGCAAAACACATTAAACCAAGCTAGACTAAGTTAATGGCGAGGCTCTGATACCACTGTAAGTGCACGGCGGCGCCCCGGCCGTCAATCCGACGGCCAAAAGCGGAAGCGGTGATAAACTTTAAATTTTACATGAACTGGCAAACCGCCGCGCACTAATACCCGGATCGAACCATTAACTAGTCCTAGCTATCTACAAGATGGGAAAGAGATATACCGACGATCCAAGTCCTCCGGTCTTCTCGTCATCGTCCCGATCTCATGCGGAATGTCCCGTCTCCTCCTCGTCGCCGGAAGTGCACCACATCGCCTACTTCTTTTACGGGCTCCCACCTCAATGCCGAGGCAACTCGGGCACGAAGCCGGCTACTCGACGTGCCCAAGATTCGATGTAGAATATGTAGTCCTCAAGTCTCACTTTGGGGTTGTAGGAATTGCCTTTTGGTGGAGGAAATGATATGAGCTTGTGGAGATGAAACATGTGGGATTTTACAAAGCTAGAATGATAAAAATCCCACCCCAAGAATTTTGGACAGCCCCCTCCCTCAATGAGGCCGGCCATGTATATGGTGGTGGAGAGAGTGAAAGAGTGAGAGAGTATCAAAAAGATGGGAGCCATTCTCATATCATGCAAGAGAGAGAAAGGAAAAAAACTCATCATGAAAAGAAATGATCACCAAAACAAACCCATACTCCACACACTAATCATCAACAACCATGATGCTTACAAAGTCAAGCCATCATGAAGTGATCAAGTCAAAAAGGTCAAGGTATGGTGCTCATCATGAAAACCATCATGATGCAACAAGAATGCAAAGACCCCCTCCACAACCACTTATTTGCAACAATGCAAATAAGCCTTCCTCCACCATCTTCGGCCAATGAACGGAACAATGGAAATTGGCCGAAACGGAAAGCAAACTGGCAACTCCAGAAAACTGGTCCTGTAATAAATTACAGGAAAAACCCCGATACTGTGCATACACACCCGCATTTGTATTCCGACCGAAATACAAATGCAATGAGACAAAATCTACACTGTACTATACTAGGATCCGGCATAAAACAAAGCCGGCTAGTAATATCCGTTCGATCCTGATCCGTGCAATACCGCACGTATCTGATCGAACCCTGCCATATAACCATACGGCCTATAATACAGACTGTCCGATCCTGATCCGTGCAATACCGCATGTATCTGATCGGACCTTGCCATATCTCCATACGGCCTCTACAACCTTTCGCCCGAAAGCTGAGTAACAGAATGTGGGGGACTCTAAAGACTCATCAACACCTTGGTTGTGGATTTAACCACTAGCACGTTAGAGGTATAAGCCAATACGTAACGGGCTACCAGGTACTGACCAAAAGGGACGTCTGTGAGCGAACTCAGCCTGACACCCTACTGAGCCTGTCAGTGACAATATCCGTACAGTCCGGTCCGTTCGCCTATGAGCATCGCATGGCGGGCCTAGGGGGTTGGTAAAAGTCAGACCTCCAAAAGCGGTACAAGTCATGTCGGAGTGTATCCCAGAACACCCTGAGATACTACTGGAATACCTACCAGTAAATCTCCTTGCCTCGGCCGAGGGCTTCGTGTAATGGCTCTCCTAGACACAGCACGACCTCACCCCCAATACCGGGAGAGACGAACCCCTGAAGATACGCTCACTGCCTCCATGTGGCTCGGGACTGTACCCAACTAAAACCTGTTTGCACGACTCCTTTGAGCCGTGGTAGGGTAGTAATCAAAGTACAGTGGGAACTCACACGAGACAAATGACGATCCCCAGGTCGATGAACTAACCTGCACACATGTCACCAGGGAACTGCCATCTGACGTCTGGTATATCACCAACTAGCATGTTCCCGGCGAGTCCTGTCCGGTGTACTCATAACCCAATGAGCACCTGTATACATCTTAGGTGATCCAACTGACACCAGTGGCTTGTGAGACCGGCCACCGCCCCTTGTCGGGGTCTCGACTGTATACACTAGTCTACTATGGAGAATCGATGCCCTGTCTCGAAACTCTCATGACTAGGGACCATTTAAGGATATGCTTATAGACCCCAGCTCCCACTTATATGATCGCCCTCATACTGCTGGTGGTCAAGCAAGAATCCTAGGGGCTCTATCAACGTGTAATAGCAACTTGTCAGGTCACCTAAAACAGTACACGATGATAAAGGTAAACCAGATAGCATACTATCATCTCGAGTAAGACTGTCCTACCGGGATAGGTCCTCCATCAATCATTGCAATCACGTACCTGTGACCTAATAATTGACTCTGAGGGCACTATCTCCAACAATATTTCTGTGGATTACTTGTGGTTTTGAGTTTCCTTTTGAGTTTTGATCCTCGCCGTTGGCGTTGTATATTATATTGCTTGTGTGGTTGTGGCCGTCGATTGACGAAGAGCTAGCTCCCGCTTGGAGATGCCTTTTTATTGATTTCGTATACTATTCATGTTGTATCCCGTTTGGGGGCCAGTATTTACAAAGGAGACTCCGCCGAAATTTTCAGGAAATTTTTGATGTTTTTAAAAACCACATAATTCGGCTTATGCTATTGAAACTACTTGCTTTAAGTTGGTTTTTCCTGCACTCTACATCTTTTCTTGGTTTGGATTTCTGGGTTTTTGGTTTACTTAGATTACGTATGCCTCGAGGCGTTCGTAGTTTAAGTGCCGGTCATGTTCCGTACTTTCGGGTCATGACAGTGTTACTCGTTGGATTCACTGGAGTGTGAGCGGGCTTGCTCGTTGATCTTCTGATCGCTCAATACCCGGGTGGCCGTTACGTTTAGCAGACCGCTTGCGGCTTGTGGGTGTTTGATATGATCATCACCTGCTGCTGGCGTATTGACGAGTCTTTAGAGTCCTACACAGGGGTTTTCTGGCTCAAGAGAAACGAAATAGGAGCGCATATGGGATATGTGCGGGACCGAGAATAATACCAGTATGTGATACTGTATTCTATTCTCGCGATTTGTATCATTAGTCGGTTATATGCGATATAGCCGGGTTACCGAATCAAGTGTTGATTCGATAAGTTGTTACTATTGATATTAGTCGGTTATATGCGATATGACCGGATCGTTAAATCAAGTGTTGATTTAATAATTTAATGTATAATTATATATTTGATATATTACTTTACATTAACTACTATTAGTTCACTTAAGATTGATTTTCTCACTTGAAAGTGTACATTGTTTATATGTGATATATGCAAGTGTACATGTTTGTATCATGCTTGATGATACAAACAAGTTGTGTGTATGAGACTTGAGCCATATCAAGGTTAGATTAGGGTTTACTATTTAACTTAGCATATAACAAAAGAGTGTGACTTTGGTCAAAGTTATCAAGCTTCATGAAGCTTGATGAACATTGACAAAGTCAACTCTTTTGTCATTTGTTTAAGATATTAGATAACCCAACCCTTAACCTTATGCTATGGTTAATTCTCTACATGAGTTAAGCTTGAGGGCTTAACTCAACTATGGTGCCATGATTAAAAGGATAAGTATTCTTATTATTCTTTGAATGGAAATGATTCTTTCTTCTTCTTCATCTTCATCAAGCTCACAAAAGCTTGAGAGCTTCAATGGTGCCATGGGAAAAAGAGTGAGAAATCCAATTCTAAAGTGAACCTACTTCCTATTTCTTCATCCTCTACCACTTGCCAAGTAGTATAGGGTGTTCTCTTCACAAAGTTTTCGACCAAGTGAAGGAATAGCTTGAGTTTGAGTCTCCCCGATTTAGATCATCTTCGGCCTCGAAGTCAATGACCTAGCCCGATCATTTCTCCGATGAAACCATCGCAAGAGTCCAGGACCCGATGATCGCAGCGGAGGGACGTCATCTCGGAGCTAAAGAAATGATGGAGCAGATCTACAAAGGTTGTAATCCCTTTCACTTAGCAATAAAGTTGTTTACTTGCTTGCTTTTCGCCTTAACTTCTAGTTAACGATCTAGTTTAGGGTTTCTCGGCACCGGAAAATTTTTGTTTGGCATGGTTGATGCCTTGTGGAACCTCTTGAGTGTGCCTAGTAACCCTACAAAATAATCGGTCGGTTAGTACCTCAAGAAGTATTAACGGTCGCATGAAAGTGTGTGAGCAAAGTCATCTAAATATTCATTAATTAAAAAAGTACTGAGGTGGATGGACAAGAGTATGATAGCTTGAATTGAATTCTCCGGGTGTAGGGATGTCCTTTACACACACATAGGGTTATATGATCGATGTTTTGAAGTAAGATAGGAATGAAGAATAAAGACGATGTTTTATTGAGGGATGATGTGATTTCTGACATCTTTTCATGACTATTAAGATAGCGCTCATGACAACCGAAAATCTAGCTTAGTTAGAAACCCTAACTTTCAAGGCTTTTCTTTTACAATTCTTTTCTTTAAATGTAATATTCATGATCTTCCTTTTATTATTTGATTTTGTGGGTGCAATCCGCTATAAACCCTCAGGAGACAACACTCCTCCTACTAGGGACACCTAGAGGTTTAAAGGCTTGTTGCACGTGCTCAGTGCATTCGTGTGGCCTACGAAAGTGTGCTAGTTAGTTTTTCTCTTTCTTTATTTTCTCCTTCTCTTTTTAATAAAACAGTTTGCTCGAGACGACCGAAAATAAGTTTGGGGGAATTTGATCAGTCGAAAATACTGCATTTTTAATACGGCAATTTCCCTATCTTTTGCATTCATCTAGAGGTGTTCGGTATTCATATTGCACATATTAGCAAAACATCCCTAAAATACCAGATTACATGTATTGCATAGTAAAACCGGCATTTCTTAGGGAAATTGTCTGTTTATCATGGCATCGCATCATCCCTATATTGCGCAACACTTGTTTCGAGAAATTGTGCAGGAAATTGCAGGAACAAAGGTAAAAGAAGCTGATAAAAAATACACCAACTCCAAGTTTTGAGATCTGGTAGCAATCTAGAGGGAAAAACACAATTCAACATATCACAAAAAGGCCCAAATGTCAGTATCAGAAAAGCCCAGAAGTTCCAAGCGCTAAAGCTTCAAAAGCGCCGCGGTTCCGAAGCGGGAGCCCGCTTGCGCCGCGGAACCGCGGCGGCTTGATGGCTTCAGTTCCCTATATTTCCTACACGTGTCTCAGCTAACGGCCCAAGCTTCCAGAACATTGTAAAAATGCCACGTGGCTCATCTAGAAGGCTTGGCTTAACAAACTTCATCTAGAAGGTTCTCTTTAAAAAACTTTTGGAGGGAAAATTCAAATTTGAAATCCTAGATCTAGGGTTTTGATGGTCTATAAAAGAGAGTCTAGATCTAGGGTTAATTCTTCTTCTTCAATCTTCATCTTCCCCAATTTCCATCTACAAGTTGAGTGACACATCTTGTAGCCCTAAATTCTAAATCCAAGCAAAATTCAAGATCCCGAGTACCAATCAAGCGAGAAGCCTTCAACCTTTTAGGAGCGGAGCCGATCTTCAATCGAGCAAGTGATACAAGCCGATCCGCGACTCACGGAGACGAGAGAAGCCAAATCGACGATCGAGTTCTTCCTCTTGTAGTTCTTGAGCGATTGTAACGGAATTGTTGATATAAATAAAAGGTGAAATTCTTTAATCTCGCTTTCTTTAAATTCTTGCATTATTATTCGATCTCAATGTGTGATTGTAGTTCTTGTTGTGATGTTCGAGTAAAACTCCGCTCATAAAGGAGTCGAGACGATCAATAGAATGATGATGTAACAAATCTTAAAACGATTCTTAAGTCCTACGAATTTTGTAAACCCTAGCAAATTGAATAATCGATGACCTAGTTTCGTTGCGATGCTTTCTTGATTGTTATCGCTTGAAATTAGGGATCCACGATCGATTCTTGAATTTACTAGAGGCTAGAATGTGAAAGATATCGACGAAGGAACAAGGGATAAATGATGAAACCCTAGTTTCACAAGAAATCCCTAATTCTCGGTGATCATCATCGATCTAGTATCAATTCATCGATGGATAAGAATACGTCATCGCTAGATTACATCACATCTATAGATCCGATCGATTCCTACGAGCCTCATTTCGATTCTTGATATTTGGTTTGGAAAATCAACAAATTCTCAATTCTTGATTCTATCGTTTTCTTGTTATTAGATCTAGATTTTCTAATTCTTGAACTTCAATTACAAATCATGAATTGTTTCTTTTCTTTACTTTAAATTTTCGACTGATCTAAATCGAAACACGAACGATTACACTTTTCCTGTGGACGATCCGCACTTACTAACGCGCTACATTCGACACCGTTATTGATTGCGGTCAAATATTTTTGGTTGTGATTTCTTTACAATTTTCATACCACACAATCAGAAATCATTTCAATCAAATGGCGCCGTTGCCGGGGATAGTGCGCTAATTGTTCATTTTTGAAATCCGAGTTGAAAGATTTATTCCATTATAATTTTTAGATCGAAATTCGCGCAAACACTAATACGAGTTATTGTGATTTGTTGCGAGGAAATCTGGAATCATTTGAGCTGTGGAAATTTTTTTTCTGAAAAATCCGAAGAGTTGGGGAAGTGAATAGAAGCCTTCTGTAAATTTTCTGTGCAGTGATCTCCTCCTTCAACCGCGTTTCCGCGGCAACAGCAAGCTCCCGCGGCGGTTTCGCGGCTGGCTGACATCATCTTTGCACCAAACTTTCTCAGTAACTCTCTTACTTTCTTATCTCTCTCCACATCTGCTCCAATAACAATTTTGCTGCAGTTTTCTTTGCAAATAAATCGCAGCGCCGCAAAAGCAAAATAAATTGTGCGTGTTTTTGATTTTTGGTTGTTTGCATATTAATACGGACATTAAGGGGCACGGCCAAATCCAGATTAGGTGGGGAGTTCATTACCCTTCCTAAGCCCCAAAAATCGCAAAACATGCATCCGCATTTACCCTAAATAACTAAAAAATATCTAGAGATGACTCTAAGGACCGTCGCGCTCACTTAGGACAAGAGAAGGCCGTGGGTAATTCATTGCTTATCCGCGTTTCTCTTGTGGTGTCTTAGGCAAGTGTGTCGAAGGCTAGTGGTTACTTAATTAGGCCCACTACTTACGTAGTGAAGAACCTCCCACTTACCTGGCACTTACCTGGCCACAGGAGAGACAAAGAGGCAGTGGAGGATTGATCTTGTGACTTGTCTTTTGGCAGTTAGGAGCGGTCTAGAGCTTTGACCTAGGTGACCACTAGAATTAGGGTTTTGCTTGTTGCATTTGTTGTGATCGCATCATTTTTTCAAAAATCCGTATCATTTTTCAAAATAAACACCAACACTTCACTTCCTCTAATTATACCAACGCTGCCACTTGTGCTACAACCATTTAGCACAATGTTAGGCTGGACACGGGATTCCATTTCCCGTCTTGTCCGTGTTTCTTTTATCGACCCCAGAGTCGGTAATTCTTCGTCTTCTCCCCCACCACCCACCACGACCACGATGGACCCAAATCCATCAAACTTAAACACCACTCTGCCACCGCCCGCAGGTGCGCAGAATCTTCCATGCATTTCTCTCCAAGAGAGATGCTATCCTACACGTGTTACCCTTCCCACTTGTCTTTCTATACCACCTGCCAACGGGGAAAATTTTGAAATCAACCACCAATTCATCAAACTGTTACCCAAATTTTATGGTCTTGATTCTGAAAACGCATACGTGTTTATTTCCAAATTTGAAAACGTATGTGCTTTGATGGGAAATTCACAACTGTCTTTGGATGCTCTGCGTTTACTTCTTCTCCCATTCACTTTGTGCGATTTAGCCGAGAAGTGGCTTTACATCACACCCGCACATTCTATTTCAACATGGGACGAATTCGTTGCAGCATTCCTTAAGAAATTTTATCCCAATCACAATACCGCCCGTGTTCGGAGCGAAATCTTTAAATTTACCCAACTTCCCAATGAACCATTTTGGAAATGCTTTGAACGGTTCAAGGATCTTCTTATCCAATGCCCTCATCACTGAATCTCCAGATGGGATTTATGTCGAATTATCTATGAGGGTATTGATCTCACTACTAGACAGATGCTTGAAACCATGTGTCATTGCCAATTCCTATCTAAAGATGATGGTGAAGCTTGGAAATACCTAGAAGATTTAGCTCAAAACACATCACAATGGGAAAGTGTTAGACCACCACCGCCTAGGTAAGATGTCAATCATCTCGATGTTTCCGTCACCATGAAAGCCGAAATGGCCTCAATACAAAGGAAACTCGACGCTATAGAAAACAAAATCTCTTCAGCCACCCTAAACCAATACACACTTCCCAAAACCGCGTGTGGCTGCAGTTCAAACCCTTCACATTTGACGGAAGAATGTCCCTTGAATGTACCGTTTCAAGGTCACACTAATGTTGCACTTCAGCAAAGACCTGGAAACTATCCCTCTTCTTCCTCATATAATCAAGATTGGAGGAATCACCCGAACTTTGCTTGGAACCAATCTCAATCTCAAAACACGGTTCCAACCCAAAACAATTTCCAAGGGGTCCCTCCACCACAACAACAACCACTTCAATTGAGTCAGCACCCCTTCCAACCGCAAAATTTTCAAAATCCTGCCAACACTTTTGCACCACATGAAAACTCTTTGCAATTGGCCGGTACTGATAATACCTCTGCACTGGTGCAAACCTTGGTTACTTTCATGAAACAATCCATCCAAGAGTCGGCAAGTTTTCAATCTTCCATCGATAATATGATAAAGATCATTCTCACTCAAAATGAGAATATCAAATCAATGGAAGCACAAATTGAACGAATAACAGCCGAAATAAGTGCTAGAGAAGAAGGGAATCTTCCATCTCAACCCTTACCTGATCCTGGACCTTCACATTGCACTAATGTGGATGCTTTTACAACGTTGAGATCTGGAAGAGTGCTAGACAATCATTCGGATGAACAAATTGATAATGATGAATTGATCATTAACACCCCGGCTTCCACTTCCTCTCACACTTCTACTTCTTACCCCCATTTCGTCTAATGTACCTTCTTCTTCCGAGCCTATTCTCCGTTTTCCCAAAGGCTCGAACCCTCCACCCACCTCATCTTTTCCACCCCCACAAACTTCTCCACAAATGTTGGACCCAACACTTATTGATAGAGCTCTATTTCCAAATACGGTGAGGCCCAAGAAACATGATTTCCAAATGGAGAAGATTGTGGACATGTTTAAGGAAGTTAACATCAACATCCCTCTCCTAGATGCTATTCAACAAGTTCCGTACTATGCGAAAATTCTTAAGAACTTGTGCACTAGGAAGAGGAAGACTCAAGTGCCTAAAAAAATCTTCATGTCGAGTACTGTAGACACGGCTTTTCCCCAACAATTACCACGAAAACGTAAGGACCCTGGCTGTCCTACTATTTCTATTTCTATCGGGGAAAAACACATCAACCGTGCTTTACTTGACCTTGGCACTAGTGTTAACTTGCTTCCATATTCAGTCTATGAGCAACTAGGTATCGGAGTGTCAAAGCCCTCGAGCATAACTCTCCAGATGGCTGACCGATCAATCACCAAACCTAGGGGTGAACTGGAGGATGTGTTAATAAAAATCGGGGAATTCGTATTCCCTGTGGATTTTATTGTACATGATACACGGCCTGTAGAGAACCTACGGAATCAAATTCCGGTGATTTTAGGTCGCCCCTTTTTGGCCACTTCCAACGCTATAATCAACTGTCGTAATGGCTCTATGACCCTATCCTTCAGGAATAGGTCAATTGAGCTGAACATTTACAAGTTGGGAAGTGTAACCTCCGAACCTACTGCTCAGGTCTGTTCTGTCGACTTAATGGATGTCGCCAGCAGCGAATTTGATGATCCTCATGATACCGATCTAGACTCTTTTCATACGTTGTTGTTTGACCCAACTATGTATCATACACATACGGACTCTTCCACCGAGTTGTCCGGGTCAACAACTAACACTGATTATGAAATGCTTTTAGAGTCTGAAGATCACCCCGCACTTTGTGATGACATTATTCATCGGGGTATAGATGGAACTTTTGAGGAGATCTTCGCTGATGAACTTGCATTTTTGAATGACACAGGTGTTGAGATGAATCATCTCCCAATCAATGAAATTGAACCTCCACCCCTTCTTCTAAACTGTAAAAAGAATGTGAGTAATCCATCACAAACACTGCATCGTCTCTCCAAAACGAGACGCACACACATTCTATTTCACCACTTAACCTTTCCCCACTTCTTCTTCCACCAACCAGAGCACTGCATTGATAAAATTTTTGAATGGTTGGTGTTAACCTTCGGTCTTTGCAAATCTTGGCATCGACCAATGATTTTTGACCCCCTCATATGATTTTCAAAAGATTAAATTGCATAACTCAAGTTTGGGGGGGCATTTTTTTTGGCTCTTGAAAAGAAAATTTTTACAAAATGATGAGCCAAGAATAAGTTTGGGGGAGGTTCTTCACTTAAATATTTTGCCCCCTCCCAGGCTTACAGGTTTTTCGAGATTTAGCAGATGGCAACAGTGAGGACACTGTTGAAAACAAGTTTGGGGGAGGTTTGTGCTTATTTTTGCATCATTTGCATATACTTTGCATAAGCACAAAACATTTTCAAAACCTATAAAAATTTAAAAAATTTCAAAAAAAATAAAAATATTTTTGTACATAAATAAGATAATAAAAGATTAGATAGTGAAAAATTACATCCATGAGATTAGAGAAATTTAAGAAAACCAAGAAAATTAGAAGTTTTCTTATACGAACTAGTAATAAGTAGTTATGAGCCGTTGTCCCAAGGGTTAGTAAGATGAAAGAAGTCACTAGTCTGAGGATAAAAATAAGTCTGAAATATAGTTCCTATTCTGAAAGCCAAATATTTTGAACGTTGATACCCTGCTATCACACGTCTTGAAACTCGGGATAGTAGAGGATACCTTGAAATGCTCTTGTCTAAAAGCCAAAGTATGAAGGAAATAAAAAAAATGAAGAAAATATAAAATGGTGAGAAAAATGGACACTGGTTTTGTAATCGCTAAGGCAGTAATAAAAAATATTGCGAGGGTGCCTCTTCACCTAGTGCCCTAAGGCCAATGGGTCTGGGAGTCACTGCTAAGCCTTAGTTGGTGCAAGACGAGGAAAAACACCCAATATGCAAGCACATGAGTAATCGGTCGGTTAGTACCTCAAGAAGTATTAACGGTTGCATGAAAGTGTGTGAGCAAAGTCATCTAAATATTCATTAATTAAAAAAGTACTGAGGTGGATGGACAAGAGTATGATAGCTTGAATTGAATTCTCCGGGTGTAGGGTTTTCCTTTACACACACGTAGGGTTATATGATCGATGTTTGGAAGAAAGATAGGAATGAAGAATAAAGACGATGTTTTATTGAGGGATGATGTGATTTCTGACATCTTTTCATGACTATTAAGATAGCGCTCATGACAACCGAAAAGCTAACTTAGTTGGAAACCCTAACTTTCAAGGCTTTTCTTTTACAATTATTTTCTTTAAATGTAATATTCATGATCTTCCTTTTATTATTGGATTTTGTGGGTGCAATCCGCCGAAAACCCTCAGGAGACAACACTCCTCCTACAAGGGACACCTAGAGGTTTAAAGGCTTGTTGCACGTGCTCAGTGCAATCGTGTGGCCTATGAAAGTGTGCTAGTTAGTTTTTCTCTTTCTTTAATTTCTCTTTCTCTTTTTAATAAAACAGTTCGCTCGAGACGACCGAAAATAAGTTTGGGGGAATTTGATCAGTCCAAAATACTGCATTTTTAACACGGCAATTTCCCTATCTTTTGCATTCATCTAGAGGTGTTCGGTATTCATATTGCACATATTAGCAAAACATCCCTAAAATACCAGATTACATGTATTGCATACTAAAACCGGCATTTCTTAGGGAAATTATCTGTTTATCATGGCATCACATCATCCCTATATTGCGCAACACTTGTTTCGAGAAATTGTGCAGGAAATTGCAGGAACAAAGGCAAAAGAAGCTGATCAAAAATACACCAACTCCAAGTTTTGAGATCTGGTAGCAATCTAGAGGGAAAAACACAATTCAACATATCACAAAAAGGCCCAAATGTCAGTATCAGAAAAGCCTAAAAGTTCCAAGCGCTAAAGCTTCAAAAGCGCCGCGGTTCCGCGGCGGTAGCCCGGTTGAGCCGCGGAACCGCGGTGGCTTGATGGCTTCAGTTCCCCATATTTCCTACACGTGTCTCAGCTAACGGCCCAAGCTTCCAGAACATTGTAAAAATGCCACGTGGCTCATCTAGAAGGCTCGGCTTAACAAACTTCATCTAGAAGGCTCTCTTTAAAAAACTTTTGGAGGGAAAATTCAAATTTGAAATCGTAGATCTAGGGTTTTGATGGTCTATAAAAGAGAGCCTAGATCTAGGGTTAATTCTTCTTCTTCAATCTTCATCTTCCCCAATTTCCATCTACAAGTTGAGTGACACATCTTGTAGCCCTAAATTCTAAATCCAAGCCAAATTCAAGATCCCGAGTACCAATCAAGCGAGAAGCCTTCAACCTTTTAGGAGCGGAGCCGATCTTCAATCGAGCAAGTGATACAAGCCGATCCGCGACTCACGGAGACGAGCGAAGCCAAATCGACGATCGAGTTCTTCCTCTTGTAGTTCTTGAGCGATTGTAACGGAATTGTTGATATAAATAAAAGGTGAAATTCTTTAATCTCGCTTTCTTTAAATTCTTGCATTATGATTCGATCTCAATGTGTGATTGTAGTTCTTGTTGTGATGTTCGAGTAAAACTCCGCTCGTAAAGGAGTCGAGGCGATCAATAGAATGATGATGTAAAAAATCTTAAAACGATTCTTAAGTCCTACGAATTTCGTAAACCCTAGCAAATTGAAGAATCGATGACCTAGTTTCGTTGCGATGCTTTCTTGATTGTTATCGCTCGAAATTAGGGATCCACGATCGATTCTTGAATTTACTAGAGGCTAGAATGTGAATGATATCGATGAAGGAACAAGGGATAAATGATGAAACCCTAGTTTCACAAGAAATCCCTAATTCTCGGTGATCATCATCGATCTAGTATCAATTCATCGATGGATAAGAATACGTCATCGCTAGATTACATCACATCTATAGATCCGATCGATTCCTACGAGCCTCATTTCGATTCTTGATATTTGGTTTGGAAAATCAACAAATTCTCAATTCTTGATTCTATCGTTTTCTTGTTATTAGATCTAGATTTTCTAATTCTTGAACTTCAATTACAAATCATGAATTGTTTGTTTTCTTTTCTTTAAAGTTTCGACTCATCTAAATCGAAACACGAACGATTACACTTTCCCTGTGGACGATCCACACTTACTAACGCGCTACATTCGACACCGTTATTGATTGCGGTCAAATATTTTTGGTTGTGATTTCTTTACAATTTTCATAGCACACAATCGGAAATCATTTCAATCAGCTTTGTATACTTATTTTTATGCTTTGCGTGGTTGTGATTCTCTATCTGGCAAAGAGTTAGCTCCCGCTTGGTGATGCCTTTACTATCTCTATGTATTTGTGGTTATGGATCAAAATATACAAAGGAGCTGGTGCCCAAATTTTTTTAAAAAGACGAAAAACGTTTTCAAACTAGCAAATTTCACATGCATTTTCATGTTCCTTTTCTATGCATTAAGAAAACTTGATTTCATTATACCTTTATCTCAAAACTTCACCTCCTTTATTTTCTTAAAAAGGTTTAGATTTCTGGGGTTCAGCTTACTTGAATTAGGTTACGTCTTTAGACGTTGCGTGATTTAAGTGCTGGTCACGAGCTAATATTTCGGGTCGTGACATGATCACATCAGTCAACTACAAGCCGTCAGCAGTACTAGCTGGACGTAACGGCTACCCGAGTATTGAGCGATATGAAGATCAACAAGCAAGCCTGTCCATAGTCTCAATGAAGCCTATCAGTAACACTACTGTACAGTCCGGTCCCTTCGTCTGATATGTCGCATATCATGTCCAGGGATGGAAATCGTCAGACCCTAGTAACGTGATAATTCATGCCGATGTCTGGCCTATAACGGTTCGAGAAACTACTAATTACACTTATCAGTAAATCTCGGCAGCAGCCCTGGCCAGGGACTTCCAGTTATAGCCAATCGAGCATAGCACAACATCAACCACCAATACCGGCAGAGACGAAACCCCTCCTACCGCTCATTTCCTACATGCGACTCGGGACTGTACGAAAAATCCACCTATTTGCACGTCTCCTTTGAGCGTGGTAGGAGGAAATCAAAGCACAATGGGAGCCGCACAAGACTCTATGATGATCTCGGGTCTACAGACTAACCTGTACCAGTGTCACCAGAGGACTGCTATCTTACGATAGGTATACTACCACATAGGTGTCCTCGGCGAGTCCAGTTCAGTGTACCCAGTCTATACCATCTTTGATATCAAACAACAATGGGATCATCCATCGCCCATCATATGGATCAAGAAGCGTATACGCTAGTCTACTCTGGAATATCGATTCCCAATCTCGATATTCCCTCGACTAGGAACAATTAAAGGATGTACTTATGAGCTACCCTGTCCCTACTAGTATGATCTCCATCATAGTCCGGTAGTCAAGTACATATCCTAAGGGCTTTATCAGCATGTGAGAGTAAGACAGTATCACAATAAAAGTCTACATGTTAAGACAATGAACAACCAGATAGCATACTATTATGTCGAGCAAGAAAGTCCTCTCTATATATATCCAAGCATCCACTATAATATACATCATATGTACAATAATGGCCTCTAAGGCATACATATAACTAACAATCTTCCACTTACACTAAGGCCATGTGTTGTAGTATCTCATATCCACTATCCCACAAAGTCTCTCAAATTGTGTCTGGGGGAGGGCCTTTGTGAGTGGATCCGCTACGTTGTCCTTCATGTCAACTCTCCAGATCTCGATCTCCCGGCGATCAACTATCTTCCGGATCAGGTGATACCGCCTCAGAATATGTCTGGATTTCTGATGGGATCTGGGTTCCTTGGCCAAAGCCACCGCTCCATTGTTATCACAATACACAGGTATTGGATGCTCAATGGATGGAAGCACACCAAGCTCAACAATGAACTTCTTCATCCAGACAGCTTCTTTGGCAGCATCGTTGGCAGCAATGTATTCAGCCTCCATCATCGAGTCTACAACGGTGTCTTTTTTGGAACTCTTCCAACACACCACCCCTCCGTTGAGGATAAGACAAAACCCGAGACCGACTTACCGTCGTCCTTATCACTCTGGAAGCTCGAGTCGGTAAAGGACTCTACTTGGAGTTCACCGTTACTTTATACCAATAACATCTCTTTAGTCATTCTCAAGTACTTGAAAATGTTCTTCAGAGCTGTCCAGTGATTCTCTCCTGGATCTGCTTGATACCTACTCACTACTCTTAGTGAGTACGCTGCATCGGGTCTTGTATATAACATCGCGTATATGATAAAGCCTACTGCCGAAGCATAGGGTTTCCCTTACATGCGAGCTTTCTCCAAATCAGTCTTGGGAGACATCTCTTTGGAGAGAGTGAGTCCTGAGATCGTGGGTATATTCCTATGCTTGGAATCTTCTATACTAAACCTCTTTAGTACAGTGTCAATGTACCTGGATTGGGACAATCCTAGTATCCTCTTAAATCTATCTCTATAGATCTTAATCCTCAAGATGTAGGAGACATCATCTAGATCTTTCATTGAGAATCTTTGTGATAAGAAGAGCTTGACCGAGTGCAGCATAGGAACATTATTTCCTATCAAGAGTATGTCATCCACGTACAATACGAGGAAGACGACCTTACTCACTGCAAGGTTTATCTTTGTTTTTGATGAAGTCAAACTCTTTGACTACCTCATCAAAACAGATGTTCCAACTCCGCGATGCCTGCTTCATCCCGTAGATTGATTTAAGCAGTTTGCACACTTTCCGCTGCTCCCACAGTCTACGAAGCCCTCTGGCAGAGTCATGTACACGCTCTCTTCTAAATCACCATTTAGAAAGGCGGTCTTAACATCCATTTTCCAGATTTTGTAGTCATGATATGCAGCGATGGACTTAAGCATAGCCACTGGAGAAAATGTTTCATCATAATCCACACCTGGTCGTTGACGAAAACCTTTTGCAACAAGTCTAGCTTTGAAAGTCTCAACTTTTCCATCTACACCAAGTTTCTTCTTAAAGATCCACTTGCTCCCATTGGGTTTTACCCCTTCGGGAGAAACTTCTAAAGTCCACACTTTGTTGGTGTACATGGATTCCATCTCAGATCGCATTGCATCCAGCCATTTCACAGAGTTCCCACTCGTGATGGCTTGCTCGAAGCTAGTTGGGTCATCATCTTCCATGATGCAATCCTCGCTCCCACCATCAACGAGAAAACTGCAGTATCTCTCAGGTGGATGAGGAACCCTACTAGATCTGTGGAGAGGCTGGGGTTCGTTGGAGACTACTGAATCCTCTGGTTCCAATAAATCATCAGTTGTAGTTTGTATAGATGGAACTTCATCCAGCTCTATCTCTTTGCCACTAATATCTTTTACAAGAAATTCCTTTTCTAAAAAGGTGGCGTATTGAGAAACAAACACCTTTTGCTCCTCGGCGTGGTAGAAGATATATCCTTGTGAATTCTTTGGATATCCCACAAACTTGCAAAGAACTGATCGTGTCTCGAGTTTTTCCGGATTTTGCCCTTTGACATAGGCCGGAAAACCCCATATCTTAACTCGTTTAAGATATGGTCTCTTTCCATGTAACACCTTAGGATGTGTTTAGAGGCTAATTATACTTTAATATTTGGTTTTTAATAAAAAGTTTACCAAATTGATTTTCAAATATCTTATCAAATTTAATAAATATTTTATTAGAATTTTCCTAGGCTTGCACACACTTGTGCATGTAAACTAGGGTTAAAATAGGGTTAGACAATGATTAGCAACCATGGTGGACTAACCATTCTCCTTAAGCTAATTTAAAATTTTAATTAAGTGTGTGTTTCTTTTTTTTTTAAAATGGAAATGATTTAAATTTAGTTGACTTTGTGAGAGGGAGAGAGAGAGAGAATGGGCATCATGGCCTTGCCCATGCTCTCATTTAATGAAGAGAGAGAGGGGTTGACTAGCATGGTTATCATTCTTTTCTTTTGCTAAACACTTTTCCTCACAACTCTCTCTCACTCTCACTCACACACACACACACACACACCAGCAGCTGCAGCAACAACAGCAGAAGAAGCAACAGCAGTAGAAGATGCAGCAGCAAGTGGCAACAACAACAATAACATGGAGCAGCAGCAGCAACAGAAGCAGTAGCAGCTCCAGCAGCATCAGCAGCAGCAGAAACACCTCATCTTCTTCCTTTCCTCCTTCTCCTGCTTTCTAGGGTCGAGAGTGAGGTATAAAATCTGAGTTCAATTCCTTTTGCTAAGCTTAGGTGTTAAATAACTTCGGTGAGTGTTAAATGTGCGTTTTGTGCTTAATATGGTGATTAGTGTGGACTTTTGGTTAAGTGATGTTAGTGATGGTTAGACTAACATAGTTAAGTGTTGTTAGGGCCACTTAAACCTATCTTAACCCCAGATTTCACTAAAATACCCTAGGTTTCCATTTTGTGCAAAATATAACGTTTTAAAGACAAATTTAGCCTTTCTGTGATCTGCTTGTGACCCGGCTCCTTCAGAGAAAATCTGGGAAAACTGGAGCATGTATACTAGGTCTAGACCACACACACGAAGCACGAGCCCTAGATCCCACAATCTGGCCACTAATTAATTCGTTCTGGCCGCAAATTGCGGCCAGGTAGGGGACTTGGGTGCTGGGGCTTTGGCTGGGGGAGTCTGCTATATATTCTAGTGGTGTGGTATGTGCAATTTTGTAAGTTTTCACAAGTGTCAAAATCGGGGACGATATATCGTTTTTCCATTACGTTTTGTTTGCGCGACACGTGTGATACGTGATTGGGTTCTGTGCTCCAGCGTATCGCGACGTGTCGGGGTAGTTTTAGACGCGTATACACAGGTTTCAGAGTATCGGACACACGCTCGTTTAGTTCACGACGCGAGTTTCTCGTTTAATTTCGATATCACGTTTTGCGAGATATTTTGCTTATATGGATTCCTTATGTAAATTCCAGGTTCGCAGGCGGGTACGTCGGACGCCGCAAAGAAAGGGAAGCAGGTGCTCGGCTACGCTTATCATGCGACCAGGTAAGTAGATTTAACATCTACGGGGAAATCGCCCGTATGGCGTTAAGCGTCAAGGCGTGATAGGATATTTAGTCGTAGATGTTTATATGGACTATTGTGGCATACCTTCTTGTTGCATATAGAATTGGTAGTATATAACAATGCACCGTCACTAACGGTTAAAGCTGCACGAGCACCATTTGTATGTTACACTCACACCGTTAGTGATTGCCATGACAGCTGCACTATACGATTGCTACGAATTACATATCATTTTGATTTCCGCATCATTGATGATTGTCATGACTTGTCGCATATAGACATATATTAATATCTTCATACCTGCGCACATGCACACTGTATATTCATACCAGTGCACACATATATTGATATCTTCATACCTGCGCACATGCACACTGTATATTCATACCAGTGCACACATATACTTATATCTTCATACCTGCGCACATGCACACTGTATATTCATACCAGTGCACACATATATTGATATCTTCATACATGCGCACATGCACACTGTAGATTCATACCAGTGCACACATATATTGATATCTTCATACCTGCGCACATGCACACTGTATATTCATACCAGTGCACACATTTATTGATATCTTCATACTTGCGCACATGCACACTGGATTTTCATAGTAGTGCTACACTCATATTCGCTTATATATCCTTTTGCATATCCAAACCTACATATGCTACATACATGGACGATATCGTTTTGATTTCATGAATAATAGGGACCGCATGAGATATTTTCAAAACTGGATTCTTTTAAAAGAGTGGTTTTCCCTTTTTACTCTTAGTGTTATATGACACATTGCATGTATTTACGCATTGAGTTTGGATTTATGGGATTTCTGGATTTGAGAACCGTGGTATCATTTTAAGAAAATACGCACTGTTTTAAAAACCCGGTTTCTCTTGATATTATATTTCAGTGCGTCCACCATGAGTTTTCTCGGTTCCAGAGAGTTTGTGTGAGTATACCCTATTCGAGGAGTGGTAGGCACCAATTGGGGGTACATGGTGGACCCGGTACGGTACCCCGGGGCAAGAAGACTCTTATTGTTAGACGGTGAGCCCGACGGAGGGACTACTACCTACCAGTGATTGGTTGGACCTGGCGGTTATCCGGAGGATACCGACCAGAGTCGATAGATAGATACGGGACGACGCGTACTGCTTGGGGTTGAGGGCCAATTCGGCAGACGGAGCCCGTGCGCCGATTCGGACGGACGGAGCTCGATACTTGAGGATTTGCGTGTCGATGCTAGATATGACTATTTTATGATATTTCGAGTGCCGATGTTGGGCACTCACGATTCTATGAGATTACAGGATTTGAGGGTCGATGAGGATGACGGCGCCTGAGTTTTACTGGGATTTGGGTGTATTGATGGACACCGATTATTTTCCACGTTGACATTCCGTGTAGATGTTATTTATTCCCATGCTCAGCATTCAGTATCATATATCTCATCCTGTATCTATAGTACCTGATAGAGTACACATGCTATGAACGATTATTGCATACCTGCTCACCATATATAGATTTTGTTAGATTGCATTTGCTATGCACGATCATTGCATACCCTGCTCACCCTATATAGGGGTTATTAGATTGCATTTGCTATGCACGATTATTGCATACCCTGCTTATCATATAGAGATGTTATCTGTTGGCATAGGTTAGAGTATCGCAGCATGTACATACTCGCGATTACCTTTATATGTTATCTACTATTCACGAGTTGGCAACTCACCCCCATTGTGCCACAGTGTTTGCAGGTTGCCCCTCAGAGTAGTCATGGCAGGCTGCTTCGTGCATTTTTTGATACAGATACCAGTGTAGTTGGCGTGCGAGCCCTTTGCTGATAGGTGGGTTTTTGTGTGGTATCTGTTTATTTTTCAAGTTGTATACATCATTGTATCTAGTATTCTCCATCTACTACTTATGTATTGACTTAGAGACCAGTTGTGAGGACGATGTATATTATTTTGTACTCTGGTGTCGAGCTCGTCGTGAGCCGACTTTATTTATGCAGTTTTATATTTCATGTTGTCTTCACTTATGTTTACTCATTCTTCGCTACGGCGTCGTATATCATTATTCTGGTGATTGTTTCCGCCGTTGGGCGTGATTGCTCCCGTTTGGGATGCTTATTTCTTATTTTATATCATTTTACTCATATATTGCCTTGTACCCGATTTCGGGGCTAGTTTTGACAAGGGAAATGCTGCCAAATTTTTTAAGATTATAACTTGAACTTTAAAGAATTTTACTAAATTACTTAAGGTTTTCTAAACGTTTTAACAAATGTTTCTATTAAATGTTTTTAACACTCAATACTCTTAATGGTTTTGATTTCTGGGTTCGGCTTACTTAGTCGCGTTACGCCTGTAGACGTTACGTGGTTAAGTGCCGGTCACGGGCCGAACTTTGGGTCGTGACAAAGTTGGTATCAGAGCGTAGGTTTTACCTTCGGAGTGTAGGATGACCCTGGTATGATGGAGTAGGTAGCTGAAGCAGAGTGGCGTAGCGTGCGTATGTTCCGCGGCATACTCGCGACACGGTACTCCGTCTAAGCGACCTTAGGACTTATTGATTGAAATTCCTTCATGATTGTATACATTCTTGTGATTCGATTTCCGTATCCTTATCGAATCCTACTTTCTTTTCAGCCATTATGCCGCCAAAGACTACGAGGGCACAGGGAGTGGCCGCGAGAGCCGAGATTCGAGTTGACTCATCCGAGACGAGGACTGATCCGGTTAGTACACCAGTTGTACCAGTGCAGACTGTGCCTCCTATGACAGATCAGATCAACATGCAAGGGGACGGTATGCAAGAGATGTGCCAGATGATAGGATCGCTAGTTGAGACGCTTCGAGCGCAGCGACCAGAGGTAGTTCTACTCGTTACGGGGACCGCGATGGTACCTACAGTACAGGCAGTTGCCCCTGCAGCCACCGAGGTGATTACAGTATCGCTATCGGAGTTCATGAGGCTGAAGCCTCCGGTCTTCACAGGCACCGATGCAGCCGAGGACCCACAGACTTTTATTGATAGGATGGCCCATATATGTCGTTCCCTCAGATGCTCAGATGCGAGATGGGTAGAGTTCGCGAGCTTTCGCTTGGAAGGTCTTGCACAGAAATGGTGTGAATCGATCGAGAAGGGCAGAGCAGCAGGTCTTCCTCCTATGACCTGGACCGAGTTTGTGACGGTATTTCTAGCCCGCTTCCTTCCCCAGAGTGTCAAGGATGCTCGAGCGTGCAGATTCGAGTCCTTACGCCAGACGCAAGAGATGACAGTGGCAGAGTACGACGTACTGTTAACCGAACTATCTGTTTATGCTCCATACATAGTGGCTACTGAGGAGTTGCAAGTCAAGAGATTTGTTCGAGGATTTCTTACCCCACTGTTCCTTGTGATCAGCGCACAACATTGCAAGACTTATGCAGCAGCTGTAGACGCAGCCCTATTAGTCGAGGAGCGCCTTGCAGAGACTTCTGTAGTTCTAAGGCCGAAGAGGGTTCGTACTGATACAATAGCACATAGACTTCCATTCAGGCGCCGTGATAGACGTCGTACAGGTGGCAGAGACACGAGGCGAGGTCGGATGTTTAGCTCTTATCCCAGGAGGGTCAGCAGTCATCGCGTGGATGCTTTGGGTACGGTAGTCCCCATCACCGCGTCAGAGATTGTACCAAGATACGCCGGAGGGAGCCAGCAGTACCGTATGTCACACTTCCACTTTCTCCACCCCAGAGGCCGTTGCCTATTGTACCTACTGTTGCTCCGTGTCAGACTCATGCACCGAGAGGCCGTGGTCATGGAGGGTTTACTCATAGAGGACGAAGTGGTCGAGGCAGAGGACAGCCAGCTGCCGGCAGAGTACATCCAGTTGCTAGTAAGGGACCGCCAGTTGCAGGCAGAGGACATGCACGGGTTTTCGTGTTGACGCATCAGGACGCGCAGTCGTCCAATGCGGTGGTGTCAGGTACCTTATCAGTATGTTCTGTTGATGCACACGTGTTGTTTGATCCCGGATCGACGCACTCGTACGTTTCCACACACTTTGTGCCGAGTTTGGGTAGAGAGTCCGGTTTGCTTGATCAGCCGCTTATTGTGACCACTCCTGTGGGAGAGTCGTTTGTTTCTAGGCACGAGTTTCGATCCTGTGTTGTCCATATTGGCGAGAGAGAGTTGCCTGTCGACTTGATCCTTCTTGGGATGTTGGACTTCGACGTTCTTTTGGGCATGGATTGGTTAGGCACGTGCTATGCGTCTGTGGACTGCCGCGAGAAGACAGTTAGATTTTGTTTTCCCGATGAGTCGGCTTTTGTTGTGCAGGGGGACCGTGGTGCCGCCCCTCACATTTTGATTTCTTCTCTTCGTGCTGGACAACTGTTGAGGAAGGGATGTCAGGGTTTTCTAGCCTATGTTTGTGATACTAGAGTTACGGATGTTCCGTTGGACCAGGTTCCGATTGTTCGTGAGTTCCCTGATATTTTCCCTGACGAGCTTCCAGGGCTACCGCCTGAGCGCGATATTGTTTTCTGTATTGATTTGATTCCCGGTACGGAGCCTATTTCTATACCGCCTTATCGGATGGCCCCGACGGAGCTTAGTGAGTTGAAAGGTCAGTTGCAAGATTTGCTGGATAAGGGACTTATTCGACCCAGTGTTTCTCTTTGGGGTGCTCCGGTCTTGTTTGTCAAGAAGAATGACGACAGTTTGCGTTTCTGTATCGACTACCGCCAGCTAAACAGGGTTACCGTGCGGAACAGATATCCTTTGCCACACATCGATGACTTGTTCGACCAGCTTCAGGGGGCAGGATATTTTTCGAGGATCGACTTGCGATCAGGATACCATCAGTTGCGGGTTCGACAGGAGGATATTCCGAGGACAGCTTTCCGGACGCGCTACGGCCATTATGAGTTTTTGGTGATGTCGTTCGGACTCACCAATGCCCCAGCAACATTCATGTACTTGATGAACCGTATTTTCCGGCCGTATCTTGATTTGTTCATCATCGTATTCATTGACGATATATTGGTGTATTCCCGGAGCCGAGAGGAGCACGAGCAGCACCTGCGGATCACACTGCAGACTTTGAGGGAGCACCAGCTTTTCACAAAATTCTCCAAGTGCGCATTCTGGCTTGACAGCGTATACTTCTCAGGTCACGTGATTACACGAGATGGTATATGTGTGGACCCGAGGAAGATCAAGGCCGTTCAGTGTTGGCCCAGACCGACATCAGTTACTGAGATCCGCAGCTTTCTAGGACTGGCCGGCTACTACAGGAGATTTATGCAGGACTTCTCCCATATTGCCGCACCTTTGACCGGGTTGACACGGAAGGGAGTTCGTTTCGATTGGACGGAGGAGTGCGAGCATAGCTTTCCGCAGCTACGGACTTGTTTGACTACAGCGCCAGTGTTATCATTGCCTTCAAGATCGGGCGGATTTGTGGTCTATTGTGATGCTTCTCGAGTGGGGATAGGGTGCGTATTGATGCAGCATGACAGGGTGATCGCGTATGCTTCACGGCAGTTGAAGAAACATGAACAGAACTATCCCACTCATGATTTGGAGATGGAGGCAGTGGTCTTTGCACTCAAGATCTGGAGACATTACCTATACGGCGAGTCGTGCCAGATATTCATTGATCACAAGAGCTTAAAGTATATATTTCAGGAGCGAGACCTGAATCTCAGACAGCGCCGTTGGATGGAACTAGTAAAGGACTACGATTGCGAGATGTTGTATCACCCGGGCAAGGCTAATGTTTTGGCGGATGCTTTGAGCAGGAGGCCCGGGGGTAGTCTATCCTGGATGAGCACAGTGCAGAGGCAGTTGTCGGCAGAATGGCAGATTTTATGCGACAGCCGAGTGCAGTTCGAGCTCACGCCGATCGGGGGACAGCTTGTGCATGTTCGTGCACGCCCACAGTTGGTTGAACGTATACATGAGGCACAGCACAGTGATGACCGTTGTTCAGAGATCATGGCACAGACTGGACATGACAGATTTTCCGAGTTCGTGATCGATGATCAGGGGACACTGCAATTTGGGACTAGATTGTGTGTACCAGATGCTGAGGGATTGCGGCGTGAGATTCTTGAGGAGGCACATCGATCGGTGTATAGTGTTCATCCGGGGTTCCCCCAAGATGTACCATGATATGAGAGATGTTTACTGGTAGGACGGAATGAAGAGGGACATCGCAGACTTCGTGTCGAGATGCCTGACTTGTCAGCAAGTCAAGGCCGAGCACCAGAGGCCAGCGGGAGAGCTCCAGCTGTTATCCATTTCGGAGTGGAAATGGGAGCAGATTTCGATGGACTTCATTGTAGGTCTACACAGGACTAGGCGAGGGTATGACTCCATTTGGGTGATCGTGGATCGTTTGACGAAAGCGACTCACTTCCTGCCTGTGAAGACGACTTTTGGATTTGCTCAGTATGCCCAAATTTATATCGATGAGATTGTACGACTGCATGGAGTCCCGATATGTATCGTGTCCGACCGTGTAACGTTTTAGAAATCGTTATGAGAATTTTTCCGTTTTAGGGTTAAATTGTCGGTATTTTCTGTTTTGACCCGACTGTGTTTAAACGACCATATAGACTTGCCAGCACCTAGTTTATCTAAAATAAAACTAGTGCGCAAGCTTTGGGGGTATATGGGACGTTTTGGTTCAATTTGAATTTTTCCCAATTTTATTATTATTTTAATGCGGTATTCACATTTTGGGAAATTTCTATAAAGCGATCTTTTCATCAATTATGTTTGAGTAATTCATCCTTCTCTTCATATCTAGATATTTGTTGGGTTTTAGGGATTA
Source organism: Agapanthus africanus (assembly GCA_030015575.1). Taxonomy (NCBI): domain Eukaryota; kingdom Viridiplantae; phylum Streptophyta; class Magnoliopsida; order Asparagales; family Amaryllidaceae; genus Agapanthus; species Agapanthus africanus. The sequence goes on from CM057346.1 coordinate 358,910,821, forward strand.
AGTTTAAAAGAAAAAGAAAAGAAATGAAGAGATGCATGCATGTGTGCATATGTGTGTATGAATGCATTTAATGGCATTTAATGTTGGTAATTGCTAGGAAATCCCTCACAAAACCTTCCCCTTTCTCCCTTGGCCGAAATCTTCTTCCTTTTTCTGCTCTTGAACACTTCCTTCTCCAATTTCAAGCCAAATAATCCTCAAAATTCCAAAATATATCACAAAATACCAAAAGTTCTTGGTTCTTGCTCTTGGATCACTTAGAGCTTGGAGCTTGTGAGCAAAATTGTTAGGTATAATCCCTACACTGTTAATTAGGAATTTGTATGTTGTTTTGGTCGTTGGTTGTGGCGTAGAACGCTTTTTATATCGATTAGTGCGATATCGGGGTTTTAAAGTCTTTTTAGAGCTTTTATATCTGCTGTGACCTGGAAAATTTAGCGAGTGACCAAACAAAATTATGGAGTTGTACTAGTGAACCTGAGACACCACCTGAGACACGAGGACCACCCCACCGGCCAAGGCCGGCAACCACTTCGACGAACTCCGGCGACGCCGGTTTTGTAGGAGGGTGTTGGGGTTTGGGTTCTGTGGGTAGTTGTCTGCTGTTGGTTAGGGGTGTATGGTACTGTTTACTTTTTTAGTAAATTCAGTATGCAAAATCTGGGATCGATTACCTATAATCTAGTATTTTGAGTCCGCGTGTTACGTTTTGCGACACGAATCGTGATCTGGTGCAGCTGCTGTGCTTGGGTAGGTTTTGTGGTATCGTGACGCACGTTAGCCGCTAGACGCACACTCGCGAGTTAGTTTAGTGTGTTGGTGCGCTATTTTACGTTATATTGATTGATTCTGAGATGTTCGCATTATTTTGTGTGTTTGTGGAAATATAGCTGTTGGGTTACTAGGCACTCTAACAAGGGTTAAGAAAGCATCAACCATGCACGATTAAAATTTTAGCCGTGCCTAACAACCCTAAACAAGATCTTTGCTAAAAAATTAGGGTTTCACATGCAAGTAAATAGCATCTATGACTAAGTAAATACGAAATACAACCATTGTAGATCGGTCCTTCACTTCATTAGCTCCTTGTTGAAGTCCCTTCGCTGCGATCGTGGTTCTCCCGGACTCTTGCATGGCTTCACGAGGCTAAAAGAGCGTCCAGCTAGTACTGCTGGTGGCTTGTGGGTGCTTGATGTGATCATCACCTACTGCCGGCGTATTGACGAGTCTTCAGTGTCCTACATAGAGGTTTTACTGGCTCAGGCAAAACGAAATAGGAGCACGTATGTGATATGTGCGGGACCGAGAATAATGCGTGTATGTGATACCGTATTCTATTCTCACAACTTTTTGTATCGGTCGGTTATATATGATATAGCCGGGTTATCGAATCAAGTGTTGATTCAATAAAACGATACAATGAATGTTAGTTGGTTATATGAGATATGACCGGATTATTAAGTCAAGTGTTGATTTAATAATTTAGTGTATAATTGTATATTAGATATACTAGTTTACATTAACTAACACTTGTTCACATAAGGATTTTTCTCACAAGTGCACAACTTTAATATATATGTGATATATATTAAAAATTTGTTTTCTTTTTGTATCATGGTTGATGATACACATAACTTAGGTGTATGAGACTTACACCATGCTATTTATTTACGTTGGGTTTTAATATTTAAAGTAATTACAAAATTAGTGGAGGATTAGCAAAATGCATGAAGCTTGTGGATGTATTGACTAAGTCCACTAAGTTTGTTTTTACTATGGATATTTGTTAACCCAACCATAAGGATTAGCTATGGTTATGTCTCTACATGAGTTAGTATATGATACTCACTCACCATGGTTAGCTTTCTCACTTGATTATTATCTCTTCTCATTTTATTTTCTTCATCTTCTTCCTTGAGCTAAAAAGCTCTCTAGGGTTTGATCCAAAGTGAGAAACATTGTGAGAAACTAAATTCTAAAGTGAACCCACTTCCTATTTCTCCATCCTCTACTAGACTAGCACTTTAGTTTAGGGTTTTTGCTTCACCAATTCTCTAGTTAGTGAAGTAGAAGCTTGAGTTGGCATCCCCTCGACGTAGATCATCTTCGGCCTCGAAGACTTCAAGCAAGGACGCTCTTTTAGCCTCGTGAAGCCATGCAAGAGTCCGGGAGAACCACGATCGCAGCGAAGGGACTTCAACAAGGAGCTAATTAAGTGAAGGACCGATCTACAAAGATTGTATTTCGTATTCACTTAGTCATAGATGTTATTTACTTGCATGTGAAACCCTATTTTTCTAGCAAAGATCTTGTTTAGGGTTGTTAGGCACGGCTAAAATTTTAATCCGGCATGGTTGATGCTTTCTTAACCCTTGTTAGAGTGCCTAGTAACCCAACCGTGGTATCAGAGCCTAGCTAGAGTATTAGGCGACGTGTTTACGAAGTTAAAACTCCGAACGAACCCTGATATGTCAAAGTTAACCCCCTCTCTGTACATTTTTTCAAAACTGTGATTTTTCTGTATTAAAAATGCCTAAAAAAATCAGCAGGGAAATATAAGAATTTTAGTGAAAAACGAGAGCATACACTGTACAAACCGCCGCGGAAACGCGGCCGTACCGCGCTTGGGCCACGTATCCGCGGCAGCACAGAGGAGTTATGCCCTAATTTTTACACTATAATTTCTATTTCTGTGATTTGTATTTTCTGGGTATTTTTAAAATGACTCAAGTGTTGAGTGTTCTGGGGACTATTTTGTATTCGTTGATTCGATCGGAATATTTAATTTCGTTATGTTTTCTGGATATTTAGAAACTATTAAAATGTTCGAACGGATATCATTAACTCATTATTTCCCGGCACGAAAAACTTTCAAGTGTTGAATTTTTTCTTGAGTCTAAATCTTTCGAACAAACGTGCAAGTAACGCGATGGACCCTCTAGAAGATAACAAACCTTAACTCGATTATGTGACCGTCTTGAACTGCCTTTTGAACCTTAGGGTTTGGGGCAGTACGGCATGCCACATGTGAGGCGTTGGCTTGACCTTTCTACGGCTGGACCGTTGCTACTGTAGAGACATCATGAGATAATGACCCAACTAGTTTCGAGCTGGCCATCAGGAGTGATTTCATCATGAGATGATGACCCACGGTACTAGATGATGACCCTGGGGAGAATCATGAGATATCCTCAGGTACGAGTTGGGTCATCATGAGATGATGCAATCCTCGGGACTAGATGATGACCCAAGGTGCTTTGGGTTAAGGTATATGGTTAAGGGTTGGGTCATCATGTAGAGAATTCTTAGTTGGGTCATCACTGAGAATCATGATGATCCACTTAGATCTATCCCCAGGTACGAGTTGGGTCATCACGAGATGATGCAATCCTCGGTACTAGATGATGACCCACGGTACTAGCTGGACGTAACGGCTACCCGGGTATTGAGCGATCAGAAGATCAACAAGCAAGCCCGCTTCAACTCCTGTAAAAGCCTGCCGGTAACACTTCCCGTACAGTCCTATCTCCTTGTCTGATATGTCGCATATCAAGTCTAGGGGTGGTAAACGTCAGACCCCAATAACCGATAAGTCGTGCCGATATGAGGCTCATAACGGGTCGAGAAACTAGTGGTAACACTTACCAGTAAATCTCTAAATCAGCCCTGGCCAGGGACTTCCCTGTTACAGCCAATCAAGCACAACGCAACATCAACCCCCCAATACCGGGAGTGACGAAACCCCTCCTATCGCTCATTGCCTCCATGTGACTCGGGACTGTACCCAAAAACCACCGTTTTGCACGCCCTCTTGGACGTGGTAAGCTGGAAATCAAAGCACAGTGGGAATCACACAAGACTCTATGACGATCTCGGGTCTACAGACTAACCTGTACAAGCGTCACCAGAGAACTGCCATCTGACGTGAGGTATAATACCATCTGGGAGTTCTTGGCGAGTCCGTCCAGTGTACCCAGTCTCCACTGAGCACCCGTATACCATCTCTGATGTCAAACACCAATGGATATGGGATCATCCATCGCCCATCTCATGGGTCGAGAAGCGTAAACGCTAGTCTACTCTGGTATATCGATGCCCTGTCACGATACACCTACGACTAGGAACATTAAAGGATGTACTTATGGACTACTATGGCCCTACTAGTAAGATCTGCATCATAGTCCAGGTAGTCAAGTACACATCCTAAGAGCTTTACCAACATGTAACTATAAGACAGTATCAAGAGACAAGTATACATGTTAAGATAAAGAGCAACCAGATAGCATACTATCATATCGAGCAAGACTCTCTATATATGTCCAAGCATCCAATATAATATACATCATCTGTACAATACTGGACTCTAGGGCATACATACAACTAACAATAGCGTCGCAAGCGGAGTCTTCGGACGCTGTGAACAAGGGGAAGCAGGTGGTCGGATTTTGATAGCTGGCGACCATTGGTGACTAGATTTAACTTCTACGGGGAAATCGCCCGTATGGCGTTATGCGTCGGGGCGAATATGATATGATAGCTGCATGTATTTGCATATTAGTTACTTTCATATGAATGTCATTGCATAGCATTATCTGTTGTACTTGACTCGTACCTTTAGATATAACACATTACTGACGGTTAATGTTGCACAAGCACTTGATTGTATGCTATACCCACACCGTCTGTAATTGCCATGACACGCACAAACACCTACATACGTGATATGGTAGTGGATAGGAATGATTGGAGTAGTAACTCTTATTCTATTGTGCATATGAAATATTGTAGGCACATACATACGTGATATTGCATTGGGCAGGATAGTTGAGCTAGTGACCCTTATTCCACTTCACGTATATCTTACCATAGCTACTTGTACATCATGCATACATATTGATATGTACACCACATACTCGATTTCAGTTACTTGTTCATCATGCATACATATTGACATGTACACCCACATAGTCTATTACAGCTACATGTACATCATGCACACATACTGACATGTATACCGCATATGCTTGCTATAATTGTATATACCCTAAGAGGTATTGTTTTTATATGTGATACTGAGTTGTTGATCATTGCGCTTATGAAATGCATCATACCCACTTGCTTACATGTAGATACTTAAACCTGGCTACACTTACATGTACACCTCATATGATGCTGCACTTGTTTTCGGAGGATTTTGGGAACCACATGATATGTTTTAAAGCTAGATTCAATTTAAAGAGCGGGTTTCCCTTTATATGCTCATGTTGATGTTTTATGTTGCATGTATCAGTTTTATATGGGTTTCACACATTGAGATATGGATTTCATATCATTTATGGATTTGAGAACCGTGGGGGTATTTTCAAGAAACTACATACTGTTTGAAAACCCGGTTTCTCTTGATATGATATTTCAGTGCGTCCACTATGTGATTTCTCGGTTCTGAGATTTGGTTTGTGATACCCGATTCAAGGAGCGGGAGGCACCGTCTGCAGGTACATGGTAGACCCGGTATGGTACCCCGGGGCGAGTGGTGATTTCGTGGTGTAGACGATAAGCCTCACGGTGGGACCACTACCTACCGGTGATTGTATTTGGACTCGACGGTTATCGTAGGGATACCGACCGGAGTGAGGTATGACATATCGTTAGGGCCAGTCGTGGTGACAGCGCCTGAGTTATGAGGATTTACGTGTCGATGTTAGACACGGGTTTCATGATGTTTCGAGTGTCGGTGTTAGACACTCAGGTTTCCATGATTTTTACATATGGTCTGTAGACATACGTGGTTGATATCCTTATATATATATATACTTACAGGTATATGTTTTCATGATGTTTCGGGTGTCGATGATAGACACTCAAGTTCCATGAGACTTAAAGGATGTGAGGGCCGATCTGTGGACGCGGTGCCTGAGGATTTAGGATTTGATGTGTCAGTGAGGGACACTGGTGTTTTTCCATGCTGAGGATTTTGCATGAGATTTTATTGTATCATCCCACACACTCAGGATTATTGTTGTTATGCATTATTTCATGTAGTTGTAGTACCCTGATGATGTACCTTTACATGATTGTTGCATATTCACATATCATACTTATGCTATCGGATGCTTTATATATGTGTTGGAACCCACACATTTAGGATGCTTTATATATTATCTGTGTTGTACCCATTTTCGGGGCTATTTTTTACAAAAGTGGTGCTGCCGAAATTTTCAAGAAAGAAAACTAGAGTTTAGAGATTTTACTTGTGAATTTCCAAATGTTAAAACTATGTTTTCTCCGTTGATCCAGATTTGGGTGGTTTAGATTTCTACGTTTCGGCTTACTTAAGTTGCTGTAAGTCGATGTACAACACCCCACGACTTGCGGGGAGGCGGAAAAATGAAAAACGATCTTGTTCTTTGCGTAAACACCGACTAACCAAGAATCTTTGATAAACTATAACTAACAAGAATTATAGAAGTTGTTAACTACTATGAGAAGTGATTATACCTAATGAACCGTGTCCTTCGTCTTTTCGTTCTCCACCTCCTCTCCGGCCTTCTCTATGTAGTAGATGATCCACCCGAGAGCTTTACTCCAAGCTTCACCTCTAAACTTGAGGTAACTAGGTTTCTTTAGTTGCTAATCAAAGTACCTAGATGATATAGAGAAGGGTTATGGATTAAATAGTCTATTTTAATCCTTGGTCTCAACACATGAGAGGGGAGGATTAGGGTTTGAAGGGAGATAGCTTGAGGAGAGAGAAGGTGAGCAAGAGAATGAGAAGAGATAATGAACTCATTTGAATATATGAAGCATAATGTTTTATGAAATAAATAAATTAAATCATTTAACAACCATGCTTCATTCATTCATATGAGTGATTCATCTCATGAGTCATTAGATCAATAAATGATGCATTAACTCTATGGATGAATCACACAAATGAGTCATTAACACAATAAATGCAAATGCCACCTTAACCCTCAAGTCACCATCCTTCTAGAAGCTTCTCGCGAAATTACGAGAACGCCCCTCCTATCCGTGAAAACACGGAAAAACTTTAGACTGTATAAATCTAATAACCCGATACTAGAATCTGGCTTAAACCAAAGCCGGCTAGTAAAAACTGTCCAAATGTCGTACATGCGTAAACACACGTATGCGTCCGAACCCTTGTCGTAAAACCATACAACCTCTATATCGTTTCGCCTGGAGTAGGGAAACTCTCTGTGTGGGACTCTAAAGACTCGACTACTACGCTGGCAATGGGTTTAACTACAGACCGCAAGCGGTACTAGCTGTACGTAACGGTCCCCAGGTAGATGTCGATAAGAAGGCCGATGAGGAAACCCATCCGAACACCTACTGAGCCTAATGTGGCAATCTTCGTACAGTCCGGTCTGTTCGTCTAAGACTATCGCATATCGGGCCTAGGGGGCGGCAAGCGTTAGTCCCCTAATAGCGGTACAACTCGTGTCGGAGCGTGGCCCATTACACCCTGAGAAAAAACTGGAACCTACCAGTAAATCTCGCTTGCCCTGGTCAGGGACTTTGCGTAATGGCTCTCTGACACAGCGCGATATCAACTCCCAATACCGGGAGAGACGAATCCTGTCTAACCTCCACTGCCTCCAAGTGCTCGGGACTGCACCCAACTGCAACCTGTTTGCACGACTTTTTTGAGCCGTGGTAGGGTAGCAATCTAAGAACAGTGGGACACACTCGAGGCGAAGTAGCAGTGTCAAGTCCGCGGACTATGCTGTACTCATGTCACCTGGCAACTGTTAACTGACGACGGGTATAATACCAACCAACAGTTCCCCGCGAGTCCTGTCCGGTGTACCCGTAACCCAACGAGCACCTGTATACTATCTCCAGTACGACGTACTGACGGCTGTGGGACAGACCATCTCCCCAACTGGGATGAGAAGCGTACACACTAGTCTACTCCAGAGTATCGATGCCCTGTCTCGATAATCCTACGACTAGGGACCTAAAAAAGGATGTGCTTGTAGACTACCTAGCCCCCACTAGTATGACTGCCATCACAACGCTGGTAGTCAAGCAAGATCCTAAGAGCTCTATCAATACGTATACTCACATATTAAGATAAATAAAACCATGTAGCATACTACCATATTTAGCAAGACTGTTATATAACTGTGAATATCCCAAGCTTCCATTTAGTAATATACAAGCTAGTATGATACAATAATGGCCCCTAGGGCATATACACTAACAATCTTCCACTTGCACTAGGGCCATGTACTGGCATATCGAAGACCGATGATCTCGAGTAGCCTCTCGAACTGAATCTGAGGTAGGGCCTTCGTGAATGGATCAGCAATGTTCTTTTCAGTAGCAACTCTCCGGACCTCGATCTCCCAATGATCAATGATCTCCCTGATCAGGTGATACTGCCTTAAGATGATTTCTGGACTTCTGATGGGACCTTGGTTCCTTTGCTAAAGCTATAGCTCCGTTGTTGTCGCAATACAGAGGTATTGGATCAACAATGGTAGGAACCACCTGAAGTTCTGTTAGGAACTTCTTCATCCAGAACGCTTCTTTTACGGCATCGCAAGCAGCAATATACTCCGCTTCCATCGTCGAGTCAGCAACGGTGTCCTGCTTGGAACTCTTCCAGCACACCGCCCCTCCATTGAGGGTAAAGACATAACCTGACATGGACTTGGAATCATCCTTATCACTCTGGAAGCCGGAATCAGCAAAAGCCTCCATCTTGAGGTCTTTTCCTCCGTAAACCAAGAACATCTCCTTAGTCCTCCTCAGGTACTTGAGAATGTTCTTTACTGCTATCCAGTGCTTCTCCCCTGGGTCTGACTGATACCGGCTTACCACGTTCAGTGTGTAAGCTACATCTGGTCTGGTGCAAAGCATCGCATACATTATAGAGCCTACCGCAGAAGCGTAGGGTATAATAGACATGTGTTCCCTTTCCAAATCAGTCTTGGGAGACATCTTTTTGGATAGGGTGATTCCGTGACAAGCCGGTAGATTACCGCGCTTAGAATCTTCCATACTGAATCTTTTCAGTATAGTGTTGATATACCTGGATTGCGAAAGTCCCGACATCCTCTTGGATCTATCACGATAGATCCGGATCCCCAGAATGTAAGTGGCATCTCCCAGGTCTTTCATGGAGAACCTGTGTGACAAGAATCCTTTGACAGATTGTAGCATAGGAATGTCATTTCCTATTAATAGAATGTCATCCATGTACAAGACGAGGAATACGACAGTTCGTGCTACAACATTACTATATATACATGGTTCATCTGGATTTTTGATAAAGTCATATTCTTTGACCGTTTCATCAAAACCGATGTTCCAACTCTGCGATTCCTGCTTCAGTCCATAAATGGACTTAAGCAACTTGCATACTTTCCCGCTGCTCCTACTCTGATTGAAACCCTCTGGCTGATCCATATAGACGCACTCTTCTAAATTTCCATTTAGAAAAACCGTCTTTACGTCCATCTGCCAGATTTCATAATCATGGAAGGCAGCAATAGCAAGAAGGACCTGAATGGATTTGAGCATAGCCACTGGAGAAAAAGTTTCGTCATAGTCCAAACCAGGTCTTTGACGAAAACCCTTTGCAACAAGTCTAACCTTATAGGTTTCCACCTGTCCATCAACACCAATCTTTTTCTTAAAGATCCATTTGCATCCTATGGGTTTTACCCCATCTGGAGCAAAGTCCAAAGTCCATACTTTGTTGGTGCACATGGACTCCATTTCGGTCCGCATTGCATCTAGCCATCGTACCGAGTCGCCGCTCTGGATGGCCTGCTGGAAGCTAGTAGGTTCATCATCAGCTATGATGCAATCCTCTCTATCCCCATCTATGAGAAAACCGTAGTATCTCTCAGGCGGATGAGACGGCCTACTACTCCTGCGGAGGGGTGCGGGAATGTCCTGTTCTTCTTGAACTACTGGTTCTACGAAACTTTCAGCAGTAGTTTGTGGTTCTGGAATTTCTTCCAGTTCTATTTCGCTCCTACTTATTTCCTTTTCTAAAAACTGCTGTTCTAGAAAATGGGCATTACGAGAAACAAAAACCTTTTGTTCCTCTGCGTAATAGAAATAATATCCCTTGGAGTTCTTTGGATATCCCACAAACTTACACTGTACTGATCGTGCCTCGAGCTTGTCCGCATGCTGCTTTTTAACAAAAGATGGACATCCCTATATCTTTATATGCTGAAGATGGGGTTTCTTCCCACTCCACATCTGATATGGGGTGGTAGGCACAGTCTTGGTTGGAGCCCTGTTCAGAAGATATGCTGCTGATTCTAGCGCATAACCCCAGAAAGATCGCGGTAACTCAGTATTACTCATCATGGAACGTACCATATCCAATAGGGTTCGATTTCGTCTCTCCGATACACCGTTATGCTGTGGAGTGTATGGAGGAGTAAGCTGAGAGAGAATTCCTTTCTCTTTTAGGTAACCAAGGAAATCGGCACTTAAGTATTCACCACCTCGATCAGATCTTAGTGTCTTGATACTTTTGCCGGTTTGGTTTTCTACTTCATTCTTATACTCTTGGAATTTCTCAAAAGCCTCGGATTTATGTTTCATCAGATAAGTGAATCCGTACCTTGAGTAATCATCCGTAAAAGTAATGAAATAGGAAAAACCACCACTTGCATGTGTAGACATTGGACCACATATATCGCTATGTATGAGTCCTAAGAGCTCTCTCGCTCTTACTCCATGTCTAATGAATGGAGTCTTTGTCATCTTTCCTTTGAGACATGATTGACAAGTGGCATATGTTTGATATTCGAACGAGTCCAAATATCCCTCTCTATGTAATTTAATCAACCTTATCTCATTGTTGTGACCTAGTCTACAATGCCATATGAAAGCTTTATTTAAATCTAGAGACTTTCTTTTTAGTGTGTTCTGGACATTGAAAATTTAGAGTTGGTTTAAGACATATATACCGTTATCCAGTGTACCGGACCCAATCAAACTATGATTAAGGTGGATGTTAACAACATCACTTACAAACGTGAAATCAGAACCTTTATTTGATAACAAGGAAACTGATATGATATTACACGTTAAGCAAGGTACACAAAAACAGTTATGTAAAACCAAAATGTGTCCACTCGTCAATCCCAGGTGATAATCCCCTACGGACATAACTCCCACGCTAGCTCCGTTAGCAACCATCAGGGTCATATCACCATCCTTCAGCACCCTACGGTTTCTCAGTGCCTGCAATGAATTGCATATATGAGATCCTGATCCGGTATCCAATACCCAGGAAGTAGAGTTGATTGACAGAAAATTCTCAATTACAAACACACCTGAAGTCGAAGCCACAGCTTGCTTCGGTTCCTGGTTCTTGGCGTTCCACGCCTTGCAATCTTTCTTCCAGTGCCCTTTCCTATGACAATGGAAGCACTCATCCTGGGCCACTACTGGTACCGCAAACTTTTTCTTTTCCTTCACTCCCACCTTACTAACACCTCCTTTAGGTTTGGTGGCGGCCTTCTTCTTCCTTCCTTTGGCCCTAGCCTTAGACCCGGAAGAAGAAGCACCGCTAACAAACATAGCCGGTGTTTCCCTTGCCTTCTGCAAGGTGCCCTCTGCACTCCTCAACATGTTAAGGAGTTCCGGAAGTTCAACTTCTTTTCTTTGAATATTGAAATTCAGAATAAACTGGGCGTAGGTAGAAGGAAGCGACTGGAGAATAAGGTATGTATAAAGCTCATTATCCAAAGTCGTCCCAAGGTCTGCGAGCTCTTCTATATAGCCAATCATCTTTAGGACATGTTCTCCTACCGATGATCCAACGGCCAACCTTGCTCGAAACAAGTTCTTAGAGGTCTCGTATCTTGCTATACGAGATTGCTCTCCATAAAGTTCCTTTGTATGGAGAAATATGGCATCAAGATCCATATCCTCGTGCCTCCTCTGATGTTCATTGTTCATCGAGGCAAGCACGATGCACTTGGCCTTCGCTCAATCATACTCCCAGGTTTTGTGGATTTCCTTATCCGCATTACTGGATTTGGGACCTGGGACTGCAGGTGCCTTAGCGGTGAGGACGTACCACAATTTGTCATAGGTCAAAGACATTTTGACATTCCACAGCCAATCTTTATAGTTTGTCCCTGTCAGTATATTTTTCTCTAAAAGTAACTTAAGTCCAGTCATTTTTAGGGTCGCTGCAAGTAAGAGAGAGAGAGAAGAAACACTTTAGCATGATGCTCTTGCAAGTTTAGAATGGTTTTTAATATATCTAAACTGGATGGCTCCCACTATTTCTCGAATCCTTCCTCAAAACATAAAAGAAGAATTAGCCAGGACTATTCTCACTGTTCAATACTTGCTTAACCGTTCAGCCAGGCTGGTGTCGGTACTTCGAGGAAGGTTTTCCAACGCTTTCGCGAAGTTTCTTAATTAAATAACCTCTTTTCTCTGGGGGCGTAACCCCGCTGACACCTTTCTCGACACCTACTTGGTTTATAGTATTGATCGTTAAGTGACGAATCTCCTGATGAGTAGCATATACTCACAGTAGGATCAGGATCCAAATATCATCGTAAGATAATGTTGAAGGAATCCTACCAACATTCATCAAACTCCAAATGGTATGCATCTCTTTGCAAATTTCATTTTCTTTAGAAATTCCCGATATAAATTTTTGCCCCATGCTCTTATGACCTTGGCTTTGGTCAAAATGTCATAAGTCACATGTCAAGTTCTACCCGTCATTATCTTGTCAATTTGAACCCATCCGTATATACCCCTGACTTTGGTCAAATGATAATACGACTGTCCCAAACTTACTCATCTATCTATCCAACAAATGAATACCCAGCAGCTACCAAACACTATGCCTTGACTTTGGCCAAAATGCATAGCTTGAATACTACTGAATACCCAAATGAAATGACGGAGGGCTACGAATGGTTTTGGCAAAACCGTGAACGTAGTGAACTTGATATGACCGAAGGAACCTGATAGCTTTTAAAAGGAATGGTTAAAGCTCCGCAATTAAAAATATCATCTGTTTTAAAATAACCGAGTGGTTTCTTTTAAATTGTTCCAACGATTCAACTTTTGGTTTATTTTCTTTGCATTAATAATAATGCGTCCCATCATTAATCTATCATTGCAGAAAACAACGAAAATACAACGTCCTCTTATGCCATCCGTATTCGCCACTGGGTCCCATCATCACCCGTTAGATTACTTAACTAACGGCAGAGCGGGGGCTGGGCTAGCGCGGGTGTAAAACATAAGTGACGTCTAAATAGCTATCATATATAGATATTGTACATTCGTCAGACGCAATAATAGGCATTCCAGATCACAGATGAACATTATTGGATATGGCAGCAATCCGCGTTTTTTTTGAGCCTGCAACAAAAGACGGATTACATAGTTATGATGAATAGCCATTACGCCACCCTAGACCCCTACGGGTACGGCAAACTACCCGCTAAGTACCCGAAGTGAAGCGGTCTACCTCAACAACGTGAGTTGGCCACTAAACACTTCAAAGTACCCGGTAGTTTGTGCACCCCACCTTGGGTCTATCCTAGGAGCAAAAACAGTAAATTGAAATAATACAACGGTGGCTACAACCGCAACCTGGATGTGCCCCGCAAAATAATATTACAACATATTACAATTACTTTGAATGAATGAATATAACAACCCATCACAAACCCCGGCTAATCATCACAACAGTTCAATACAGTTCATAACCACAAATAGTAAAATCCATTACAGAAATGTGCAACACCCTGCCAACCGACATACTAGCAGTTAGGGGAGGTTTACGAACACATTATACAAACACAGATATAATCAAATTAGCAAACATCGTAAGATTTCGATCGAGCAAACACTTTAGATTCTACTCCAAAACTTCTCTGTGCACCTGAGACTTGAGCAGAAAAATAAACATTCCAGAAAACACAAAAATATCACAGAAGAGTTACTGGAGCAAACTGTGTTGAATCGGCTTCAACCCGGCCGTGGATCCGCGGCGGATCGGTGGGATCGACCGCAGTTCCGTGGCTGTTTGGCCGATTCATGAACCCATTTTTCTCGAGTAACCTTATAATTCCTTTCTTGTTATTTTAGAGGTCCCTGAAAAATTTTTAGGGCCTGTTTTAAGAACGACAGAAACTTAGTGATATCGATGTTTTTTCCGGTTCGTTTTGCGTTCGAAATTCATACGACTTTCCTAATGAGTTAATTATTGTTTAGCGAGGCTATGATACCACTGTAAGTCGATGTACAACACCCCACGACTTGCGGGGAGGCGGAAAAATGAAAAACGATATTGTTCTTTGCGTAAACATCGACTAACCGAGAATCTTTGTAAAACTATAACTAACAAGAATCATAGAAGTTGTTAACTACTATGAGAAGTGATTATACCTAATGAAACGTGTCCTTCGTCTTCTCGTTCTCCACCTCCTCTCCGGCCTTCTCTATGTAGTAGATGATCCACCCGAGAGCTTTACTCCAAGCTTCACCTCTAAACTTGAGATAACTTGGTTTCTTTAGTTGCTAATCAAAGTACCTAGATGATATAGAGAAGGGTTATGGATTAAATAGTCTATTCTAATCCTTGGTCTCAACACATGAGAGGGGAGGATTAGGGTTTGAAGAGAGATAGCTTGAGGAGAGAGAAGTTGAGCAAGAGAATGAGAAGAGATAATGAACTCATTTGAATATATGAAGCATAATGTTTTATGAAATAAATAAATTAAATCATTTAACAACCTTGCTTCATTCATTCATATGAGTGATTCATCTCATGAGTCATTAGATCAATAAATGATGCATTAACTCCATGGATGAATCACACAAATGAGTCATTAACACAATAAATGCAAATTCCACCTTAACCCTCAAGTCACCATCCTTCTAGAAGCTTCTCGCGAAATTACGAGAACGCCCCTCCTCTCCGTGAAAACACGAAAAAACTTTAGACTGTATAAATCCAATAACCCGATACTAGAATCTGGCTTAAACCAAAGCCGGCTGGTAAAAACTGTCCGAATGTCGTACGTGCGTAAACACACGTATGCGTCCGAACCCTTGTCGTAAAACCATATGACCTCTATATCGTTTCACCTAGAGTAGGGAAACTCTCTGTGTGGGACTCTAAAGACTCGACTACTATGCTGGCAGTGGGTTTAACTACAGACCGCAAGCGGCACTAGCTGTACGTAAATGTCCCCAGGTAGATGTCGATAAGAAGGCTGATGAGGAAACCCATCCGAACTCCTACTGAGCCTGATATGACAATCACCGTACAGTCCGGTCTGTTCGTCTAAGACTATCGTATATTGGGCCTAGGGGAGCGGCAAGCGTCAGTCCCCTAATAGCGGTATAAGTCATGTCGGAGCGTAGCCCATTACACCCTGAGAAACAACTGGAACCAACCAGTAAATCTCGCTTGCCCTGGCCAGGGACTTTGCGTAATGGCTCTCTGACACGGTGCGATATCAACTCCCAGTATCGGGAGAGATGAATCATGTCTATCCGCCACTGCCTCCAAGTGCTCGGGATTGCACCCAACTGCTACCTGTTTGCACGACTCCTTTGAGCCGTGGTAGGGTAGCAATCTAAGAACAGTGGGACACACTCGAGGCTAAGTAGCATTGTCAAGTCTGCGGACTATGCTGTACTCATATCACCTGAGAACTGTTAACTGACGATGGGTATAATACCAACCAACAGTTCCCCGCGAGTCCTGTCCGGTGTACCCGTAACCCAAGGAGCACCTTTATACTATCTCCAGTACGACGTACTGACGGCTGTGGGACAGACCATCTCCCCAACTGGGATGAGAAGTGTACACACTAGTCTACTCCGGAGTATCGATGCCCTGTCTCGATAATCCTACGACTAGAGACCTAAAAAAGGATGTGCTTGTAGACTACCCAGCCCCCACTAGTGTGACTGCCATCACAACGCTGGTAGTCAAGCAAGATCTTAAGAGCTCTATCAATACGTATACTCACATATTAAGATAGATAAAACCAAGTAGCATACTACCATGTTTAGCAAGACTGTTATATAACTGTGAATATCCCAAGCTTCCATTAAGTAATATACAAGCTAGTATGATACAATAATAGCCCCTAGGGCATATACACTAACATTTGCGTACGCCTGTAGACGTTACGTAGTTTAAGTGCCGATTACGGGCCAAATTTCGGGTCGTGGCAGACCGAGGCACCCAGTTTACCAGCCGACTATGGCAGAGGCTTCAGGAGGCCTTGGGCACCCGCTTGAGTTTCAGCACAGCATTTCATCCGCAGACCGATGGCCAGTCAGAGCGGACTATTCAGACTCTCGAGGACATGCTCCGAGCGTGCGTTTTAGACTTTGGTGGTAGCTGGGATCATCATTTACCCTTGGTGGAGTTCTCCTACAACAATAGTTTCCAGGATACCATTCAGATGGCACCTTTCGAGGCCTTGTATGGGAGGAGATGTAGATCGCCCGTCTGTTGGATAGAGCTCAGCGAGAGAAGTATTTTGGGGATACAGATCGTACAGGAGACGACCGAGAAGATTCAGCTGATTCGAGACAGGATGAGGACAGCTCAGAGCTGGCAGAAATCGTATGCTGACAGACGCCGCCAAAGATTAGATTTCGCAATTGGCGATCACGTCTTTCTGAGGGTCTCTCCGATGAAGGGAGTGATGAGATTTGGACGGAAGGGGAAGCTTAGCCCCAGATTCATAGGTCCCTTCGATATCCGCAAGCGTGTGGGAACAGTAGCATATCGTTTGGCTCTTCTACCCGACTTCCCAGATGTTCACCCCGTATTCCACGTGTCGATGCCTCGAAGATACCTACATGACCCTTCGCACATGATTCAGCATCAGACCGTTCAGCTCGAGCACGATCTTTCGTTCACCGAGCAGCCAGTCGTGATATTGGACCGGCAGGTGAAGAAACTTAGATCGAAGGTCTTTCCATCTGTGAAAGCACTTTGGCGCAGCCCGAATGGTGAAGAGATCACTTGGGAGGCCGAGGGCGAGATGCGGAAGAAATTACCTCATCTCTTTGAAGGTACGCGTAGCCATATATTTTAAATTCGGGGACGAATTTCTTTAAGGGGGGGAGATTGTAACACCTTAGGATGTGTTTAGTGGCTAATTATACTTTAATATATGGTTTTTAATAAAAAGTTTACCAAATTGATTTTCAAATATTTTATCAAATTTAATAAATATTTTATTAGAACTTTCCTAGGCTTGCACACACTTGTGCATGTAAACTAGGGTTAAAATGGGGTTAGACCATGATTAGCAACCATGGTGGACTAACCATTCTCCTTAAGCTAATTTAAAATTTTAATTAAGTGTGTGTTTCTTTTTTTTTAAATGGAAATGATTTAAATTTAGTTGACTTGGTGAGAGGGAGAGAGAGAGAGAATGGGCATCATGGCCTTGCCCATGCTCTCATTTAATGAAGAGAGAGGGGGGGGGTTGACTAGCATGGTTATCATTATTTTCTTTTGCTAAACTCTTTTCCTCACAACTCTCTCTCACTCTCACACACACACACACACACCAGCAGCTGCAGCAGCAACAGCAGAAGAAGCAACAGCAGCAGAAGAAGCAGCAGCAACAGCAACAGCATGGAGCAGCAGCAGCAACAGAAGCAGTAGCAGCTACAGCAGCAGCAGCAACACCTCATCTTCTTCCTCTCCTCCTTCTCCTGCTTCCTAGGGTCGAGAGTGAGGTATAAAATCTGAGCTCAATTCCTTTTGCTAAGTTTAGGTGTTAAATAACTTCGGTTAGTGTTAAATGTGCGTTTTGTGCTTAATATGGTGATTAGTGTGGACTTTTGGTTAAGTGATGTTAGTGATGGTTAGACTAACTTAGTTAAATGTTGTTAGGGCCACTTAAACCTAGCTTAACCCCAGATTTCACTAAAATTCCCTAGGTTTCCATTTTGTGCAAAATATAACGTTTTTAAGACAAAGTTAGCCTTTCTGTGATCTGCTTGTGACCCGGCTCCTTCAGAGAAAATCTGGGAAAACTGGAGCATGTATACTAGGTCTAGACCACACACACGAAGCACGAGCCCAGATCCCACAATCTGGCTGCCAATTAATTCGTTCTGGCCGCAAATTGTGGCCAGGTAGAGGACTTGGGTGCTGGGGTTTTGGCTGGGGGAGTCTGCTATATATTCTAGTGGTGTGGTATGTGCAATTTTGTAAGTTTTCACCTGTGTCAAAATCTTGGACGATATATCGTTTTTCAATTACGTTTTGTTTGCGCGACACGTGTGATACGTGAGTGGGTTCTGTGTTCCAGCGTATCGCGACGTGTCGGGGTAGTTTTAGATGGGTATGCATACGTTTCAGCGTATCGGACACACGCACGTTTAGTTCACGACGCGAGTTTCTCGTTTGATTTTTATATCGCGTTTTGCGAGATATTTTGCTTATATGGATTCCTTATGTAAATTCCAGGTTCGCAGGTGGGTACGTCGGACGCCGCAAAGAAAGGAAAGCAGGTGGTCGGCTACGCTTAGCACGTGACCACATGAGTAGATTTAACATCTACGGGGAAATCGCCCGTATGGCGTTAAGCGTAAGGGCATGATAAGATATTTAGTCGTAGATGTTCATATGGACTATTGTAGCATAAATTCTTGTTCCATATAGAATTGGTAGTATATAACACTGCACTGTCACTAACGGTTAAAGCTGCACGAGCACCATTTGTATGTTACACTCACACCGTTAGTGATTTCCATGACACTTGCACTATAGGATTGCTACGAATTACATATCGTTTTGATTGCCGCATCATTGATGATTGTCATGACTTGTCGCATATACACATATATTGATATTTTCATACCTGCGCACATGCACACTGTATATTCATACCAGTGCACACATATATTGATATCTTCATACCTGCGCACATGCACACTGAATATTCATACTATTGCACACATATAGTGATATCTTCAGACCTGCGCACATGCACACTGTATATTCATACTAGTGCACACATATACTGATATCTTCATATCTATGCACATCCACAATGTATATTCGTACTAGTGCACACATATATTGATATATTCATACCTGCGCACATGCACACTGTATATTCATACCAATGCACACATATATTGATATCTTCATACCTGCGCACATGCACACTGTATATTCATACCAGTCTACACATATATTGATATCTTCATATCTGCGCACATGCACACTGTATATTCATACCAGTGCACAAATATATTGATATCTTCATACTTGCGCACATGCACACTGTATATTCAGACCAGTGCACACATATATTAATATATTCATACTTGCGCACATGCACACTGTATTTTCATAGCAGTGCTACACTCATATTCGCGTATATATCCTTTTGCACATCCATACCTACATATGCTACATACATGGACGATATCGATTTGATTTCATTAATAATAGGGACCGCATGAGATATTTTCAAAACTGAATTCTTTTAAAAGAGCGGTTTTCCCTTTTTGCTCTTAGTGTCATACAACACATTGCATGGATTTACGCATTGAGTTTGGATTTATGGGATTTCTGGATTTGAGAACCGTGGTATCATTCTAAGAAAATACGCACTGTTTTAAAAACCCGGTTTCTCTTGATATGATATTTCAGTGCGTCCACCATGAGTTTTCTCGGTTCTAGAGAGCTTGTGTGAGTATACCCGAATCGAGGAGCGGTAGGCACCGATTATGGGTACATGGTAGACCCAGTACGGTACCCCGGGGCAAGAAGACACGTATTGTTAGACGGTGAGCCCGGCGGAGGGACTACTACCTACCGGTGATTGGTTGGACCTGGCTGTTATCCAGAGGATACTGACCAGAGTCGATAGATGGATACGGGACGACGCGTACTGCCGGGGCCGAGGGCCGATTCCGCAGACGGAGCCCGTGGGCCGATCCGGACGGAAGGAGCCCGATACTTGAGGATTTGCGTGTTGATGTTAGACACGACTATTTTATGATATTTTGAGTGCCGATGTTGGGCACTCACGATTCTTTGAGATTTACAGGATTTGAAGGCCGATGAGGATGACGACGCCTGAGTTTTACTGGGATTTAGGTGTATTGATGGACACCGATTATTTTCCACGTTGACATTCCGTGTAGATGTTATTTATTCCCATGCTCAGCATTCAGTATCATACATCTCATCCTGTATCTGTAGTACCTGATAAAGTACACATGCTATGCACAGTTATTGCATACCTACTCACCCTATATAGATGTTGTTAGATTGCATTTGCTATGCACGATTATTGCATACCCTGCTCATCCTATATAGGTGTTATTAGATTGCATTTGCTATGCACGATTATTGCATACCCTGCTTATCATATAGAGATGTTATCTGTTGGCATAGGTTAGAGTATCGCAGCACGTGCATACTCGCGATTACCTTTATATGTTATCTACTATTCACGAGTTGGCAACTCACCCCCGTTGTACCACAGTGTTTGCAGTTTGCCCCTCAGAGTTGTAGGGTTCCTAGGCACTCTAGTGAAGTCTCACAAGTGATCAAACATGCACAAATCAAATTTTACGGGTGCCTACAAACCCGACTACGGATCGTTTACTAGAAATTTAGGCGAAACAAGCGAACTAGTTAACATTTTAACTAAGGGAACGGACATACAACCTTTGTAGATCCGGTCCACCACCTCCGCGGCTCCGCAATGAAGTCTCCTCGCTGTCCAAATCATGTCTTGGGCTCTAGCGTCGGCATCATCGAAGAATGGGTGGGCTTGATCGTCGGTTCGATGCCGAAGATGATCTACGTCGAGGCATCGCCAGAACAAGCTCCAACTTCACCAAGTCGGAAAAACTTGTGAAGGAAACACCCTATACTACTTGGCAAGAGGTAAAGGATGAAGAAATAGGAAGTGGGTAAACTTTAGTTTTGGATTTCTCACTAGATTTCATGACTTCCCATTGGAGTAGCAAGCTTTCTCCATTGAAGAAGAAGATGAAGAAAGAAGAAGATGATATGATAAGATAAATAAAATAGAAAAGAAAATATAATACTTATCATATCATTAACCTTAGTTAGGTGTAGAGAATTGACTAAGGTTAATTTGAAGAGTTAGGGTTAAGAAAGAAGACAAAATGGTTACTTAGTCAAAGTTTCAAGAAACTTCAACTACAAACAAAATAAGCCACCATTTCATTTTCTTTATCATTTTCTTTTTCCAAAATAAATAAATAAATAAGAAAAAGAAAACCTTAATCTTAATCTTAACCATGGTCTAATTCTTTACACTAACCCTAGCATGCATGTATCATCAAACATGATACAATCATGTGCACAAAATATATCACATATGCAATGTGCACAAACTAAGTGAGTAAATCCATTTAAAGTGAACCAATACTAGTTAATGCAAAGTAATATATCAAATATATAATTGTACATTAAATCATTAAATCAACACTTGATTCAATGATCCGGTCATGTCGCATATAACCGGCTAGTATCCAATGTATCGGCTTATCGAATCAATCCTTGATTCGATAACTAGGTTATATCGCATATAACCAATCGATACATTCGTCGCGAGAATGAAATACGGTATCACATACACGAATTATTCTCGGTCCCGCACATATCTCATATGCGCTCCTATTTCGTTTCGCTTGAGCTAGGAAACCTCTGTGTAGGACTCTAAAGACTCGTCAATACGCCGGCAGCGGATGATGATCATATCAAACACCCACAAGCCGTAAGCGGTCTGCTAAACGTAACGGCCACCCGGGTATTGAGCGATCATAAGATCGACGAGCAAGCCCGCTTACACTCCTGTGAATCCAACCAGTAACACTTACCGTACGGTCCGGTCTGTTCGTCTGATATGTCGCATATCTCGCCTAGGGGTGGTAAACGTCAGACCCCAGTAGCTCGATAAGTCATGCCGACGTAGGGTCCATAACATTCGTGAAACTACTGATAACACTTACCAGTATATCACTGCAACCCTGGCCAGGGATTTCCTGTTATGGCCAGTCGAGCATAGCACAACATCAACCCCCAATACCGGGAGAGACGAATCCCCTCCTATCGCTCATTGCCTCCATGTGAATCGGGACTGTACCCAAAAACCACCTGTTTGCACAACTCAGTAGAGCCGTGGTAGGGTGGAAATCAAAGCACAGTGGGAGACACACAAGACTCTATGACGATCTCGGGTCAACAGACTAAGCTGTACCAGTGTCACCAGAGAACTGCCATCTGACGTGAGGTATAATACCATCTGGGAGTTCTCGGCGAGTCCGTTCAGTGTACCCAGTCTCTACTGAGCACCCGCATACCATCTTCGATGTCAAACACCAATGGATATGGGATCATCCATCGCCCATCGCATGGGTCGAGAAGATATGCGCTAGTCTACTCTGGAATATCGATGCCCCGTCTCGATATTCCCTCGACTAGGAACATTTCAAGGATGTACTCTTGGACTACCCAGGCCCCACTAGTATGATCTACATCATAGTCCTGGAAGTCGAGTACACATCCTATGGGCTTTATCAACATGTAATCAGAGAGACAGAAAGTATACATGTTAAGATAAAGAGCAACCAGATAGCGTACTATCATGTCGAGCAAGAAAGTCCTACCTATATATGTCCCAGCATCCACTACAATATACATCCAATGTACAGTAATGGCCTCTAGGGCATACATATAACTAACAATCTCCCACTTGCACTAGGGCCATCTGTAGCAGTGGTTGCAGTATCACATACTCAACCATCCCCTAAAAATCTCTCTTTGGGAAAAGGGCCTTCGTGAGTGGATCCGCCGTGTTGTCCTCTGAGTCTACTCTCCTAACCTCGATCACCCTGGAGATCAACTATCTCCATGATCAGGTGATGCTGCCTTAGATTATGTCTGGGTCACTGATGGGACCAGGGTTCCAGGGCCTAAGCCACACTTCCATTGTCATACAATGGCAGGAACGTAGTTCATCTTATGAACCAATATACACCCAAACTACCTCTTTGGTAGTATCTTTGATAGCGATGTTACCAGCCTTTATCATCTAGTTTGCCATGGTATCTAGCTTGGAACTCTTCCAACATACCGTCCCTTTACTGAGGGTAAAGACAGTGCCTGTGACTGACATTCAGTCGTCTTTATCACCCTGGAACACTTCCAGTGATTCTCCCCAGGATCGATTGATACAATCTCACTATACCTAGTGAGAACCCTAATATCCCTTTAGATCTATCTCATAGGTCCAAATCTCAGGATTTAGGAGGTATCATCTTTATCCTATTTGGAGAATCATTGTGATAATAGGAGATTGATCGATCGTAGTATAGGAAACTCTTTTCCTATCAAGAGTATGTTGTCTACGTACAATACGAAAATGACCACCTTACTCTCTACTACCCTTTTGTATATACAAGGTTCGTCTACCATTTTGATGAAGTCAAACACTTTGACTATCACATCCAAACAGACGTTCCAACTCCGCGATGCCTGCTTCATTATGTAAAGCAACTTGCACACGTTTCCGCTGCTCCCACTGTTTACGAAGACCTCTGGCTGTGTTCTTATAGACGTTCTCTTCTAAATCAGTATTTAGAAAAGCAGTTAGGGCACCCAACCACCAGATATCGTAGTCATGGTATGTAGCCGTGGTAAGTAGGGTCTGGATAGACTTAAGCATAGCTACTGGAAAAAGGTTTCATCATTATCCACGCCTGGTCGATGACGAAAACCTTTAACAAGTCTAGCTTTGAAAGTCTCAACTTTTCCATCTAAACCAAGTAATCTTCTCAAGATATACTTGCTCCTGATGGGGATTTAACCCTTCAGATATTGCAGCTAAAGTCCATACTTTGCTGGTGTATATGGATTCCATCTCAGATCGCTAAGCATCCAGCCATTCTTACAGAGTCCCTACTCTCGATGGCCTGCTCGAAAATAGTTGGGTCATCATCTCATGATGCAATCCTTGCTCCCACTGTCATCGAGAAACCGAGGTATCTCTCAGGCGGATGAGGAACCCTACTAGATCGGCGGAGAGGCTGAGGTTCGTCGGGAACTATAGAATCTTATGGTTCTGTCAAATCATCAACTGCAGTTTTTTTATAGCTGGAACCTTTCCAGTTCTACAGAACTGATCTTGCCTCGATCTTGTCCGGATTTTGCTTTTGACATAGGCCGGACAATCCCAAATCTTAACTTACTTAAGAGATAGGCTCTTCCCATACCATATCTCATATGGAATGGTAGGCACTGATTTGATTCGAACCTAATTCAATAGGTATGCAGCTTCTCAAGTGCATAACTCCCAAAAGGAAACAGGTAACTCAGTAATACTCATCATAGAGCACACGATATCTAATATTGTGTGATTGCTCCGCCCCGATACACCGTTGTGCTGTGGTGTATTCAGAGGAGTAATACTGAGAGAGAATCTCATTTTCCTTTAGAATAGTCCAAGGATTCCATGCACAAGTATTCTTCTCC
Source organism: Agapanthus africanus (assembly GCA_030015575.1). Classification (NCBI taxonomy): domain Eukaryota; kingdom Viridiplantae; phylum Streptophyta; class Magnoliopsida; order Asparagales; family Amaryllidaceae; genus Agapanthus; species Agapanthus africanus. The sequence continues at coordinate 358,935,374 of CM057346.1, forward strand.
CTGATCTCATCATAGGACATAATACTTATACCCGGTTGTTGGTTCTCTACTTCTAACTTATATTCTGTGAATACCTCAAAAGGTTCGGACTTATGTTTCAATAGGAACATATGACTGAATCTTGAGAGATTATCAGAGAATATAATGAACTAAAAAGAACCAGTCTTGGCATGTGTAGACAGGAGACCTTATATACATCATCATGTATCAGTCCCAAGAGTTTACTAACTCTTTCTCTGTTTCCAGTAAACAGAGCTGGTGTCATTATATCTTTGTGACATGACTGGAAAGTTTCACAAGATGTAAATTCAAACTGATTTAAATATGCATCTAAATGAAACTTCAGCTAGTCGGGTCGCATTGATATGACCTAGTCTACAATACCTCAAGAAGAATTCGTTCATTTCTGAACTTTTCCTCTTGTGTGTGTTCTGTATACGAGGAACTGTAGTTTGATTTAGAACGTCAATGCTTTTAGATAACGTGCCTGAACTGATCAACTTTTGATATAGGAAATGTTCAAAACATTATCCATCAATACAAAATTATGTCCTTTCTTTACTAATAAAGAGACTGATATGATTTTGTATATCAGGTTCGGTATCTAATAGCATTTGTTCAGAATCAATGTATTCGTAATACAGGGTGACAGTGACCAACAGACTTGGCTGCAACACTTGCCCCGTTTTCTGCCTCATGAAACTTATCACCCGTTCTCAGTTTTTCTACCCTTTTGTAGCCCTATGTAACAGATTACATATCTGGGATCCTAATCCGGTATCATATACCCAGGATTCAGAGGATACTGAGAAACAGTTCTTTGTAATGAACACACCCGAAGGAGATGCATCATATGCATTTTCCTCGTTTGGGCGGCATAGGAATTCTGGTATTCCCCTATTTCCTGCTCTGTCTTATAACAATTATAAGTTGGAGCGGGGCCAACGTTCCCCAGCTCAGTATAACAAGCGGGTTCGGTCAATACATCCGTATTATTATCTTGATTAAGGCGTGATATGGTCGCTACCAGGAGAGAGAGAGAAGAAAACACTCTGCGTGCGCTCTTGCAAGATTAGATTGGTTATGTATTTTATCTAATCAGGATGGCTCCCACTGTTTTTATCAAATCTTCCTTCAAACCTTAAAAGGAAAGACTAGCCGGGATTAATTGCACTCTACAAGTTCACCAATCTTTCAGCCAGGCCAGTGTCGGTACTTTGAGGGAGGTTCCCCGTGCTTTCGCACGGACCTAATTACAGTAACCTCATTTTCCCAGAGGCGTAACCCCGTTGACACCTTTCTAGACACCTACTTGATCGGCTAATTGCAAAGTGCAAAACTCTCCCAGGAGTAACAATTACTCGCAGTGGGTATCGGGATCCAACTATCATATAGAAGGTATGCAATCTCATTGCAAATTTCAACACTTGAAACTCCCGATAAAGGTTTTTACCCCTAGCACCTATGACCTTAACTATGGTCAACAAATCATAAGTACTAGTCAAGTTCTACCCGTCATTTCGTGATTAATTAGACCCACCCACATGACCCTTAACTAAGGTCAACAAAGTCACGCGACTGTCCTAACTAATCGCATCATATGCGGTGTAGGAAGACATCACTTAGCTACCATACACTGTGCCTTGACTATGGTCAACAAACACAGCACGAATACTAAGTACTCTACTTCCTAAAATGACGGAGGGTTGCGGCTGGTTTTTGTGAAAACCTTTGACGCTTTGAACTTGATCTCGTTGCGGAATCAAATGGTTTTTAAATGTAATGTTTTCGAGGCTTTTCTTGTTTTGCTAAAGGGGTCACTCTCGGTGAAGGGATCGTCGGCCCTTTCCTCGTCGAATGAGGTGCGGGATATATCATATATATCACTGTGCAAAGCGGAAACTATAGAAGCGATCAAAGACAAACCAAGGGTTGTAGCATCTGCCAGTTATTGCTAAAGGAGTCACTCCCGGTGAAGGGATCTCGGTCCTTTCCTCATCGAATAAGGTGCAGGATGTTCTATAATGAACACCGCGATGCAAAGCAAGAACTTTAGCTACCTGTTTTTATTTTGAAATTCGATTCCACAACATCAATTAGGTTTATTTTCTTTCATTAATCTTATTAATGAATATCCCATCATTTAAGTCCACCTAAACATCACAGATAAATATAACGTACGCTTATGCCATCCGCATTCGCCTCGATGTCCCGTCTGCACCGTTAGGTTAGGTAACTAACGGCAGAGCGAGGCAGGGCTAGCGCGGGTGTAAAACATAAGCAACGTCTATATAATATATCATATATACTATATATAATACCTGTCACAGAACATCACATGATCACAGATAAAACACAGCAGAAGAAACATATGAAATATTGGATATACTAGGACGTCCGTGTTTTCAATACGAGCCAGTATAAAACACGGATTCCACGGTCGTGATGAATAGCCAATCCCACACCCCTAGACCCCTACGAGAGCGGCAAGCAACCCTACCAATTCTAGGGTTAGGAGACCCGGACTCGACTCCTCGAGTTGGTCTCCCACTGGACCCCAGAACCCGGTTACTTGTGCTCCCCTCCTTGGGTCTATCCTAGTGCAGAAAAGTAAATAATATACAAAAGGCGACTACTTCCGCAACCTGGAAGCGCCCCAATAAAAGAATATTACATACAAGTTTTTACATGAATGAAAATGAAAAACACTCATCTCACATAAAAAACCCCGGCTATTCAAACACGACGATCCAATATAACATATCCAGCAACACATAACATCACATGTCATCAACATAAGTAAATATGTCCATCCCAATTGTCGTTGACATATAGCAACGAAACCGGCGATATCACATATTACACTTACGGTCACAGAAAAGAAAGTGTAAAACTACAACAGTTGGAATCCGCAACCACCTCAGACATCGCATGCCTGACCAAATGAATTACTTAGACATCGCATGCCTAACAATTATAAACCCCGCATTTTAGTCTCAAAATCGAAAACACTTTTCAATATCAAGTCGGGCAATTCAACAAGATTCCCGACATCCTGATCGAATACTCGTCGCAAACTTCAGTAGACGGCCGCACCCCCGATACCGACGACGAAGTGCACCAAGGCGGAACACCGCTACCGCGAGCACCCAGAAGGATGCTTTCGGCGACGGGGTTCTCCTACAGTCACTTGGTCGGGGCTATGGAGTGAGGCTGTCTATTAAGTTTACCCGGCGAGTATCCGCGTACGCTACGTGATTGCGACGGACTTTTGATCACATCAAAATTCCGTGGCAACCGATCAAGTGAGACTAAATTGCTAGATTTATAACATTCATTCAGTTATCTCATAACTATTTGTGAATTCCAATTATTGTATCACATTCCGGATAAATAGAAAATGCTAAACTTTTCGATCGAACAATCGAACACCCAAGTTTTCCCGATACAGCTCAACACATGAAATATGAGTCTAACAACACTCAGTTCGTGCCTCAGTACCAACGGTCCAGCCGTAGAAGGGTCAAGCCAACGCCTCACATGTGGCACGCCGTACTGCCCCAAACCCGAAGGTTCAAAGGGCAGTTCAAGACGGTCACATAATCGAGTTAAGGTTTGTTGTCTTCTAGAGGGTCCATCGCGTTACTTGCACTACTTAGAACGTCGTTAAACTACGGAAAAATCCAACAATTGGAAATTTCCCGGCAGGGGAAAAAGTGGTTATTTATATCCGGTCGAACCTTTTAACATATTCTAAAATTTATCCGGAAAAGCACACCGACAAAATTAGACAGTCCGATCGAATACACCGAGTCCCCAATACAACACAGAAAATACAACTCTGGAAAAATTATTAAAAATTCCCAGGAAAATCAGCACAGAAGAATAAGAATTACTGTGCAGAAATAGATGCACAAAACGACAAAGTGGCCGCGGATCCGCCGCATGAGCCTTCTTTAAGGCCGCGGATCCGCGCCTACTTTGTGGAATCAGGGTTACGAATTGCACAGTTACCCTTAAATTTTCCTGCTGATATTTCTAGATATTTTTAATACGGAAAAATCCTCGAAATTAAAAAAAGTACAGAGAGCATATTCTTAGTCGGGGTTTTGGGTCGATCGGACTTCTGATTCCGTCGGGACTTCGCCTAAGGCTCTAGCTAGGCTGGAATCAGGGTTACGAATTGCACAGTTACCCTTATATTTTCCTGCTGATATTTCTAGATATTTTTAATACGGAAAAATCCTCGAAATTAAAAAAAGTACAGAGAGCATATTCTTAGTCGGGGTTTTGGGTCGATCGGACTTCTGATTCCGTCGGGACATCGCCTAAGGCTCTAGCTAGGCTCTGATACCACTGTAGGGTTCCTAGGCACCCTAATGAGGTCTCACAAGGCATCGAACATGCCAAATTAAAATTTTAACGGTGCCGAGAAACCCGACTACGGATCGTTAGCTAGAAATCTTGGCGAAAAACAATCTAGTTAACATTTTAACTAAGGGAACGGACATACAACCTTTGTAGATCCGGTCCACCACCTCCACGGCTCCGCAATGAAGTCTCCTCGCTGTCCAAATCATGTCTTGGGCTCTAGCGTCGGCATCATCGAAGAATGGGCGGGCTTGATCGTCGGTTCGATGCCGAAGATGATCTACGTCGAGGCATCGCCAGAACAAGCTCCAACTTCACCAAGTCGGAAAAACTTGTGAAGGAAACACCCTATACTACGTGGCAAGAGGTAGAGGATGAAGAAATAGGAAGTGGGTAAACTTTAGTTTTGGATTTCTCACTAGATTTCATGACTTGCCATTGGAGTAGCAAGCTTTCTCCATTGAAGAAGAAGATGAAGAAAGAAGAAGATGATATGATAAGATAAATAAAATAGAAAAGAAAATATAATACTTATCATATCATTAACTTTAGTTAGTTGTAGAGAATTGACTAAGGTTAATTTGAAGAGTTAGGGTTAAGAAAGAAGACAAAATGGTTACTTAGTCAAAGTTTCAAGAAACTTCAACTACAAACAAAATAAGCCACCATTTCATTTTCTTTATCATTTTCTTTTTCCAAAATAAATAAATAAATAAGAAAAAGAAAACCCTAATCTTAATCTTAACCATGGTCTAATTCTTTACACTAACCCTAGCATGCATGTATCATCAAACATGATACAATCATGTGCACAAAATATATCACATATGCAATGTGCACAAACTAAGTGAGTAAATCCATTTAAAGTGAACCAATACTAGTTAATGCAAAGTAATATATCAAATATATAATTGTACATTAAATCATTAAATCAACACTTGATTCAATGATCCGGTCATGTCGCATATAACCGGCTAGTATCCAATGTATCGGCTTATCGAATCAATCCTTGATTCGATAACTAGGTTATATCGCATATAACCAATCGATACATTCGTCGCGAGAATGAAATACGGTATCACATACACGAATTATTCTCGGTCCTGCACATATCTCATATGCGCTCCTATTTCGTTTCGCTTGAGCTAGGAAACCTCTGTGTAGGACTCTAAAGACTCGTCAATACGCCGGCAGCGGATGATGATCATATCAAACACCCACAAGCCGCAAGCGGTCTGCTAAACGTAACAGGCACCCGGGTATTGAGCGATCAGAAGATCGACGAGCAAGCCCGCTTACACTCCTGTGAATCCAACCAGTAACACTTACCGTATGGTCCGGTCTGTTCGTCTGATATGTCGCATATCTCGCCTTAGGGTGGTAAACGTCAGACCCCAATAGCTCGATAAGTCATGCCGACGTAGGGTCCATAACATTCGTGAAACTACTGATAACACTTACCAGTATATCACTGCAACCCTGGCCAGGGATTTCCTGTTATGGCCAGTCGAGCATAGCACAACATCAACCCCCAATACCGGGAGAGACGAATCCCCTCCTATCGCTCATTGCCTCCATGTGAATCGGGACTGTACCCAAAAACCACCTGTTTGCACAACTCAGTAGAGCCGTGGTAGTGTGGAAATCAAAGCACAGTGGGAGACACACAAGACTCTATGACGATCTCGGGTCAACAGACTAAGCTGTACCAGTGTCACCAGAGAACTGCCATCTGACGTGAGGTATAATACCATCTGGGAGTTCTCGGCGAGTCCGTTCAGTGTACCCAGTCTCCACTGAGCACCCGCATACCATCTTCGATGTCAAACACCAATGGATATGGGATCATCCATCGCCCATCGCATGGGTCGAGAAGATATGCGCTAGTCTACTCTGGAATATCGATGCCCCGTCTCGATATTCCCTCGACTAGGAACATTTCAAGGATGTACTCTTGGACTACCCAGGCCCCACTAGTATGATCTATATCATAGTCCTGGAAGTCGAGTACACATCCTATGGGCTTTATCAACATGTAATCAGAGAGACAGAAAGTATACATGTTAAGATAAAGAGCAACCAGATAGCGTACTATCATGTCGAGCAAGAAAGTCCTACCTATATATGTCCCAGCATCCACTACAATATACATCCAATGTACAGTAATGGCCTCTAGGGCATACATATAACTAACAAGAGTAGTCCCGGCAGGCTGCTTCGTGCATCTTTTGATAGAGATACCACTGTAGTTGGCGTGCGAACCCTTTGCTGATAAGTGGGTTTTTGTGCGGTATCTGTTTATTTTTCCAGTTGTATACATCATTGTATCTAGTATTCTCCATCTACTACTTATGTATTGACTTAGAGACCAGTTGTGAGGACGATGTATATTATTTTTTACTCTGGTATCGAGCTCGTCGTGAGCCGAATTTATTTATGCAGTTTTATATTTCATGTTGTCTTCATTTATGTTTACTTATTCTTCGCTACGGCGTCGTATATCATTATTGTGGTGATTGTTTCCGCCGTTGGGCGTGATTGCTCCCGTTTAGGATGCTTATTTCTTATTGTATATCATTTTACTCATATATTGCCTTGTATCCGATTTCGGGGCTAGTTTTTACAAGGGAAATGCTGCCAAAATTTTTAAGATTATAACTTGAACTTTAAAGAATTTTACTAAATTACATAAGGTTTTCTAAACGTTTTAACAAATGTTTATATTAAATGTTTTTAACACTCAATACTTTTAATGGTTTTGATTTCTGGGTTCGGCTTACTTAGTCGCGTTACTCCTGTAGAAGTTACGTGGTTAAGTGCCGGTCACGGGCCGAACTTTGGGTCGTGACATTCCACTCCATATCTCATATGGTGTGGTAGGTACCGATTTAGATGGAACTTGATTCAATAGGTATGCTGCTGTTTTAAGCGCATAACCCCAAAAGGAAATAGGTAACTCAGCGGTGCTCATCATAGAGCGCACCATATCCAATAGGGTGCGATTCTTCCGCTCCGATACACCGTTGTGTTGTGGTGTATATGGAGGAGTAAGCTGAGAGGGAATCCCATTCTCTTTTATATAGTCATGGAATTCCTTGCTCAAGTATTCTCCTCCCCGATCAGATCGAAGGATTTTAATACTTTTACCCGTCTGGTTCTCAACTTCAAGCTTATATTCTTTGAATTTCTCAAAAGCTTCAGACTTGTGTTCCAATAGGAACACATGACCGAATCTTGAGAGTCACCAGTGAATGTAATGAAGTATGAGGAACCATTCCAGGCATGTGTAGACATGGTACCACATACATCACTATGTATCAGTCCTAAGAGTTCCGTAACTCTTTCTCCGTGTCAAGTAAACGGAGTTTTGGTCATCATACTTTTAAAACATGACTGGAAAGTTTCATAAGATGAATGTTCGAACGGATTCAAATATCAATCTCTATGTAACTTAGCTAGTCGTGTCGTATTGATATGACCTAATCTACAATGCCATAAGAAGGATTCGTTCATTTCTGAACTTTTCCTCTTGTGTGTGTTCTGTACGTTAAAAACTGTGTTTTGATTCAGAACGTATAATCCGTTACATAACGCACCAAACCCAATCAACACTTGATTTAGGTAAATGTTCATAACATTATTCTCTACTACAAAGTTATATCTTTCTTTATCTAATAAAGAAATTGATATTAAATTGCATATCATAGAGGGTACGTAATAACAGTCGTTCAGGATCAATGTATTCCCAGTTGGCAATCCAAGGTGATATTCACCAACTGCTTTGGCTGCAACACTTGCACCATTTCCTACTTTAGAGAATGATCACATTTTCCCAGTTCTCTACCTTTCTTTAGCCCATGCAAAAACTTGCATATGTGGGATCCCGATCCGGTATCTAATACCCAGGACGTAGAGTGTACTGAGAAACAGTTCTCTATAACCAACACACCCGAAGAAGATACATCAACATGCTTATTCTTCGTTTGGGTGGCATGGGAATCCAGATATGTTCCTATTTCCTGCTCGGACGTATAACACTTATAATTTGGAGCGGAACCAACTTTCCCCTGCTCAGAATAACAAGCTGGTTTGGTCAATACATCCATATTATTATCTTGATTAAGGCGTGGCATTGGTTGCTGCCTGGAGAGAGAGAAGGAAACACGTTAGCGTGCGCTCTTTGCAAGATTAGATTGGTTATTATCTTATCTAATCAGGACGGCTCCAACTGGTTTTATCAAATGTTCCTTCAAACCGTAAAAGGTAAGACTAGCCGGGATTAATTACACCTTACAAGTTCGCCAATCTTTCAGCCAGGCCAGTGCCGGTACTTTGAGGGAGGTTCCCCGTGCTTTCGCATGGACCTAATTAAAATAAACCTCGTTCTCCCAGGGGTGTGACCCCGTTAACACTTTTCTAGACACCTACTTGATTGGCTAATTGTGATGTGTAAAACTCTCCCAGGATTAACTCTTACTCGAAGTGGGTATCGGGATCCAACTATCTCATAGAAGTTATGCAATCTCATTGCAAATTTCAACACTTGAAATTCCCGATATAATATTTTCCCCTAGCAACTTATGACCTTAATATAGTCAACAAATCATAAGCGCTAGCAAATTTCAACCCATCATTCCCTGATTGAATTAAACCTACCCGTACGACCCTTAACATAGTCAACAAAGTCGCATGACTACCCTAATCCAACGCATCTCATGCTTTAGCAGATAAGCACAAATTAGCTACCGCACACTACGACTTAACATAGACAACAAACGTAGCAAGCATACTAAGTAGTACCTGATCAGTCGAAAATATTGCATTCTTAACACATCAATTTCCCTACTCTTTCTAATCATCTAAAGGTGTTTGGTATAAATATAGCACATATTAGCAATTCGTCTGCAAGATATCAAAGAACATGTGTTATACAGTATAACCGGCATTACAAGGGAAATTGTGTGTTTAGTACTCCACACATGATCTTTGTATATTTAAACACTTGTCTCGAGATTGTGTGCAGGAAATTCTCCAGGTTAAAGAGCCGGAATCACAAAAGTGCTGATAAATTGCAGCAAGTCCAAGAATTGAGATCTGGCAGTAAACTAGAAAGAACTATAAGATTCCAGACATCAGGAAACAACCTGAAAGCCAACACCAGAATACCCTGATGATTTGAGGCACTGAGTCCACTATATGGCCGCGGATCCGCGGCCGAGTGAGGCCGATCCACCGCGGATCCGCGGCTGATCTAACTCGTCGATGGTAGGAACTTTTCCCGAGGCTTCTCTCTTAACGGTCAAACTTCTTCAAGACGCTTCAAAATCCCTAGAAATCTCCAGAAGCTTCTCTACAACAGCCAATCTTCTAATGTAACCTTGGTACCTACCTAGCTTCCTATGCAAGCCTCATAATAACCAAGCTTCTAGGAGAAGATAAAGGAAGAACTATAAAAGGGGACCCGGGGCTTCATTACAAAGGTTGTTGTTGATTAGTTCATTAATTGAGTTGTTGAATATTGAGCCAAATTTGCACACGTTGAGTGACACAACTTGTAACTCAAAACCCTAGCCCAAATCCAATTCCAAAGCCAAGTCAAGATCCATCGAGAAGCGTCTCAAGCAAGCCTTCAACGAGCCTTTGAAGCAACGCCGATCTTCATCCGAGCAGGAGATCCACTAAGATCCGCGACTCAAGAAGATCGATGTGAAACTAATTTTGGCGGATGTAGTTACCTCATCAAATCTTGTAATCTTTGAGTGAATTGTACCTAATCGTCGATTAATAAAGGTGAAAATTATAAATCTTGCTTTTCTTTACATTCTTGCGTTATGAAAAGTTACAGATTCTTGATTCTTTCCTTTTTCATGATGTTTGAGTGAAATCTCCGCTTGTACCTGAATCGAGAGAATAAGTAGATGATGATGATGAAATTCTTGAACGATTCTTAAGTCTTATGAGTATTGTAAAATTTAGGAAATCGAATCATCGAAGTCCTAATTTGAGAGAGATCTCTTTCTTGAATGATTTCGCTCCAAATTAGAGATCAACGATCGGTGAATTCATTTGCTAGAGGCTAGAATTTGAATAATAATCAATGAAAGGACAAGGGATGGTGAAGGAGAAACCCTTGTTTCTTCAATAGATCCCTAAACCTCATTGATCGTCATCGATCTAGCAACAAATCCTCAATAGATAAGAATTTGTAATCATTAATATTCATCATCACTATCAATTTGATCGATTCCTATAAGCTATTCTTCATTATCTTTTGATAAATCAAATTGATTTGGACATCTTCTTAATTCTTGATATATTTTCTTTATGTTTCTTAAAATCAAATCTCATAAATCTTGAATCATTTTCTTTACTATTTTCTTTTCAATTCATCTAAAACAAGATCGATCAAAACACACATCTCGGTGGACGATCCGTATTCATTAACGCGCTACATCGACACCGTTAATTGATTAAGGTATAAATTTCTTTGGTTGTGAAACATTTCCAAATACACACGAAGAAGGTCAATCAAATGGCGCCGCTGCCGGGGATGTGTGTTAATTTGTTCGGTTTTGTTATTTGAGTTGAAGATTTATTATTCCATCAGAATTTTTTAGATCAAAATCGCATCAAGCGCTTAACGATTAGTTGTGAATTTTTGCGAGGGAATCTGGAATCATTGTAGCAGTGTAACCAAGATTCAGAGAAGTTCTGCAAATTCCAGAGGAGTCAAAGAAGCTACAAATTTTTTTTGTAACCCTAGTCCCCATATTGAACCGCGGATCCACGGCGAATGGTGCGTTTTTGCGGCGGTTCCACCGCCGTTTAGGCGTTTCAATGATTCATGTTTCTGTGGTATACTCTCTGTTCTCTCTTCTTCTCTCTGATCTTATCCAATAACCATTTTCTGCAGGATTCTTTGCAAAATTCGCAGCGCCGCTAAAATAAAAATTTGTTGCGTGTTTTGATCTTGGTTGTTTGCATATTTTAATACGGAAATTAAGGGGCACGACCAAATTCAGATTAGGTAGGGATTTCATTACCCTTCCTAAGCCCCAGAAATCACAAAACGAGCATCCGCATTATCCTTCATTAACTAAAAAAATATCTAGACAAGACTCTAAGGACCGTCGTGCTCAATTAGGACAGAAGAAGGTTGTGGGTAATCTATTGCTTATCCGTGTTTCTTTTGTGGTGTCTAAGGCAAGTGTGTCTAAGGCAAGTGGTTACTTAATTAGGCCCACTACTTACGTAGTGGAGAACCCCCCATTTACCTGGCACTTACCTAGCCACAAAAAGGGTAAAGAGGCAGTAGAGGATTTATACTGCGATTTTTCTTCTGGAAGTTTAGGAGCGGTCTAGAGACTTGACCAAGCTAACCATTAGATATAGGGTTTCTTGTGCATGTTTGTGTGAATTTTCATAAATCCATCGTTTTTCAAAACAAACCAATTATTTTATCCCCTTTTTACCATTTTTCCCCTCTTCTCTTCTTATAATGGGTGACCCAAACAGACGAATTCTTGCCGAGCTTTGCTGTCCACAACCAGACATTTCTTGTTTTCGTAATCACTTCGGTATACCATCCCCATGTTTTTAAGAGATCGGATAGCGCAAGCGGATAGAAACAGTTGGACACCACAATCCAGGTCTTATCAACCGTATCCTAATTATACATCCGTTTCAGTTGATACTCCGAGTGAGGATGCCCCTAGACGCATGTCCATTGCTGAGCATATAGCTAGGGCTAAAGGCCAAAGTTTCAATCCAGACCAATATCAACCATCACCTCCACTTTCTAAAGAAGAATTTCATAATCGGTTTGTGTAGGGTTCCTATCGACGGCAGCAAGTTTTCGGGAGGTATCGTCCATGCCATTTTCAAAAATTTGCCGTTAAAAGGAACTCTAAATTAGAATCGTTAATTAGAATATAATACGGAAACTTAGTAAACCATTTACTATCTAAGTGAAAAAGGAAATACAACCTTTGTAGATTGGTCCTTCACTTCATAAGATCCTTGTAGTAGTCCCTTCGCTGCGATCGTCGAACTCCCGGACTCTTGCATGGTTTCACGTAGAGAAATGAGCGATCTTACTTGAAGTCTTCGAGGCCGAAGATGATCTACGTCGAGGGAATACTAGCTCAAGCTTCTACTTCACTAACTAGAGTATTAGTGAAGCAAACACCCTAAACTAAAGTGCTAGTCTAGTAGAGGATGATGAAATAGGAAGTGGGCTCACTTTAGAATTTCTTTTCTCACTTTACTTTCTCACTTAATCAAAACCCTAGCAAGCTTTTTGAGCTTGAGGAAGAAGATGAACTAAAATGAGATGATAATAATGATCAAGTGAGAGAGTGAACCATGGTGAGTGTGTATCATATACTAACTCATGTAGAGACATAACCATGGCTAATTCAAATGGTTGGGTTAATAAATATCTATAGTAAAACAAACCTAGTGGACTTAGTCAATGCATCCACAAGCTTCTACTAGCTTCATGCATTATGCTAATTATCCACTAATTTTAAAATTACTTTAAATATCAAAAACCAACATCATAATTAGCATGGTGTAAGTCTCATACACCCATGTAGTGTGTATGAACAACCATGATACAAAACTATGCACAATTTAATATATATCTCATATATAATAAATGTGCACATGTGAGAAAAAATGCTTAAGTGAGCAAATGTTAGTTAATGTAAATTACTATATCAAATATACAATTATACATTAAATTATTAAATCAACACTTGATTTAATAATCCGGCTATATCACATATAACCGACTAACATCCGATGTATCGAATCAACACTTGATTCGAAAACCCGGCTATATCACATATAACCGACCGATACAAAAGTCATGAGAATAGAATACGGTATCACATATGCGCATCATTCTCGGTCCAGCACATATCACATACGTGCTCCTATTTCGTTTTTCCTGAGCCAGTAAAACCTCTATGTAGGACTCTGAAGACTCGTCAATACGCCGGCAGTAGGTGATGATCACATCAAGTACCCACAAGCTGTCCGCGCTACTAGTTGTACGTAATGGCTACCCGGATATTGAGCGATCAGTAGATCAGCAAGCAAGCCCGCTCCAACTCCTGCAAAAGCCTGACGGTAGCACTTGCCGTACAGTCCGGTCTCCTCGTCTGATATGTCGCATATCAAGTCTAGGGGTGGTAATTGTCAGACCCCAATAACCAATAAGTCATGCCGATGTGAAGCTCATAAATGGTCAAGAAACTACTAGTAACACTTACCAGTAAATCTCTAAATCGGCCTTGGCCAAGGACTTCCCTGTTATGGCCAATCGAGCACAGCACAACATCAACTCCCAATACCGGGAGAGACGAAACCACTCCTATCGCTAATTGCCTCCATGTGACTCGGGTCTGTACCCAAAAAACCACCGTTTTGCATGCCCTCTTGGATGTGGTACGGTGGAAATCAAAGCACATTGGGAATCACACAAGACTCTATGACGGTCTCTAGTCTACAGACTAACTTGTACAAGTGTATAATACCATCTGGGAGTTCTCGGTGAGTGCGTTCAGTGTACCCAGTCTCCACTGAGTACCCGTATACCATCTCTGTTGTCAAACACCAATGGATATGGGATCATCCATCGCCCATCTCATTGGTCGAGAAGCGTATAGGCTAGTCTACTCTGGTATATCGATGCCCTGTCTCGATACACCCATGACTAAGAACATTAAAGGATGAACTTATGGAATACCATGGTCCCACTAGTATGATCTACATCATTGTCCTGGTAGTAAAGTACACATCCTAAGGGCTTTAACAACATGTAACCATAAGACAGTATCAAGAGACAAGTATACATGTTAAGATAACGAGAAACTAAATAGCATACTATCATATTGAGCAAGAAAGTCCTCTCTATATATGTCCAAGTATCCAATATAATATACATTATATGTACAATACTGGCTTCTACGGCATACATACAACTAATAATCTCCCACTTGCACTAGGGCCAGCTGTTGTAGTATCACATACCAAGCATCCCGTAGAGTCTCTCGAACTATATCTGGGGGATGGCCTTCGTGAGTGGATCCGCTGTGTTTTTCTTCCTGTCAACCCTCCTGACCTCGATCTCCCGGAGATCAACTATCTCCTGAATCAGGTGATACTTCCTCAGAATATGCTTGGATCGCTGATGGGACCTGGGTTCCTTGGCCAAAGCCACCGCTCCATTGTTATCACAATACAAAGGTATTGGATCCTTAATGGACGGAACCACCCCAAGTTCAGTTATGAACTTCTTGATCCAGAGAGCCTCTTTGGCAGCATCATTGCCAGCAATGTATTCAACCTCCATCGTCGAGTCTACCACGGTTTCCTGCAAGGAAATCTTCCAGTATACCGCCCCTCCGTAAAGGGTGAAGACAAATCTCGTGTGTGGCTTAGAGTCGTCCTTATCACTCTGGAAACTCGAATCGGTAAAGGACTCCACTTGGAGTTCTCCGTTACACTACACAAAGATCATCTCTTTAGTCTTTCGTAAGTACTTAAGAATGCTCTTCACAGCTGTCCAGTGACTCTCTCCAGGATCTGCTTGATACCTACTCACTACACTTAGTGAGTGTGCTGCATCGGGTCTGGTACATAGCATCGCGTACATGATAGAGCCTACTGCCGAAGCATAGGGTATCTCTTGCTTGCTAGCTCTCTGTAAATCAGTCTTAGGAGACATCTCTTTGGAGAGATTAAGCCCAGAGATCGTGGGTACAAACCCACGGTTGGATTCTTCCATACTAATCCTCTTTAGTATGGTGTCGATGTACCTAGATTGGGACAATCCCAGTATCCGTTTAGATCTATCTCTATAGATCTTAATCCCTAAGATGTAGGAGGCATCCCCTATATCTTTCATTGAGAATCTTTGTGATAAGAAGAGCTTGACCGATTGCAGCATAGGAATGCCATTTCCTATCAAGAGTATATAGTCCACGTACAATACGAGGAAGACAACCTTTCTCTCTGCAACCTTCTTGTATATACAAGGTTCATCTACGTTTTTGACGAAATCAAACTCTTTGATAACTACGTCAAAGCAGATGTTCCAACTTCGCGATGCTTGGTTTAATCCATAAATGGATTTAAGAAGCTTGCACACCTTCTCGCTACTCCCACTAGCTACGAAGCCCTCCGACTGAGTCATGTACATGCGCTCTTCTAAATCACCATTTAGAAAGGCGGTCTTAACATCCATTTGCCAGATTTCGTAGTCATGATATGTAGCGATGGCAAGCATGATCCGGATGGATTTAAGCATAGCCACTGGAGAAAAGGTTTCGTCATAATCCACACTTGGTCATTGACGATAACCCTTTGCGACAAGTTTATCTTTGAAAGTCTCCACTTTCCCATCAGCACCAAGTATTTTCTGGAAGATGCACTTGCTCCCAAAGGGTTTTACCCCTTCAGGATCATCTTCCAAAGTCCATACTTTGTTGGTGTACATGGATTCCATCTCGGACCGCATTGCATCCAACCATTTCACTGAGTCACCACTCGTGATGGCCTGCTCGAAGCTAGTTGGGTCATCATCCTCCATGATTCAATCTTCGCTCCCACCATCCATGAGAAAACCGTAGTATCTCTTAGGTGGGTGAGGAACCCTACTAGATCGGCGAAGTGGCTGGGGTTCATCGGGAACTACCGAATCCTCCAGTTCTACCAAATCTTCTGTTGTGGTTTGAATAGCTGGAATCTCCTCCAGTTCTACCTCCTTGCTACTAATCTCTTTTTGAAAAAATTCCTTTTCTAAAAAGGTGGCGTGTTGAGCAACAAACACCTTCTGTTCCTCACTGTGGTAGAAGATATACCCTCGCGAATGCTTGAGATATCCAACAAACTTGCACAAAACAGAGCTTGCCTCGAGTTTGTCTGATTTTTGTCTTTTGACATAGACCGGGCAACCCCATATCTTAATAAAATTAAGATATGGTCTCTTCCCCTCCCATAACTCATATAGGGTAGTAGGCACGGATTTGGTAGGAACACTATTCAGTAGGTATGTCGCTGTCTCCAGTGCATACCCCCAGAAGGAAATAGGTAATTCAGCTATGCTCATCATAGAGAGCACCATATCTAATAGGGTACGGTTCCTCCGTTCCTATACACCGTTGTGCTGTAGTGTATATGGAGGAGTTAGCTAAGAGAGAATCCCATTCTCTTTTAGGAAGTCCAGGAATTCATTGCTCAAGTATTCACCTCCTCGATCAGATCGTAGGATTTTAATACTTTTCCCGGTTTGGTTCTCGACTTCTTGTTTATATTCTCTAAATTTCTTAACAGTTTCTGATTTGTGTATCATCAGGAACACATATCCGAATCTAGAGAGATCGTCAGTGAATGTAATGAAGTACGAAGAACCATCCCTGGCATGTGTAGACATGGGACTGCATACATCACTATGTATTAGTCCCAAGAGTTCAGTAACTCTTTTTCCGTGTCCCGTAAACGGAGTTTTGGTTATCTTGCCTTTGAGACATGATTGGCAAGTGTCATAAGATGAAAATTCCAACGGATTCAAATATCCATCCTTATGCAACTTAGCTAGCCGTGTCGCATTGATATGACCTAGTCTACAATGCCACAAGAAGGATTCATTCAGTTCTGAACACTTCCTCTTGTGTGTGTTTGTTATGCTCAGAACTGTTGATTGATTTAGAACATAAATGCCATTGCACAACGTGCCTGATCCAACCAGCTTTTGGTTCAGAAAAATGTTCATAACATTATCCTGTAATACAAAATTATATCCCTCTTTACTTAATAAAGAAACCGATATAATGTTTCATATCAGGTTCGGCATGTAGCATTCGTATAGAATCAATGTATTACCAGTTGGTAATACAAGGTGATATTCCCCGACGGTTTTAGCTGCAACAATTGCACCATTTCCAACCCTTATGTCTTTATCACCTTCTCCAAGTTCTCTACCTTTTCTCAGCCCATGTAACTGATTATATATATGGGATCCTGACCCGGTATCTAATACCAAGACGTAGAGCAAATGGTGAAACAGTTCTCTGTAACGAACACACCCGAAGAAAATGCATCAACATGTACTTTCTTCATTCGGGTGGCATGGGAATCCTGATATTTCCCTATATCCTGTTCTTCCTTATAACTTTTATAAGAAAGAACGGAACCAACGTTCCCCAACACAGTATAACATGCGGGTTCGGTCAATACAACCATATTATTTTCTTGATTAAGCCATGATATGGTCGTTGTCTGGAGAAAGAGAGTAGAAAACACTTTAGCGTATGCTCTTGCAAGATCAGATTAGTTATTATTTTATCTAATCAGGATGGCTCCCACCATTTCTATCAAATCTTCTTTCAAACCCTAAAAGGAAAGACTAGCCGGGATTAATTACACCTCACAATTTCGCCAATCTTTCACCCAGGCTAGTGCCGGTACTTTGAGGGAGGTTCCCCGTGCTTTTGCACGGACCTAATTAAAATAAACCTCGTTTTCCTAGAGGCATAACCCCGTTGACACCTTTCTAGACACCTACTTGATCGACTAATTGTCCTTTGTAAAATTCTCCCAGGAGTAACAAATACTCGTTGTGGGTATCGGGATCCAACTATCTCATAGAAGGTATGCAATCTCATTACAAATTGCAACACTTGAAATTCCCGATAATGTTTTGCCCCAAGCATCCCATTACCTTGACGGAGGTCATCAAACCATAGGGTGCAAGTCAAGTTCAACCCGTCATTTCTTGATTGAATCAAACCCACCCGCACGACCCTTGACGGAGTTCAACAAGGTCGTACGACTACTCTAATCCAATCTGCATCATATGCATAAGCAGATAAATACTAGTTAGCTACCGTACACTACGCCTTGACGGAGGTCAACAAACGTAGCACGAATACTAAGTAGGACTTATCTGAAATTACGGAGGGCTACGACAGGTTTTTCAAAAAACCTATTGCGTATTGAACTTGATATCGTTGTAGAAACAAGTGAATTATGAAAATGAGTGTTTTTGAGGATTTCACTAGTTTTGCTAAAGAGGTCATTCCCGGTGCAGGGATCTCGGCTCTTTCCTCATCGAATAAGGTGCGGGATATATCATATATATCACTATGCAAAGCAAAACTCCAAAAGCAATAAAAGACAAACCGGGTGTTGTAGCATCTGCCAGTTTTGCTAAAGAGGTCATTCCCGGTGAAGGGATCACGGCTCTTTCCTCATCGAATAAGGTGCGGGATATATCATATATATCACTATGCAAAGAAAAAACTATAGCTACCCTTTTTGAAAAATTTGATTCTACAACATCTTTTAGGTTTCTTTTCTTTCATTAATCATATTAATGAAGTCCCATCATTTAATTCACCTAAACATCACAGATAAATACGACGTATACTTATGCCATCCGCATTCGCCTTGATGTCCCGTTATGCACCGTTAGGTTAGGTAACTAACGGCATAGCGGGGCAGGGCTAGAGCGGGTGTAAAACATAAGTAACGTCTATATATTATATCATATATACTATATACAGTATCCATCTCAACATATCAAATGATCACATCACATATATCGCAGCAGAAGAAACATATGATATAATGGATATACTAGGAGGTCCGTGTTTTATTTTGAGCCTCTATAAAACACGGACTCCACGGTCGCGATGAATAGCTAAGCCCACACCCCTAGACCCCTACGAGAGCGGCAAGCAACCCTACCAATTCTAGAGTTAGGAGACCCGGACCCGACTCCTCGAGTTGGTCACCCACTGGACTCTAGAACACGGTTACTTGTGCTGTCCTCCTTGGGTCTATCCTAGTGCGGAAAAGTAAATAATATGCATCAATGGTGACTTCAACCTCAACCCGGAAGTGCCCCAATAAAAGAATATTACATACATTTAGTTTTACATGAATGAAAATAAGAACTCTCATCTCACATAAAACCCCCGGCTATTCAAAACACGACGATCCAATATAACATATCCAACATCACAGAACATCACATGTCATGTCATCATAGTGAAAAGCCTAGACGATGTTAAACATTCCAATTGAATCAACGAACACCCAAGATAACCCAAAAAGCTCAACACTTGAGCGTAGTTTAAAGTTATTCAGCACACGCCTCAGTACCAATGAACGAGCCGTAGAAGGGCCAAACCAACGCCTCACATGTGGCACCGCTGAACCACCACAAACCTGAGGGTTCAGTGGCGGTTCTGATGGTCACATAATCGAGATAAGGTTTTGTTCTTCTAGAGGGACCATCGCATAACATGCAAGATCTTTGAAAGCTTTTTAACTACGGGAAAAATCCAACACTTGGAAATTTTCCCGGCAAGGGTTAAAGCGGGTATTTGACATCCGATTGAACTTTTTAACAACGTCTAAAGTATCCTGAAAGCAGTTAAAATTACGACTACGAAACACTCCGAGTTGTCTTTGCAATGAGTAAATCATCATATGAAAAAGTAGCAAAAATAAACAACACCTGAAACCCCAAATCCCAGAGGCCAGAGCAAGAAAAAAATTTGGGACCCAGGGGACATGCCTAGGCCGGCCTCCTCGGTTTTGGAGCCCATGTTGTTGGATATAGGGCCCTCAGAGTCAATTATAGGATCACAGGCACGTGATTGCAATGATTGAGGGAGGACCTATACCGGTAGGAAAGTCTTACTCAAGATGATAATATGCTATCTGGTTTATCTTTATCATTGTGTAATGTTTCAGGTGACCTTACAGGTCACTATTGCATGTTGATAGAGCCTTTAGGATTCTTGCTTGACTACCAGCAGTATGATGGCGATCATATACGTGGGAGCTGTGGTCTATAAACACATTCTTAAAAGGTCCCTAGTCGTGGGAGTTTCGAGACTGGGCATCGATACTCCATTACTAGACTAGTATATACAGTCAAGACCCCGACGAGGTGCTCATTGGGTTATGAGTACACCGGACAGGACTCGCCGGGAATATGCTAGTTGGTATTATACCTGACGTCAGATAGCAGTTCCCTGGTGACATGTGTACAGGTTAGTTCATCGACCCGAGCTCGTCATTTGTCTCATGTGAGTTCTCACTGTGCTTTGATTACTACCCTACCACGGCTCAAAGGAGGCGTGCAAACAGGTTTTAGTTGGGTACAGTCCCGAGCCACATGGAGGCAGTGAGCGGATCGGCAGGGGTTTCGTCTCTCCCGGTATTGGGGGTGAGATCGCGCTGTGTCTAGGAGAGCCATTACACGATGTCCTTGGCCAAGGTAGGAGATTTACTGGTAGGTATTCCAGTAGTATCTCAGGGTGTTCTGGGCTACACTCCGACACGACTTGTACCGCTTTTGGGGGTCTGACTTTTACCAACCCCCTAGGCCCGCCATGCGATACTCATAGACGAACGGACCGGACTGTACGGATATTGTCACTGACAGGCTCAGTAGGGTGTCAGGATGAGTTCGATCATCGACCTCCCTTTTGGTCGATACCTGGTAGCCCGTTACGTACAGCTAGTACCACTGACGTGCTGGTGGTTAAATCCACAGCCAATGTATTGACGAGTCTTTAGAGTCCCCCACAGACTGTTTCTCAAGTTTCGGGCGAAACGTTGTAGAGGCCTATGATATATGGTAGGGTCCGATCATATACGTGCAGTAGTACACGGATCATGATCGGGCGATCATACCAGTGGGCTTTGGTTTAAGCCGGATCCTAGTATTAAATTTGTTGGATTACTTTAGTCTCATCTCATCCGCATTCAGTCGGAATGCGGATGCAGGTATGTATATAGATGTGAGGGGTATCCTTGTGATCCATCACGAGTTTACTTTAGATGTGGCCGTATCTTTTTATTATTGTAAACATTTGGGATATTTTTTACAAATGGAAATTATGAGCTAGAAATCCTCATGAGGCGCATTTATTGAGACATGCAACCTAGTGACTCATGGTCTCTTTTATTGTGCATGTGTCACATTATATGATTGATATATGTGATGAAATGATAAGAGGAGAGAGAAGGGAAGCCATGTGATGGAGGGTTAGCTCTTTTATTTTTCATTCTTGCTCTCATTCTTATCATCTCAACACAAAAAGAAAAGAAGAAAAAAGTTCTTCTTCTTCCTCTTCTTTCTTGAGCTCACCATTTCCATTGATTGCTTCATCTTCAACCTCTATCCATGCCATGGATGTAGGAGACAAAGTTGTCACACACATTCTCTACGTCGCCTTGGACACGTCGGCTAGCAAACTTCGTGCTCGAGTTGCTTCGGATGAAGCGGGAGCCCGTAAAAAGACTCGAAGATGTAGTGCCCTTTCCGACGAGGCGATCGAGACCGGAGATGGCCCGAGGAGTTTTGGATGGTGGCCAAAGACCGAAGGACACGGATCGATCGGTATAGCTTTCCAACCCTTTCTCTAGTTGCTAGTTGTAGGTTAATGGTTCGATCCGGGTAAAGGTTAAGGCAGCGCCAAGTTTTTGAAAAGTTTTATTTCCGCATTTTGGCCTCAGATTGACGGCCGGGCCGCCGCCATAACCTTACATGGTATCAGAGCCATGCCATTAACCTTTACTAGCTTGCTCTAACGTGTTTAGAACTTCGATCGAACGAAATTTTCCAAAACTGCATTTCCAATTCTGAAGTTTTTGTCGAATTTTTTTTATCATCAAAAAATTATTTTGAGTATGTCAGAAAATCAAGCAGGCTTTTCTTAGAACACTGCAGAAAATTTATAACATGGGCTCACTGTAGCGCCGCGGAACCGTGGCCGTACCTCATTTTGGTCGCGGTTCCGCCGCCGTACTGTAGCTACACTGCACCATTTTTCCTACAGTGCTCTCTGACTTGGAAATGGGGTTTCTGGAATGTTTATTTTTGGACTAGATTATTTTGAGTGCTGCAGTTGTACTTGGGGCCCACTTCGGGAAATTTTGTCGATCGAAAATTTTAAACATGTTAGTTCACAGTGCTTACTTTATATCTGTGACCGTGAATGTCATTTGATCGGTAAATCTTGTCTAATTTCTATAGCCCTTTTAGACGGATTTACGAACGCAACATTCACGTTGATATTCTGTGTTGTGCTGTGATGTTGCGGATTTGTCGTGGTAGATGTCCTGGATGCAATGGTAGTACAGTTTGGTTGTATTTGTACATTTGATATTGCAGGGCGAGCGTCCGACATGTGGACTGCCGTCACTGCCTGTTTGTATATTATTCTTTTGGGGCACGACTGGTCTGTGGTCGATGTACCCGTTGTATATATTTTTCTTTCTGTACTAGGATTACCCCATGGAGGGGTGCACGGGTAGTCGGGTTCTAGAGGGCAACGGGCCCGCATCTCATGGCTTTGAGACGGAGGGGGCTTTATTCTAGAATTGGCGGGCTATTCACCGCACTCGTAGGGGGTATAGGTTGACCCAAGGAGTAGTGCTCAAGTTACCAGATTCCGTGAAGTGCTGGGTGGTCCATTCACTTTGTTGAAGGGGGCTGCCTCGCTTCCGGTTTTGGCGGGTAACTTTCTGCACCCGTAAGGGTCTAGGATTTCATTGCACAGGCTATCCAAACGACCAGGGGAACGTCGGGTTTCAGTTGCGGCTCTATGAAACCCGGGGATCCCAGATTATCTGTATTGTTCTGTGATGCTTATTACATTTCTGTGATGTTGCATTTTATCACGCCTTGAGCGATTATTATATATTGATATATATACTAGTAGATGTTGTATATGTTTTACACCCGCACTAGTCCAGTCCCCGCTCTGTTGTTAGTTAAGTAACCTAACGGTTGATGACGGGACCCAGTGGCGAATGAGGATGGCATATACGTACATCATATTTTCGTTCTTTTGTGGTTTGATTAATTGATGGGACTGCATTGATTCGGATTAATGCAAGCTAAACAAACCTATTCTGATGTTCTTGGAACATTTTTCAAAAAAAGGCTGTTATTGCAAGGACGTTCTCTTTTGTTTTGCACACTGGTATTCGGTTATGAATATCCAACACCTCAGTCGACGAGGCAAGGGCCGAGATCCCTTCACCGGGAGTGACCCATTGGACAGAAGTTTGCGTCAGGGTAATAACTTCACTATAGCCGATTGTCTTTTTGCTTTGCATCGTGGTATTCAGTTGGAATATCCTGCTCCTCATTCTACGGGGAAAGAGCCGAGATCCCTTCACCGGGAGTGACCTCTTTATCAATGGTTTTCGCCACTATATTTTTATAAAAAACTATCAGGTTCCTTCAATGATATCAAGTTCATTACATTAAAGGTTTTTCGCCAAAAACCATTCGTAGCCCTCCGTCATTTTAGAAAGGCAGCACTTAGTATTCATGTTATGTATGTTGGCCTTCGTCAAGGCATAGTGTATGGTAGCTATTTTTTACTTTTCTGCAGCATAAATAGATGCGTTGGTTTGGGACAGTCGTACTACTATTTTGGCCTTCGTCAAGGGTATGTACGAGTGGGTTCAAATTAACCTGGATAATGACGGGTAGAACTTGACATGTGACTTATGATATGTTGGCCTTCGTCAAGGTCATAAGAGCATGGGGTAAAAATCACATCGGGAGTTTCTAAAGAAACTGAAACTTGCCAGATATGCGCATACCTTCTGGAGTGTGATAACGTGAGTCGATTCCATCACGTTATCATTCGATGATAGTTGGATCCCGATTCCTACTGATGAGTTGGTTTACTCCTCGGGTGATCCCGACTAATTCTTCTTTCAGGTTTGGAGGAGAATTTGACGATACAGTGGGAGGTTTCCTGATTAAATAAATTGATAACCATTCTGATCTAGGTTAGAGTGCACGCTGAGTGTTTCTTTTCTCTTCTCTTTGGCAGCGACCATGACCCGACCCTAGACTATGACTCAGTGACCAAGTTAATCGAACCTTCTTAAAACATTGGCTTTTGGATTGTCTGAGTTGCATACCTCATTGCCACTCCTTCTTTTACCCTTTTCTCCAGAACACCCCGTATTACTACGAACATCCACTTCCATTGGATAAAACCATCGTATGGTTATATACGAACTCGAAGGAACTTGTTCCAGATTCGAGGATGGTTTCTGGTTCTGGAGAAATGAATAGGACTATTCAGTTGTATTTTCCTTTTACCTTCTCTCAGGTTGTGAGTGCTCCTTGGATTAGGACAGTACACCTATTACGCTTATTAGATAGTCTTCTTCCAAACGACAAGCAGGTGCCGAGCGGTAGGGAATGAAGAAAACCAATTGTCACGTCCCAAAAGTACGGAACATGACCGGCACTTAGAATACGAACGTCTCAAGGCGTACGTATGCTAAGTAAGCCGAACCCAGAAATCCAAACCAAGAAAAGTAGTAGAGAGTAGGAAGAACCATATCAAAACAACCAGCTAGCAACCTAATATACAACGCCTAATGGCGAGGATCACAACAGAAAAGGAAACTCAACCAGCAAGAACCCATGGAAATATAACACACGACTCTAAGGTTGAAAGAATAAACATCACTAGTCTCTATCTCAAATAAGTACATTTTGGTTGATGGAACTTCTAGATACAACTGAAATATAATATACAATGTATAATGATGGGTACGATACAAATAACCCACCTACTAGCAAGTCACCTGAAAGAAGCTGTGCCCGCAAAGCCGTAATGAAACCCGTACGGCAACACCTGCAAGAAACTGGGGCACAACGGGGGTGAGTTGCCAACTCGTGAGTAGAAAAAGATCTACGAACAGAAATCGCATGTATGACGCAATCCTAGGTCATACAATCAAAATATATAATCCTCAAATATAAAACCAGCAAACTATAACCATGGCTAGGGTAAATATCTAACCCAAGTATAATCCCATGTGCCTGTATCCGTGCATCAGGTGGCAATATATCATATGAATGATGTATGAATGCATGAAACAGGATGCATGTACTGAAGAAAACTGCTTTCATAAAGCTGTGAGATTTCTGTATTTAAAAATGAGGTACCATAAATGAAATCAGCATAAACAGTGCCTAGCATCGGCACAAAACATAAATCCCAATATCTCAATATCTCTGTATCCCAATCCCTGTACCTCGATATCTCAAATCTCAATGTCTCAATCATAGAAATCCAAGGCGCCGTCAGTCCAGATCGGCCCCTACCATCCATCTCATGACTACGACGGTATCCTCCGGATATCCGACGTGTCGGGTAATACCACCGGTCGATAGTGTTCCCCTGCCAGGCTCAACGCCATCTCCTGCGATCTTCTTGCCCCGGGGTACCGCACCGGGCCCACCATGTACCCGCAATCGGTCTCATCCGCCTCCTCGATTCGGGCTCCACATGTCGCTCTTAGCACCGAGAAAACACATGGTTGACACACTGAAATATCATACCAAGGGTAACCGGGTTTTAAAACATTTACATAATCTCTTTGAAATATCTACGGTTCCCAAATCCAGAAATATCATAGAAACAACATATCTCAATGCGTATAATCAGGAAGCATGATGTATGTGACATATAAATGAAATGCAAGTATAACAGCATATCATGAGACATGAAATAATAGTATGCACATACACGGGTCAAATCCTGATGCAATAATACTACTGGGTAGTGATATGGCAATTACCGATGAAGATGTGTATGCTGGCAAGTAAGTGTATGTGGAACATACGCATCATCGGTAATGGTGCTGGTGTCCTAACAGCATGATATCAATAATAGAATATGAATCACAATAAGTATGCGATGCAGAGTGACAACAATAATAATATGCGGGAGCTGAAATACTGAACACCATGATTGCTAAACTGCATCTAATGTCATAAAAGTCATATAGCTACACCACCATAAGGCTGAGCTAAAGCTAACAGTAGATAAGGGAAACCGCCTAACCTCTGAGTCGATACATATAAATACATAGTCGGTGATCCCGCCTCAATAATATCACACCCGATACCAAATCTCTATAATCGGTTATTCCCAAGCCAAGAGGGCGGATCAAGCATCAATTTATAGCTCGTACGTGAATCCGTCGTACGGCATCCCCAAATCTGGGTACGGGTCAATATCACATCCGTCATATCATTCATCTAGTATTCTCTTTATCAAGATCATCATCTGGGGTACTGACCTATGTCTGGTACAATGCTAATGTCATTACTATGATCAAGATCTGACTACTGATCGACTGTCTAGTAAAAATCGCTATTATCATCATAAATCATCAATATAATCATAATCTGGCTTCCGATTGACAGCCTTTAGCAAAAACGATATCATCAGCACATATCACCTCAAGGAGTAAACAACGCCCAAAGCGGCCTATCATAAATATCTTGTCATATCATATCATATCCTATCTCATATCATAATTACATGTCGATCATTTACATATATATGTCCCTATTCCTATGGCATCATCATCCCAAAATCCGCTAAAGCATCACGACGTATCTCAAATATGAATTCTACCATATTCCCGAAAATCATAATCTCGGATCAATATCATCGACTCATCTCAATCCGTGTATCATGCTCCAATCCGTATATGAACACGTGGTCCCATACCCATGTGATCACATCTCTATATAGAATCCTGTCTATGCACATATGAAGTAAGGATGTATGCAAGTATGTATGTGTGGGAGTGTATATGTGTGGTGCACCTATTATTCTAGGTTCTTGCGACACTGAATCATCCAGGTCCACCAATTATCCATCCTAAACATCATTAATATCCCAAACAACATAAAATAAATTGTAGGGGTGTATACGCATCCGTATACATCACCACGGACTGCGGGGGTGCTATACGCCATCCACCTGACTTCTCCCCGTAGATATAAATCTACTCACCTTGTTATATGTCTGTCGGTGCCGATGTCGTCATTTGCATCTCCAACGCCTCGACGCCATGCGGGGTACCTACAAGGATATCACACGCTAACACTCATGAAAACCATGTCGGAAACCAAAATGGGGCGCGCTACGCCCATAGGTAAAAACCTACGGCCTCGCGTGCAAACACAGCCAATATCCGCTGTCGTTGACGTCCAAACGCCACCCGACAGAAACGAATCATCGAATACCAAAATCCATACGAAAACATGTCGTAAATCACATGCCAACTCATGAAAATCAACCCAGATTTTACCCTAACTGGAAACAGTCAAAACTAGACATACATGGGCTCAAGTTTACATGAAATAGGGCTGTGCACGCAAAACGAGGGGGTTTCACCCTGGTCTGGCCGCAAATTGCGGCCAGAGGGAATAAAACGGCGGCCCAAAAATGGTGGTTGGGGCTAGGGTTTTGTGGGATGGTTCCAGGGTGTCTCCACAGCTTACTGCCAAGTCAATTTTGTAATAGGGTTCCTGGGGTGAAAGCAGATCTCAAAAAGGTCAATAAGTCGACAAAATCGCCAAATTACGCCAAGTATAAAAAATCTGGTATTTTGGTGGAATCTGGTGTTAGTTATTTGTATGCCCTAGAGGCCATTACTGTACATAGGATGTATATTGTAGTGGATGCTGGGACATATATAGGGAGGACTTTCTTGCTCGACATGATAGTATGCTATCTGGTTGAACTTTACCTTAATGTGTATACTGATTGTCTCTCTGTTACATGTTGGTAAAGCCCTTAGGATGTGTACTTAACTACCTGGACTATGATGCGGATCATACTAGTGGGGACATGGTAGTCCATAAGTACATCCTTCAAAGTCCCTAGTCGAGGGTGTATCGAGACGGGGCATCGATATACCAGAGTAGACTAGCGTATACCTTCTCGACCCATACAGATGGTCGATGGATGATCCCATATCCATTGGTGTTTGACATCAGAGATGATATACGGGTGCTCAGTAGAGACTGGGTACACTGGACGGACTCGCCGAGAACTCCCAGCTGGTATTATACCTCACGTCAGATGGCAGTTCTCTGGTGACACTGGTACAGAGTAGTCTGTTGACCCGAGATCGTCATAGAGTCTTGTGTGGTTCCCACTGTGCTTTGATTTCCATCTTACCACGTCCAAGAGGGCGTGCAAAACGGTGGTTTTTGGGTACAGTCCCGAGTCACATGGAGGCAATGAGCGATAGGAGGGGATTCGTCTCTCCCGGTATAGGGGGTTGATGTTGCGCTGTGTTCGATTGGCTATAACAGGAAGTCCCTGGCCAGGGCTGCTCAGAGAATTGCTGGTAAGTGTTACCAGTAGTTTCTCGACCCGTTATGAGCCTCATATCGACACGACTTATCGAGCTATTGGGGTCTGACGTTTACCACCCCTAGGCGAGATATGCGACATATCAGACGATCAGACCGGACTGTACGGTAGTGTTACTGGTTGGATTCACTGGAGTGTGAGCGGGCTTGCTCGTCGATCTTCAAATCGCTCAATACCCGGGTGGCCGTTACGTTTAGCAGACCGCTTGCGGCTTGTGGGTGTTTGATATGATCATCACCTGCTGCCGGCGTATTGACGAGTCTTTAGAGTCCTACACAGAGGTTTCCTGGCTCAAGCGAAACGAAATAGGAGCGCATATGAGATATGTGCGGGACCGAGAATAATACCAGTATGTGATACTGTATTCGATTCTCACGATGTGACATTGATCGGTTATATGCGATATAGCCGGGTTATCGGATCAAGTGTTGATTCGATAAGTTGTTACTAATGATACTAGTCAGTTATATGCGATATGACCGGATCGTTAAATCAAGAGTTGATTTAATGATTTAATGCATAATTATATATTTGATATATTACTTTGCATTAACTAGTATCGGTTCACTTTAGATGGATTTTCTCACTCAGGTGTGCGCATTATATATGCGATATACCTTTGTGCACTTGTATGTATCATGTTTGATGATGCATGCTGACTTGTGTTTTGTGTAAAGTTTAAACCATGGTTATGTAATGGTTAGGGTTTACATTTTCATATCTATTTATTTATTCATTTATTCTTTTTGGAAAAATGAAAAGCAAATGAGAAAATGGTGGCTTCTTTTGTTTTGTTCATGAAGCTTCATGAAGACTTTGACTTTAGCAACCATTTTGTCTCATGCTTAACCCTAACCATCCCATTTAACCATGATTGATTCTCTACACATTACCATGGTTAGTGTTATGATAAGTATTGTTATTCTTTTCTTTTTTGAATTAATCTTATCATAATATTCTTCTTCTTCTTCATTTTCTTCAAGTGAAGAAAGCTTGCCTCCATCAATGGCAAGTGATGAATTTGAGTGAGAAATCCAATTCTAAAGTTTACCCACTTCCTATTTCTTCATCCTCTACCTCTTGCCAAGTAGTAGAGTGTGTTTTCTTCACAAGTTTCATCACTTGGTGAAGTTGGAGCTTGATTTAGCGATGCCTCGACGTAGATCATCTTCGGCATGGACATCGACGACCTAGCTCGCTTTTTCTCCGACGAAGCCGACTCTAGAGCCCGGATTTGATTTGGACAGCGGAGAGGACCTCGTTGCGGAGCCGTGGAGGTGGAGCACCGGATCTACAAAGGTTGTATTTTCGTTAAACTTTTAGTTAAGTGTTAACTAGTTAGTTTTTCGCCTAGACATCTAGCCGACGATCCGTAGTTTAGGGTTTGTAGGCACCGTAAAATTTGAAATTGGCATGGTTGATGCCTTGTGAGACATCATTAGGGTGTCTAGGAACCCTACAGTGGTATCAGAGCCTAGCTAGAGCCTTAGGCGAAGTCTAGACGGATTTTGAAGTCCGAACGACCCAAAACCGAAACCCAAAATATGCTCTCTGTACCTTTTTTTATTTTCTGGGATTTTTCCAAATTAAAAATTGCCAAAAAATTCAGCAGGTAATCCTAAGAGTTACTGTGAAGCACGCAATTCTAAATCCACAAAGTAAGCACGGAACCGCGGCCCCCACCATTGTACTAGCGGCGGTTCCGCGGCCACACTGTAGATTTACAGTGTTTGGACTGCACAGTAATTCTTTTCTTGTAGTGCTGAGTCTTCTGGAAATTTTTAAAATTTATTCAAGAGTTGAATTTTCTGGAGTTGTTTTGGGGATTCGGTGTTTCGATCGGAGTATCAAATTTTGTCTGTGTGGCTTTCCGGATAAATTTTAGAATATGTTAAAAAGTTCGACCGGATACAAATACCCAATTTTTCCCCTGTCGGGAAATTTCCAAGTGTTGGATCTTTCCGTAGTTTAACGACGTTCTAAGTAGTGCAAGTAACTCGATGGACCCTCTAGAAGACAACAAACCTTAACTCGATTATGTGACCGTCTTGAACTGCCCTTTGAACCTTCGGGTTTGGGGCAGTACGGCGTGCCACATGTGAGGCGTTGGCTTGACCCTTCTACGGCTGGACCGTTGGTACTGAGGCACGAACGGAATGTTGTTAGACTTGTTTCATGTGTTGATCTGTATCGGGAAAACTTGGGTGTTCGATTGTTCGATCGGAAAGTTTAACATTTTCTGTTTATCTGGAATGGGATACAATAATTGGAATTCACAATAGTTATGAGATAACTAAATGAATGTTATAAACATAGCAGTTTAGTCTCACTTGATCGGTTGCCACGGAATTTTGATGTGATCAAAAGTCCGTCGCAATCACGTAGCGTACGCGGATACTCGCCGGGTAAACTTAATAGACAGCCTCACTCCATAGCCCCGACCAAGTGACTGTAGGAGAACCCCGTCGCCGAAAGCATCCGTTCGGGTGCTCGCGGTAGCGGTGTTCCGCCTTGGTGCACTTCGTCGACGGCGTCGGGGGTGCGGCCGTCTACTGAAGTTTGCGACGAGCATTCGATCAGGATGTCGGGAATCTTGTTGAATTGCCCGACTTGATATTGAAAAGTGTTTTCGATAATGAGACTAAAATGCGGGGTTTATAATTGTTAGGCATGCGATGTCTAAGTAATTCATTTGGTCAGGCATGCGATGTCTAAGGATGTTGCGGATTCCAACTGTTGTAGTTTTACACTTTCTTTTCTGTGACCGTAAGTGTAATATGTGATATCGCCGGTTTCATTGCTATATGTCAACGACAATTGGGATGGACATATTTACTTACGTTGATGACATGTGATGTTATGTGTTGCTGGATATGTTATATTGGATCGTCGTGTTTGAATAGCCGGGGGTTTTTATGTGAGATGAGTGTTTTTCATTTTCATTCATGTAAAAACTTGTATGTAATATTCTTTTATTGGGGCGCTTCCAGGTTGCGGAAGTTGTCACCGTTTGTATATTATTTACTTTTCCGCACTAGGATAGACCCAAGGAGGAGAGCACAAGTAACCGGGTTCTGGAGTCCAGTGGGAGACCAACTCGAGGAGTCGAGTCCGGGTCTCCTAACTCTAGAATTGGCAGGGTGGCTTGCCGCTCTCGTAGGGGTCTAGGGGTGTTGGTTTGGCTATTCATCACGACCGTGGAATCTGTGTTTTATACTGGCTCGTATTGAAAACACGGACGTCCTAGTATATCCAATATTTCATATGTTTCTTCTGCTGCGATATCTGTGATGTGATCATGTGATGTTCTGTGATAGATACAGTATATAGTATATATGATATATTATATAGGCGTTACTTATGTTTTACACCCACGCTAGCCCTGCCCCGCTCTGTCGTTAGTTACCTAACCTAACGGTGCACGAGGGGACATCGAGGCGAATGCGGATGGCATAAGTGTACGTCGTATTTATCTGTGATGTTTAGGTAATTTAAATGATGGTACTTCATTAATGTGATTAATGAAATAAAAGAAACCTAAGATGTTGTAGAATCAAATTTCAAAATAAAACAGGTAGCTACAGTTCTTGCTTTGCACAGCGGTATATACGATATATCCAGCACCTTATTCGATGAGGAAAGGACCGAGATCCCTTCACCGGGAGTGACTCCTTTGGCAATAACTGGCAGATGCTACACACTCGGTTTGTCTTTTGATTGCTTTTAAGAGTTTTTGCTTTGCACAGTGATATATATGATATATCCCGCACCTCATTCGACGAGGAAAGGACCGACGATCCCTTCACCGGGAGTGACTCCTTTAGCAAAACTAGAAAAGCCTCAAAAACACTCCATTTCAAAATTCATTCGATCCTACAAGGATATCAAGTTCATTACGCAATAGGTTTTCAGAAAAACCTGTCGTAGCCCTCCGTCATTTCAGATAAGTATTAGTTAGTATTCGTGCTGCGGTTGTTTGGCATGCGTCAAGGCGTAGTGTACGGTAGCTAACTAGTGCTTATCTGCCAGCATATGATGCGATTGGATTAGGGTATTCGTACGGCGTTGTTTGGCATGCGTCAAGGGTCGTGCGGGTGGGTTTAATTCAATCAAGAAATGTACGGGTTGAACTAGACTAGCAGACTATGGGTTGTTTGGCATGCGTCAAGGTCATAGCGAGCTAGGGGCAAAATATTATCGGGAATTTCAAGTGTTGAAATTTGCAATGAGATTGCATACCTTCTATGAGATAGTTGGATCCCGATACCCGCTGCGAGTAAGAGTTACTCCTGGGAGAGTTTTACGCATTACAATTAGCCGATCAAGTAGGTGTCTAGAAAGGTGTTAACGGGGTTACGCCTCTGGGAAAACGAGGTTTACATTAATTAGGTTCGTGCGAAAGCACGGGGGACCTCCCTCAAAGTACCGACACTGGCCTGGCTGAAAGATTGGCGAACTTGTAGTGTGTAATTAATCCCGGCTAGTCTTTCCTTTTAGGGTTTGAAGGAAGATTTGATAAAAAGCAGTGGGAGCCATCCTGATTAGATAAAATAATAACCAATCTATTCTTGCAAGAGCGCACGCTGAGTGTTTTCTTCTCTCTCTCTCCTGGTAGCGACCATATCACGCCTTAATCAAGATAATAAAACGGAATATTGACCGAACCCGCTTGTTATACTGAGCTGGGGAACGTTGGTCCCGCTCCAACTTATAATTGTTATAAGACAGTGCAGGAAATTGGGGATTACCAGAATTCCCGTGCCGCCCAAACGAAGAGAGTGCATGCTGATGCATCATCTTCGGGTGTGTTCGTTACAAAGAACTGTTTCTCTGTATCCTCTACGTCCTG
Source organism: Agapanthus africanus (assembly GCA_030015575.1). Taxonomy (NCBI): domain Eukaryota; kingdom Viridiplantae; phylum Streptophyta; class Magnoliopsida; order Asparagales; family Amaryllidaceae; genus Agapanthus; species Agapanthus africanus. The sequence continues at coordinate 358,968,845 of CM057346.1, forward strand.
GGTATGTGATACCAGATCAGGATCCCAGATATGTAATCTGTTACATAGGGCTACAGAAAGGTAGAGAACTGAGAACGGGTGATAAGTTTCATGAGACAGAAAACGGGGCAAGTGTTGCAGCCAAGTCTGTTGGTCACTGTCACCCTGTATTACCAATACATTGATTCTGAACGAATGTTATTAGATACGGAACCTGATATACAAAATCATATCAGTCTCTTTATTAGTAAAGAAATGATAAAATTTTGTATCTGAAGTTACATTTGGATGCATATTTAAATTAGTTTGAATTTACATCTTGTGAAACTCGCCAGTCATGTCACAAAGATAAGATGACCACAGCTCTGTTTATTGGAAACAGAGAAAGAGTTAGTAAACTCTTGGGATGATACATGTTGATGTATGTAGGTCCCCTGTCTACACATGCCAGGACTGGTTCTTTATACTTCATTACGTTCTCTGATAATCTCTCAAGATTCAGTCATATGTTCCTGCTGAAACATGAGTCCGAACCTTTTGAGATATTCACAGAATATAAGTTAGAAGTAGAGAACCAAAATACGGTTACAAGTATTATGTCCTTTGATGCGATCAGGGAGGAGAATACTTGAGCACGGAATTTCTGGACTTTTCTAAAGGAGAATGAGATTCTCTCTCAGCATTACTCCTCTGTATACACCATAGCACGATGGTATATCGGGGCGGAGCAATAACACCCTATATGATAAGGTGTGCTCTATGATGAGTACTACTGAGTTACCTAATTCCTTTAGGGAGTTATGCACTTGAGAAGTTACATACCTATTGAATAGGGTTCGAATCAAATCAGTTGCCTACCACTTCATATGTGATATGGAAAGGGAAGAGCCCATGTCTTAAGCTAGTTAAGATTTGGGGTTGTCCGGCCTATGTCTAAAAGCAAAATCCGGACAAGCTCGAGGCAAAATCTGTTATGTAGAACTGGAAAGGTTCCAGCTATACAAACTACAGCAGATGATTTGGTACAACCAGAGGATTCAGTAGAAACCAACGAACCTCAGTCTCTCCGCCGATCTAGTAGGGTTCCTCACCCACCTGAGAGATACTTCTATTTCTCTATGACAGTGGGAGCGAGGATTGCATCATGAGATGATGACCCAACTAGTTTCGAGCTGGCCATCGAGAGTAAGACTCTGTAAGAATGGCTGGATGCTTAGCGATCTGAGATGGAATCCTTATGCACCAACAAAGTATGGACTTTAGTTGCTATATCTGAAGGGTTAAATCCCCATCAGGAGCAAGTATATCTTGAGAAGATTACTTGGTGTACATGGAAAAGTTGAGACTTTCAAAGCTAGAATTGTTAAAGGTTTTCGTCATCGACCAGGCGTGAATCATGATGAAACCTTTTCAAGTGACTATGCTTAAGTCCATCCAGATCCTACTTGCCACGGCTACATACCATGACTGCGATATCTGGTGGTTGGGTGTCTTGACTGCTTTTCTAAATGATGATTTAGAAGAGAGCGTCTATAAGTACACAGCCAGAGGGCTTCGTCGACAGTGGGAGCAGCGGAAACGTGTGCAAGATGCTTTATAGGATGAAGCAGGCATCGCGGAGTTGGAACATCTGTTTTGATGAAGCGGTCAAAGAGTTTGACATCATCAAAATGGTAGATGAACCTTGTATATACAAAAAGGTAGTAGGGAGTATGGTGACGATCCTCGTAGAGTACGTGGATGACATACTCTTGATAAGAAAGGAGTTTCTTATGCTACGCTCGATCAATCTCTGCTTATCACAAAGATTCTCCATATAGGATTAAAGTGATACCTACTAAATCCTGGATTTTGGATTTATGAGATGGATCTAAATGGATGTTAGGATTCTCACTTGTCGAAGTGAGATAGTATCACATGATCCTGGGGAGAATCACTGGAAGGGTTCCAGGGTGATAAAGACGACTGAATGTCAGTCGCAGGCATTGTCTTTACCTTCCGTAAAGGGACGGTATGTTGGAAGAGTTCCAAGCTGGATACCGTGACATACTAGACGATAAAGGCAGGATACATCGCTACTTAAGATGCTACCAAAGAGGCTGTTTGGGTGTATATAGGTTCATGAGATGAACTATGTTCCTACCATTGTGTGACAATGGAGTTGTGGCTTATGCCAAGGAACGTCTGTCCCATCAGTGATCCAGACATATTCTAAGGCAGTATCACCTTATCGTGGAGATAGTTGATCTCCAGGGTGATCGAGGTTTGGAGAGTAGACTCAGAGGACAACACAGCGGATCCACTCACAAAGGCCTGTTCCCAGAGAGAGACTTTTATGGGATGGTTGAGTATGAGATACTGCAACCACTGCTATCAGATGGCCCTAGTGCAAGTGGGAGATTGTTAGTTATATGTATGCCCTAGAGGCCATTACTGTACATAGGATGTATATTGTAGTGGATGCTGGGACATATATAGGGAGGACTTTCTTGCTCGACATGATAATATGCTATCTGGTTGAACTTTACCTTAATGTGTATACTGATTGTCTCTCTGTTACATGTTGGTAAAGCCCTTAGGATGTGTACTTAACTACCTGGACTATGATGCGGATCATACTAGTGGGGAAATGGTAGTCCATAAGTACATCCTTCAAAGTCCCTAGTCGAGGGTGTATCGAGACGGGGCATCGATATACCAGAGTAGACTAGCGTATACCTTCTCGACCCATACAGATGGGCGATGGATGATCCCATATCCATTGGTGTTTTACATCAGAGATGATATACGGATGCTCAGTAGAGACTGGGTACACTGGACGGACTCGCCGAGAACTCCCAGCTGGTATTATACCTCACGTCAGATGGCAGTTCTCTGGTGACACTGGTACAGAGTAGTCTGTTGACCCGAGATCGTCATAGAGTCTTGTGTGGTTCCCACTGTGCTTTGATTTCCATCTTACCACGTCCAAGAGGGCGTGCAAAACGGTGGTTTTTGGGTACAGTCCCGAGTCACATGGAGGCAATGAGCGATAGGAGGGGATTCGTCTCTCCCGGTATAGGGGGTTGATGTTGCGCTGTGTTCGATTGGCTATAACAGGAAGTCCCTGGCCAGGGCTGCTCAGAGAATTGCTGGTAAGTGTTACCAGTAGTTTCTCGACCCCTTATGAGCCTCATATCGACACGACTTATCGAGCTATTGGGGTCTGACGTTTACCACCCCTAGGCGAGATATGCGACATATCAGACGATCAGACCGGACTGTACGGTAGTGTTACTGGTTGGATTCAGTGGAGTGTGAGCGGGCTTGCTCGTCGATCTTCAGATCGCTCAATACCCGGGTGGCCGTTACGTTTAGCAGACCGCTTGCGGCTTGTGGGTGTTTGATATGATCATCACCTGCTGCCGGCGTATTGACGAGTCTTTAGAGTCCTACACAGAGGTTTCCTGGCTCAAGCGAAACGAAATAGGAGCGCATATGAGATATGTGCGGGACCGAGAATAATACCAGTATGTGATACTGTATTCGATTCTCGCGATGTGACATTGATCGGTTATATGCGATATAGCCGGGTTATCGGATCAAGTGTTGATTCGATAAGTTGTTACTAATGATACTAGTCGGTTATATGCGATATGACCGGATCGTTAAATCAAGAGTTGATTTAATGATTTAATGCATAATTATATATTTGATATATTACTTTGCATTAACTAGTATCGGTTCACTTTAGATGGATTTTCTCACTCAGGTGTGCGCATTGTATATGTGATATACCTTTGTGCACTTGTATGTATCATGTTTGATGATGCATGCTGACTTGTGTTTTGTGTAAAGTTTAAACCATGGTTATGTAATGGTTAGGGTTTACATTTTTATATCTATTTATTTATTCATTTATTCTTTTTGGAAAAATGAAAAGCAAATGAGAAAATGGTGGCTTCTTTTGTTTTGTTCATGAAGCTTCATGAAGACTTTGACTTTAGCAACCAGTTTGTCTCATGCTTAACCCTAACCATCCCATTTAACCATGATTGATTCTCTACACATTACCATGGTTAGTGTTATGATAAGTATTGTTATTCTTTTCTTTTTTGAATTAATCTTATCATAATATTCTTCTTCTTCTTCATTTTCTTCAAGTGAAGAAAGCTTGCCTCCATCAATGGCAAGTGATGAATTTGAGTGAGAAATCCAATTGTAAAGTTTACCCACTTCCTATTTCTTCATCCTCTACCTCTTGCCAAGTAGTAGAGTGTGTTTTCTTCACAAGTTTCATCACTTGGTGAAGTTGGAGCTTGATTTAGCGATGCCTCGACGTAGATCATCTTCGGCATGGACATCGACGACCTAGCTCGCTTTTTCTCCGACGAAGCCGACTCTAGAGCCCGGATTTGATTTGGACAGCGGAGAGGACCTCGTTGCGGAGCCGTGGAGGTGGAGCACCGGATCTACAAAGGTTGTATTTTCGTTAAACTTTTAGTTAAGTGTTAACTAGTTAGTTTTTCGCCTAGACATCTAGCCGACGATCCGTAGTTTAGGGTTTGTAGGCACCGTAAAATTTGAAATTGGCATGGTTGATGCCTTGTGAGACCTCATTAGGGTGCCTAGGAACCCTAAATCTGGAACAAATCTTGGTTAAACTGGTATTAACAACACCTAGTAAGGCTATACTAACAATCAAAACCAACACTTGGTCAAGTCTCACTCAAATTCTCCTAAACTAGCACAAATCATCAATATACACTAAATTTCAGCTAGAAACCATGATAAAGGAGTCGGGTTGCAAGATTATACCTCAAGGGTCCTAGAATGGAAGAGAAATGAAGGAGGAGGAGGTGGGAAGTGGGTTGTAGCTGCTGGGTTACTCCTGTTGCTGAAGCTGTTTTCCTCTGTTCCTGGAGCTGATGTTGTTTCCTGCTGCTGCTGCTTGTTACTCTCTCTTCTTCTTAGTTGTTGTTTGCAGCAGCTACTGCAGGGGCTGGAGTTGTTTTTGGTGGTGAGAAGAAGTGTTGTGGTTGTTGTTTGATGGTGTTGTTGTGGGATGTTGGTTGGAATAAAGTTGTTGCTGTGGCTGATAGAAATATGGTTGAAGTAAGCTGATACTGTTTTATTGGTATTGTGTTGGTGTGTTATGAGGGATCAAGCTGCTGATGTGCTGGAAATTGGGCTGCTTTGTGCTGAGCTGATGCTGGAATTGGGGCTGATGGGTTGCCTCAGCTGCAGTTGCAGTTGAAATGATGCTACAGATGTGATTTTTGAGGCTGGGGTGGCTGCTGAAGCAGCAGGTGTAGGGGGGCTGAAGCACTGCTGATGGGTTGATATGGGGCTGAAAAGTGTTGATGGGAGTGTGCAGGTGTGGGCTATGGTGCTAGGGGCTGGTGTAGGGTTGCTGAATATTGTTGCTGATGCAAATGGGTGGCTGATGTAAGGTTTCAGCTGTGATGTTGGCTGAAGTTGTTTTGAAGTGGTGTGATGTGTGAGAGTGAGAGGTAGTATGAAAGAGCTCAAAGGATAATGAAAATTGAGAGGGATCATGGCACACTCTAGCCACCTTTCTCTCTCTCACTCAAGTGCTAGCTTACACAAGCCACAAAGCCATCATGGCTCACCCTCTCCTACACAAGTCAACCGTAACCAATTTAAACAAAGCCACACCCCTAATTAAGCTCACTAACTTAACCAAAAGGTTCAACCTACCATGGTCATCTAAACATGGTCCAACCCTAGGCTACCATGACCAAAACATGAAACAAGTGTAACAAGTGTAGAAAATGTCATGTGCACATTTTTGCACAAAAGCCAAAAATCCAATTAGCGATTTTTTTAATCGCGATTAACACCGAAATAACGTATAATCCATCATTAAAACTGTAAAATGGAATATTTCCACAAAATAACCAATTTTAGAATTTCCATAATTTTCTCCAGAATTTTCACCATTTATCGGTATTTAATTATACCGACTATTGAAATATTCATTAAAACTTAATATTAAATTCTGAAAATTCCCAAAAATAATATTCTATTTTTTTGAAATGTTACAGTCTTCCCCCCTTAAAGAAATTCGGTCCCTGAATTTAAATTAAAACCTCCAAATTCCAAAACATTTCAATAAAATGTCCAAGTCAACGGGGCTCCGAAATCATCAATCCATAGAACGCATCATAGCGCAATACATGCGCGTGCATAACGAGAAGATAACTCGAAAACAAAACTCCGTCAAGCACCTCGCAATCATCGGAGTCAAGGTGAAAATGCGAATGCCAAATCCAAGGCAAAACCGATGTGCTATAAATCAGAACTATACATGTAAATACCAAATCCGTACAAGTAAATACATTGAAGGGAATGCATGCCAAATTTTTTTTAAAATTCAATGTGTAATGCACATAACATTGCACAATGGCGGACGTCTTTGTAAGGAAATAGCCATATACGTATATACCTTTTGTTTAATCATTCACGACCCGCCGTTTTAAAAACAATTTAGAAGGGTTCCCTCTTTTCAAACGTTTCGTGTCGTACCGGACACATATGTAAATAATGAGACTATAGCTCGCCTTTGGAAATCTCTTTGAAAACTGTCAATGCATGCAAAATATACCCAGGCACAGTCCTCTGACTAGTCCTGCTCAGTACGAAAACAAATCGCAATGTCATAAAAATGTACTGCTCCAAAAGAAATAAATCCCCAGGTGCATAAGAAAACCCTGTGCGTCCGGTGCGCACGGAAATCAAGGTCCATGAATGTGCCAAGCAGGTGCACAAAACGACATCAAGGTGCAACGGGTGTGCACACAGCATCGGTCATAGGCAACGGGTGTGCCTGACCACAAGATCAGGTGCATCTGACATGCACGAAAATCCCGATTTAGTGCATCTGGTGTTGATTGAAAAGAATTTCGTTGATTGGATGTAAATGAATAAAGCAATTGAGTTTCTATTTGTCGGTAATATTGAATAAAATTCACAATCAAAGAATTATATTTGACCGCAATCAATTACGGTGTCGATTGTAGATCGTAAGCGAGTGCGGATCGTCCACAGGGATTGTGCGATTCGTTTCTGTATTTAATTTGTTTGAATCGAAAAGAAAAGAAAACATGCTTCAAGAATTTATCGATTGATTCAGGTGTCACGATGTTTAATCAAGAATCAAGAAACTGATAAACAAATCAAGAATCGGTGTTTCGATGATATTTCCAACCAAAATGTCAAGAATCTAAATGAGGCTCGTAGGAATCGATCGGATCTATAGACGTGATGTAATCTTAAGGTTTCGTGTTCTTGTCCTTCGAAGGATTGATACTAGATCGATGATGATCGACGAGAGTTAGGGCTTTCTTGATCAAACTAGGGTTTCATCGTTTAACCCGTGTTCTTTCGTAGGTATCTTTCACATTCTAGCCTCTAGCAATTTCAAGAAACGATCGTAACTCCCCAATCTCGAGCGATATCCATCAAGAAAGCATCGCAACGAATTGGGTCGTCGATTCTTGAACTTGCTAGGGTTTACAAAACTCGTAGCATTCAAGAATCGATTTAAGATATAGTACATCATCATTCTATTGATCGTCTCAACTCCTCGACGAGCGGAGTATTACTCAAACATCATCACACAGAAAGCAATCAAGAATTGAAAAGATATCATGATGCAAGAATTTAAAGAAAACAAGATAAAAGAATATCACCTTTTATTTATATCAACAATTTGATTACAGTCGCTCAAGAACTACAAGAGGAAGAACTAAATTGTTGAATTGGCGTCGCTCGGCTCCGTGAGTCGCGGATCGGCTTGGACCACTTGCTCTGTTGAAGATCGGCTCGGCTCATAAAAGGTTGCAATGCTTCTTGCTTGATGGGTACTCGGGATCTTGGCTTTTGATTGGAATTAGGGTTAGGGTTTCACACAAGTCCTCTCACTAGACTTGTGGAAGAAGATGAAGAGAGTGAATGGATCTAGATTGATACTAAAATTGGCTAAAGATGATTAGATTGAACTAATGGAAAGCTCCTTTTACAAGTGAGCCTAGGGTCTTATTTATAGATTTCCCAAACCCTAAGCCTTGAGTTTGAAATAGAAATTCCCTCCAAAAGTTTGTTGAAAGACTTCTAGAAGTAGTTAGTTAGGCTTAGCTTAGGGTTTAAGCTAGGGTTTAGGGAGAAGTTTCTAGAACACAAGGCTAGTTTAGTGTAGGAACTGTAGGGTTCCTAGGCACCCTAATGAGGTCTCACAAGGCATCGAACATGCCAATATAAAAATTTATGGGTGCCGAGAGACCCGACTACGGATTGTTTGCTAGAAAACTAGGCGAAAAAGCTAACTAGTTAACACTTAACTATAAGAATCGGAAATACAACCTTTGTAGATCCGGTCCTCCACCTCCACGGCTCCGAGATGAGGTCCTCTCCGCTTTCCAAAAAGAATCCGGGCTCTAGCGTCGACTTCATCGGAGAATAAGCGAGCTAGGTCATCGATGTCCATGCCGAAGATGATCTACGTCGAGGCATCGCTAAATCAAGCTCCGACTTCACCAAGTCAAGAAACTTGTGAAGAAAACACACTCTACTACTTGGCAAGAGGTAGAGGATGAAGAAATAGGAAGTGGGTAGACTTTAGAATTGGATTTCTCACTTGTTTCCATCAATCACCATTGATGGAGCTTGCTTTCTTCACTTGAAGAAAGGAAGAAGAAGATGAAATTGTTATAATAAGTTAATTCCAAAATAGAAAATAAAAGGAATGCTTATCATAAACTAACCATGGTGAAGTGTAGAGAATAAACTAGGGTTAAATCAAATGGTTAGGGTTAAGCATGAGATAAGAATGGTGGACAAAGTCAAAGCTTCATGAATCTTCAAATACAAACAAAGAAAGCCACCATTCTTCTCATTTCTTTTTCCAAAAAGAAAATAAATGAATAAATAGATATGAAAATGAAAACCCTAACCATTACATAACCATGGTTTAAACTTTACACAAAACACAAGTTAGCATGCATCATCAAACATGATACATACAAGTGCACAAAAGTATATCGCATATACAATGCGCACATCCGAGTGAGAAAATCCATCTTAAGTGAACCAATACTAGTTAATGCAAAGTAATATATCAAATATATAATTATTCATTAAATCATTAAATCAACACTTGATTCAATGATCCGGTCATGTCACACACAACCGACTAGTATACAATGTATCGGCTTATCGAATCAATCCTTGATTCGATAACTAGGTTATATCACATACAACCATTCGACACATTCATCGCGAGAATGGAATACGGTATCACATACACGCATTATTCTCGGTCCCGCACATATCTCAAATGCGCTCCTATTTCGTTTCGCTTGAGCCAGGAAACCTCTGTGTAGGACTCTAAAGACTCGTCAATATGCCGGCAGCGGATGATGATCATATCAAACATCCACAAGCCGCAAGCGGTCTGCTAAACGTAACGGCCACCCGGGTATTGAGCGATCTGAAGATCGACGAGCAAGCCCGTTCACACTCCAGTGAATCCGACCAGTAACACTACCGTACAGTCCGGTCTGATCGTCTGATCTGTCGCATATCTCGCCTAGGGGTGGTAAACGTCAGACCCCAATAGCTCGATAAGTCGTGTCGATATGAGGTCTATAACTGTTCGAGAAACTACTGGTAACACTTACCAGTAAATCTCAGCAACCCTGGCCAGGGATTTCCTGTTATAGCTAATCGAACACAGCGCAACATCAACCCCCTATACCGGGAGAGACGAATCCCCTCCTATCGCTCATTGCCTCCATGTGACTCGGGACTGTACCCAAAAACCACCGTTTTGCATGCCCTCTTGGACGTGGTAAGATGGAAATCAAAGCACAGTGGGAACCACACAAGACTCTATGACGATCTCGGGTCAACAGACTACTCTGTACCAGTGTCACCAGAGAACTGCCATCTGACGTGAGGTATAATACCATCTGGGAGTTCTCGGCGAGTCTGTCCAGTGTACCCAGTCTCTACTGAGCATCCGTATATCATCTCTGATGTCAAACACCAATGGATATGGGATCATCCATCGCCCATCTGTATGGGTCGAGAAGGTATACGCTAGTCTACTCTGGTATATCGATGCCCCGTCTCGATACACCCACGACTAGGGACTTTGAAGGATGTACTTATGGACTACCATGTCCCCACTAGTATGATCCGCATCATAGTCCAGGTAGTCAAGTACAGATCCTAAGGGCTTTACCAACATGTAACAGAGAGACAATTAGTATACACGTTAAGGTAAAGGTCAACCAGATAGCATACTATCATGTCGAGCAAGAAAGTCCTCCCTATATATGTCCCAGCATCCACTACAATATACATCCAATGCACAGTAATGGCCTCTAGGGCATACATATAACTAACAATCTCCCACTTGCACTAGGGCCATCTGTAGCAGTGGTTGTAGTATCTCATACTCAACCATCCCTTAAAAGTCTCTCTCAGGGAACAGGCCTTTGTGAGTGGATCCGCTGTGTTGTCCTCTGAGTCTTCTCTCCAAATCTCGATCTCCCTGGAGATCAACCATCTCCATGATCAAGTGATACTGCCTTAGAATATGTCTGGATCACTGATGGGACCGGCGTTCCTTGGCATAAGCCACAACTCCATTGTCACACAATGGGAGGAACAAAGTTCATCTTATGAACTAATATACACCCAGACTGCCTCTTTGGTAGCATCTTAAGTAGCGATGTATCCTGCCTTTATCGTCTAGTATGTCACGGTATCCAGCTTGGAACTCTTCCAACATACCGTCCCTTTACGGAAGGTAAAGACAATGCCTGCGACTGACATTCAGTCGTCTTTATCACCCTGGAACCCTTCTAGTGATTCTCCCCAGGATCAATTGATACCATCTCACTACAACTAGTGAGAATCCTAACATCCAATTAGATCTATCTCATAGATCCAAAACCCAGGATTTAGGAGGTATCACTTTGATCCTATATGGAGAATCATTGTGATAAGCGGAGATTGATCGAGCGCAGCATAGGAAACTCCTTCCCTATCAAGAGTATGTCATCCACGTACTCTACGAGGATCGTCACCATACTCCCTACTACCTTCTTGTTTATACAAGGTTCATCTACCATTTTGATGATGTCAACTTCTTTGTCTAATCCACCAAAACAGATGTTCCAACTCCACGATGCCTGCTTTATCCTATAAAGCATCTTGCACACGTTTCCGCTGCTCCCACTGTCTACGAAGCCCTCTGGCTGTGTACTTATAGACGTACTCTTCTGAAACATCATTTAGAAAAGCAGTCATGACACCCAACCACTAGATATCATAGTCATGGTATGTAGCCGTGATAAGTAGGATCTGGATGGACTTAAGCATAGCCACTTGAGAAGGTTTCATCATTGTCCATGCCTGGTCGATGACGAAAACCTTTAACAAGTCTAGCTTTGAAAGTCTCAACTTTTCCATGTACACCAAGTAATCTTCTCAAGATATACTTGCTCCTGATGGGGATTTAACCCTTCAGATATAGCAACCAAAGTCCATACTTTCTTGGTGTATAAGGATTCCATCTCAGATCACTAAGCATCCAGCCATTCTTACAGAGTCCCACTCCTGATGGCCAGCTCGAAGCTAGTTGGGTCATCATCTCATGATGCATTCCTCGCTCCCACTGTCATGGAGAAACCGAAGTATCTCTCAGGTGGGTGAGGAACCCTACTAGATCGGCGGAGAGGCTGAGGTTCGTTGGTATCTACTGAATCCCTTGGTTCTATTAAATCATCAGCTGCAGTTTGTATAGCTGGAACATTTCCAGTTCTACATAACAGACCTTGCCTCGAGCTTGTCCGGATTTTGCTTTTAGACATAGGCCGGACAACCCCAAATCTTAACTAGCTTAAGACATGGGCTCTTCCCTTTCCATATCTCATATGGAATGGTAGGCAACTGATTTGATTGGAACCCTATTCAATAGGTATGCAGCTTCTCAAGTGCATAACACCCAAAAGGAAATAGGTAACTCAGTAGTACTCATCATAGAGCACACCTTATCACATAGGGTGTGATTGCTCCGCCCCGATATACCATCGTGCTATGGTGTATTCGGAGGAGTAATGCCGAGAGAGAATCTCATTCTCCTTTAGAATAGTCCAGGAATTCCGTGCACAAGTATTCTCCTCCTTGATCTCATCATAGGATATAATACTTATACCCGTATTCTGGTTCTCTACTTCTAACTTATATTCTGTGAATATCTCAAAAGGTTCGGACTTGTGTTTCAACAGGAACATAGGTCTGAATCTCGAAAGATCATCAGAGAATGTAATGAAGTATAAAGAACCAGTCCTGGCATGTGTAGACAGGGGACCTACATACATCAACATGTATCATCCCAAGAGTTCATTAACTCTTTCTCTGTTTCCAGTAAACGGAGCTATGGTCATCTTATCTTTGTGACATGACTGGCGAGTTTCACAAGATGTAAATTCAAACTGATTTAAATATGCATCTAAATGTAACTCAGCCAGTCGGGTCGCATTGATATGACCTAGTCTACAATGCCTCAAGAAGGATCCGTTCATTTCTGAACTCTTCCTCTTGTGTGTGTTCTGTACACTAAGAACTGTAGTTTGATTTAGAACATCAATGCTTTTAGATAACGTGCCTGATCCGATCAACTTTTGATATAGGAAATGTTCAAAACATTATCCAACAATACAAAATTTTATCATTTCTTTACTAATAAAGAGACTGATATGATTTTGTATATCAGGTTCGGTATCTAATAACATTCGTTCAGAATCAATGTATTGGTTATACAGGGTGACAGTGACCAACAGACTTGGCTGCAACACTTGCCCCGTTTTCTGCCTCATGAAACTTATCACCCGTTCTCAGTCCTCTACCTTTCTGTAGCCCTATGTAACAGATTACATATCTGGGATCCTGATCTGGTATCACATACCCAGGACGTAAAGAATACTGAGAAACAGTTCTTGTAATGAACACACCCGAAGATGATGCATCAGCATGCACTCTCTTCGTTTGGGCGGCACGGGAATTCCGGTAATCCCCAATTTCCTGCTCTGTCTTATAACAATTATAAGTTGGAGCGGGACCAACGTTCCCCAGCTCAGTATAACAAGCGGGTTCGGTCAATAATCCGTTTTATTATCTTGATTAAGGCGTGATATGGTCGCTACCTGGAGAGAGAGAGAAGAAAACACTCAGCGTGCGCTCAGTCAAGAATAGATTGGTTATTATTTTATCTAATCAGGATGGCTCCCACTGCTTTTTATCAAATCTTCCTTCAAACCCTAAAAGGAAAGACTAGCCGGGATTAATTACACACTACAAGTTCGCCAATCTTTCAGCCAGGCCAGTGTCGGTACTTTGAGGGAGGTCCCCCGTGCTTTCGCACGAACCTAATTAATGTAAACCTCGTTTTCCCAGAGGCGTAACCCCGTTGACACCTTTCTAGACACCTAATTGATCGGCTAATTGTAATGTATAAAACTCTCCCAGGAGTAACACTTACTTGCAGCGGGTATCGGGATCCAACTATCTCATAGATGGTATGCAATCTCATTGCAAATTTCAACACTTGAAATTCCCGATAATATTTTGCCCCTAACGTGCTATGACCTTGACGAAAGCCAACAAACCATAGCCCGCTAGTCAAGTTCAGCCCGTACATTTCTTGATTGAATTAAACCCACCCGCACGACCCTTGACGAAAGCCAACAAAGCCGCACGACTACCCTAATCCAATCGCATCGTATGCTAGCAGATAAGCAGCATATAGCTACCGCACACTGCACCTTGACGAAAGCCAACAAATGCAGCACGAATACTATATACAACTTATCTGAAAAGACGGAGGGCTACGACAGGTTTTTCTGAAAACCTATTGCGTAAAGAACTTGATATCGCTGTAGAATCAAATGATTTTAAAATGGAGTGCTTTTGAGGCTTTTCTAGTTTTGCTAAAGGAGTCACTCCCGGTGAAGGGATCGTCGGTCCTTTCCTCGTCGAATGAGGTGCGGGATATATCACATATATCACTGTGCAAAGCAGAAACACTTAAAAGCAATCAAAAGACAAACCGAGTGTGTAGCATCTGCCAGTTATTGCTAAAGGAGTCACTCCCGGTGAAGGGATCTCGGTCCTTTCCTCATCGAATAAGGTGCAGGATATATCACATATACCGCTGTGCAAAGCAAGAACTGTAGCTACCTGTTTTATTTTGAAATTCGATTCTACAACTTCTTAGGTTTCTTTTATTTCATTAATCACATTAACGAAGTCCCATCATTTAAGTACCTAAACATCACAGATAAATACGACGTACACTTATGCCATCCGCATTCGCCTCGATGTCCCCTCGTGAACCGTTAGGTTAGATGACTAACGGCAGAGCGGGGCAGGGCTAGCGCGGGTGTAAAACATAAGTAACGTCTATATAATATATCATATATACTATATACTGTATCTATCACAGAACATCACATGATCACATCACAGATATCGCAGCAGAAGAATCATATGAAATATTGGATATACTAGGACGTCCGTGTTTTCAATACGAGCCAGTATAAAACACGGATTCCACGGTCGTGATGAATAGCCAAACCCACACCCCTAGACCCCTACGAGAGCGGCAAGCAACCCTGCCAATTCTAGAGTTAGGAGACCCGGACTCGACTCGAGTTGGTCTCCCACTGGACTCCAGAACCCGGTTACTTGTGCCCTCCTCCTTGGGTCTATCCTATTGCGAAAAAGTAAATAATATACATCAACGGTGACAACTTCCGCAACCTGGAAGCGCCCCAATAAAAGAATATTACATACAAGTTTTTACATGAATGAAAATGAAAAACACTCATCTCACATGAAAACCCCCGGCTATTCAAACACGACGATCCAATATAACATATCCAGCAACACATAACATCACATGTCATCAACGTAAGTAAATATGCGCATCCCAATTGTCGTTGACATATAGCAACGAAACCGGCGATATCACATATTACACTTACGGTCACAGAAAAGAAAGTGTAAAACTACAACAGTTGGAATCCGCAACCACCTCAGACATCGCATGCCTGACCATATGAATTACTTAGACATCGCATGCCTAACAATTATAAACCCCGCATTTTAGTCTCATTATCGAAAACACTTTTCAATATCAAGTCGGGCAATTCAACAAGATTCCCGACATCCTGATCGAATGCTCGTCGCAAACTTCAGTAGGAGGCCGCACCCCCGATACCGTCAACGAAGTGCACCAAGGCGGAACACCGCCACCGCGAGCACCCGGACGGATGCTTTCGGCGACGGGGTTCTCCTACAGTCACTTGGTCGGGGCAATGGCGTGAGGCTGTCTATTAAGTTTACCCAGCGAGTATCCGCGTACGCTACGTGATTGCGACGGACTTTTGATCACATCAAAATTCCGTGGCAACCGATCAAGTGAGACTAAATTGCTAGATTTACAACATTCATTCAGTTATCTCATAACTTATTGTGAATTCCAATTATTGTATCCCATTCCAGATAATTAGAAAATGTTAAACTTTCCGATTGAACATTCGAACACCCAAGTTTTCCCGATACAGATCAACACATGAAATAAGTCTAACAACATTCAGTTCGTGCCTCAGTACCGACGGTCCAGCCGTAGAAGGGTCAAGCCAACGCCTCACATGTGGCACGCCGTACTGCCCCAAACCCGAAGGTTCAAAGGGCAGTTCAAGACGGTCACATAATCGAGTTAAGGTTTGTTGTCTTCTAGAGGGTCCATCGCGTTACTTGCACTACTTAGAACGTCGTTAAACTACGGAAAAATCCAACACTTGGAAATTTCCCGACAGGGGAAAAAATGGGTATTTATATCCGGTCGAACTTTTTAACATATTTTAAAAATTATCCGGAAAGCCACACAGACAAAATTTGATACCCCGATCGAAACACCGAATCCCCAAAACAACCCCTGAAAAATCAACTCAGGATTAAATATTAAAAATTCCCAGAAAAACCAGCACTGACTAATATTGATTATGGTGCAAATTTTGATGAACAATAGGACAAAACCGCCGCGGATCCGCCGCACGAGCCATGCTCATGCCGCGGATCCGCGCCTTTAACATGGAATTACGTCATCAAAATTCACCGTAACTCATATATTTCCCTGCTGATTTTTTTAGCAATTTTTAATCTGGAAAAATCCCAGTTTTTATAAACAGGACAGAGAGCATTTTGGGTTTGGGTTTTCGGGTTCGTTCGGGTTTCAAAATCCGTCTGGACTTCGCCTAAGGCTCTAGCTAGGCTCTGATACCAGTGTAGGCTAGCGTATACCTTCTCGACCCATATAGATGGGCGATGGATGATCCCATATCCAATGGTGTTTGACATCAGAGATGATATACGGGTGCTCAGTAGAGACTGGGTACACTGGACGGACTCGCCGAGAACTCCCAGATGGTATTATACCTCACGTCAGATGGCAGTTCTCTGGTGACACTGGTACAGAGTACTCTGTTGACCCGAGATCGTCATAGAGTCTCTCGGTCCCGCACATATCTCATATGCGCTCCTATTTCGTTTCGCTTGAGCCAGGAAACCTCTGTGTAGGACTCTAAAGACTCGTCAATACGCCGGCAGCGGATGATGATCATATCAAACATCCACAAGCCGCAAGCGGTCTGCTAAACGTAACGGCCACCCGGGTATTGAGCGATCTGAAGATCGACGAGCAAGCCCGCTCACACTCCAGTGAATCCGACCAGTAACACTACCGTACAGTCCGGTCTGATCGTCTGATCTGTCGCATATCTCGCCTAGGGGTGGTAAACGTCAGACCCCAATAGCTCGATAAGTCGTGTCGATATGAGGTCTATAACTGTTCGAGAAACTACTGGTAACACTTACCAGTAAATCTCAGCAACCCTGGCCAGGGATTTCCTGTTATAGCCAATCGAACACAGCGCAACATCAACCCCCTATACCGGGAGAGACGAATCCCCTCCTATCGCTCATTGCCTCCATGTGACTCGGGACTGTACCCAAAAACCACCGTTTTGCACGCCCTCTTGGACGTGGTAAAATTCACCGTAACTCTTATATTTCCCTGCTGATTTTTTTAGCAATTTTTAATCTGGAAAAATCCCAGTTTTTATAAAAAGGACAGAGAGCATTTTGGGTTTGGGTTTTCGGGTTCGTTCGGGTTTCAAAATCCGTCTGGACTTCGCCTAAGGCTCTAGCTAGGCTCTGATACCAGTGTAGGCTAGCGTATACCTTCTCGACCCATACAGATGGGCGATGGAAATCAAAGCACAGTGGGAACCACACAAGACTCTATGACGATCTCGGGTGAACAGACTACTCTGTACCAGTGTCACCAGAGAACTGCCATCTGACGTGAGGTATAATACCATCTGGGAGTTCTCGGCGAGTCCGTCCAGTGTACCCAGTCTCTACTGAGCACCCGTATATCATCTCTGATGTCAAACACCAATGGATATGGGATCATCCATCGCCCATCTGTATGGGTCGAGAAGGTATACGCTAGTCTACTCTGGTATATCGATGCCCCGTCTCGATACACCCACGACTAAGGACTTTGAAGGATGTACTTATAGACTACCATGTCCCCACTAGTATGATCCGCATTATTGTCCAGGTAGTCAAGTACAGATCCTAAGGGCTTTACCAACATGTAACAGAGAGACAATTAGTATACACGTTAAGGTAAAGGTCAACCAGATAGCATACTATCATGTCGAGCAAGAAAGTCCTCCCTATATATGTCCCAGCATCCACTACAATATACATCCAATGTACAGTAATGGCCTCTAGGGCATACATATAACTAACAGGAACAAGGGTTTGCTGATCTGGCAGAAGCTTCTGGGGCTTTCTGGAATTTGTTGTATCTTTCTGAAGTCTGTAAGCTTGCATAGGAGTTATGATGCAATGAAGTAGGGCTGAGGTGGCAAATGGACCGCGGAACCGCGGTACAAGGTGGCTTAGACCGCGGTTCCGTGGCCAAGTAGGCTCCTTGGGGCTTGGGCTCTTTGCAGTGGTCTTGGGTTGACACTTGGGGCTTTATATGATATGTTGAATTGTATTTTGCCTTTTGGATTGATACCAGAATTGAAATCATTGAGTTGGCGTAACATTTGATCGGTACCATGTAAATTTTGGCCTTTCTTCTGGATTTTCCTGCACAGATCTTAAAACAAGTGTTGCGCAATATAGGAATGATGCGATGCCATGAAATGCGGTCAATTTCCCTAGAAATACCGGTTTTAGAGTCTAACACATGCAATCTGATATTTTGCGACAGTTTTGCTAATATGTGAAATATGAATACCGTACACTTCTAAATGAGTGCAAATGATGAGGAAATTGCCTGCTGAAATATGCAATATTTTCGACTAATCAAATTCCCCCAAACTTAATTTCGATCGTCTCGAGCGAACTGTTTATTAAAAAGAGAAGGAGAAAATAAAGAAAGAGAAAAACTAACTAGCACACTTTCGTAGGCAACACGATTGCACTGAGCATGTGCAACAAGCCTTTAAACCTGTAGGTGTCCCTAGTAGGAGGAGTGTTGTCTCCTGAGGGTTTTCAGCGGATTGCACCCACAAAATCCAATAATAAAAGAAAGATCATGATTATTACATTTAAAGAAAAGAATTGTAAAAGAAAAACTTTGAAAACTAGGGTTTCCAACTAAACTAGCTTTTCGGTTGTCATGAGCCCTATCTTAATGGTCATGAAAAGATGTTAGAAATCACATCCCCCCTCAATAAAACATCGTCTTATTCTTCATTCCTATCTTTATTCCAAACATCGATCATATCACCCTGCGTGTGTGTAAAGACATCCCTACACCCGGAGAATTCAATTCAAGCTATCATACTCATGCCCATCAGCCTCAGTACTTTTTAATTAATGAATATTTAGATGAGATTGCTCACACACTTTCATGCGACCTTTAATACTTCTTGAGGTACTAACCGACCGATTCCTCATGTGCTTGCTTACTTGGTGTATTTTCCTCGTCTTGCACCACCTCAGGCATAGCAGTGACTCCCAGACCAGTTGGCCTTAGGGCACTAGGTGAAGAGGCACCGTCGCTATACATTTTTTTATTGCCCTTGGTGATAACAAAACCAGTGTTCATTTTTCTCACCACTTTATATATTTTTTTATTCACTTTTTTCTTTCTTTTATTTCCTTCATACATCGGCTTTAAGACAAGAGCATTTCAAGGTATCCTCTACTATCCCAGGCTTCAAGACGTGTGTAAGTGCGAATAGCAGGGTATCAATGTTCAAAATGTTTGGCTTCCAGAATAGAAACTATTTTTCAGACTTATTTTTATCCTCAGATTAGAGACGTCCTTCATCTTACTAACCCTTAGGACAACGGCTCATAACTACTTATTACTAGTTCGTATAAGAAAACTTCTAATTTTCTTAGTTTTCTTAAATTTTTCTAATCTCATGGATGTAATTTTTCACTATCTAAACTTTCATTATCTTATTTATATACAAAAAAGTGTAAATATTAAAATTATTTTTATACTTGGAATTTTTTTTATATTTTTATTGGTTTTGAAATTTTTTCAATTTTTATAGATTTTTAAAAGAAATGTTTTGTGCTTATGCAAATGATATGCAAATGATGCAAAAATAAGCACAAATCTCCCCCAAACTTGTTTTCAACAGTGTCCTCACTGTTGCCAATCGCTATACCTACAAAACTTGTAAGCCTCGGGGGATTTATTAGTGGGGGAAAAATATATAAGTAAAGAACTTCCCCCAAACTTACTCTTTTCACACACCTTCATTCAAAAAGATGATGCAATGATATACTGGACATGAAGGTGAAACGGAGGAATTTTAATCAAAATAAACTGGCTCTTGTAAGAACAAGAGCTCCTCCGTGGGGTCAGTGGAAAATTACGGCTTAAGTCTATGTCCATTTACTTTGAAAAAGGTGCCGTTTTTAACATTTTCTACTTCTACTGCCTCGTGTGGGTATACAGACCGCACAACAAAAGGTCCCTTCCAACGAGATCGGAGCTTACCCGCGTGAAGGTGTAATCGTGAATCATAAAGACGGACTTGTTGACCAGGTGAAAATGTTTTCCTCAAAATGTTTTTATCGTGAAAAACCTTAGTCCTATTCTTTGTGATTACAGCGTTATCATAAGCTTCATCACGGAGTTCGCTTAGCTTATTAATTTGCAGCTTCCGAAAGTTGCAAGCAAGGTTCAGATCAAAATTTATTTCTTTTATAGCCCACGATGCTTTATGTTCTATCTCGACGGTTAAATGACATGCTTTTCCAAACACTATCCTATATGGAGACATCCCTAGGTCGGTTTTAAATGCAGTCCTGAATGCCCAAAGAGCATCCGTCAGTTTGGTCGACCAGTCTTTTCTATTTTTAGCAACAGTTTTCTCTAGGATAAGTTTGATTTGTCTGTTTGAGATTTCAGCCTGCCCGCTTGTTTGGGGATGATAGGGTGTAGAAAGTCGGTGGTTGATTGAGTATTTTTGCATCAGAGTCTCGAAAGACCTGTTGCAGAAATGTGTCCCATTATCGCTAATGATAGCGCGGGGGTGTCCAAATCGCGAGAAAATATTCTCTTTTAAGAACTTAATGACAACTTTCTTGTCATTAGTGCGACATGGAATGTCTTCTACCCACTTTAAGACATAATCAACCGCCAGCAGTATGTACAAATTCCCAAAGGAGTTGGGAAAGGGACCCATGAAATCTATGCCCCAAACATCGAATATTTCAACAACCAAGATAGGTTGTTGAGGCATTTCATTCCTCTGGGATATTCTACCCGTGTACTGACATTGTGTACAGGTTTTGCAATACTCAAATGCGTCCTTGAATAAGGTCGGCCAATAAAATCCACATTGCAAAACCTTTTCCGCTGTCTTTCTAGGACCAAAGTGACCCCCACAGGTCTGATCATGACAAAATGAAAGAACACTCTTGAACTCTTCATTCGGGACACACCGGCGAATGATCTGATCAGGACAATATTTAAACAAATAGGGCTCGTCCCAGTAAAACAAAACACTTGGGATAGAAAACGGTATTTGTCCTGTTTTGACCAATCGCTTGGTATCAATCCAGTGGCATGATAGTTCACAATATCCCTGAACCATGGTTCATTGGATATGCTCAAGAGTTGTTCATCAGGGAATGAATCATTGATCGGCAGGGTCACAGGGGAAGAAATGATGCGTGAAAGATGGTCAGCTACTACGTTTTCACATTCTTTCTTATCTTTGATAACAAGATCGAATTCTTGTAACAGAAGGATCCAACGTATTAGTCGACCTTTTGCATCTTTCTTCGCCAGAAGATGTTTTAAAGCGGAATGGTCAGTATACACAACTATAGGTGAGCCGATTAAGTAAGGCCTGAATTTTTCTAATGCAAATACAACCGCTAAGTGTTCTTTTTCTGTGGTTGTATAATTGATTTGCGCATCATTCAGGGTCTTACTTGCATAGTATATCACGTGTGGCATCTTATCGATGTGCTGTCCTAAGACTGCACCTACTGCAAAATCAGATGCGTCACACATCAGCTCAAAGGGGTAGTCCCAGTTTGGTGATGATAACATGGGGGCTGAAGTGAGTGAGTGTTTAAGTGAGTCGAAAGCTGTCTCGCAATCCGAGTCAAAATGGAAGGTCGTATCCTTGGCCAGGAGAAGAGTTAGAGGTCTAGCAATTTTGCTAAAGTCCTTAATGAATCTTCTATAAAAGCCCGCATGGCCAAGGAAAGATCGAATATCTTTGACGCTTTTGGGATGAGGGAGGTTTTGAATGACATCTATCTTAGCTCTGTCAACCTCAATGCCTTTCTGTGAAATGACATGTCCAAGTACAATTCCTTCTTGGACCATAAAATGGCATTTTTCCCAGTTCAAAGTCAAGTTCTTCTCTTTGCAACGAGTAAGAACAGCGTCAAGATTCGATAGGCAATCAGAAAAAGAGTCTCCACAAATCTAAAAATCGCCCATAAAGATCTCCAGAAAATTCTCTACCATATCAGAGAATATCCCCATCATACACCGCTGAATAGGTAGCGGGAGCATTGCATAACCCAAAGGGCATGCGACTGTAAGCAAAGGTACCAAAAGGACAAGTAAAAGTGGTTTTATCTTGATCCTTTTTGGCGATGGGGACCTGATTATAGCCTGAGTATCCGTCCATAAAACAATAATACTCTCGTCCCGCTAAGCGTTCCAGCATCTGATCAATGAATGGTAGAGGAAAGTGGTCTTTCTTCGTGGCAGCATTGAGTTTTCTATAATCGATACATACACGCCACCCAGTTTGGGTGCGTGTCTGAATCAACTCATTTGCCTCATTGGTTATAACAGTGATGCCGGATTTCTTAGGAACTACATGTATAGGACTCACCCACTGGCTATCGGAGATGGGGTATATAATACCATTATCTAAGCATTTGACGATCTCTTTCATGACCGCTTCCTTCATGACGGGATTTAACCGTCTCTGTAGTTCTCGGGTTGGTCTGGCATCATCCATCACATGTATATGATGTTCAACTATCAAGGGACTAATCCCTTTGATGTCCGCCATACTCCAACCAAACGCCTCTTTGTTAGATCTCAATACCGATAAAAGTGATATGATAACCGGTAAAGACTCATTCTCACCTAGATATGCATATTTAAGGTGAGACGGTAAAATTTTGAGATCTAACTCAGGCGGAGAAATGATAGAAGGAGGAATCATTGAGTAATTTTTGGATTTACAAAGAAGCTCAGAGCCTGTGAAAGATACATACTCGGGTGGAGAAAAGTCAGGAGTGCAGGACTCAAGTGTAGGAAAAGTGTCCTCACTAAGATCATGTGTAAGATCAAGCAGAGATGTGGTAATGTCGTCGAGATCTAGAAAGCAAAGATCCTCAGCTCCACAACTATCGGGAGCGATCTCATGGACAGAGCACACATCTAAAATATGAGCAGAAGGTTCTGAAGGCTGACTTCCAACTTTGTAGATATTTAGTTCAATGGTCATATTTCCAAAAGATAAGTTCATTGAACCATTTCTACAGTTTATAACAGCGTTGGAAGTGGCAAGGAAAGGACGACCCAGAATTACCGGAATTTGGCTCCGGGGGTTTGCTACAGGCTGTGTGTCAAGTACAATGAAGTCTACAGGGAAAACAAATTCCCCGACCTTTATTAACACATCCTCTAATTCACCCCTTGGTTTGGTGATAGATCGGTCTGCCATCTGGAGAGTGCAGTGAGCAGGTTTCAGCTCTCCAATCCCTAATTGCTCATAGACAGAATAAGGGAGTAGGTTAACACTTGCGCCAAGGTCTAAAAGAGAACGATTTATGTTTTTACCCCCAATCGAAATCGATATTGTAGGACATCCTGGGTCCTTTCGTTTCTTTGGTAGCTGGGGAATAAAAGCAGTGCTGATATTGTTAGCCATAAAGAACTTCTTCGGCACTTGAGTCTTCCTCTTCCTAGTGCACAAGTCCTTAAGAATTTTCGCATATGCGGGGACTTGTTGAATTGCATTTAGGAGAGGGATATTGATGTTAACCTGTTTGAACATTTCTATTATTTTCTCCATATGAGGACTCGTTCTATTACCCCTTAACCGGTTCGGGTAAGGAGCTTTCGCAATAAGTGCAGGGTCCATCACAGGAGAAGAAAGAGGGGGTAGACGAGGTCCCAAAAGAGGTATTGGGACTGTCTGTGGAGAACTATAAGGGTTGGGTTCAGGTGTCGAGCCTAGTGGGAACTGGAGAATAGGCTCGCGAGAAAGTGGTGTGGTAGAAAAAGAAGGATCAGAAGGAGAAGTGTGTGTGTGTGGAAAGGTCTCAGCTGGGGTGTTGATATGATTTCCAATATCATCAATACCTTCCCCGACATGATTGTTCAGCACTCTTCCCGATCTCAACATTGTGATGGCATTTACATTGTAATGCCCAGGATTCTGTAGGGGTTGAGAGGGAAGTTTCCCTTTTTCTCTCGCACACATTTCGGCATTTAGGCGTGCGATTTCAGCTTCCATCGATCTGATACTCTCAGCTTGGGATGCTGAGTTTTTCTTTATCTCACTGACGGAAGATCTAACCTCAGTCTAAACCTCTATGAAATTTGATAAAAGTGATTTCATGGTTTGAGTGAATTGAGAGAACTCGTCAGAACAGGTCATAGGATTAGACTGTGTAGGAGTGTTGACCTGATTTTGGAAGTTTTGTGACTGGTAGGGGTGCTGAGTGAGTTGAAGGGGTTGCTGTTGTGGTGGAGGAAGAGCCCTTTGAAAATTATTCGTGTTTGGAACTGTGTTTTGAGATTGGTTTTGGTTCCAAGCAAAATTCGGGTGATTCCTCCAACCCTGATTGTACGTGGAAGAATATGGATCGTTTCGAGGTCTTTGAAATGCGGCATTAGAATGCTCGTGACCTTGAAACGCAGAGTTTAATGTGTAAGTCCATGCTACCTCTCCCGGTACTTTCGGGCATGCGGAATTTGATAAAAAACGATTTTTATAGAGGTGGTAACATGGAATTAAAACCCGGATCTTGGTTAAACATCTAACTAACATCCTAACTAGGAGTCGTTAACTACTCGGTTAGGGGGGTTTATACCTTGCTTGTCTTGAACTCCTTCGTCTTCAAACTCCGATGGGGGTCCGGATCGGCTTCTTCCCGTCGTCTCCTTACGCCGAAGATAGATCCACCTGAAAACTTCAACCTTTTGGCTCCTTCTTCGAACTTTGAAGAAACTAGTTCACTCGGTTTGCTAAACCTTATGAACTAGAGTGAGTAGAGAAGAGTTTGTATGGATTTTATCTATGGTTCTTGGTTCTCAACTCCTGAGACAAGTGAACCATAGAATCAAGAGAGGGAGAGCAAGAGGAGGAAGATGAGAGCTCAAGAACAAGAGAGAGAATGAGCATGAAAGAATGAGAGAAGACTTTTCTCATTTGGCTCTCATAATCCAAAACCATCATCACAAAAATAATAATCAAGTATTGTGTAAAATGGTTCAAGTCAAAATGGCTAAATCATTTCATGCACTCATTTCTCACAAAACAAACAAGCAAGTAAAAAGTCTTTGCCATGAAATGATAGCCATAGTCATCATGATGGTCAACTAGTCCAACCTAGTCAGCCGGTCAACAAAGTCAACAAGTCAACAAAGTCAACCCCTCAACAACCATGTCACCACAATAATTAATTAATATAATTGTTAATCACATATCATATTCTAATTAGGGTTGACCAAAAAGTCAATAGTCAACAGTCAACGGTCAACAACCCTAATGAGAATCCTCTGCCTCTGTCTCTCCGTCAACTGTGCATACACACCCGCATCCGCGTTCCGAGGAACACGAATACATACTGGATAAATCCAATCCCAAAAGGTACACTAGGATCTGGCTTAAACTAAAGCCCGCTAGTGTAAACTGTCCGGACACTGTACGTGCACAAGTGCACGGATGTGACCGAACCCTGTCGCAAAACCATGCGACCTGTCGCAAAACCATGCGACCTCTACTCTTTTGCCTAAAGGCGAATAGCTTTCTGTGTGGGACTCTAAAGACTCGACACTACGCTGGCAGTGGATTTAACCACAGACCGCAAGCGGCACTAGCTGTGCGTAACGGTCCCCAGGTAGATGCCGACAAGAAGACTGACGAGGCGAAACCCATCTGAACTCCTACTGAGCCTGAATGTGACATTCTCCGTACAGTCCGGTCTGTTCGTCTGATACATCGCATGGCGGGCCTAGGGGGCGGTAAAAGTCAGTCCCCCAATAGCGGTACAAGTCGTGTCTGAGTGAAGCCCAAAACACCCTGAGATAACACTGGAAGCCTACCAGTATATCTCGTTTGCCCTGGCCAGGGACTACTCGTGTAATGGCTCTCCTAGACACAGCGTGATGTCAACCCCCAATACCGGAAGAGACGAATCCTGTCTAACCGTCACTGCCTCCAAATGCTTCGGGACTGCACCCAACTACCACCTGTTTGCACGACTCCTTTGAGCCGTGGTAGGGTAGTAATTAAAGTACAGTGGGAACACACTCGAGGCGAAGTGACAGTGTCAAGTCAGCGGACTAAGCTGTACTCATGTCACTTGGGAACTGATAACTGACGATAGGCATAATACCAACTAGTCAGTTCCCGACGAGTCCTGTCCAGTGTACTCGTAACCCAACGAGCACCCGCATACTATCTCAAGTACGACGTACCGACGGCTGTGGGACAGACCGTCTCCCACACTGGGATGAGAAGTGCATGCGCTAGTCTACTCCGGAGTATCGATGCCCTTTCTCGATAGTCCTGCGACCAGGGACCTGCATAAGGATGTGCTTATAGATTACCCAGCCCCACTAGTGTGACTGCCATCACAACGCTGGTAATCAAGCAAAGATCCTAAGGGCTCCACTAATGTGTATAGGCAATATACTAAAATAAACACATGTACACATTGAAGTAGAAACAAACCAAGTAGCATACTACTATTTTGAGCAAGATTGTATATACAAGGTGAATATCCCAAGCTTCCATTAAGTAATATACAAACTAGTATGATACAGTAATGGCCTCTAGGGCATATACACTAACAATCTCCCACTTGCACTAAGGCCATGTACTGGCGTATCGAAGACCTATCATCTCGATCAGCCGCTCGAACTGAGTCTGGGGCAAGGCCTTGGTGAATGGATCTGCAGTGTTATCTTCTGAAGCGACTCTCCGAACCTCGATCTCCTGGCGATCCACGATCTCCCTGATCAGGTGATAACGCCTCAAGATGTGTCTGGATCTCTGATGGGACCTGGGTTCCTTCGCTAAAGCTATAGCCCCGTTGTTGTCGCAATACACAGGTATTGGATCAACAATGGACGGAACCACCTAAAGTTCTTTCAAGAACTTCCTCATCCAGACAGCTTCTTTTGCGGCATCAGATGCAGCGATGTATTTCGCTTCCATCGTCGAGTCTGCAACGGTTTCCTGTTTGGAACTCTTCCAACACACCGCCCCTCCATTGAGGGTAAAGACAAAACCCGACATGGACTTGGAATCATCCTTGTCACTCTGGAAGCTGGAGTCAGCAAAGGCCTCGATCTGGAGGTCTTTTCCGCCATAGACCAAGAACATCTCCTTAGTCCTTCTGAGGTACTTGAGAATGTTCTTTACTGCTATCCAGTATTTCTCCCCAGGGTTTGACTGATACCGGCTTACCACACTCAGTGCATAAGCTACATCCGGTCTGGTACACAACATCGCATACATTATAGAGCCTACCGCAGAAGCGTAGGGTATAATAGACATGCGATCCCTCTCCAAATCAGTCTTGGGAGACATCTCTTTAGAGAGGGTGATACCGTGACAAGCCGGTAGGTTACCGCGCTTGGAATCTTCCATACTAAATCTCTTCAGTATGGTGTCGATGTACCTGGACTGTGAAAGTCCTAATATCCTCTTGGATCTATCACGATGGATCTGGATCCCCAGGATGTATGAGGCATCACCCAGGTCTTTCATGGAGAACCTGTGTGACAAGAACCCCTTGACAGATTGTAGCATAGGAATGTCATTTCCTATTAAGAGAATGTCATCCACGTATAAAACGAGGAATACTACAGTTCTCGCTACAAATCTACTGTAGATGCATGGTTCATCTGGATTTTTGATAAAGCCAAATTCCTTGACCGTCTCTTCAAAACAGATGTTCCAACTCCGCGATGCCTGCTTTAGTCCATAGATGGACTTAAGCAACTTGCACACCTTTCCGCTGCTCCCACTCTGAATGAAACCTTCTGGCTGGTCCATATAGACACACTCTTCTAAATTTCCATTTAGAAAAGCGGTCTTTACGTCCATTTGCCAAATCTCATAATCGTGGAAGGCAGCAATGGCAAGAAGGATCCGAATGGATTTCAGCATAGCCACTGGAGAAAAGGTTTCGTCATAGTCCAAACCAGGTCTTTGACGAAAACCCTTCGCAACAAGTCTAGCTTTATAGGTCTCAACCTGTCCATCTACACCAATCTTCCTTTTGAAGATCCACTTGCATCCTACGGGTTTTACACCGTCTGGAGCAATGTCCAACGTCCATACTTTGTTGGTGTACATGGACTCCATTTCGGTCCGCATTGCATCCAGCCATTTTACTGAGTCAACGCTCTGAACGGCCTACTGGAAGCTGGTAGGCTCATCATAATCTATGATGCAGTCTTCTCTATCCCCGTCTATGAGAAAACCGTAGTATCTCTCGGGCGGATGAGACTGCCTACTACTCCTGCGGAGCGGCGTAGGAATGTCCTGTTCTTTTGAACCCTCTGGTTCCACTAAGCTTTCAGTAATAGCTCGTGGTTCTGGAATTTCTTCCAGTTCTACTGTGCTCCCACTTATCTGGGTTTCTGAAAACTCAGTTTCCAAGAAGTAGGCATGACGAGAAACAAGAACTTTTTGTTCCTCTTCGCAGTAGAAGAAATATCCCTTGGAGTTCTTTGGATATCCCATAAACTTGCACTGTACTAAGCGTGCCTCGAGCTTGTCCGCATGCTGCTTTTTAACAAAAGCTGGACATCCCCATGTCTTAATGTGCTTAAGATAGGGTCTCTTCCCACACCACATCTCATATGGTGTAGTAGGCACAGTTTTAGTTGGAACTCGGTTCAAAAGGTATGCAGCTGATTCTAGCACGTACCCCCAGAATGATCGCGGTAACTCAGCGTTACTCATCATGGACCGTACCATATCTAATAGGGTTCGGTTCCGTCTCTCCGATACACCGTTATGTTGCGGAGTGTATGGAGGAGTAAGCTGAGAGAGAATTCCATTCTCTTTTAAATAGTCCAGGAACTCGGCACTCAAGTATTCACCACCTCGATCCGATCTTAGAATCTTGATACTTTTGCCGGTTTGTTTTTCTACTTCATTCTTATAATCCTGGAATTTTCCAAAGGCTTCGGACTTATGTTTCATTAAGAAGACATAACCGTACCTTGAAAAGTCATCCGTAAAAGTGATGAAGTAAGAATAACCGCTTCGCGCATGTGTAGACATTGGACCGCACACGTCGCTGTGTACGAGTCCCAAGAGCTCGCTTGCCCTTACTCCGTGTCCAGTAAACGGAGTCTTTGTCATCTTTCCTTTGAGACAGGATTGATAAGTGGCATACGATTGATATTCGAACGGATTCAAATATCCTTCTGTATGTAACTTCGTCAACCTTCTCTCATTGATGTGACCCAGTCTACAATGCCACAAGAAAGTCTGATTTATTTCCGGAGACTTTCTTTTCTGTGTATTCTGGACATTGAAAATCTGTGGTTGGTTTAATACGTATATACCATTGCTCAATGTACCTGACCCAATCAGAACTTGATTAAGGTGAATGTTTACAACATTGCTTACAAACGCAAATTCATAACCTTCTTTAGAAACTAAAGATACAGAAATGATATTACAAGTTGCGTTGGGTACAAAAAAGCAATTTCGTAAAACCAAAACATGTCCATCTGACATTCCCAGGTGATAGTCCCCCAAGGCTTTAGCATCCATGCTAGCTCCGTTCGCAACTCTGAGGGTCATGTCACCTGCCTTCAAAACCTTACGGTTTCTCAACGCCTGCAATGAATTACAGATATGTGATCCTGATCCGGTATCCAATACCCAGGAAGTAGAGTTTATTGAAAGACAGTTTTCAATAACATACACACCTGAAGCTGAAGCTGCAACCTGCTTCAATTCCTGTGTTCTGGCTTTCCAAGCCCTGCAATCATTCTTCCAGTGTCCTTTCTTATGACAATAGAAGCATTCTTCCTTATCCACAAGCTTCCCCGCTTTCTTTGTTGCTTTTGCTTTTCCCTTCGTATCCACTTTACTAACACCGCCTCTTGGTTTGGCGGGGGCTTTCTTCTTCTTTCCCTTGGCTTTCGCCTTGGACCTAGAAGAAGATGATCCTCCTACAAACAAAGTGGATGTTTCCCTACCTTTCTGTAGGGTGCCCTCTGCGCTCCTTAGCATGTTGAGGAGCTCTGAAAGTTCAACTTCTTTTTCTTGTAAGCTGAAGTTCAGTATAAACTGGGCGTAAGTAGAAGGAAGGGACTGGAGAACTAAGTCCGTATAGAGCTCACTCTCCAATGTGGTCCCTAGGTCCGCGAGCTCCTCAATGTAGCTGATCATCTTAAGCACGTGCTCTGCTACTGATGATCCGACGGCCATCCTTGCCGAAAATAACTTTTTCGACGCTACGTATCTTGCGATACGAGATTGCTCTCCATACAGTTCTTTTGTATGAAGAAATATGGATTCCAAGTCCATATTCTCGTGCCTCCTCTGATGTTCATTGTCCATAGAGGCAAGTACGAGGCATTTGGCCTTCGCGCTATCAATCTCCCAAGTCTTACGGATTTCCTTATCCGCGACGCTGGAAGTGGGACCAGGGACAGGGGGAGCTTTGGTGGTAAGAAGATACCCCAGCTTGTCGTAAGTGATTGCCATCTTGACATTCCTGAGCCAATCTTTGTAGTTTGGCCCTGTCAGTATATTTTTATCTAGAAGTAACTTAAGTCCAGTCATGTCGATTGGTCGCTGCAATTAGGAGAGAGAAGAAACACTCAGCTTGATGCTCTTGCAAGTTTAGAATGGTTTTTAGTTTGTCTAAACAGGATGGCTCCCACTGTTTCTCGAATCCCTCCTCAAACCAAAAAGGAAGAACTAGTCGGGATCAATCCCACCGCACAATACTTGCTTAACCGTTCAGCCAGGCCAGTGTCGGTACTTCGAGGGAGGTTTTCCAACGCTTTCGCGAAGTTTCTTAATTCAAGAACCTCTTTTCCCGGGGGGCGTAGCCCCGCTAACACCTTTCTAGGCACCTACTAGGTTTATAGCATTGATCGTTTAGTGAGAAATTTCCCGAGGAGTAGCATATACTCACAGTAGGATCGGGATCCAAATATCATCGCGTGACGAAACTGAAGGAATCCTACCAGAATCATCACACTCCAAGTGGTATGCAAATCTAGCAAGTTTCAGTTCTTTTGAAACTCCCGATGTGGATTTTTGCCCCATGCTCTTATGACCTTGACTTTGGCCAACAAATCATAAGTCACATGTCAAGTTCTTCCCGTCGTTCTCCAGGTTAATTTGAATCCACCCGTGCCTACCCTTGACTTTGGCCAACAAGGCAGTACGACTGTTCCAAACCAACGCATCTATCTATGCTGCACATGAATACCCAATAGCTACCAATCACTATGCCTTGACTTTGGCCAACAAACATAGCTTGAATACTATTGACCATCCATGTGAAACGACGGAGGGCTACGAATGGTTTTGGCTAAACTGTGAACGTAGTGAACTTGATATAATCGATGGAACGAGATAGCTTTTAAAAGGAGTAGCTCAAGCTCCGCATTTAAAAGTTAGTTTTGAAAAGAACCGAGTGGTTTTTCGAAAGTGTTCCAACGACTTTTAACTTGGTTTATTTTCTTGTATTAGTTCCTTTAATGCGTGATATTCTTGCATTAGTTCTTTTAATGCGTCCCATCATTTAATCCTACCATTGCAGAAAACAACCAAAATATGACGTACGCTTATGCCATTCGCATTCGCCACGGGGCCCCGTCATTACCCGTTAGGTTACTTAACTAACGACAGAGCGGGGGCTGGGCTAGCGCGGCTGTAAAACATAAGCAATGCCTAAATAATATCATATATAGATATATTGCAATGATAGCCATTTCAGATCACAGATGAACACATTGGATATACTAGGAATCAGCAATTCGTACGAGCCTGTAACGAAAAGCAGAATACACGGTCGCGGTGAATAGCCAATACCCCACCCAAGACCCCTACGGGTGCGGCAAACTACCCGCCTGTAAGTACGCGGCGGCGCCCCGGCCGTCTAACAGACGCCGATATGCGGAACAAAACTTTTACGACTGGCGCTATCGCGTACTTCCTCCCGGAACGCCCATTAAAGCTAAACTACCAAATTGTAAAGAGGGTAGAATTGTTATACCGAATGATCCGAGTCCTTCGGTCTTCAACCATCATCCCACGCTATGTTGCAACTGATCCGAACTTGCTCGATCTCCTGTCTCGTCGTCCAGGTGGCACCACGTCGACGGATCTTTAAACGGGCTCCCGCCTCTGAACAGAGGCAACTCGCTCGTCAAGTTTGCTAAAAGAGACGACCAAGATGAAGTAGAGAATGAGTAGAATACTTTGTCTCGTTACGTCCAAGACTATGGACGAACGGTTAAAAGAAGTTGCCATTTGGAATCGGGTGAATGGAAATTGAACTAGGAAATTTCCATACACTAGTTATCATAATCTTTTGCCAATTTGAAATGAATCAAAAATCACACACCCACACATAGAGGGGCCGGCCACTATATATGAGAGGAGGGAGGTGATGGTAGGAGCTTCAAGTGGTGACCATTAGCTTTCATACTTATCAAAACCTAAACACAAAGCATGAATCACTAAAAGCAATAAATGCAAACCAATCACATTAAACCTAGTCATGCTTTATCATTAATGAACCATTAATGACAAAGCCACCTCACTATCCTAGTCACCATCCTAGTCACCTCTTCTAGAAGTTTCCACACAAATCCCAAGAAAAGATAAATCCGCATTTAACCGAATGTCAAAATACGGCTGATAGAAAACTGGAAACTGGCAACTTCCAAAAATCATCCCGAAACGAATTTCAGGATAACCCCGTATTGGTATAAACATGCCCGCATTTATATTACGACCGAATATAAATGCAACTGAGACAAAGATATTATATCTATACAGTATAATACTGGGTTCCGGCTTAAACCAAAGCCTACCAGTATTATCTGCCCGAAAAACGACACGTGCGAAAACGCACGTGCATTTTCCGAACCTTGCCATAAACCCATACGGCCTCTACAACGTTTCGCCCGAACTTCGGAAAGTGTCGGTGGGGGACTCTAATGACTCATCAGTACACTGGCACTGGGTATAACCACTAGCACGTCAGAGGTACAAGCTGTACGTAACGTTTTGCCTATGTATTGATTGGAAGGGAAGCTGACGAGCGAACTCATCTATAAACACTACTGAGCCTGACAGTGACAATAACCGTACAGTCCGGAACATTCGTCTATGAGTATCGCATATTAGGCCTAGGGGGTCGGTAAACGTCAGACCCCTAATAGCTGCATAAGTCGTGTCAGAGAGTAGCCCAGAACACCCTGAGATTCTGCTGGTATACCTACCAGTATATCTCGATTACCCTGGCCAGGGATTTCGTGTAATGGCTCTCCTAAACACAGCGCGATCTCACCCCCAATACCGGGAGAGACGAATCCCCGAAGATCCGCTCACTTGCCTCCAATGTGGCTCGGGACTGTACCCAAAATATACCTGTTTGCACGACTCCTTTGACCCGTGGTAGGGTATAAATCAAAGCACAGTGGGAACTCACACGAGACAAATGACGACCTCAGGTCAATGAACTAATCTGTACACATGTCACCAGGGAACTGCTATCTGACGATATGTATAATACCAACTAGCATGTTCCCGGCGAGTCCTGTCCGGTGTACTCATAACCTAATGAGCACCTGTATACATCTTAGGTGATCCAACTGACACCAGTGGCTTGTGAGACCGGCCACTGCCCCTCGTCGGGGTCTCGACTGTATACACTAGTCTACTCTGGAGTATCGATGCCCTGTCTCGAAACTCCCACGACTAGGGACACTTTAAGGATGTGCTTATAGACCCCAGCTCCCACATATATGATCGCCATCATACTGCTGGTAGTCAAACAAGAATCCTATGGGCTCTATCATGATAATAAAGACAAACCCGATAGCATACTATCATCTTGAGTAAGACTGTTTTATCGGTACAGGTCCTCCCTCAATCATTGCAATCACGTACCTGCGATGCAATAATTGACTTAGAAGGCACTATATCCAACAATCTTCCACTTGCACTTAAGGCTAATTATTGCGATGTCGAGTACTCACAGCTCGTGTGATACCGAGCATCCAACACCTCTACTAATCAGGTTCACAATGTCTGTTTGCGAAACTAATGTGTTCGAGAAATAGCCTAAGTGAGTGGATCCGCCCTGATGTTTCTTTTTATGTCTCTCTTAATCTCAAGTTCACGGAGAAAACCATCTCCTGAATCGAGTAATAGCTGTCTTAGAATATGTCTGGATACCTGATGGGACCCAGTTCATAAATGAACTCAAAATCCAAACTTCTTAGACTGTATCGATCACTGAAACTAATCAGTGTCCAGCACCATGCCTCCCACAGTATCCTCTTGGACCGCCTGTCCATAATACTGTCCCTCGTCAGAGGGAAAACTATAACCTTGACAATCATTCTGTCATCTATGTCACCTTTGAAGCCTGGAATGATAACCGTCTCCCGAAGGAGGCCGCCGTTATCAAATCCGTAGAACATCCACTTATGTTCTAAAAACTGCTTCCTAATGTTTCTCCAGGATTGGATTAATATAAACTTATCGCATCCAGTGCAATAACGACTTCTGGTGTGGTACTTGACATATCACGATTGACTCAATTGCCTAAGCAAGTGATCTGTCAATCATGCACATCCCTCTCCCCTTTAGTCTGTAAGACACCTTTAGAGAGGGTGACTCCATCACCTGCAGGTACAGCACCATGCTTGGAGTCATCTATTCTAAAATACTATTAGAATATTGTCAAAGTACCCAAATTGGGAAAATACCCAAATCTAGATCTAAAACCATAGATCTAGTTACCAGAATGTTTTATATTATATCCATATCCTTTGTGGAGAAACAACTGTGTGACGACGAAAGTACAACCTGATCGTAGTATAGGAATTTTACTTCCTATTCTGTGCATGTCATCCAAATACCAGGACATCACACCTTACTACTTTCTTAACAGATCCATCCCCTATTCTGATAAAGTTAAACCCATGACTGTTACATCAAGAATAGATGATCTATCTCCGCTATTTCTGCTCAAGTCTATAAATAGACACTAGCTTCTTGTCCACTATGCTTCCGCTGCTCCCACTGACTATGACAACCCTCTGGCAGAATAATATATACGTACATTTCTAAAACTAGTTTAGAACGACGCTATACAAATCCTCCTGCCCTGTCTCATAGTCTGGAACAATAGTAGTGTCAAGTCTGGGTAAGCAAGAACCTCCCTGTCACCGTCATTGAGGCTACCGGAGTACCTCTCGGGTGTCTGAGGTTACCCACCTTATCTGCGGAGTCGCTATTGGAATGTCTAACCTGATTGAATATATAGGTCCTATTAAACTTTCCGTAATCGTTTGCGGTTCTGGAATCACTTCCGGTTCTACCATGCTCCCAGTACTGTTTTCTGAAAAAAATCCATTTTAATAAAACTGTGGCGAGTCAAGAACAATATCACTATTGATCTTGCAGATGGTAGAAAATCAACCCTCGTCAAAGCTAGGGTCAACCCGCAAACTGCCATTACAGAAACGTGCCTTGAGTTATCCAGTGTCTGTTTTAAAGCATAAGCTGGACAACTCCCCTTTACCTTAACATCGTTAAGATATGAAGCAATCTATATCCAATATAGAAACATAGGCACTTATTTTAATTTGGAACCAAATTCTAATCATGCAGCTGTCTCCAGTGCATATCAACTTAATGGAGAGAGGCTAATCAGCATTATTCAACTTAGGAATCCATCCAATTACGAGTAACCTGAAAGAGAAATAAGTTTCTCAAAACCATTACTATCAACTGAATACTAATCAGAAGAATCTACATCTTCGATTTCTTTGAAGAATCCCGATACTTGCGATACATGGTTCTCTACTTTATTCCTATACCGACAACTTCTCAAAACTTAGACATTGTATTTCTACGAAACACTTGTCTAAAAACTTGAGAAGTTACAAGTAAACAGAATATAGTATGAGGACCAACCCCTTTGTCCTGATGGACACTGGACAATATACAATACTCTGTATAAGTCCGCTGAGTTGAATAACTCATAACCTGTACGTCGTAGGTTGAAAACTGTTCCCAGGCGATTTCCTCAAATATCACCAATTACAACGAATTCCGATATAATGAGGATGATCACCTAATTCCCAATAACTCGCTCCCACTCAACATCTGTAAAACCATGCAGATGTGAGAATCGTTCCTGGTAAATACATACCCTGGAGTAAGTATCCAATCGGGAAATCAGTTTTCTATTAACAATGCACAGTGAATATGAAACATAAATATGTTTTGTAGGGGTTTCCTGGTATTCATTAGTAATGCCTCTTCCATAATCCAAATCATGACTTTAACCGTATATTTCCCTGCCATCTTTCCATTTCCCTTTAATTTGTCTTTAGTCGTTACCTTCTGTACACCAACATTAGGCTAAATAGTTTTCTTCCTTCCCTACCATTCGGCACATGCCTATGGTTTGGAAGAAGACTATCCAATAAGCGTAATGGGTGTACCCTCCTAATCCTAGGAGTACTCGCAACTTGAGAGAAGGTGATGATAAAAAACAACTGAATAATACCTTATTCTTATTTCTCCTGAACCAGAATCCATCCTCGAAAAAATGTCCTTCGAGTTCGTATATAACCATACGATGGATTTATCCAATGGAATTGGATGTTCGTAGTGATACGGGTTGTTCTAGAGAAATCAAAGGTGAAGTAGGAGTGGCGATGAAATACGTGATTTGGTCATGAATGTAAATAGTCACAATTTACTTTGCCCTCTTTCTAGTTCCTTTATCTTGTCTTTACATATTACCTTCTGCACACCTTTCTTAGGCTAATTGGTTTTCTTCATTCCCTACCTTTCGGCACCTGCCTATGGTTTGGAATAAGACTATCCAATAAGCGTAATAGGTGTACTCTCCTAAAGCAAGGAGCCCTCGCAACCTGAGAGAAGGTGATAATAAAAGACAACAGAATAAACCAATTCTATTTCTCCTGAACCTGGATCCATCCTCGAAGAAGTCCCTTCGAGTTCGTATATAACCATACGATGGATCTATCTAATGGAAGTAGATGTCCGTAGTAATACGGGTTGTTCTGAGAAATACAAAGGATAAAAGAAGGAGCTGCAATGACTTATGCAACTATAGACAATCCAAAAGTCGGTATATTAAGAAGGTTCGGTCAACTTTGGTCACTGAGTTATAGTTTAGGGTCGGTCAAAGGTCGCTGCCAAAGAGAGAGAGAAAAGAAACACTCTGCGTGCACTCTAGCCTAAATCAGAATGGTTATCATTTTATCTAATTAGGAAACCTCCCACTGTTTTCTCAAATTCTCCTCCAAACCTGAAAGAAGAATTAGTCGGGGTCACCCGAAGAGTAAACCGACTCATCAGTGAGAATCAGGATCCAACTATCATCGCATGATAACTTGATGGAATCCACTCAAGTTAACACACTCCAGAAGGTATGCGCAAGTCTGGCAAGTTTCTTGTATGTTTGAAACTCCTGATGTAATTTTTATCCCATGCTCTGATGACCTTGACATAGGCCAACAAATCATAAGCAACATGTCAAGTTCTACCCGTCGTTGTCCTGATCAACTTAAGTCATCGTACAAGCCCTTGACGTAGGCCAACAAGATGTACGTCTGACTTAAACTAATGCATCTATCTATGCAACAAATGAATACCCAGCAGCTACCAAACACTATGTCTTGACGTAGGCCAACAAACATAGCTTGAATACTACTGACCATCCATAAGAAACGACGGAGGATTACGGCTGGTTTTTCGCGAAAACCTTTAACGTAACGAACTTGATCTCATTGAAGGAACCTGATAGCTTTATAAAAATATATAGTAGCGAAAACCTTTTGCTAAAGAAGTCACACCCGGTGAAGGGATCTCGGCTCTTTCCTCGTGGAATGAGGTGCAGGATATTCCAACTGAATACCGCTATGCAAAACAAAAGGAAACGTCTTTGTAATAATTTTAAAATTTGTTCCAACAACATCAAATTTAGGTTTGTTTTATCTCTGCATTGATAAGAATCAACGCAGTCCCATCAATCAATCACACCAGAAAAGAACGAAAATAAAATGTACGTATATGCCATCCGCATTCGTCACTGGGTCCCGTCATCACCCGTTAGGTTACTTAACTAACGACAGAGCGGGGACTGGACTAGCGCGGGTGTAAAACATATACAACATCTAATAGTATATATACTAATATACAGTAATCGCTCCAGGCGTGATAATATGCAACATTACAGAAAAGTAATAAGCATCACAGAACAATACAGATAATCTGGGATCCCCGGGTTTCACAGAGCCGCTACTGAAACCCGACGTTCCCCTGGTCGTGTGGATAGCCTGTGCAATGAAACCTAGACCCCTACGGGTGCGGCAAGTTACCCGCCAAAACCTGAAGCGAGGTAGTCGCCACAACATAGTGAATGGAATACCCGGCACTTCACGGAATCTGGTAAATTGAGCACCCCTCCTTGGGTCAACCTGTACCCCCTACGAGTGCGGCGAATAGTCTGCCAATTCTAGAGTGAGGTCCTTTTGCCTCTCAATGCCATGAGATACGAACCCGTTGCCCTCCAGAACCCGGTTATTCATGCACCCCACCGTGGGGTAAACCTAGTACAGAAATAAAAATAGTACAATAGGTACATCGACCGCAACCTGGTCGTGCCCCAAAAGAATATTATACAAACAGGCAGTGACGGCAGTCCACAAGTCGGACGCTCGCCCCGCAATATCAAATGTACAAATAAATTTAAACAACACTATCATTGCACCCTGCTATCCACCACGACAAATCTGCAACATTACAGCACAACACAGAACATCAACGCGAATGTCACGTTCATAAACCCGTCTAAAAGAACTATAGCAATCAGACGCGGTTTACCGATCAAATGACATTCCCGGTCGGAGATATAATGAAAGTACTGAAAAACTAACAAGTTTAAAATTTCGATCGACTAAATTTCACAAAGTGGGCCCCACGCAAATCTGGAGAACAGTAACAAAACCTGGGCCCAAAATATATATACCAAAAACCCCAATTTCCAACATAGAATCCACTTTGGAAAATTGAGTGAGTGATCCCATATTCCTGCGGCGGATCCGCGGCAAAACCCTAGCTGGGGCCGCGAATCCGCGGCGGAACAGTGGAATTACTTCCTCGAATTTCTACAGTATTCCTAAAAAACCCTGCTTGATTTTCTGGTATGGTCAAAATATATTTACGACACCGTTTAAAATCAACAGAAACTGTCAAGCTTGGATTTTGCAGTTTTTGATTTCCGGTTCGATCGAGATTTTAAACGCGTTAGCACAAGTTAGTATAGCAAAATGGTGAGGCTCTGATACCACTGTAAGTACGCGGCGGCGCCCCGGCCGTCTAACAGACGCCGATATGCGGAACAAAACTTTTACGACTGGCGCTATCGCGTACTTCCTCCCGGATCGCCCATTAAAGCTAAACTAACAAATTGTAAAGAGGGTAGAATTGTTATACCGAATGATCCGAGTCCTTCGGTCTTCAACCATCATCCCACGCTATGTTGCAACTGATCCGAACTTTCTCGATCTCCTGTCTCGTCGTCCAAGTGGCACCACGTCGACGGATCTTTAAACGGGCTCCCGCCTCTGAACCGAGGCAACTCGCTCGTCAAGTTTGCTAAAAGAGACGACCAAGATGAAGTAGAGAATGAGTAGAATACTTTGTCTCGTTACGTCCAAGACTATGGACGAACGGTTAAAAGAAGTTGCCATTTGGAATCGGGTGAATGGAAATTGAACTAGGAAATTTCCATACACTAGTTATCATAATCTTTTGCCAATTTGAAATGAATCAAAAATCACACACCCACACATAGAGGGGCCGGCCACTATATATGAGAGGAGGGAGGTGATGGTAGGAGCTTCAAGTGGTGACCATTAGCTTTCATACTTATCAAAACCTAAACACAAAGCATGAATCACTAAAAGCAATAAATGCAAACCAATCACATTAAACCTAGTCATGCTTTATCATTAATGAACCATTAATGACAAAGCCACCTCACTATCCTAGTCACCATCCTAGTCACCTCTTCTAGAAGTTTCCACACAAATCCCAAGAAAAGATAAATCCGCATTTAACCGAATGTCAAAATACGGCTGATAGAAAACTGGAAACTGGCAACTTCCAAAAATCATCCCGAAACGAATTTCAGGATAACCCCGTATTGGTATAAACATACCCGCATTTATATTACGACCGAATATAAATGCAACTGAGACAAAGATATTATATCTATACAGTATAATACTGGGTTCCGGCTTAAACCAAAGCCTACCAGTATTATCTGCCCGAAAAACGACACGTGCGAAAACGCACGTGCATTTTCCGAACCTTGCCATAAACCCATACGGCCTCTACAACGTTTCGCCCGAACTTGGGAAAGTGTCGGTGGGGTCTCTAATGACTCATCAGTACACTGGCACTGGGTATAACCACTAGCATGTCAGAGGTACAAGCTGTACGTAACGTTTTGCCTATGTATTGATTGGAAGGGAAGCTGACGAGCGAACTCATCTATAAACACTACTGAGCCTGACAGTGACAATAACCGTACAGTCCGGAACATTCGTCTATGAGTATCGCATATTAGGCCTAGGGTGTCGGTAAACGTCAGACCCCCAATAGCTGCATAAGTCGTGTCAGAGAGTAGCCCAGAACACCATGAGATTCTGCTGGTATACCTACCAGTATATCTCGATTACCCTGGCCAGGGATTTCGTGTAATGGCTCTCCTAAACACAGCGCGATCTCACCCCCAATACCGGGAGAGACGAATCCCCGAAGATCCGCTCACTTGCCTCCAATGTGGCTCGGGACTGTACCCAAAATATACCTGTTTGCACGACTCCTTTGACCCGTGGTAGGGTATAAATCAAAGCACAGTGGGAACTCACACGAGACAAATGACGACCTCAGGTCAATGAACTAATCTGTACACATGTCACCAGGGAACTGCTATCTGACGATATGTATAATACCAACTAGCATGTTCCCGGCGAGTCCTGTCCGGTGTACTCATAACCTAATGAGCACCTGTATACATCTTAGGTGATCCAACTGACACCAGTGGCTTGTGAGACCGGCCACCGCCCCTCGTCGGGGTCTCGACTGTATACACTAGTCTACTCTGGAGTATCGATGCCCTGTCTCGAAACTCCCACGACTAGGGACACTTTAAGGATGTGCTTATAGACCCCAGCTCCCACATATATGATCGCCATCATACTGCTGGTAGTCAAACAAGAATCCTATGGGCTCTATCATGATGATAAAGACAAACCAGATAGCATACTATCATCTTGAGTAAGACTGTTTTATCGGTACAGGTCCTCCCTCAATCATTGCAATCACGTACCTGCGATGCAATAATTGACTTAAAGGGCACTATATCCAACACCGCC
This sequence comes from Agapanthus africanus, assembly GCA_030015575.1. Classification (NCBI taxonomy): domain Eukaryota; kingdom Viridiplantae; phylum Streptophyta; class Magnoliopsida; order Asparagales; family Amaryllidaceae; genus Agapanthus; species Agapanthus africanus. The sequence goes on from CM057346.1 coordinate 359,010,375, forward strand.
AAGTACCCGAAGCGAAGCAACCTCCCTCATCCCCGTGACTAGGCCACTCGGCACTTCGGTATACCCGGTAGTTTGTGCACCCCCTCCATGGGTCTATCCTAGGAGCAAAAACAGTAAAAAGAAATTATACAATGACGGCTACAACCCCGACCCGGTTGTGCGGCCATACAAATAATTATTACATCAATTTACAAATTTACATGAATTGAAAGAAAAGAAAACTCTCGTCTCACAACCCCCGGCTATTCACCCGCGACAATCCAATGAATTCATATACACATTCCAATAACATTACAGATCACAGATTTGTATAACCTCCACTAATCGACATATAGCGATTAGAAGACGTTCAATACAAATATCACATTACAGAAAAACCCGTCAGCTAAAGTCTTTTAGAAGTTCGATAAAAAATACGGATTTTCAGGACCCCAAAAATAAAATTTTCGTTCTGGAAAATCTGGGCTGAAAATACATATACTAAAATTCCTAAAATACCCCCATAAGCACACTGTAGCAAAGAACAACCAGAGAGAAGCCAAGACGGCCGCGGAACCGCGGCAATAGCAAGCTATTGCCGCGTTTCCGCGGCGCAATGATGAGATCAGGGGACCGTCTTTCTACAGTGCACTCTAAAAACCCTGAGTCGATTTTTGATGCATGATTTATTATTTTTACAGAACAAAAAAAATCGACAGCAACTTTGAAAACGGGGTTCATTTCGGGACTTTTTCTTGGATCGATCTTCTAGCTACTTTGCTAACATGTTAGATAGAGTTTAATTTGGCTCTGATACCACTGTAAGTCCATGCTACCTCTCCCGGTACTTTCGGGCATGCGGAATTTGATAAAAAATGATTTTTATAGAGGTGGTAACATGGACTTAAAACCCGGATCTTTGTTAAACATCTAACTAACATCCTAACTAGGAGTCGTTAACTACTCGGTTAGGGGGGTTTATACCTTGCTTGTCTTGAACTCCTTCGTCTTCAAACTCCGATGGTGGTCCGGATCGGCTTCTTCCCGTCGTCTCCTTACGCCGAAAATAGATCCACCTGAAAGCTTCAACCTTTTGGCTCCTTCTTCGAACTTTGAAGAAACTAGTTCACTCGGTTTGCTAAACCTTGTGAACTAGAGTGAGTAGAGAAGAGTTTGTATGGGATTTTATCTATGGTTCTTGGTTCTCAACTCATAAGACAAGTGAACCATAGAATCAAGAGAGGGAGAGCAAGAGGAGGAAGATGAGAGCTCCAGAACAAGAGAGAGAATGAGCATGAAAGAATGAGAGATGACTTTTCTCATTTGGCTCTCATAATCCAAAACCATCATCACAAAAATAATAATCAAGTATTGTGTAAAATGGTTCAAGTCAAAATAGCTAAATCATTTCATGCACTCATTTCTCACAAAAGAAACAAGCAAGTAAAAAGTCTTTGCCATGAAATGATAGCCATAGTCATCATGATGGTCAACTAGTCCAACCTAGTCAACCGGTCAACAAAGTCAACAAGTCAACAAAGTCAACCCCTCAACAACCATGTCACCACAATACTTAATTAATATAATTGTTAATCACATATTATATTCTCATTAGGGTTGACCAAAAAGTCAATAGTCAACAGTCAACGGTCAACAACCCTAATGAGAATCCTCTGCCTCTGTCTCTCCGTCAACTGTGCATACACACCCGCATCCGCGTTCCGAGAAACACGAATACATACTGGATAAATCCAATCCTAAAAGGTACACTAGGATCTGGCTTAAACCAAAGCCCGCTAGTGTAAACTGTCCGGACACTGTACGTGCACAAGTGCACGGATGTGACCGAACCCTGTCGCAAAACCATGCGACCTGTCGCAAAACCATGCGACCTCTACTCTTTTGCCTAAAGGCGAATAGCTTTCTGTGTGGGACTCTAAAGACTCGACACTACGCTGGCAGTGGGTTTAACCACAGACCGCAAGCGGCACTAGCTGTGCGTAACGGTCCCCAGGTAGATGCCGACAAGAAGACTGACGAGGCAAAACCCATCTGAACTCCTACTGAGCCTGAATGTGACATTCTGCGTACAGTCCGGTCTGTTCGTCTGATACATCGCATGGAGGGCCTAGGGGGCTGTAAACGTCAGTCCCCCAATAGCGGTACAAGTCGTGTCGGAGTGAAGCCCAAAACACCCTGAGATAACACTGGAAGCCTACCAGTATATCTCGTTTTCCTTGGCCAGGGACTACTCGTGTAATGGCTCTCCTAGACACAGCGCGATGTCAACCCCCAATACCGGGAGAGACGAATCCTGTCTAACCGTCACTGCCTCCAAATGCTTCGGGACTGCACCCAACTACCACCTGTTTGCACGACTCCTTTGAGCCGTGGTAGGATAGTAATCAAAGTACAGTGGGAACACACTCGAGGCGAAGTGACAGTGTCAAGTCAGCGGACTAAGCTGTACTCATGTCACCTGGGAACTGATAACTGACGATAGGCATAATACCAACTAGTCAGTTCCCGACGAGTCCTGTCCAGTGTACTCGTAACCCAACGAGCACCCGCATACTATCTCAAGTACGATGTACCGACGGCTGTGGGACAGACCGTCTCCCACACTGGGATGAGAAGCGCATGCGCTAGTCTACTCCGGAGTATCGATGCCCTGTCTCGATAGTCCTGCGACAAGGGACCTGCATAAGGATGTGCTTATAGATTACCCAGCCCCACTAGTGTGACTGCCATCACAACGCTGGTAATCAAGCAAAGATCCTAAGGGCTCCACTAATGTGTATAGGCGATATACTAAAATAAACACATGTACACATTGAAGTAGAAACAAACCAAGTAGCATACTACTATTTTGAGCAAGATTGTATATACTAGGTGAATATCCCAAGCTTCCATTAAGTAATATACAAACTAGTATGATACAGAAATGGCCTCTAGGGCATATACACTAACATAATGGACATTCTTCCGTTAAATGAGACGGATCAGAACAGCACCCACAAGCAGTTTTGGGGAGCGACACTGGGTTTAGGGAGGCTGCTGCAAATTTGTGTTCCATAGCGTCGAGCTTCTTTCGCATTGCTGCCATTTCAGCTCGAACACCTATGGACACATCTATTTGGTGTACGCCACCCCTATTCAATGGTTGGGTTCCACTCTCCTACTGTAGTGATTTTTCAGCGAACTCTTCTAAATACTTCCAAGCTTCCCCATCATCCTTGGTCATAAAAGTACCTTGACACATGTTTTCAAAGCTCTGTTTAGTATTTGGATTAATGCCCTCATAAATGATTCGGCACAATTCCTATCTCAGGATGCCGTGATGAGGACACTGAACCAATAGATCCTTGAAAAGTTCAAAGCATTTTGAAAATGGTTCAGTATGGAGCTGGACAACTTGATTCAGTTCTCTACGGATTCGAGCTGTCTTTTGTATTGGGTAAAATTTCTTAAGGAATGCAGCGACGAATTCTTCCCAATTCGTAATAGAATGTGCGGTAGTGTTATATAGCCACTTCTCGGCTATATCGCACAATGTAAATGGAAGAAGTCGTAGACGCATCGCATCCACTGAAAGTTGTGACGTACCCATCATTGCGCATACGTTTTTAAATTTGGTAATGAAAACGTAAGCGTCCTCAGTCTCAAGTTCGTGGAATTTGGGTAAAAGATTGATATACTGGGGCTTAATCTCAAAGTTATCCCCGTTGGCTGGTGGTGTGGATAAGCAGGTCGAAAGAGGACCTCGAATAGGGTAGCACCTCTCCTGGAGAGAGATACGGGGTGGATTCTGCGCACCAACGGACGGCGGAAGATTAGGGTTAAAGAAGTTTGATGGATTCGGATCCATCGGTGTGGGTGTGGTAGTGGGTAAAGAAAAGGTAAATGGAGAAATATCGACTTCGGAGTCGATAAAGGGTACGCAGACTAAACGGGCACTAGAATCCCGTGTCCAGCTTATCTTGCACTAAAAAGGGTTAGTACAAGTGGCAGCGTTGGCTTATAATTAGGGGTAATGAATGAATGCGGTGCTTGGTTTGAAAAATCGACGGATTTTTGAAAAAATAATGCGACACAACAAATGCAGCACACAAACCCTAGAATCTAGTGGTCACCTAGGTCCGGCTCTAGACCGCTCCTAACTGCCAAAAGACAAGTCGCAGGATAGAATCCTGCACTGCCTCTTTGTCCCCCTGTGGCCGGATAAGTGCCAGGTAAGTGGGAAGGTACTCCACTACGTAAGTAGTGGGCCTAATTAAAAACCACTAGCCTTAGACGCACTCTCCTTAGGCACCACAAGAAAACGCGGATAAGCAATGAATTACCCACGGCCTTCTCTTGTCCTAATTGAGCGCGACGGTCCTTAGAGTCATCTCTAGATTTCTTTTAGTTAATGTAGTTCAATGCGGATGCAAGTTTTGTGGTTTTCGGGGCCTAGGAAGGGTAATGAAATCCCCACCTAATTTAGATTTGGCCGTGCCCCTTAATATCCGTATTAGAATGCAAACAACTAAGAAACAAAATCACGCACAAATTTAATTTGCTTTTTGCGGCGCGGCGATTATTTGCAAAGAAACCTGCAGAAATTTGTTAGTTGGAGCTAAAAGTGGAGAGAGGAGAAGGTAAGAAATCACCTGAAGAAAAATTGTACAGAGAACCCTCCAAGGGGCCGCGGTTTCGCCGCAATAGGGGTACTTCCACCGCGCTTCCGCGGTTGTATAATGTGATCCCTGAACCAAAATTCACCAGGGAGCTTCTGTGGACTCCCTCTGCTCTCTAGTATATTCCAAAAAAAAATTTCAATTGCCAAACAGCTCCAGATTTCCTTGCAATGAACCACAACAAATCGTTTAGGGTTTGCACGAATTTTGATCTTAAAATAACAATGGAATAATTCTTTCAATTCAAACTATAATATGAAACGAATTAGCGCGCGATCCCCGGCAACGGCGCCATTTGATTGAAAAGAATTTCGTTGATTGGATGTAAACGAATAAAGCAATTGAGTTTCTATGTGTCGGTAATATTGAATAAAATTCACAATCAAAGAATTATATTTGACCGCAATCAATTACGGTGTCGATTGTAGATCGTAAGCGAGTGCGGATCGTCCACAGGGATTATGCGATTCGTTTCTGTATTTAATTTGTTTGAATCGAAAACTTAATCGAAAAGAAAAGAAAACATGATTCAAGAATTTATCGATTGATTCAGGTGTCACGATGTTTAATCAAGAATCAAGAAACTGATAAACAAATCAAGAATCGGTGTTTCGATGATATTTCCAACCAAAATGTCAAGAATCTAAATGAGGCTCGTAGGAATCGATCGGATCTATAGACGTGATGTAATCTCAAGGTTTCGTGTTCTTGTCCTTCGAAGGATTGATACTAGATCGATGATGATCGATGAGAGTTAGGGCTTTCTTGATGAAACTAGGGTTTCATCGTTTAACCCTTGTTCTTTCGTAGGTATCATTCACATTCTAGCCTCTAGCAATTTCAAGAAACGATCGTAACTCCCCAATCTCGAGCGATATCCATCAAGAAAGCTTCGCAACGAATTGGGTCGTCGATTCTTGAACTTGCTAGGGTTTACAAAACTCGTAGGATTCAAGAATCAATTTAAGATATATTACATCATCATTCTATTGATCGTCTCGACTCCTCGACGAGCGGAGTATTACTCAAACATCATCACACAGAAAGCATTCAAGAATTGAAAAGATATCATGATGCAAGAATTTAAAGAAAACAAGATAAAAGAATATCACCTTTTATTTATATCAACAATTTGATTACAGTCGCTCAAGAACTACAAGAGGAAGAACTAAATTGTTGAATTGGCGTCGCTCGGCTCCGTGAGTCAAGGATCGGCTTGGACTACTTGCTCTGTTGAAGATCGGCTCGGCTCATAAAAGGTTGCAAGGCTTCTTGCTTAATGGGTACTCGGGATCTTGGCTTTTGATTGGAATTAGGGTTAGGGTTTCACACAAGTCCTCTCACTAGACCTGTGGAAGAAGATGAAGAGAGTGAATGGGTCTAGATTGATACTAAAATTGGTTAAAGATGATTAGATTGAACTAATAGAGAGCTCCTTTTACAAGTGAGCCTAGGGTCTTATTTATAGATTTCCCAAACCCTAAGACTTGAGTTTGAAATAGAAATTCCCTCCAAAAGTTTGTTGAAAGACTTCTAGAAGTAGTTAGTTAGGCTTAGCTTAGGGTTTAAGCTAGGGTTTAGGGAGAAGTTTCTAGAACACAAGGCTAGTTTAGTGTAGGAACAAGGGTTTGCTGATCTGGCAGAAGCTTCTGGGCCTTTATGGAATTTGTTGTATCTTTCTGAAGTCTGTAAGCTTGCATAGGAGTTATGATGCAAAGAAGTAGGGCTGAGGTGGCAAATGGACCGCGGAACCGCGGCACAAGGCGGCTTAGACCGCGGTTCCACGGCCGAGTAGGCTCCTTGGGGCTTGGGCTCTTTGCAGTGGTCTTGGGTTGACACTTGGGGCTTTATATGATATGTTGAATTGTATTTTGCCTTTTGGATTGATACCAGAATTGAAATCATTGAGTTGGCGTAACATTTGATCGGTACCATGTAAATTTTGGCCTTTCTTCTGGATTTTCCTGCACAGATCTTAAAACAAGTGTTGCGCAATATAGGAATGATGCGATGCCATGAAATGCGATCAATTTCCCTAGAAATACCGGTTTTAGAGTCTAACACATGCAATCGGATATTTTACGACAGTTTTGCTAATATGTGAAATATGAATACCGTACACTTCTAAATGAGTGCAAATGATGAGGAAATTGCCGGCTGAAATATGCAATATTTTCGACTAATCAGGTGTGCACCAAATCGCATCTCATAACAGGCGCCCAACATGCGCTAAAAATCCAAATCCGGTGCATCCATTATGCATGAAATCATGAAATCCAATATCGAGTGTCGAACAAGCGCAAAATCCAATCAGGTGCATAAAGTGCCCAAACAAATGTCGAGCATCACCCTCGAAATCGAAATCCAGTGCATCCAAGTGCACAAAATACATGTCACTGCACTGCAAGCATATATAAACTATACAGAGTGCAGGAACCAAATCGTGTGCGTGCATACGCACAAAATCAACTCAAATGTCTAAACCCCATAAATCATAACATGTGAAACCAAAGCACGAAAACGATATTAAGTGCAACGACTGTGCGAAAATCGTAAATCCCCAATCATCAAAACCAAATCATGCGAATAAATCGCCCAACAATACCAAAACTAAGTATGGCGGAGTAGTTCCGTTCAAGCACAACCTCCAAGAATCTCCGGCCAAATGTCGTGCTCACTCATAGAATGTCTTGTCGATGATCCTGAACTCTGGCCTGCTGGTGTGCGTAACATGACCACTCCTGGGTCCAAGTCTTCTCTGTGGATTACCAATCTCACGATCTATCGGCTCATCGGCCCTGTCAGATATGCTAACGGGGACGATTCCGTTTTGGCACTTCTCTGGTCATCTCTCGGTTAATCATCGCGACCACTCGTAAAGCAGCATATCACTGGCATCGGCCTCTGGCTCTCTGAATGTACGTGACACATCTGATCCTGGGTGCAAATATCATTGTAGCAGTGTCCTGGAAGGAATCCTGCTCAGGGTCTCTTCCAAGTCTTGTCTCTGCTTAACTGTCCGGAAGTCATCGTCCTTACTATATCTGCTTCTTGTTCTGGAACGGCTGCATACTCATCGCGACTTCTTCTGGAAGGTATATCCATGTACTATGCCTCGGCATGCGCATCGCATCTCTGATGTCGGCGGAGTGGAACGTCATCTCATCCATATCTGGTACGAACCTCTTACTCCACTATTTCTCTAATGTCGACTGCTTCGGACTCGTCTCGTCATGGCTACATGGACTGAGCTCCAATGGCTATCCTCGTATCTGGAGTCTCCCAAGAAATGCATCTCACCACCTAGCATCCGAATTAGTCGAGCCATCCAATCGATTTGTCAAAACCTCATAATCCCCCAAGAACTCAACATCTTGGGTACAGTATAATAGTATCGAGTACATACCACAGCATCGGTGGTCCAGCCGTAGAAGGGCAAACCCAAGCCTCACTAATGGCGCCGCAGAACTGCCGCAAACCCTAAGGTTCAAAGGCTTTCATACGGTCATTAAGTCGAGTTAGGGTTTCATTCTTCTAGAGGGACCATAGAATTGCCTGCATGTCTTTCCGAAATACTTTAAACTTGGAATAATAGGTTACTGACATCCGATCGTCTCTGTCGACTCTCAACGTCTCCGCGTGAAGTCGTCTCAGCTGGACTCAATCTATCTGATGACCTTGCATCGGGGTAGCGAACGATCCACATGTCCTAGTCGTTCATCCTTGGTGACTAGCGGCCTTCTATTATCTCTTGGTACAATCTCGTACTGCAATAGCTCCAACATCTGGGGCGATATCTCGTTGTTCGCAGGAATAACTGGCTCACTAGTCTGTACGCTGAACCGTGCCTCAATCATCACGAATAAGAATTACACCAACGGTCATCAAAATCTGGCTGGCCATTGTCAGTGGCTCAATCCTCTGGTGCTGATCTGCACGTATGAGTAATCTCATACAGCGACCCATCCAACGCTCGTGGCGCAAAACACAATCAAAAGACACATCTCTACAATCATGTGTCGCCAGAATCACGCCCTGGTCAGTCATCGTTCGTAACGAGCTCATGCTGACCGCAACTCTAGCCGTAGCTCTCCTTGCCCGTAATCGTGGCAGCAAAACCATAACTGGTATCGATGAGGCTAGATCATAGGAAGGAATATGATACTGAACAAAGAAATGTACATCCACTACTACAAATAAGGGTTGCCCCTACGGATAAATCCGTAGGGGCAACCCACTGCCCCTACGGATATATGCGTAGGGGCGAAAAAATACCCCGTAGGTGCAAAGGCCGCAGGTGCAAGTTGAGGCCCTGAACTTGCCCCTACGGGCAAATTCTTGCCCCTACGGATTTATGTGTAGGTCCTTTTGCCCCTACGGATTAAGCCGTAGGGTATAAGATTTTATATTATTTACGGTTTTTTTTAATATATTACTTGTACCTACGGACATGTCCGTAGGTCCATGTACTACCCCCTACGGAGATGTGCGTAGGTACGTTTCCATAGGAGCAAAATATCAGGATTCCTAATATTTGGCCCCTACGGATAACGCCGTAGGGGAGAGGCAGTGGCCCCTACGGCTATGTCCGTAGGGGCATTCCCAACCCCCTGGCACTGATATCAGGGGAGAAATATCAGTTACTGCTGATGTTTTGCCCCTACGGATATATCCGTAGGGGTAACATGTGTGCCTACGGATTAATCCGTAGGTACATATTGTCTGTATTTTTTTTTAAAAATGGTCTGCTTGATTTTTTCCCGCCCTGTGCACAATAATATATACATCAATAAAATCATATATTGCAGTATTCATAATAACATCTCACGCATATATATAATATACAAAAGAAACCCAAAAATTGAATATGATATAAATACAAACCAATATCAATATCGTTTCAAAATGTAATACAATGTGTATGATATAAATAAATACATGTTTCAAAAAATAAGAACCAAAAATCTACCCTACCTCGGTCCAGCTCCACCTCTGAATAACGATAGAATAACGCGCGCCTGCTCCTCGGTCAATAAACTCTGCAATTCGTCGCGAGCGGGAGTCTGAGCGGCATGTGGAGCTGGTGATGTGGTCTGCGTAGCCGCCGTCGAGGTAGTCGCTTGTGGAGCTGCGGCTGCGGGAGTCTGAGTGGGCGGTGGAGCTACAGGAGCTGTCTACGGAACCGCAGCCGATGTAGTGGCTTGCGGAGCCGCAGCCGAAGGAGATGCATGTGGAGGCTCGGCCGATCTACCCTGTCGCGTCTGGACATAACGTGTGTAAGAAGCGTGTAAGAACTGTGTATTATTCGAATTCGTATCATTATTAAGTTATTTCGAAACCCTGTTTGGATATGTAGTTTGGAAAAGCGTTGTTTATTTTAATTACATATGTATGTATGATTAATCAAACTTAAGTCTAAAACCAAATAAGCTCAAGCTACGTACTAATTATGGATATGTTGATATGTATATAATATGAAATGATATTTTACTATAAAGTAGTATACATACCAGCATCTCCTTCAACTCCTGAATGGTGGCCCTCAAGCTATCCAGTTCCTGATGGACATGCCGGTCACTGGAGACGGAGGAAGTAACAGCCGGGGTGGAGTCCAACCTCATATGGGCCCTGTTAGGGCCCAATCCCCGGCCTCTCTCCCAACCTCCGTGGTGCCCTCCGTGTGCGGCATCCAGAACTGGGGTCAGCAGCCTCGGATCGTTCTGTCCGGTAAAATCGATCCCCGAGGCCTGGGCCTGCTTAACCACCCGCTCCTACACCCACATTAAGCAGTAAAGTATAAGTATAAAATTTAAACTTGAACCTTCCAAAACTAAAATTTCAAATTTGGGTAGAAAAAATATTAACACTTACGCAGTACTCCTGGGTAGCGACGTCAGGATATCGAACCTCGCCCGTGGCGGGATCTGTCGAGGTGCCGTGGACGGCAAGATATGCGGACAGCACGCTCGGTGTACCACCTGACGCCACGGTCCGAGATGTCTGCAATATTAGAAAGTAACTCTTAATATTAGAAATATTAGAGAATAACTCTTAATATTGCAGAATACTAGAGAATAACTCTTAATTTACCGATAACTCCATAGCCCGAGTAATGTTCCTCGAGCCACCTGTGTAAGTGGGGCGACCCCTCTTTGCCGACTTCCTGTTCTCCGTATTCTGAGCGGCATGTTTCTGCACAACGCATTAACATTTAGTTTTCTAATTAAGAAACACAAAGAAATAAATTATATTATAAATAATGAATTAAATTTAAAATACATACCTGTTTGCGTTGGGAGTCGAAATAAGCGCACAATAGAGGCCATGTCTCTACGTCGACTCTCGCAAACGCCGGAGTAGATAGGAGGGCCGCTCTCTCTACCTCGGGGGTCTCCATCCACAGGGAGTAGCAGTCGGCCTTCAGCTCATTCCTGTTGTATCGGACCTTGGCCTGCATGTTCTTCATCAGACCATTGTACAGAGCAAGAAGGTCGAGCACCCTCCCCAGGTGATCAGGGTCGGCTACAGGCTGAAAATCGTAATCCAACTGAAAATACAAAAAAAACATTGTTATTAGATTGCAAGTGTTAATAATAAATATATTGGATAGATCAAATGAAAATATATATTAATACATACCCGAGCCTGATCAAAGAAGAGGGCGAATGAGCGCTGGTGCTGCTCGCCCCACTCAACGTGAAGTGGATAGTTCTTCACGATCCGGCTCTCGTCCCCCAAATACCGGCCGAACCTCTCGGCATGAGGACCGGTATAGCGATAGTCAAGGGTAAAAAATAGGGGGAATGCTGCCTCCCCCCTAGCTCTATCAGGCCTCAGCCTATGGGACTGATTCGGGTCTCGAGTCCCCCTCTAGGGATGGAGAGGCCCTGCGTCTGCACGAAATATCAAGACAATCAATAATAAGACAAAGTTGTATTAAGAAATCAAGGTTAAACAAAAATTCAAGTGTGATATATACCTCCGGTGACTAGCGCACGAGCCTGGGCCCGAGCAGCAGCACGAGCGGGACGATAGTTCCTCCGGTGAGGAACAACCGGGGTCCCGGACCCGGACGCATCCCCTCCAACTATAAAATAAACATCGACGCTAAATTTCCATGAAGTTCATATTTATTCTATAGAGCATATGTAAAATGAATAAATATTTTAAATTTATTCATACTAACCTGCAGACGATGCGGAGGGTATGGAAGCGGCAGGAGTGGCCCCTGTGGAAGGTGTGGACGCACCACCTATAATTAGACAATTAAAAATAGATTATATAAGTAATTGCAAAAAGAATGTGTAGATCAATCATATAACGTTCTAAATCAATATGCATGCACTATAGGATATATAAACATACCCGCAGGTGCGGTGGTGTCACCACCTACAGCTAGACAATAATAAAAATTGCTAAGTAAGAGCAAAAGGAATGTGTGTATTTATGATATAAAATTCTAATCAATATACATAAACTATATGATATATAAACATACTTGGAGGAGCGGGGGTGGCCTCTGTCCCAGATGTGGACACATCACCAACAACTAGACAATCAAACATTGACAATATAAGTAATTTTGACATAAACATGCATGAATATTTGTAATATTACATTCAAAATGGATATGCGTGCAGTATACCTGGAGGTGTGGCCAAATCAACACGGAAGGAGGCATCCGAAGGGGTCTCCGATCTGGGTGCAAGACCGGCCCTCTGAAGCTCCCTACGGAGCTCTCCGGACGGCAGAACCGCTCTGCCTCTGCCTCTGCTGGAGCTCCTGCCGCCCCTCGCTGCTCCCGACATCGTCATCAAATCTAGATAAACGGTTCGTGGACGCATTAGACAATCATTAAAAGTATTGACTATATATGATCTAGAGCGTAAAATGTGAAGTAATAATATAACATTACTGATAACCTTTTTTGTTTCGTGGGCGCATCATACATATCTACTTGGATTTCATCGTCGATGTTATTTCTAACCCACGTAACTTCATGATCGGTCGAAGACAACCCGTCCTTCGAAACAGACGGTCGGAGCACTTTAAGCCTTCTCTCTTCTTCGTCCTCATCGTTGTCCTCGTATTCTGGGACATCGTATACATCTCTAGGTTTCCATTGGCATACAACACTCTACCCCGGTTGATTCAAACACAGTGAGTAGTATACTTGGAACGCTTGGTTCGGAAAGATAAACGGATCGTCCTGACCGTAAAATCGAAGTGTGTTCATACTGGTCAATCCATATTCATCTTTCCAAGTCCCAAGACTGCTTCTCCACCTGTCCGTATTGGTTCGCGGATCGTACCAAGTACACTGGAATATATAAAAGGGTTCTGATCGTTTCCAATCCACATACATCCAGTCCTTAACTCTGATGTACTCATGGGCCATGTTAGACTGAATAACATATAAATTGTAGGTTATGCTGACTATATTGAGAAATATAAGAACGGGATAGTTACTGACAAAGGAGAAAATCCGTGTATATGCTTTGTGTGTGCGTTTGTCGTTGAAAAGAATAAATTATCGCACGTTATGTTAACCGATAGACGGGGACTAAGTGGCGCTTTTAGTTTCATATATGAGTATCGATGGGAATATGAAGGTTTCATATTATCATATATTGGTTTTAACCCGAACATCTCGAATCGCTCTCTAATTATGCGTTTTTATGTGTGTGTTCCGGCTGTCGAGGGTAGGCTTCTATCCCATTAAGAATGTATAGAGCGAACGCCCATCACTTGTGCTTTCAACCGTTTCGAGTAAATTTCGGCAGCACCTCCCCGCTGTTCTCCGAGTACACTGTAATAGAATAGATAATCATTTCAAAGCTGTGAAACAACGTTGAAATGAACATCTAATCTATCTTTGTACACGGAGAACCAGCGGAAAGGTACCGACTAAATATCTCGAAACGGATGAAAACACAAGTGAATGAAGGCGTTTGCTTTATACATTCTTAACTTGTCCACACGGGACAAATCTATGGGTTACCATACGATTGAATTTTCTCGTCGCGTAGACTATACGACGGTTGTTAGTATCGAGCTATACTGTCCGATATTTAACAACCTTCGTATGGTTCTAGGTCACGACGAGCATCGCACATATGTTAACCGATAGACGGGGACTAAGTGGCGCTTTTAGTTTCATATACGAGTATCGATGGGAATACGAAGGTTTCATATTATCATCGAGTATCATATATTGGTTTTTACCCGAACATCTCGAATCGCTCTCTAATTATGCGTTTGTTGTGTATTCTTGTTGTATGTATGTGTTCCGGCTGTCGGGGGTAGGCTTCTATCCCATTAAGAATGTATAGAGTGAACGCCCATCACTTGTGCTTTCAACCGTTTCGAATAAATTTCGGCAGCACCTCCCCGCTGTTCTCCGAGTACACTGTAATAGAATAGATAATCATTTCAAAGCTGTGAAACAACGTTGAAATGAACATCTAATCTATCTTTGTACATGGAGAACCAGCGGAAAGGTACCGACGCAATATCTCGAAACGGATGAAAACACAAGTGAATGAAGGCGTTTGCTTTATACATTCTTAACTGGTCCACACGGTACATATCTATGGGTTACCATACGATTGAATTTTCTCGTCGCGTAGACTATACGAAGGTTGTTAATATCGAGCTATACTGTCCGATATTTAACAACCTTCGTATAGTTCTAGGTCACGACGAGCATCGCACGTATGTTAACCGATAGACGGGGACTAAGTGGCGCTTGTAGTTTCATATATGAGTATCGATGGGAATATGAAGGTTTCATATTATCATCGAGTATCATATATTGGTTTTAACCTGAATATCTCGAGTCGCTCTCTACTTATGCGTTTGTTGTGCATTCGTGTTGTATGTGTAACATGATTTTAAACCATTGAGATCAAGATTGATAGAACTGATCATCCTACATTGCAATAGCATTCATCAACCAAAAACTATTATTGCAATGGTATTCATCTATAACAATCAACAATTAAAACTACAAATGTAGGATACTGATATCATAAAGCGTTATACGCAATATTGATAGAACTGATAAATAAAAAACGAAACACAAACCGTATCAAGATTTAACAACTTTGATTATGTCATATACGCGGGCCGATATTTTCATATTAGCCAATAGGCAAAAATAGATTGCGGTCTGGATATGGCATATTGGCAGATGTTACCTATATGCATACATGCATGTTGTCTCTCCATTTTTTCATAAATCAAACCAACTACATACATCAAACTAGTCCATACCACCAATCGGAAACTCCACTATGTTTTTGAATTATTATTTTTCTAAATAGCATTGAGCTCCTATTGACATTGTCCCATCCAACAAATTTGTTGTGCTTGCCTCGACCTTCATCTAGCTTTCACATGACATACACATTATATGAGTAATATAGTTATAAATTATGGTATTTTGTTGTCATCAATCCACCTAACCCTAACCCCAAGTTGCTCTCTGAAAGCACATAGAACCATCCCCCCTAGTCAAGCATAGCTTTTTCTGTGCAATTGTTCTCATTCTTAATTTCTCACATTCATTACTCTCTCATTTTCTTGTCAACAAATTTGTTGTGCAATTGTTCTCATTCTTAATTTCTCACATTCATTACTCTTTCATTTTCTTGTTTTTTTCCAACTCCCCACCACTTAACCCCAACCCAGCCCCAGCCCCCAGCCCAAGCCCAGCCCCAACCTAACCCTAACCCCAGCGTGGCCAGCTAAACCCCAACACCAACCCTAAGGCAAACCCTAACCCCAGCCCCACCCCAGCAGCAGCCGAACCCCAACCCTAACCCTACCCCGACCCCGACCCGGACCCGCGACCGCGACCCCTGCCCAACCTGGGGATTTGTTAAATCGATATTTACTTGCCCCTACGGATATACCCGTAGGTCCTTTGTTTGCGGCTCCGTAGGGGCAAACACCAAATTAAGAATTAATATTTTTATTCTTGGACGTCTGTGCCCGTAGGGGCAACCTTTTAGCCCTACGGATTAATCCGTAGGGCCAGGTTAAATCTGCCCCTACGGATTCCAATATCCGTAGGGGCAACCCCCTATTTTACTAGTGATCCTAAGGCTTCTTAAGTGGAGTAGCGTGTCATAAATATGCCGCGGAACATAACAACGGTACGTCACTCTACTTTAGTCACCTATTCCATCAACCAAGGGTCATCCTACGCTCCGAAGGTAAAACCTAACGCTTTGATACCAACTTTGTCACGTCCCAAAAAGTACGGAACATGACCGGCACTTAGACTACGAACGTCTCAAGGCGTACGTATGCTAAGTAAGCCGAACCCAGAAATCCAAACCAAGAAAAGTAGTAGAGAGTAGGAAGAACCATATCAAAACAACCAGCTAGCAACCTAATATACAACGCCTAAAGACGAGGATCACAACAGAAAATGAAACTCAACCAGCAAGAACCCATAGAAATATAACACACGACTCTAAGGTTGAAAGAATAAACATCACTAGTCTCTATCTCAAATAAGTACATTTTGGTTGATGGAACTTCTAGATACAACTGAAATATAATATACAATGTATAATGATGGGTACAATACAAATAACCCACCTACTAGCAAGTCACCTGAAAGAAGCTGTGCCCGCAAAGCCATAATGAAACCCATACGGCAACACCTGCAAGAAACTGGGGCACAACGGGGGTGATTGCCAACTCGTGAGTAGAAAAAGATCTACGAACAGAAATCGCATGTATGACGCAATCCTAGGTCATACAATCAAAATATATAATCCTCAAATATAAAACCAGCAAACTATAACCATGGCTAGGGTAAATATCTAACCAAGTATAATCCCATGTGCCTGTATCCGTGCATCAAGTGGCAATATATCATATGAATGATGTATGAATGCATGAAACAAGATGCATGTACTGAAGAAAACTGCTTTCATAAAGCTGTGACATTTCTGTATTTAAAAATGTGGTACCATAAATGAAATCAGCATAAACAGTGCCTAGCATCGGCACAAAACATAAATCCTAATATCTCAATATCTCTGTATCCCAATCCCTGTACCTCAATATCTCAAATCTCAATGTCTCAATCATAGAAATCCTGCGCGCCGTCAGTCCAGATCGGCCCCTACCATCCATCTCATGACTACGACGGTATCCTCCGGATATCCGACGTGTCGGGTAATATCACCCGTCGGTAGTGCTCCCCTGCCAGGCTCAACGCCATCTCCTGCGATCTTCTTGCCCCGGGGTACCGCTCCGGGCCCACCATGTACCCGCAATCGGTCTCATCCGCCTCCTCGATTCGGGCTCCACATGTCGCTCTCAGCACCGAGAAAACACATGGTGGATGCACTGAAATATCATACCAAGGGTAACCGGGTTTTAAAACATTTACATAATCTCTTTGAAATATCCACGGTTCCCAAATCCAGAAATATCATAGAAACAGCATATCTCAATGCGTATAATCAGGAAGCATGATGTATGTGACATATAAATGAAATGCAAGTATAACAGCATATCATGCGACAAGAAATAATAGTATGCACATACAAGGGTCAAATCCCGATGTAATAATACTACTGTGTAGTGACATAGCAATTACCGATGAAGATGTGTGTGCTGGCAAGTAAGTGTATGTGGAACATACGCATCATCGGTAATGGTGCTGGTGTCCTAACAGCATGATATCAATAATAGAATATGAATCACAATAAGTATGGGATGCAGAGTGACAACAATAATAATATGCGGGAGCTGAAATACTGAACACCATGATTGCTAAACTGCATCTAATGTCATAAAAGTCATATAGCTACACCACCATAAGGCTGAGCTAAAGCTAATAGTAGGTAAGGGAAACCGCCTAACCTCTGAGTCGATACATATAAATACATAGTCGGTGATCCCGCCTCAATAATATCACACCCGATACCAAATCTCTATAATCGGTTATTCCCAAGCCAAGAGGGCGGATCAAGCATCAATTTATAGCTCGTACGTGAATCCGTCGTATGGCATCCCCAAATCTGGGTACTGGTCAATATCACATCCGTCATATCATTCATCTAGTATTCTCTTTATCAAGATCATCATCTGGGGTACTGACCTATGTCTGGTACAATGCTAATGTCTTTACTATGATCAAGATCTGACTACTGATCGACAGTCTAGTAAAAATCACTATTATCATCATAAATCATCAATATAATCATAATCCGGCTTCCGATTGACAGCCTCTAGCAAAAACGATATCATCAGCACATATCACCACAAGGAGTAAACAACGCCCAAGGCGGCCTATCATAAATATCTTGTCATGTCATATCATATCCTATCTCATATCATAATCACATGTCGATCATTTACATATATATGTCCCTATTCCTATGGCATCATCATCCCAAAATCCGCTAAAGCATCACGACGTATCTCAAATATGAATTCTACCATATTCTCGAAAATCATAATCTCGGATCAATATCATCGACTCATCTCAATCCGTGTATCATGCTCCAATCCGTATGTGAACACGTGGTCCCATACCCATGTGATCACATCTCTATATAGAATCCTGTCTATGCACATATGAAGTAAGGATGTATGCAAGTATGTATGTGTGGGAGTGTATATGTGTGGTGCACCCACTATTCTAGGTTCTTGCGACACTGAATCATCCAAGTCCACCAATTATCCATCCTAAACATCATTAATATCCCAAACAACATAAAATAAATTGTAGGTGTGTATACGCATCCGTATACATCACCACGGACTGCGGGGGTGCTATACTCCATCAACCCGACTTCTCCCCGTAGATATAAATCTACTCACCTTGTTATATGCGTGCCGGTGCCGATGTCGTCATTTGCATCTCCAACGCCTCGACGCCATGCGGGGTACCTACAAGGATATCACACGCTAACACTCATGAAAACCATGTTGGAAACCAAAATGGGGCGCGCTACGCCCATAGGTAAAAACCTACGGCCTCGCGTGCAAACACAGCAAATATCCGCTGTCGTTGACGTCCAAACGCCACCCGACAGAAACGAATCATCGAATACCAAAATCCATACGAAAACATGTCTTAAATCATACGCTAACTCATGAAAGTCAACCCAGATTTTACCCTAACTGGAAACCGTCAAAACTAGACATACATGGGGTCAAGTTTACATGAAATAGAGCTGTGCACGCAAAACGAGGGGTTTCACCCTGGTCTGGCCGTAAATTGCGGCCAAAGAGAATAAAACGGCGGCCTAAAAATGGTGGTTGGGGCTAGGGTTTTGTGGGATGGTTCCAGGGTGCCTGCACAGCTTACTGCCAAGTCAATTTTGTAATAGGGTTTCCGGGGTGAAAGCAGATCTCCGAAAGGTCAATAAGTCGACAAAATCACTAAATTACGCCAAGTATAACAAATCTGGTATTTTGGTGGAATCTGGAACAAATCTTGGTTAAACTGGTCTTAACAACACCTAGTAAGGCTATACTATCAATCAAAACCAACACTTGGTCAAGTCTCACTCAAATTCTCCTAAACTAGCACAAATCTTCAATATACACTAAATTTCAGCTAGAAACCATGATAAAGGAGTTGGGTTGCATGATTATACCTCAAGGGTCCTTGAATGGAAGAGAAATGAAGGAGGAAGAGGTGGGAAGTGGGTTGTTGCTGCTGGGTTACTCCTGTTGCTGAAGCTGTTTTCCTATGTTCCTGGAGCTGATGTTGTTTCCTGCTGCTGCTGCTTGTTACTCTCTCTTCTTCTTCGGTGCTGTTTGCAGCAGCTACTGCAGGGGCTGGAGTTGTTTTTGGTGGTGAGAAGAAGTGTTGTGGTTGTTGTTTGATGGTGGTGTTGTGGGATGTTGGTTGGAATAAAGTTGTTGCTGTGGCTGATAGAAATATGGTTGAAGTATGCTGATACTGTTTTATTGGTGTTGTGTTGGTGTGTTATGAGGGATGAAGCTGCTGATGTGCTGGAAATTGGGCTGCTTTGTGCTGAGCTGATGCTGGAATTGGGGCTGATGGGTTGCCTCAGCTGCAGTTGCAGCTGAAATGATGCTACAGATGTGATTTTTGAGGCTGGGGTGGCTGCTGAAGCAGCAGGTGTAGGGGGGGCTGAAGTACTGCTGATGGGTTGATATGGGGCTGAAAAGTGTTGATAGGAGTGTGTAGGTGTGGGCTATGGTACTAGGGGCTGGTGTAGGGCTGCTGAATATTGTTGCTGATGCAAATGGGTGGCTGATGTAAGGTTTCAGCTGTGATGTTGGCTGAAGTTGTTTTGAAGTGGTGTAATGTGTGAGAGTGAGAGGTAGTATGAAAGAGCACAAAGGATAATGAAAATTGAGAGGGATCATGGCACACTCTAGCCACCTCTCTCTCTTTCACTCAAGTGCTAGCTTACACAAGCCACAAAGCCATCATGGCTCACCCTCTCCTACACAAGTCAACCCTAACCAATTTAAACAAAGCCACACCCCTAATTAAGCTCACTAACTTAACCAAAAGGTTCAACCTACCATGGTCATCTAAACATGGTCCAACCCTAGGCTACCATGACCAAAACATGAAACAAGTGTAGAAAATGTCGTGCACATTTTTTCACAAAAGCCAAAAATCCAATTAGCGATTTTTTTAATCGCGATTAACACCGAAATAACATATAATCCATCATAAAAACTGTAAAATGGAATATTTCCACAAAATAACCTATTTTAGAATTTCCATAACTTTCTCCAGAATTTTCACCATTTATCGGTATTTAATTATACCGACTATTGAAATTTTCATTAAAACTTAATATTAAATTCTGAAAATTCCCAAAAATAATATTCTATTTTTTTGAAATGTTACACCAATTAGCCTAACGATGGTGTACAGAAAGTAATAAGTTAAGACAAATAAAGGGATTAGAAAGAGGGCAAAGTAAACCGCGACTACTATTCACGACCAAACCAAGTATTTCATCGCCACTCCTACTTCACCTTTGTATTTCTCCAGGACACTCCGTATCACTACGAAGATCCACAGTTATTTGGATAATCCATCGTAGGGTTATATACGAACTCGAAGGAAGTTGTTCCAGTTCGGGGATGGATTCATGTTCAGGAGAAATAGGAATAAGGTTTTATTCAGTTGTCTTTTATCTTCACCTTCTCTCAGGTTACGAGTACTCCTAGGATTAGGAGAGTACACCCATTATGCTTATTGGATAGTCTTCTTCCAAACCATAGGCTGGTACCGAATGGTAGGGAAGGAAGAAAACCATTTATCCTAAAAGGGTGTACAGAAGGTAATGACTAAAGGCATATAAAGGGATTTGGAGAGATGGCAAAGAAATATATGGTTATAGTTGTGAATCTGATAATGGAAGAGGCATTACTAAGAATACCCGGATACCCCTTCGAATCATTTACATGTTTCAGTTTCACTGTGTATTGTTAAAAGAAAACCGATTTCCCAATTAGCCCTTGCTCCAGGGTATGTATTTACCAGGTTTGATTCTCACATCTATATGGTTTTACAGATGATGAGTGGGAGTAAGTTATTGGGAATTGGGTGATCATCCTCATTATATCGGGATTCGTTGAAATAGGTGTTATTTGAGGAAATCGCCTGGGTTTTTTGCTGGACGACAAATTTTTGGTTTTGAATATCCGTTGTTATGCACCAATTTCAAATTGATATATCTGTACGTTTATTTTTATAAAGTGAGATATAACTTTTTGAAATTATGTCCATGACATTTAGCTATATCAGTGGATGGTTAGGTAAAGAGCATTAAACAGCGGTGTAATTCTTCTTAACCATAAGTACAGTTTTCAACTTACGACACACAGGGAATGAGTTATTAGACTCAGGGGACTTATACAAAGTATTTATGTTGTTCAGTGTCCATGAGGACAGAGGGATTGGTGCTCGTACTATATTCTGTTTACTTATGACTTCTCTAGTCCTTAGACATGTGTTTCGTAGAAATGCAAGGTCTAGGTTTTGAGAAGTTATAGGTATAAGAATAAAGTAGAGAACCAGGCGTTGCAAGTATTAGGATTCTTCAAGGTGATCGAAGTTGTTGATACTTATGTATGGTATTCAGTTAATAGTAATGATTAAGAGAACTTGCTTCTCTTTTAGGTTACTCATAATTGGAAGCACTCCTAAGTTGAGTAATGCTGATGGCCTCTCTCCATTTAGTTGACATGCACTGGAGACAGCTGCATGATTTGAATCTGGTTCCAATTAAATCAGTGCCTCTGTTTCTATATTGGATATAGAATAGTTCATATCTTAACAATGTTAAGGTACGGGGAGTTGTCCGGCTTATGCTTAAAAACAGACTCTGGATAACTCAAGGCACGTTTCTGTAATGGCTGTTTGTGGGTTGACCCGGGGTATGACGAGGGTTGACTTTCTACCATCTGGAAGATCAATAGTGATATTGTTCTTGACTCGCCACAGTTTTAATAAAAATGGATTTTTCAGAAAACAGTAGTGGGAGTATGGTACAACTGGAAGTGATTCCAGAACCGCAAACGATTACTGAAAATTTGATAAGAACCTAATGTTAGTGTATATGCCCTAGAGGCCATTACTGTATCATAATAGTTTGTATATTACTTAATGGAAGCTTGGGATATTCACCTTGTATAAACAATCTTGCTAAATATAGTAGTATGCTACTTGGTTTGTTTCTACTTCATTGTGTACATGTGTTTATTTTAGTATATCACCTATACACATTAGTGGAGCCCTTAAGATCTTTGCTTGATTACCAGCGATGTGATGGTAGTCACACTAGTGGGGGCTAGGTAATCTATAAGCACATCCTTATGCAGGTCCCTAGTCGCAGGACTATCGAGACAGGACATCGATACTCCGGAGTAGACTAGCGTATGCGCTTCTCATCCCAGTATGGGAGATGGTCTGTCCCACAGCCATCAGTACGTCGTACTGGAGATAGTATGCGGGTGCTCGTTGGGTTACGAATACACTGGACAGGACTCGTCGGGAACTGTTGGTTGGTACTATACCTATCGTCAGTTATCAGTTCCCAGGTGACATGAGTACAGCTTAGTCCGCTGACTTGACACTGTCACTTCGCCTCGAGTGTGTTCCCACTGTACTTTGATTACTACCCTACCACGGCTCAAAGGAGTCGCGCGAACAGGTAGTTTTTGGGTGCAGTCCCGAAGCACTTGGAGGCAGTGACGGTTAGACAGGATTCGTCTCTCCCGGTATTGGGGGTTGACATCGCGCTGTGTCTAGGAAAGCCATTACACGAGTAGTCCCTGGCCAGGGCAAGCGAGTTATACTGGTAGGTTTCCAGTGTTATCTGAGGGTGTTCTGGGCTTCACTCCGACACAACTTATACCGCTATTGGGGGACTGACGTTTACCGCCCCCTAGGCCCGCCATGCGATGTATCAGACGAACAGACCGGTCTGTATGGAGACTGTCACAGTCAGACTCAGTAGGAGTTCAGATGGGTTTCACCTCGTCTGTCTTCTTATCGGTATCAACCTGGGGACCGTTACGCACAGCTAGTGCCGCTTGCGGTCTGTGGTTAAACCCACTGCCAGCGTAGTGTCGAATCTTTAGAGTCCCACACAGAAAGCTATTCGCCTTTAGGCAAAAGAGTAGAGGTCGCGTGGTTTTGCGACAGGTCGCATGGTTTTGTGACAGGGTTCGGTCACATCCATGCATGTGTGCACGTATAGTGTCCGGACAGTTAACACTAGCGGGCTTTGGTTTAAGCCAGATCCTAGTGTACATTTTGGGATTGGTTTTTTCTAGTATGTATTCGTGTTCCTCGAAACGCGGATGCGGGTGTGTATGCACAGTTGACGGAGAGACAGAGGCAGAGGATTCTCATTAGGGTTGTTGACTGTTGACTGTAGACTATTGACTTTTTGCTCAACCCTAATGAGAATATGATATATGATTAACAATAATATTAATTAAGTATTATAGTGACATGGTTGTTGAGGGGTTGACTTTGTTGACTTGTTGACTTTGTTGACCGGTTGACTAGGTTGGACTAGTTGACCATCATCATGACAACGACTATCATTTCATGGCAAAGACTTTTGCTTGCTTGTTTCTCTTGTGCAAAATGAGTGCATGAAATGATATGGCTATTGTAGCTTAAACCATCACATAATACTTGATTGCTATGATTTGTTATGATGGCTTTGGATTATGAGAGCCAAGAGAGAAAAGTCTTGCTCATTCTTTCATTTCCTTTCTCTCTCTTGTGTTTGAGTTCTCATCCTCTTCCTCTTGCTCTCCCTCTCTCTAGTCTATGGTTCACTTGTCTCATGTGTTGAGAAGCAAGAACCATTGAGAAAAATCCCAACAAACTCTCCTCTACTCACTCTAGTTCACAAGGTTTAGCAAACCGAGTGAACTAGTTTCTTCAAAGTTCGAAGAAGAAGCCAAAGGTTGAAGCTTTCGGGTGGATCGATCTTTGGCGTAAGGAGACGACGGGGTGAAGCCGATCCGTACACCATCGAGAGTTGAAGACGAAGGAGTTCAAGAAAGAAATATATAACCCCCTAACTGAGTAGTTAACAACTCCTAGTTAGGTTGTTAGATAGATAGTTTAACAAAGATCCGGTTTGAGTCCATGTTACCATCTCTAGAAAAATTGTTTTTCATCATTTCCGCAAGCCCGTAAGTACCGGGAGCGGTAGCATGGACTTACAGTAGTATCAGAGCCAAGTTAAACACTACCTAACATGTTAGCATAGTAACTAGAAATTCGATCGGAGAAAAAGTCCCGAAATAGACCCCGAAATCAAACTTGCTGTCGATTTTTTAAGTTCTGTAAAAATAATAAATCATGCTTTAAAAATCGACTCAGGGTTTTTATAAAATACTGTAGAAAAACGGTGCAGAGAACCCATCAAACCGCCGCGGAAACGCGGCAATAGCTTGCTATTGCCGCGGTTCCGCGGCCGTCTTGGCTCTTCTCTGGATCTTCTTTACTGCAGTATACTCAGTAGGGTATTTTGGAAATTTTGGTATATTTTTTTTCATCCCAGATTTTCCAGAAAGAAAATTTTGTTTTTGGGGCTTTAAAAACCGTATTTTGAGCGAGTTTCTAAAGACTAAGGCTAACGGGTTTATATCTGTGATGTGATATTTGTATTGAACGTCTGCTAATCGCTATTTGCCGATTAGTGGGGGTTATACAAATTTGTGATCTGTAATGTTGTTGGAATGTGTATATGAATTCATTGGATTGTCGCGGGTGAATAGCCGGGGGTTGTGAGACGAGAGTTTTCTTTTCTTTCAATTCAAGTAAATTTGTAAATTGATGTAATAATTATTTTTGGCCGCACAACCGGGTCGGGGTTGTAGCCGTCATTGTATAATTTCTTTTTACTGTTTTTGCTCCTAGGATAGACCCAAGGTGGGGTGCACAAACTACCGGGTATCTCGAAGTGCCGAGTGGCCTACTCACGTTGTTGAGGGAGGTTGCTCCACTTCGAATATTTGGCGAGTAGTTTGCCGCACCCGTAGGGGTCTAGGGTGGGGTATTGGCTATTCACCGCGACCGTGTAATCTGCTTTTCGTTACAGGCTCGTACGAATTGCGGATTCCTAGTATATCCAATGTATTCATCTGTGATCTGAAATGGCTATCATTGCAATATATCTATATATGATATTATTTAGGCGTTGCTTATGTTTTGCAGCCGCGCTAGCCTAGCCCCCGCTCTGTCGTTAGTTAAGTAACCTAACGGGTAATGACGGGGCCCCGTGGAGAATGCGAATGGCATAAGCGTACGTCATATTTTGGTTGTTTTCTGCAATGGTAGGATTAAATGATGGGACGCATTAAAAGAACTAATGCAAGAAATATACGCATTAAAAGAACTAATGCAAAGAAAAATAAACCAAGTAAAAGTCGTTGGAACACTTTCAAAAACCACTCGGTTTCTTTTCAAAATAACTTTTAAACGCGGAGCTTATGCCACTCCTTTTAAAAGCTATCTCGTTCCATCGATTATATCAAGTTCACTACGTTCACAGTTTCGCCAAAACCATTCATAGCCCTCTGTTGTTTCACATGGATGGTCAATAGTATTTAAGCTATGTACGTTGGCCAAAGTCAAGGCATAGTGATTGGTAGCTATTGGGTATTCATGTGCAGCATAGATAGATGTGTTGGTTTGGGGCAGTCGTTCTACCTTGTTGGCCAAAGTCAAGGGTATGTGCGGGTGGGCTCAAATTAACCTGGAGAATGACGGGTAGAACTTGACATGTGACTTATGATTTGTTGGCCAAAGTCAAGGTCATAAGAGCATGGGGCAAAAATCCACATCGGGAGTTTCAAAAGATCTGAAACTTGCTAGTGTTGCATACCATTTGGAGTGTGATGATTCTGGTAGGATTCCTTCAGTTTCGTCACGCGATGATATTTGGATCCCGATCCTACTGTGAGTATATACTACTTCTCGGGAAATTTCTCACTTAACGATCAATGGTATAAACCAAGTAGGTGTCTAGAAAGGTGTTCGCGGGGCTACGCCCCCAGGGAAAAGAGGTTCTTAAATTAAGGAACTTCGCGAAAGCGTTGGAAAACCTCCCTCTAAGTACCGACACCAACCTGGCCGAACGGTTAAGCAAGTATTGTACGGTGAGATTGATCCTGACTAATTCTTCCTTTTTGGTTTGAGGAGGGATTCGAGAGACAGTGGGAGCCATCCTGTTTAGACAAACTAAAAACCACTCTAAACTTGCAAGAGCGTCATGTTGAGTGTTTCTTCTCTCTCTCCTAATTGCAGCGACCAATCGACATGACTGGACTTAAGTTACTTCTAGATAAAAACATACTGACAGGGCCAAACTACAAAGATTGGCTCAGAAATGTCAAAATGGCAATCACTTACGACAAGTTGGGGTATCTCCTTACCACCAAAGCTCCCCCTGTCCCAGGTCCCACCTCCAGCGTCGCGGATAAGGAAATCCGTAAGACTTGGGAGATCGATTGCGCGAAGGCCAGGTGCCTCGTGCTTGCCTCTATGGACAACGAACATCAGAGGAGGCACGAGAATATGGACCTCGAATCCATATTTCTCCATACAAAAGAACTGTATGGAGAGCAATCTCGTATCGCAAGAAACGAAGTGTCGAAGAAGTTATTTTCGGCAAGGTTGGCCATCGGATCATCAGTAGCGGAACACGTGCTTAAGATGATTGGCTTCATTGAGGAGCTCGCGGAACTTAGGACCACGTTAGAGAACGAGCTCTATACGGACTTGATTCTCCAGTCCCTTCCTTCCACTTACGCCCAGTTTATCCTGAACTTCAACTTCCAAGAAAAAGAAGTTGAACTTTCAGAACTCCTCAACATGCTGAGGAGTGCAGAGGGCACCCTACAGAAAGGTAGGGAAACATCCACTTTGTTTGTAGGAGGATCTTCATCTTCTAGGTCCAAGGCGAAGGCCAAGGGAAAGAAGAAGAAAGCCTCCGCCAAACCAAGGGGCGGTGTTAGTAAAGTGGATACGAAGGGAAAAGCAAAGGTAACAAAGGTAGCGGGAAGGCCTGTGGATAAGGAAGAGTGCTTTTTCTGTCATAAGAGTGGACACTGGAAGAATGATTGCAGGGCTTGGAAAGCCAGAACGCAGGAACTGAAGCAAGTTGCGGCTTTAGCTTCAGGTGTGTATGTTATTGAAAACTGTCTATCAGTAAACTCTACTTCCTGGGTATTGGATACCGGATCAGGATCTCATATCTGTAATTCTTTGCAGGCGTTGAGAAACCGTAGGGTTTTGAAGGCAGGTGACATGACCCTCAAAGTTGCAAACGGAGCTAGCATGGATGCTAAGGCCGTGGGGGACTATCACCTGGGAATGTCAGATGGACATATTTTGGTTTTACGTAATTGCTTTTTTGTACCCAACGCAACTTGTAATATCATTTCTGTATCTTTGATTTCTAAAGAAGGTTATGAATTTGCGTTTGTAAGTAATGTTGTAAACATTCACCTTAATCAAGTTCTGATTGGGTCAGGTACATTAAGCAATGGTATATACGTACTAAACCAACCACAGATTTTCAATGTCCAGAATACACACAAAAGAAAGTCTCCGTAAATAAATCAGACTTTCTTATGGAATTGTAGACTGGGTCACATCAATGAGAGAAGGTTAACGAAGTTACATACAGAAGGATATTTGAATCCGTTCGAATATCAATCATATGCCACTTGTCAATCCTGTCTCAAAGGAAAGATGACAAAGTCTCC
This sequence comes from Agapanthus africanus, assembly GCA_030015575.1. Taxonomy (NCBI): domain Eukaryota; kingdom Viridiplantae; phylum Streptophyta; class Magnoliopsida; order Asparagales; family Amaryllidaceae; genus Agapanthus; species Agapanthus africanus. Next base: position 359,038,304 of record CM057346.1, read on the forward strand.
GTTCACTGGATACGGAGTAAGAGCGAGCGAGCTCTTGGGACTCGTACACAGCGACGTGTGCGGTCCAATGTCTACACATGCGCGAAACGGTTATTCTTACTTCATTACTTTTACGGATGACTTTTCAAGGTACGGTTATGTCTTCTTAATGAAACATAAGTACGAAGCCTTTGGAAAATTCCAGGAATATAAGAATGAAGTAGAAAAACAAACCGGCAAAAGTATCAAGATTCTAAGATCGGATCGAGGTGGTTAATACTTGAGTGCCGAGTTCCTGGACTATTTAAAAGAGAACGGAATTCTCTCTCAGCTTACTCCTCCATACACTCCGCAACATAACGGTGTATCAGAGAGACGAAACTGAACCCTATTGGATATGGTACGGTCCATGATGAGTAACGCTGAGTTACCGCGATCATTCTAGGGATATACACTAGAATCAGCTGCATACCTTTTGAACCGGGTTCCAACTAAGACTGTGCCTTCTACACCATATGAGATGTGGTGTGGGAAGAGACCCTATCTTAATCACATTAAGACATGGGGATGTCCAGCTTTTGTTAAAAAGCAGCATGCGGACAAGCTCGAGGCACGCTCAGTACAGTGCAAGTTTATGGGATATCCAAAGAACTTCAAGGGATATTTCTTCTATTGCGAAGAGGAACAAAAGATTTATGTTTCTCGTCATGCCCACTTCTTGGAAACTGAATTTTTGGAAAATCAGATAAGTGGGAACGCAATAGAACTGGAACAAATTCCAGAACCACAAGCTATTACTGAAAGCTTAGTAGAACCAGAGGGTTCGAAAGATCAGGACATTCCTACGCCGCTCCGCAGAAGTAGTAGGCAGTCTCATCCGCCTGAGAGATACTACGGTTTTCTCATAGATGGGGATAGAGAGGATTGCATCATAGATTATGATGAACCAACTAGCTTCCAGCAGACCATTCAGAGCGTTGACTCGGTAAAATGGCTGGATGCAATGCAGACCGAAATGGAGTCCATGTACACCAACAAAGTATGGACGTTGGACGTTGCTCCAGATGGGGTAAAACCTGTAGGATGCAAGTGGATCTTCAAAAGGAAGATTAGTGTAGATGGACAGGAGGAGACCTATAAAGCTAGACTGGTTGCAAAGGGTTTTCGTCAAAGACCTGGTTTGGACTATGACGAGACCTTTTCTCCAGTAGCTATGCTGAAATCCATTCGGATCCTTCTTGCCATTGCCGCCTTCCACGATTATGAGATTTGGCAGATGGACGTAAAGACCGCTTTTCTAAATGGAAATTTAGAGGAGTGTGTTTATATGGACCAACCAGAGGGTTTCATTCAGAGTGGGAGCAGCGGAAAGGTGTGCAAGTTGCTTAAGTCCATCTATGGACTAAAGCAGGCATCGCGGAGTTGGAACATCTGTTTTGATGAGACGGTCAAGGAATTTGGCTTTATCAAAAATCCAGATGAACCATGCATCTATAGTAGATTTGTTGCGAGAACTGTAGTATTCCTCGTTTTATACGTGGATGACATTCTCTTAATAGGAAATGACATTCCTATGCTACAATCTGTCAAGGGGTTCTTGTCACACAGGTTCTCCATGAAAGACCTGGGTGATGCCTCATACATTCTGGGGATCCGGATCTATCGTGACGATCCAAGAAGATACTGGGACTCTCACAGTCCAGGTACATCGACACCATACTAAAAAGATTCAGTATGGAAGATTCCAAGCGCGGTAATCTACCGGCTTGTCACGGGGTCACCCTCTCCAAAGAGATGTCTCTCAAGACTGAATTGGAAAGGGATCACATGTCTATTATACCCTACGCTTCTGCGGTAGGCTCTATAATGTATACGATGTTGTGTACCAGACAAGATGTAGCTTATGCACTGAGTGTGGTAAGCCGGTATCAGTCAAACCCTGGGGAGAAACACTGGATAGCAGTAAAGAACATTCACAAGTACCTGAGAAGGACTAAGGAGATGTTCTTGGTGTATGGCGGAAAAGACCTCCAGATCGAGGCCTTTGCTGACTCCAGCTTCCAAAGTGACAAGGATGATTCCAAGTCCATGTCGGGTTATGTCTTTACCCTCAATGGAGGGGCGGTGTGTTGGAAGAGTTCCAAACAGGAAACCGTTGCTGACTCGACGATGGAAGCAGAATATATCGCTGCTGCAGATGCCGCAAAAGAAGCTGTCTGGGTAAGGAAGTTCTTAACTGAACTTCAGGTGGTTCCGTCCATTGTTGATCCAATACCTCTGTATTGCGACAACAACGGGGCTATAGCTTTAGCAAAGGAACCAAGGTCCCATCAGAAATCCAGACACATCTTGAGGTGGTATCACCTGATCAGGGAGATTGTGGGTCGCCAGGAGATCGAAGTTCGGAGAGTTTCTACGGAAGATAACACTGCTGATCCACTCACAAAGGCCTTACCCCAGACTTAGTTTGAGCGGCTGATCGAGATGATAGGTCTTCGATACGCCAGTACATGGCCTTAGTCCAAGTGGGTGATTGTTAGTGTATACGCCCTAGAGGACATTACTGTATCATACTAGTTTGTATATTACTTAATAGAAGCTTAGGATATTCACCTTGTATAAACAATCTTGCTCAATATAGTAGTATGCTACTTGGTTTGTTTCTACTTCAATATGTACATGTGTTTATTTTAGTATATCACATATACACATTAGTGGAGCCCTTAGGATCTTTGCTTGATTACCAGTGTTGTGATGGCAGTCACACTAGTGGGGGCTGGGTAATCTATAAGCACATCCTTATGCAGGTCCCTAGTCGCAGGATTATCGAGACAGGGCATCGATACTACGGAGTAGACTAGCGTATGCGCTTCTCATTCCAGTGTGGGAGATGGTCTGTCCCACAGCCATCAGTACGTTGTACTGGAGATAGTATGCGGGTGCTCGTTGTGTTACGAGTACACTGGACAGGACTCATCGGGAACTGTTGGTTGGTACTATACTTATCGTCAGTTATCAGTTCCCAGGTGACATGAGTACAGCTTAGTCCGCTGACTTGACACTGTCACTTCGCCTAGAGTGTGTTCCCACTGTACTTTGATTACTACCCTACCACGGCTCAAAGGAGTCGCGCAAACAGGTAGTTTTTGGGTGCAGTCCCGAAGCACTTGGAGGCAGTGACGGTTAGACAGGATTCGTCTCTCCCGGTATTGGGGTTGACATCGCTCTGTGTCTAGGAGATCCATTACTCGAGTAGTCCCTGGCCAGGGCAAGCGAGATATACTGGTAGGTTTCCAGTGTTATCTGAGGGTGTTCTGGGCTTCACTCCGACACCACTTGTACCGGTATTGGGGGACTGACGTTTACCGCCCCTAGGCCTGCCATGCGATGTATCAGACGAACAGACCGGTCTGTATGGAGACTGTCACAGTCGGACTCAATAGGAGTTCTGATGGGTTTCACCTCGTCAGTCTTCTTGTCGGCATCAACCTAGGGACCGTTACGCACAGCTAGTGCCGCTTGCGGTCTGTGGTTAAACCCACTGCCAGCGTAGTGTTGAGTCTTTAGAGTCCCACACAGAAAGCTATTCGCCTTTAGGCAAAAGAGTAGAGGTCGCATGGTTTTGCGACAGGTCGCATGGTTTTACGACAGGGTTCGGTCACATCCGTGCACTTGTGCACGTACAGTGTCCGGACAGTTAACACTAGAGGGCTTTGGTTTAAGCCAGATCCTAGTGTACGTTTTGGGATTGGTTTTTTCTAGTATGTATTTGTGTTCCTCGGAACGCGGATGCGGGTGTGTATGCACAGTTGACGGAGAGACAGAGGCAGAGGATTCTCATTAGGGTTGTTGACTGTTGACTGTTGACTATTGACTTTTTGCTCAACCCTAATGAAAATATGATATATGATTAACAATAATATTATTTAAGTATTATAGTGACATGGTTGTTGAGGGGTTGACTTTGTTGACTTGTTGACTTTGTTGACCGGTTGACTAGGTTGGACTAGTTGACCATCATCATGACAATGGCTATCATTTCATGGCAAAGACTTTTGCTTGCTTGTTTCTCTTGTGCAAAATGAGTGCATGAAATGATATGGCTATTGTAGCTTAAACCATCATATAATACTTGATTGCTATGATTTGTTATGATGGCTTTGGATTATGAGAGCAAGAGAGAAAAGTCTTGCTCATTCTTTCATTTCCTTTCTCTCTCTTGTGTTTGAGCTCTCATCCTCTTCCTCTTGCTCTCCCTCTCTCTAGTCTATGGTTCACTCGTCTCATGTGTTGAGAAGCAAGAACCATAGAGAAAAATCCCAACACACTCTCCTCTACTCACTCTAGTTCACAAGGATTAGTAAACCGAGTGAACTAGTTTCTTCAAAGTTCGAAGAAGAAGCCAAAGGTTGAAGCTTTCGGCTGGATCGATCTTTGGCGCAAGGAGACGACGGGGTGAAGCCGATCCGTACACCATCGAGAGTTGAAGACGAAGGAGTTCAAGAAAGAAAGGTATAACCCCTTAACCGAGTAGTTAACAACTCCTAGTTAGGTTGTTAGGTAGATAGTTTAACAAAGATCCGGTTTGAGTCCATGTTACCATCTCTAGAAAAATTGTTTTTCATCATTTCCGCAAGCCCGTAAGTACCGGGAGCGGTAGCATGGACTTACACCTAAAGATTCAATCTGATTTGACATTCCATTGGCCACTCCGCAAATGTGGTGGGTAACCTTAGGCACCCGAGAGGTTCTCCGGTAGCCTTAAGGACGGTGACAGGGAGGTTCTTGTTTACCCAGACTTGCCATTGCTGTTGTTCCAGACTGTGAGACCCGGTAGGAGGATGGGTATAGCGTTGTTCTAAACTAGTTTTAGAAGTGTACGTGTATATGACTCTGTTAGTGGGTTGTCGTAGTCAGTGGGAGCAGCGGAAGCATAGTGGACAAGTAGCTTATGTCTATTTATAGACTAAAGCAGATATAGCGGAGATGGATCATCTATTTCTGATGTGACAGTCATAGGTTTGACTTCATCAGAATAGGGGGTGGATCTGTTAAGAAGGTAGTAGGGTGTGATGTCCTGGTATTTGGATGACATACACAGAGTAGGAAGTGAAATTCCTATACTACGATCGATTATGCTTTGGTTGTCACACAATGGTTTCTCCACATAGGACTTGGATTTTATATCAGACATTCTGGTTACTAGATCTATGGTTTTAGATCTAGATTTGGGTAGTTTCCCAATCTGAGTACCCAGACAGCATTCTAAAGGTGTTTTAGAATGGACGACTCCTGGCACGATAGTGAACCTGCAGGTGATGGAGTCACCCTCTCTAAAGGTTTCTTACAGACTAAAGAGGAGAGGGATGTGCATGATTGGCAGATCATTTGCTTAGGCAATTGAGTCAATCATGAGATGTCAAGTACCACACCAGATGTTGTTTTTTCACTAGATGCAATAAGTTGATATTAATCCTGTCCTGGAGAAACGTTCGGAAGCAGTTTTGGAACATAAGTGAATGTTCTAAGGATATGATAACAACAGCCTCTTTTAGGAGACGGTTATCATTCCAGGCTTCCAAGGTGACCTGGATGACAGAGTGACTGTCAGAGTTATAGTTTTCCCTCTGACGAGGGGCAGTATTTTGGACAGGTGGTCCCAGCGGATACTGAGGGAGGCATGGCGCAGGATACTGATTAAGTTCAGTTGACTATACGGTCTAAGAAGTTTGGATTTGGAGTTCATTTATGAACTAGGTCCCATCAGATATCCAGACATATTCTATGACATGTATTGCTCATTTCGGGAGATGGCTTTCTCCGCGAACTTGAGATAAAGAGAGACATAGAAAGAAACATCAGAGAGGATCCACTCACTGTGGCTATTCCTCGAACGCAATAGTTTCGCAAACGGGCTTTGTGAGACTGATTAGTAGAGGAGTTGGGTGTTCGGTATCACACGGGCTGTGAGTATGCGACATCGCAATAATTAGCCTTGAGTGCAAGTGGGAGATTGTTGGATATAGTGCCCTCAGAGTCAATTATTTGATCACAGGCACGTGATTGCAATGATTGAGTGATGACCTATACCGGTAGGAAAGTCTAACTAAAGATAATAATATGTTATCTGGTTTATTTTTATCATCGTGTAATGATTCAAGTGACCTTACAGGTCACTATTGCACGTTGATAGAGCCATTAGGATTCTTGATTGACTACTAGTAGTATGATGGCGATCATATACATGGGAGCTGGGGTCTATAAGCACATCCTTAAAAGGTCCCTAGTCATGGGAGTTTCGACACTGGGCATCGATACTCCATTAGTAGACTAGTGTATACAGTTGAGACCCCGACGAGGGGCGGTGGCCGGTCTCACAAGCCATTGGTGTCAGTTGGATCACCTAAGATGTAAACAGATGCTCATTGGGTTATGAGTACACCGGACAGGACTCGCTGGGAACATGCTAGTTGGTATTATACCTTACGTCAGATAGCAGTTCCCTGGTGACATGTGTACAGGTTAGTTCATCGACCTGAGATCGTCATTTGTCTCGTATGAGTTCCTACTGTGCTTTGATTACTACCCTACCACGGCTCAAAGGAGTCGTGCAAATAGGTTTTAGTTGGGTACAGTCTCGAGCCATATGGAGGCAGTGAGCGGATCGGCAGGGGTTTCGTCTCTCCCGGTATTGGGGGTGAGATGGCGCTGTGTTTAGGAGAGCCATTACACAAAGCCCTCGGCCGAGGCAGGAGATTTACTGGTAGGTATTCCAGTAGTATCTCAGGGTGTTCTGTATTACACTCCGACACGACTTGTACCGCTTTTTGGGGTCTGACTTTTACCAGCCCCCTAGGCCCGCCTTGCGATACTCATAGACGAACGGACCGGACTGCACGGATATTGTCACTAACAGGCTCAGTAGGGTGTCAGGATGAGTTCGCTCATCGACCTCCCTTTTGGTCGATACCTGGTAGCCCGTTACATACAGCTAGTACCTCTGACGTGCTGGTGGTTAAATCCACAGCCAATGTATTGACGAGTCTTTAGAGTCCCCCACTGACTGTTTCTTAAGTTTCGGGAGAAACGTTGTAGAGGCCGTATGATATATGACAGGGTTCGATCATATACGTGCAGTAGTGCACGGATCATGATCGGGCGAATCATACTAGTGGGCTTTGGTTTAAGCCGGATTCAAGTATTAGATTTGTTGGATTACTTTAGTCTCATCGCATTCGTATTCAGTCGGAATGCGGATGCAGGTATGTATATAAAGGTGAGGGGTATCCTTGTGATCCGTCATGAGTTTACTTTAGATGTTGCCGTATCTTTTATTGTTGTAAACATTTGGGTTAATGTTTACAAATGGAAATTTTGAGCTAGAAATCATCATGAGGTGCATTTATTGTGACACATGCAACCTAGTGACTCATGGTCTCTTTTATTGTGCATATGTCACATTATATGATTGATATATGTGATGAAATGATAAGAGGAGAGAGAAGGGCAGCTTATGTGATGGAGGATTAGCTCTTGTATTTTTCATTCTTGCTCTCATTCTTATCATCTCAACACAAAAAGAAAAGAAGAAAAAAGTTCTTCTTCTTCCTCTTTTTTCTTGAGCTCACCATTTCCATTGATGGCTTCATCTTCAACCTTCATCCATGCTATGGATGCAAGAGACAATGTTGTCACACACATTCTCTACTTCGCCTTGGACACGTCGGCTAGCGAACTTCGTGCCCGAGGTTCTTCGGATGAAGCGGGAGCCCGTAAAAAGACTCAAAGATGTGGTGCCCTTTCCGACGAGGAGATCAAGACCGGAGATGCCGCGAGGAGCTTGGGATGGTGGCCAAAGACCGAAGGACACGGATCGATTGGTATAGCTTTCCAACCCTTTCTCTAGTTGCTAGTTGTAGGTTAATGGTTCGATCCGGGTAAAGGTTAAGGTAGCGCCAAGTTTTTGAAAAGTTTTGTTTCCGCATTTTGGCCTCGTATTGACGGCCGGGGCGCCTCCGTAACTTTACACATGTGCTCGATCCAAATTCGAGTACAGGGTCCCAAGTTTCTTCCATGCTCCTAGGTTTTCTCAAAGATGATTCTGCACTTGTTTGAAAATTTTTTGGAGCTCGTTTTAAAATCGACAGAAACATGGAATTAGGGTTTCAAATTTTGGAGTTTGTTTCATATTTGTAATCTAACATTATCCGTATAATTTCCTAGCTAGGCTCTGATACCACTGTAGGGTTCCTATCGACGGCAGCAAGGTTTCAGGAGGCATCATCCATGCCATTTTAAAAAATTTGCCGTTAAAAAGAACTCTAAACTAGAATCGTTAAATAAAATATAATACGGAAACTTAGTAAACCATTTACTATTTAAGTGAAAAAGGAAATACAACCTTTGTAGATCGGTCCTTCACTTCATAAGCTCCTAGTAGTAGTCCTTTCGCTGCGATCGTCGAACTCCCGGACTCTTGCATGGCTTCGCGTAGAGAAATGAGCGAGCTTGCTTGAAGTCTTCGTGGCCGAAGATGATCTACGTCGAGAGAATACTAGCTCAAGCTTCTACTTCACTGACAAGAGTATTAGTGTAGCAAACACCCTAAACTGAAGTGCTAGTCTAGTAGAGGATGATGAAATAGGAAGTGGGCTCACTTTAGAATTTCTTTTCTCACTTTACTTTCTCACTTAATCAAAACCCTAGCAAGCTTTTTGATCTTGAGGAAGAAGATAAACTAAAATGAGATGAGAATAATGATCAAGTGAGAGAGTGAACCATGGTGAGTGTGTATTATATACTAACTCATGTAGAGACATAACCATGGCTAATTCAAATGGTTGGGTTAACAAATATCTATAGTAAAACAAAAGTCAATGCATCTATAAGCTTCTACTAGCAACATGCATTATGCTAATTATCCACTAACTTTAGAATTACTTTAAATATCAAAACCCAACATCATAATTAGCATGGTGTATGTCTCATACACCCATGTAGTGTGTATCAACAACCATGATACAAAACTATGCACAATTTAATATATATCTCATATATAATAAATGTGCACATGTGAGAAAAAATGCTTAAGTGAGCAAATGTTAGTTAATGTAAATTAGTATATCAAATATACAATTATACATTAAATTATTAAATCAACACTTCATTTAATAATCCTGCTATATCATATATAACCGACTAACATCTGATGTATCGACTTATCGAATCAACACTTGATTCGAAAACCCGGCTGTATCACATATAACCGACCGATACAAAAATCACGAGAATAGTGTAAGTCCATGCTACCCTTCCCCGGTACTTACGGGGTTGCGGAAGTGGTGAAGAACGATTTTCAAGAGGATGGTAACATGGACTCATAATACGGATCTTTGTTAAACAACTAACTAACAACCTAACTAGAGTTTTACCTACTCGGTTAGGGGGCTTTACCTTTCTTGAACTCCTTCGTCTTCAACTCTTTCCGGTGTACGGATCGGCCTCACCTCGTCGTCTCCTTGCGCCGAAGATGGATCCACCTGAAAGCTTCTACGTTTGGCTTCTTCTTCGAACATGAGAAACAAGAACACTTGGTTCGCTAAACCTTGTGAACTAGGATGAGTAGAGAAGTGATTTGGGTTTTCTTTTATCTCTAAGGCAATGTTTCTCAACTCATGAGAGGGTGTTTCCTTGAACTAGAGAGAGAGCTAGAGGAAGAGCAAGAGGGAGAGCTCAAGCAAGAGAGAGAAATGAAATGAGAGAATGAGAGAGTCTTTTGCCATCCAAGCTCTCATAATCCAAAACCATCATAACAAAAATAGTAATCAAGTATTGTGTGATGGTTTAACTCAAAATGGCTATATCATTTCATGCACTCATTTTGCAAAAACAAACAAGCAAGCAAAAGTCTTTGCCATGAAATGATAGCCATTGTCATGATGATGGTCAACTAGTCCAACCTAGTCAACCGGTCAACAAAGTCAACAAAGTCAACCGCTCAACAACCATGTCACTATAATACTTAATTAATATTATTGTTAATTATATTTCTTATTCTCATTAGGGTTTAGCCAAAAGTCAATAGTCAACAGTCAACAACCCTAATGAGAATTCTCTGCCTCTGTCTCTCTGTCAACTGTGCATACACACCCGCATCCGCGTTCCGAGGAACACGAATACAAACGAGATAAAACCAATCCCAAAATGTACACTAGGATCTGGCATAAACCAAAGCCCGCTAGTGTTAACTGTCCGGACACCAATCGTGCACAAGTGCACGGATGTGACCGAACCCTGTCGCAAAACCATGCGACCTCTACTCTTTTGCCTAAAGGCGAATAGCTTTCTGTGTGGGACTCTAAAGACTTGACACTACGCTGGTAGTGGGTTTAACCACAGACCGCAAGCTGCACTAGCTGTGCGTAACGGTCCTTAGGTAGATGCCGACAAGAAGACTGATGAGGTGAAACCCATCTGAACACCTACTGAGCCTGAATGAGACAATCTCTGTACAGTCCGGTCTGTTCGTCTGATACATCGCATGGCGGGCCTAGGGGACGGTAAACGTCAGTCCCCTAATAGCGGTACAAGTCGTGTCGGAGTGAAGCCCAGAACACCCTGAGATAACACTGGAAACCTACCAGTATATCTCGCTTGCCCTGGCCAGGGACTACTCGTGTAATGGCTCTCCTAGACATAGCACGATGTCAACCCCCAATACCGGGAGAGACGAATCCTGTCTAACCGTCACTGCCTCCAAGTGCTTCGGGACTGCACCCAACTACTACCTGTTTGCATGACTCCTTTGAGCCGTGGTAGGGTAGTAATCTAAGTACAGTGGGAACACACTCGAGGCGAAGTGACAGTGTCAAGTCAGCGGACTAAGTTGTACTCATGTCACCTGGGAACGGATAACTGACGATAGGTATAGTACCAACCAACAGTTCCCGACGAGTTCTGTCCAGTGTACTCGTAACCTAACGAGCACCCGCATACTATCTCAAGTACGACGTACTGACGGCTGTGGGACAGGCCGTCTCCCACACTGGGATGCGATGCGCATACGCTAGTCTACTACGGAAAATCGATGCCCTGTCTCGATAGTTCTGCGACTAGGGACCTGCATAAGGATGTGCTTATAGATTACCCAGCCCCCACTAGTGTGACTGCCATCACAACGCTGGTAATCAAGCAGAGATCCTAAGGGCTCCACTAATGTGTATAGGTGATATACTAAAATAAACAAAAGTACACATTAAAGCAGAAACAAACCAAGTACCATACTACTATATTGAGAAAAATTGTCTATACAAGGTGAATATCCCAAGCTTCCATTAAGTAATATACAAACTAGTATGATACAATAATGGCCTCTAGGGCATATACACTAACAATCTCCAACTTGCACTAAGGCCATGTACTGGCGTATCGAAGACCTATCATCTCGATTAGCCGCTCGAACTGTGTCTGGGGTAAGGCCTTTATGAGTGGATCAACAGTGTTATTTCTGTAGAAACTCTCCGAACCTCGATCTCCTGGCGACCCACGATCTCCCTGATCAGGTGATACCGCCTCAAGATGTGTCTGGACTTCTGATGGGACCTGGGTTCCTTTGCTAAAGCAATAGCCCCGTTGTTGTCGCAATACAGAGGTATTGGATCAACAATGGACGGAACCACCTGAAGTTCAGTTAAGAACTTCCTTATCCAAACGGCTTCTTTTGCGGCATCTGCAGCAGCGATGTATTCCGCTTCCATCGTCGAGTCAGCAACGGTTTCCTGTTTGGAACTCTTCCAACACACCGCCCCTCCATTGAGGGTAAAGACATAACCCGACATGGACTTGGAATCATCCTTGTCACTCTGGAAGCTGGAGTCAGCAAAGGCCTCGATCTGGAGGTCTTTTCCGCCATACACCAAGAACATCTCCTTAGTCCTTCTCAGGTACTTGAGAATGTTCTTTACTGCTATCCAGTGTTTCTCCCCAGGGTTTGACTGATACCCGCTTACCACACTCAGTGCATAAGCTACATCTGGTCTGGTACATAACATCGCATACATTATAGAGCCAACCGCAGAAGCGTAGGGTATAATAGACATGCGATCTCTTTCCAAATCAGTCTAGGGAGACATCTCTTTGGAAAGGGTGATCCCGTGACAAGCCGGTAGATTACCGCGCTTGGAATCTTCCATACTGAATCTTTTCAGTATGGTGTCGATGTACCTGGACTGTGAGAGTCCCAGTATCCTCTTGGATCTGTCACGATAGATCCAGATCCCCAGAATATATGAGGCATCACCCAGGTCTTTCATGGAGAACCTGTGTGACAAGAACCCCTTGACAGATTGTAGCATAGGAATGTCATTTCCTATTAAGAGAATGTCATCCACATATAAAACGAGGAATACTACAGTTCTCGCTACAAATCTAATATAGATGCATGGTTCATCTGGATTTTTGATAAAGCCAAATTCCTTGACCGTCTCATCAAAACAGATGTTCCAACTCCGCGATGCCTGCTTTAGTCCGTAGATGGACTTAAGCAACATGCACACCTTTCCGCTGCTCCCACTCTGAATGAAACCCTCTGGCTGGTCCATATAAACACACTCCTCTAAATTTCCATTTAGAAAAGCGGTCTTCACGTCCATCTGCCAAATCTCATAATCGTGGAAGGCAGCAATGGCAAGAAGGATCCGAATGGATTTCAGCATAGCTACTGGAGAAAAGGTCTCGTCATAGTCCAAACCAGGTCTTTGACGAAAACCTATTGCAACCAGTCTAGCTTTATAGGTCTCAACCTGTCCATCTACACCAATCTTCCTTTTGAAGATCCACTTGCATCCTATGGGTTTTACCCCATCTGGAGCAACATCCAACGTCCATACTTTGTTGGTGTACATGGACTCCATTTCGGTCGGCAATGCATCCAGCCATTTTACCGAGTCAACGCTCTGAATGGCCTGCTGGAAGCTAGTTGGCTCATCATAATCAATGATGCAATCCTCTCTATCCCCGTCTATGAGAAAACCGTAGTATCTCTCGGGCGGATGAGACTGCCTACTACTACTGCGGAGCGGCGTAGGAATGTCATGTTCTTTTGAACCCTCTGGTTCTACTAAGCTTTCAGTAATAGTCTTTGTGAACGGGAAGACCATAAATTCTTTGTGGTTGTGGAATTTCTTCCAGTTCTATTTCGCTCCCACTTGTTTCCTTTTCTGAGAACTGGTGTTCCAGAAAATGGGCATTACGAAAAACAATGATCTTTTGTTCCTCTGCGTAATAGAAGAGATGCCCTATGGAGTTCTTTGGGTATCCCACAAACTTGCACAGTACTGAGCGTGCCTCGAGTTTGTCCGCATGCTGCTTTTTGACAAAAGCCGGACATCCCCAGATCTTCAGATATTGAAGATAGGGTTTCTTCCCACTCCATATCTCATATGGTGTGGTAGGCACAGTCTTAGTTGGAACTCGGTTCAAAAGGTATGCAGCTGATTATAGTGCATATCCCCAGAATGATCGCGGTAACTCAGTGTTACTCATCATGGAACGTACCATATCCAATAGGGTCCGGTTCCGTCTCTCCGATACCCCGTTATGTTGCGGAGTGTATGGAGGAGTAAGATGAGAGAGAATTCCATTCTCTTTTAAATAGTCCAGGAACTCGGCACTCAAGTATTCACCATCTCGATCCGATCTTAGTGTCTTGATACTTTTGCCAGTTTGTTTTTCTACTTCATTCTTATATTCCTGGAATTTTCCAAAGGCTTCGGACTTATGTTTCATTAAGAAGACATAACCGTACCTTGAAAAGTCATCTATAAAAGTAATGAAGTAAGAATAACCGCTTCGCGCATGTGTAGACATTGGACCGCACACGTTGCTGTGTATGAGTCCCAAGAGCTCGCTCACTCTTACTCCGTGTCCAGTGAACGGAGTCTTTGTCATCTTTCCTTCGAGACAGGATTGACAAGTGGCATACGATTGATATTCGAACGGATTCAAATATCCTTCTGTATGTAACTTCGTCAACCTTCTCTCATTGATGTGACCCAGTCTACAATGCCATAAGAAAGTCTGATTTATTTCCGGAGACTTTCTTTTGTGTGTATTCTGGACATTGGAAATCTGTGGTTGGTTTAATACGTATATACCATTGCTTAATGTACCTGACCCAATCAGAACTTGATTAAGGTGAATGTTTATAACATTACTTACAAATGCAAATTCATAACCTTCTTTAGATAATAAAGATACAGAAATGATATTACAAGTTGCATTGGGTACAAAATAGCAATTACGCAAAACCAAAACGTGTCCATCTGACAACCCCAGGTGATAGTCCCCCACGGCCTTAGCATCCATGCTACCCCGTTTGCAACTTTGGGGTCATGTCACCTGCCTTCAAAACCCTACGGTTTCTCAACGCCTGCAAAGAATTACAGAAATGAGATCCTGATCTGGTATCCAATACCCAGGAAGTAGAGTTTATTGATAGACAGTTTTCAATAACATACACACCTGAAGCTGAAGCCGCAACATGCTTCAGATCCTATGTTCTGGCTTTCCAAGCCCTGCAATCTTTCTTCCAGTGTCCACTCTTGTGACAGTAAAAGCATTCTTCCTTATCCACAAGCTTTCCTGCTACCTTTGTTGCTTTTGTCTTTCCCTTCGTATCCACTTTACTAACACCGCCCCTTGGTTTGGCGGGGGATTTCTTCTTCTTTCCCTTGGCTTTCGCCTTGGATCTAGAAGAGGAAGATCCTCCTACAAACAAAGTGGATGTTTCCCTACCTTTCTGTAGGGTGCCCTCTGCACTCCTCAGCATGTTGAGGAGTTCTGAAAGTTCAACTTCTTTTTCTTGTAAGTTGAAGTTCAGGATAAACTGGACGTAAGTGGAAGGAAGGGACTGGAGAATCAAGTCCGTATAGAGCTCGTTCTCTAACGTGGTCCCAAGGTCCGTGAGCTCCCCAATGAAGCTAATCATCTTAAGCACGTGTTCCGCTACCGATGATCCGATGGCCAACCTTGCCGAAAATAGCTTCTTCGACACTTCGTATCTTGCGATGCGAGATTGCTCTCCATACAGTTCTTTTGTATGGAGAAATATGGATTCGAGGTCCATATTCTCGTGCCTCCTCTGATGTTCGTTGTCCATAGAGGCAAGCACGAGGCACTTGGCCTTCGCGCAATCGATCTCCCAAGTCTTACGGATTTCCTTATCCGCGATGCTGGAGGTGTGACCTGGGACAGGGGGAGCTTTGGTGGTAAGGAGATACCCCAACTTGTCATAAGTGATTGCCATTTTGACATTCCTGAGCCAATCTTTGTAGTTTGGTCCTGTCAGTATGTTTTTATCTGGTAATAACTTAAGTCCGGTCATGATGTTTGGTCGCTGCAATTAGGATAAAGAGAAGAAACACTTTAGCATGATGCTCTTGCAAGTTTAGAGTGGTTTTTAATTTGTCTAAACAGGATGGCTCCCACTGTCTCTCGAATCCCTCCTCAAACCAAAAAGGAAGAATTAGTCAGGATCAACCTCACCGTACAATACTTGCTTAACCGTTCGGCCAGGCTGGTGTCGGTACTTCGAGGGAGGTTTTCCAACGCTTTCGCGAAGTTCCTTAATTAAATAACCTCTTTTCCCTGTAGGCGTAGCCCCTCTAAAACCTTTCTAGACACCTACTTGGTTTATAGCATTGATTGTTAAATGAGAAATTTCCCGAGGAGTAGCATATACTCACAGTAGGATCGAGATCCAAATATCATTGTGTGACAAAACT
Organism: Agapanthus africanus; assembly: GCA_030015575.1. Classification (NCBI taxonomy): domain Eukaryota; kingdom Viridiplantae; phylum Streptophyta; class Magnoliopsida; order Asparagales; family Amaryllidaceae; genus Agapanthus; species Agapanthus africanus. Next base: position 359,054,065 of record CM057346.1, read on the forward strand.
GAAGGAATCCTACCAGAATAATCACACTCCAAATGGTATGCAGCGCTAGCAAGTTTCAGTTCTTTTGAAACTCCTGATGTGGATTTTTGCCCCATTCTCTTATGACCTTGGCGTGAGGTCAAAATGTCATAAGTCACATGTCAAGTTCTTCCCATCATTATCCAGGTTAATTTGAACCCACCCGTACCTACCCTTGACGTAGTCCAAAATGGCAGTACGACTGTCTCAAACCAACGCATTCTATCTATGCAACAGATAAATATCCGGCAGCTACCAATCACTATGCCTTGACGTGAGGTCAAAATACATAGCTTGAATACTACCGAATATTTAACTGAAATGATGGAGGGCTACGGATGGTTTTGGCAAAACCTTGAACGTAGTGAACTTGATATGATCGATGGAACGAGATAGCTTTTAAAAGGAGTGGCTTAAGCTCCGCGTTTAAAAGTTCTTTTGAAAAGAAACCGAGTGGTTTTTGAAAGTGTTCCAACGACTTTTACTTGGTTTATTTTTCTTGCATTAATTCCAATGCGTCCCATCATTTAATCCTACCATTGCAGAAAACAACCAAAATATGACGTACGCTTATGCCATCCGCATTCGCCACGGGGCCCCGTCATTACCCGTTAGGTTACTTAACTAACGACAGAGCGGGGGCTGGACTAGCGCGGATGCAAAACATAAGCAACGCCTAAATAATATCATATATAGATATATTGCAATGATGGCCATTTCAGATCACAGATGAACACATTGGATATACTAGGAATCCGCAATTAGTACGAGCCTGTAACGAAAAGCGGATTACACGGTCGCGATGAATTGCCAATACCCCACCCTAGACCCCAACGGGTACGGCAAACTACCCGCCAAATATCCGAAGCGGAGCAACCTCCCTCAACGACGTGAGTAGGCCACTCGGCACATTCGAGATACCTGGTAGTTCGTGCACCCTACCTTGGGTCTATCCTAGGAGCAAAAACAGTAAAAAGAAATTATACAATGACGGCTACAACCCCGACCCGGTTGTGTGGCCAAAAATAATATTACATCAATTTACGTATTACATGAATTGAAAGATAAAAGGAAAAACTCTCATCTCACAACCCCCGGCTATTCATCCGCGACAATCCAATGAATTCATATACACATACCATCAACATTACAGATCACAGATATGTATAACCCCCACTAATCGACGTATAGCGATTAGCGGACGTTCAATACATATAACACATCACAGAGATATACCCGTCAGCTTAAGTCTTTAGAAGTTCGATCAAAATACGGATTTTCAAGCCCCAAAATCTAATTTTTCTTTCTGGAAAATCTGGGCAGAAAAAACATATTGTAAAAATCACAAAACAACCCCAGAAATACACTGCAATAAAATTGTGCCACGGCCGAGTCAACTCGGCCGCGGAATCGCAGCGGGAGCATGCTCCCGCCGCGTTTCCGTGGCGACTTGACCGGTTCGTTGGACCAATTTTCTTGGGTGTTTTGTAAAAAGCCTGAGTCGATTTTTGATGTATGATTTTTCAATTTTTTAACAGAATACAGAATCGACAGAAACTTGATTTTTCGGGTTCGTTTCGTGACTTTTTCTCCGATCGAATTTCTAGTTACTTTGCTAACATGTTAGATAGTGTTTAACTAGGCTCTGATACAACTGTAAGTCCATGCTACCCTTCCCCGGTACTTTCGGGGTTGCGGAAGTGGTGAAAAACTATTTTCAAGAGGGTGGTAACATGGACTCATAATACGGATCATTGTTAAACAACTAACTAACAACCTAACTAGAGTTTTACCTACTCGGTTAGGGGGCTATACCTTTCTTGAACTCCTTCGTCTTCAACTCTTTCCGGTGTACGGATCGGCCTCAGCTCGTCGTCTCCTTGCGCCGAAGATGGATCCACCTGAAAGCTTCTACCTTTGGCTTCTTCTTCGAACTTGAAGAAACTAGAACACTTGGTTTGCTAAACCTTGTGAACTAGGATGAGTAGAGAAGTGATTTGGGTTTTCTTTTATCTCTAAAACAATGTTTCTCAACTCATGAGAGGGTGTTGCCTTGAACTAGAGAGAGAGCAAGAGGAAGAGCAAAAGGGAGAGCTCAAGCAAAAGAGCGAAATGAGATGAGAGAATGAGAGAGTCTTTTGCCATCCAAGCTCTCATAATCCAAAACCATCATAACAAAAATAGTAATCAAGTATTGTGTGATGGTTTAAGTCAAAATGGCTACATCATTTCATGCACTCATTTTGCAAGAACAAACAAGCATGCAAAAGTCTTTGTCATGAAATGATAGACATTGTCATGATGATGGTCAACTAGTCCAACCTAGTCAACCGGTCAACAAAGTCAACAAGTCAACAAAGTCAACCCCTCAACAACCATGTCACTATAATACTTAATTAATATTATTGTTAATTATATTTCTTATTCTCATTAGGGTTTATCCAAAAGTCAATAGTCGACCGTCAACAACCCTAATGAGAATCCTCTGCCTCTGTCTCTCTGTCAACTGTGCATACACACCCGCATCTGCGTTTCGAGGAACACGAATACAAACGAGATAAAACCAATCCCAAAATGTACACTAGGATCTGGCTTAAACCAAAGCCCGCTAGTGTTAACTGTCCGGACACCAAACGTGCACAAGTGCACGGATGTGACCGAACCCTGTCGCAAAACCATGCGACCTGTCGCAAAACCATGCGACCTGTCGCAAAACCATGCGACCTCTACTCTTTTGCCTAAAGGCGAATAGCTTGCTATGTGGGACTCTAAAGACTCGACACTACGCTGGCAGTGGGTTTAACCACAGATCGCAAGCGGCACTAGCTGTGCGTAACGGTCCCCAGGTAGATGCCGACAAGAAGACTGACGAGGTGAAACCCATCTGAACTCCTACTGAGCCTGAATGAGACAGTCTCTGTACAGTCCGGTCTGTTCGTCTGATACATCGCATGGCGGGCCTAGGGGGCGGTAAACGTCAGTCCCCTAATAGCGGTACAAGTCGTGTCGGAGTGAAGCCCAGAACACCCTGAGATAACACTGGAAACGTACCAGTATATCTCGCTTGCCCTGGCCAGGGACTGCTCGTGTAATGGCTCTCCTAGACACAGCGCGATGTCAACCCCCAATACCGGGAGAGACGAATCCTTTTTAACCGTCACTGCCTCCAAGTGCTTCGGGACTGCACCCAACTACTACCTGTTTGCACGACTCCTTTGAGCCGTGGTACGGTAGTAGTCTATGTACAGTGGGAACACATTCGAGTTGAAGTGACAGTGTCAAGTCAGCGGACTAAGCTGTACTCATGTCACCTAGGAACTGATAACTGACGATAGGTATAGTACCAACCAACAGTTCCCGACGAGTCCTGTCCAGTGTACTCGTAACCCAATGAGCACCCGCATACTATCTAAAGTACGACGTACTGACGGCTGTGGGACAGACCGTCTACCACACTGGGATGAGAAGCGCATACGCTAGTCTACTCCGGAGTATCGATGCCATGTCTCGATAGTCCTGCGACTAGGGACCTGCATATGGATTTGCTTATAGATTACCCAGCCCCCACTAGTGTGACTGCCATCACAACGCTGGTAATGAAGCAAAGATCCTAAGGGCTCCACTAATGTGTATAGGTGATATACTAAAATAAACACATGTACACATTAAATCATAAACAAACCAAGTAGCATACTACTATATTGAGCAAGATTGTCTATACAAGGTGAATATCCCAATCTTCCATTAAGTAATATACAAACTTGTATGATACAGTAATGGCCTCTAGGGCATATACACTAACAAATAGAATATGGTATCACATACGCACATCTTTCTCGGTCCAGCACATATCACATACGTGCTCCTATTTCGTTTTTTCTGAGCCAGTAAAACCTCTATGTAGGACTCTAAAAACTCGTCAATACACCGGCAGTAGGTGATGATCACATTAAGCACCCACAAGCCGTTAGCGGTACTAGCTGGACGTAACGGCTACCCGGGTATTGAGCGATCAAAAGATCAGCAAGCAAGCCCGCTCCAACTCCTGCAAAAGCCTGACGGTAACACTTACCATACAGTCCGGTCTCCTCGTCTGATATGTGGCATATCAAGTCTAGGGGTGGTAAACGTCAGACCCTAATAACCGATAAGTCATGCTGATGTGAGGCTCATAACTGGTCGAGAAACTACTGGTAACACTTACCAGTAAATCTCTAAATCAGCCCTGGCCAGGGACTTCTCTGTTATGGCCAATCGAGCACAGCACAACATCAACTCCCAATACCGGGGGAGACGAAACCCCTCCTATCGCTCATTGCCTCCATGTGACTCGGGACTGTTCCAAAAAAAACCACCGTTTTGCACGCCCTCTTGGATATGGTAAGATTGAAATCAAAGCACGGTGGGAATCACACAAGACTCCATGACGATCTCGGGTCTACAGACTAACCTGTACAAGTGTCACCAAGGAACTGCCATCTGACGTGAGGTATAATACCATCTGGGAGTTCTCGGCGAGTCCGTCCTGTGTATCCAGTCTCCATTGAGCACCCGTATACCATCTTTGATGTCAAACACCAATGGATATGGGATCATCCATCGCCCTTCTCATGGGTCGAGAAGCGTATACGCTAGTCTACTCTGGTATATCGATGCCCTGTCTCGATACACCCACGACTAAGAACATTAAAGGATGAAGTTATGGACTACCATGGTCCCACTAGTATAATCTACATCATAGTCCTGGTGGTCAAGTACACATCCTAAGGGCTTTACCAACATGTAACCATAAGACAGTATCAAGAGACAAGTATACATGTTAGGATAAAGAGCAACCAAACAACATACTATCATATTGAGCAAGAAAGTCCTCTCTATATATGTCCAAGCATCCAATATAATATACATCATATGTACAATACTGGCCTCTAGGGCATACATACAACTAACAGTTTGTGGCATGTATGATGTCCAATAGCCAACCAACTAACCAATATCAATATTCTTCTTATCATAATATTGACCCTACTCCTGCCCAATTTTCACAACCATTCAATTGCTCTCAATCTAATCCGAATTTTCCACCTTCTCTAGACAGTCCTACTAATCAGTCATTTGGGTGTTTTAATTGTCCACAAGAATTTCAATCTTATCCTGAAACTCCTTATCGACCCAAGTCTAGTCTTGAGCAGACATTAGAAAAATATTTGGAAATGTCGAACCAAATTAGGAAGGAACTAGAAGAATGGAGGCAAGAAAAAAATATCAAACCTGCCCAAAATTTTTCAGTGTATAATTCGTGCATAGGACAAAGTGAGAATTTGGGTAGTGAGACAGGACTGTACACCTTTCCTAATCAAACCTTCCTTTTCCAAACTGAAATCCACAACTCCAGTTTCACAGATTCATCGAGTACAGCAAATGATCCACCAATTGATAAGTTGTATGACTTTAAAATGATTGATTTACCCGACTGTGAAGGGTCCATTTCGAGTGAAACCATGCCAAATCCTTATGATCTCTACATCTCTACTCTTGAACCAAAATTTATTGAAATCCATACTTTTAATGAGGTGTTTGAGAATTTTAACCTTCACTTCAATGAGGTGATTGACGTTGGGGATATATCGATTAAAGAATCCAAAATTTCCGATTAGTTTGTCCCATCAATTCATCAGGTCCTTTCACTTCCTTATGGTCATCATCTTGAGCCTTTAATTCTTCTCGAACCCCAAATACGTCTTGAAGTTGATGATAATTGTATAACCCAGAGCAGACCGAAATTCAGCCTCCATCTCCCACATCTGGTTCAGCAATACTCGACACACCAATTTGTTTACCCATTTCACCTTCTACTTACTCCGGTTCTTCCTCTATTCTTCCTGTAATGTTAGCGAGTGTTGATGAATCACAATCCGATAATTCAAGTTTAATAATACCAGAAAGTCAACATGATTTAGATACTTTTGGAAATGAGGTAGATGAGTTTTTTGAGTCTCCTACCTCCACAATTTTTGACAAATCAAGTACGAGAAATTCTGGCACAAAACTTTTTTATAGCAAAATGTTTGATCACAACATTGATGAAAGTTTTGAAGAACCTTTTGCTGACGAACTTGCATTCCTAAACAATACGAATTTTGTGATTGATCAACCTCCACTTATAGATGTTGAAACGCCACCACTCCTTCTTCCTAATCATTCACATTCATCCTCATTCTTTCATTTCTATAATTTAAGACTCAAACCCTTTCCAAACTACCACTTATCTCTTCCCTACTTCTTCCTGACTCTATACAACATGTTCTTCCACCGACCTATACGTTACACTGATAAAATTTTCGAATGGTTGGTGTTGACTTTCGGTCTTTGCAAAGCTTGGCATTGACCAATAACTTTACCCCCTCCTAAAATGCTTAATATTGCTTAACTCAAGTTTGGGGGGGGTATATTTGGCTCTTGAAAATAAAAGTTGTCCTCAAAATTGTGAGCCAAAAATAAGTTTGGGGGGGGGGTATATTTGGCTCTTGAAAATAAAAGTTGTCCTCAAAATTGTGAGGATTTTCATGATTCATATATTATTGCCCCCGTTAATAAATTTCCTCCCAAGCTTATAGGTTTTCTGAGATTTAACAGATGGCAACAGTGATGACACTGTTCTAAACAAGTTTGGGGGAGGTTTGTGCTTATTTACGCATCATTTTGCATCATACTTTGCATAAGCACAAAACATATAATAATAAAAAAAATTTGTGTACATAAATAAGATAATAAAATATTAGATAGTGAAAAATTACATCTAAAAGATTAGAAAAATTTAAGAAAACCTAGAAAGCTAGAAGTTTTCTTAAACGAACTAATAATAAGTAGTTATGAGCCGTTGTCCCAAGGGTTAGTAAGATGAATGAAGTCACTAATCTGCGGATAAAAATAAGTCTGAAAAATAGTTCCTATTCTGGAAGCCAAACATTTGAATGTTGATACCCTACTTTACGCACTTACACACGTCTTGAAACTCGGGATAGTAGAGGATACCTTGAAATGCTCTTGTCTAAAAGCCAAAGTATGAAAATGAAAATAAATGAAGAAAATATATAAAATGGTGAAGAAAAATGAACATTGGTTTTGTACCCACCAAGACAACATAAAAAAAATATAGCGAGCGTGCTTCATCACCTAGTGCCTTAGACCAACTGGTTTGGGAGTCACTGCTAAGCCTTAGGTGTAGGAAGACAAGGAAAATACTAATACACCTAATCAGCAAGTAAATGAGTAATCGGTCGGTTAGTACCCCAAGAAGTATTAACGGTCACATGAAAAATGTGTGAGCGAATCCATCTAAATATTCATCGATTAAAATGTACTGAGGTAGATGGACAAGAGTATGATAGCCTGAATTGAATTCTCCGAGTGTAGGGATGTTCTTTACACACACGTAGGGGTATATGATCGGTGTTTGGAAGAAAGGTAAGGATGAAGAATAAAGACAATGTTTTATTGAGGGATGATGTGATTTCTAACATCTTTTCATGACTATTAATATATGGCTCATGACAGCCGAAGAGCTACTATAGTTGGAAACTCTAATTTTCAAAGTTTTTCTTTTCCAATTTTTATCTTTACATGTAACTTTCACGGTCTTCCTTTTATTATAGGATTTTGTGGGTGCAATCCGCTGAAAACCCTCAGGAGACAACACTCCTCCTACTAGGGACACCTAGAGATTGAAAGGCTTGTTGCACGTGCTCAGTACAATCGTGTTGCCTACGAATGTGTGCTAGTTAGTTTTTCTTTTCCTTTATTTCCTCCTTCTCTTAAAAATAAAAGATGTTTGCTCGAGATGACCCAAATTAAGTTTGGAGGAATTTGATCAGTCGAAAATATTGCATTCTTAACACATCAATTTCCCTACTCTTTCTAATCATCTAAAGGTGTTTGGTATAAATATAGCACATATTAGCAATTCGTCTACAAGATATCAAATAACATGTGTTATACAGTATAACCGGCATTATGAGGAAAATTGTGTGTTTATTACTACATACATGATCTTTGTATATTTAAACACCTGTCTCGAGATCGTGTGCGGGAAATTCTCCAGGTTAAAGAGCAGGAATCACAAAAGTGCTGATAAATTGCAGCAAGTCCAAGACTTGAGATCTGGCAGTAAACTAGAAAGAACTATAAGATTCCAGACATCAGGAAACAACCCTAAAACCAACACCAGAATACCATGAAGATTTGAAGTACCAAGTCCACTATATGGCCGCGGATCCGCGGCCGAGTCAAGCCGATCCACCGTGGATCCTGTTGGAGATAGTGCCCTCAGAGTCAATTATTGGATCACAGGCATCTGATTGCAATGATTGAGGGAAGACCTATCCCGGTAGGACAGTCTTACTCAAGATGATAGTATGCTATCTGGTTTATCTTTATCATCGTGTACTGCTTTAGGTGACCTTACAGGTCACTATTGCGTGTTGATAGAGCCCATAGGATTCTCGCTTGACTGCCAGCAGTATGAGGGCGATCATATACGTGGGAGCTGGTAGTATATAAGCACATCCTTAAAAGGTCCGTAGTCATGGGAGTTTCGAGACAGGGCATCGATACTCCAGAGTAGACTAGTGTATACAGTCGAGACCCCGACGAGGGGCGGTGGCCGGTCTCACAAGCCACTGGTGTCAGTTGGTTCACCTAAGATGTATACAGGTGCTCATTGGGTTATGAGTACACCGGACAGGACTCGCCTGGAACATGCTAGTTGGTCTTATACCTGACGTCAGATAGCAGTTCCCTGGTGACATGTGTACAGGTTAGTTCATCGACCTGAGGATCGTCATTTGTCTCGTGTGAGTTCCCACTGTACTTTGATTACTACCCTACCACGCTTAAAAGAGACGTGCAAACAGGTTTTAGTTGGGTACAGTCCCGAACCACATAGAGGCAGTGAGCGGATCTTCAGGGGTTCATCTCTCCCGGTATTGGGGGTGAGGTCGCGCTGTGTCTAGGAGAGCCCTTACACGAAGTCCTAGGCCAAGGCAGGAGATTTACTGGTAGGTATTCCAGTAGTATCTCAGGGTGTTCTGGGCTACACTCTGACACGATTTGTACCGCTTTTGGAGGTCTGACTTTTACTAACCCCATAGGCCCGCCATGCCATGCTCAAAGACGAACGGACCGGACTGGACGGATATTGTCACTGACAGGCTCAGTAGGGTGTCAGGATGAGTTCGCTCATCGACGTCCCTTTTGGTCAATACCTGGTAACCCGTTACGTATAGGCTAATACCTCTGACGTGCTAGTGGTTAAATCCACAGCCAATGTATTGACGAGTCTTTAGAGTACCCCACAGACCAGTTTCTCAAGTTTCGGGCGAAACGCTGTAGAGGCCGTATGGAGATATGGCAGGGTTCGATCAGATACGTGCGGTATTTCACGGATCATGATCGGACGGATAATACTAGCGGGCTTTGGTTTAAACCGGATCCTAGTATTGTACAGTGTAGATTTGTCTCATTGCATTTCTATTCGGTCGGAATACAAATGCAGGTATGTATATACAGTAGCGGGGTTTTCCTGTAATTTATTACGGGATCAGTTTTTTGGAGTTGCCAGTTTGTTTTCCGTTTCGGCCATTTACCTTTGTATCTTTCCTTGGCTGAAAATTGGTGGAGGAAGGCTTATTTGCAATTGTGCAAATAAGCATTGTGGAGGGTGGTCTTTGCATATTGTTGTGTCATGATAGTTCCACCATCATATTGACTTCTTAGTTCATGATGGTTCATGATGGCTTGACCTTTTGGAGTTATGATTGGTTGGTTGAGTGTTGGACTTTCCTAGTGCTGATTTCTTCTCATGATCTCATATCATTCCCTCTTGCATTTTTGTTGCTCTCTCTCTCACTCTCACTCACTCTCTTCCTCATGCATGGCCGGCCAAGTGAGTGTGGGGGCTGTCCAAAATTTCCAGTGGGGAATTTTGATCTCTTTTGTCTTGCAAAATTCCCATTGCTCCATCTCTAAAAGCTTAGTTCATTTCTTCCACCATATGGCAACTTCCACAACCCCAAATGAGACAAAGCATTCTACAGATAACCTACAGCATCCTTGGGCACGTCGGCTCGCCAACATCGTGCCCGATTTTCCTCGGTCCAGAGGTGGGAGCCCGTAAAAGAACCCGACGACGTGGTGCCCTTCCGGCGACGTGGTGGAGACCGGAGATTCCACGGGGAGATCGGGACGACGATGAGAAGACCGAAGGACATGGATCGCTCGGTATATCTCTCTACCCCTTCTCTAGTTAGCTAGGACTATGTTAATGGCCCGATTCGGATTTAAAATGCGTGGTGGTGCCGGTTCAAAAAGTTAAAGTAAATCATCGTTTCCGCATTGTGGCCTCGGATTGACGGCCGGGGCGCCGCCGTGCACTTACAGATCCGCGGCCGATCTGACTCATCGGCGGTAGGAGCTTTTCCCTAGGCTTCTCTCTTAACGGTCAAACTTTTTCAAGATGCTTCAAAATCCCTAGAAATCTCCAGAAGCTTCTCTACAACAACCAATCTTCTAGTGTAAGCTTGGTACCTACCTAGTTTCCTATGCAAGCCTCATAACAACCAAGCTTCTAGGAGAAGATAAAGGAAGAACTATAAAAGGGGAGCTAGGGCTTCATTACAAAGGTTGTTGTTGATTAGTTCATTAATTGAGTTGTTGAATATTGAGCCAAATTTGCACAAGTTGAGTGACACAAATTGTAACTCAAAACCCTAGCCCAAATCCAATATCAAAGACAAGTCAAGATCCATTGAGAAGCGTCTCAAGCAAGCCTTCAACGAGCATTTGAAGCAACGCCGATCTTCATCCGAGCAAGAGATCCACTAAGATCCGCGACTCAAGAAGATCGATGCGATGCTAATTTCGGCGGATTTAGTTACCTCCTCAAATCTTGTAATCTTTGAGCGAATTGTACCTAATCGTCGATTAATAATGGTGAAAATTATAAATCTTGCTTTTCTTTACATTCTTGCATTATGAAAAGTTACTGATTCTTGATTCTTTCCATTTTCATGATGTTTGAGTGAAATCTCCGCTTGTACCTGAATCGAGAGAATAGGTAGATGATGATGATGAAATTCTTAAACGATTCTTAAGTCTTATGAGTTTTGTAAACTTTAAGAAATTGAATCATCGAAGACCTAATTCGAGCGAGATCGCCTTCTTGAATGTTTTCGCTCCAAATTAGAGATCAACGATCGGTGATTTAATTTGCTAGAGCATAGAATTTGAATGATAATCAATGAAAGGACAAGGGATGGTGAACGAGAAACCCTAGTTTCTTCAATAGATCCCTAAACCTCGTTGATCGTCATCGATCTAGCAACAAATTCTCAATAGATAAGAATTTTTAATCATTAATATTCATCATCACTATCAATTTGATCGATTCTTACAAGCTATTCTTCATTATCTTGATAAATCAAATTGATTTGGACATCTTCTTGATTCTTGATCTATTTTCTTTATGTTTCTTAAAATCAATCTCATAAATCTTGAATCATTTTCTTTACTATTTTCATTTCAATTCATCTAAAACAAGATCGATCAAAACACACATCTCAGTGGACGATCCGTATTCATTAACGCGCTACATCGACACTGTTAATTGATTGCGGTATAAATTTCTTTGGTTGTGAAACATTTCCAAATACACACGAAGAAGATCAATCAATGATCCTATATCCATTGGTGTTTGACATCAGAGACAGTATACGCGTGCTCAATGGAGACTGGGTACACTGAACGTACTCGCCGAGAACTCCCAGATGGTATTATACCTAATGTCAGATGGCGGTTCTCTGGTGACACATGTACAGGTTACTCTGTAGACCCGAGATCGTCATAGAGTCTTGTGTGATTTCCACTGTGCTTTAATTTCCACCTTACGACGTTCAAGAGAATGTGCAAAACGGTGGCTTTTGTGTAGAGTCCCGAATTACATGGAGGCAATGAGCGATAGGAGGTGTTTCGTCACTCCCGGTATTGGGGGTTGATGTTGCGCTGTGCTCGATTGGCTATAACAGGAAGTCCTTGGCCAAGGTTGCTTCAGAGATATACTGGTAAGTGTTATCAGTAGTTTTTCGACCCGTTATGAGCCTCATATCGACACGACTTATCGAGTTACTAGGGTTTGACGTTTACCACCCCTAGACGAGATATGCGACATATCTGACGAAGAGAGCAGACTGTACGGTAGTGTTACTGATAGGATTCGCAGGAGTATGAGCAGGCTTGCTTGTTGATTTTCTGATCGCTAAATACACGGGTGGCCGTTACGTTTAGCAAACCGCTTGCAGCTTTTTGGTGTTCGATATGATCATCTCCTACTGCCAGCGTATTGACGAGTCTTTAGAGTCCAACACAGGGGTTTCCTGGCTCAAGCGAAATGGAGTAGAAGCACATATGAGATATGTGCGGGACCGAGATTAATATGATATGTGATACCGTATTCTATTCTCGTGATTTGTGATATTGGTCGGTTATATGCGATATAGCCGGGTTATAGGATCAAGTGTTGATTCGATAAGTTGTTACATATGATATTAGTCGGTTATATGTAATATAGCCGGATTATTCAATCAAAAGTTGATTTAATAATTTAATGTATAATTATATATTTGATATATTAAATTACATTAACTAATACTTGCTCACTTATGATTTCTTTTCTCACTTGATGTGCACAATGTAAATATATGATATGAATGTTTGTGTACATGTTTGTATCATGCTAGGTTACACATGCAACAAGGTTGTATGAGATTTATACCATGCTAGGGTTAATTAGGGTTTCATATTTATTATTAATTTAAAAAAATTTGTGATAATTTGTCATGGTTTAAGCTTTGATGAAGCTTATGGATAATCATTGACAAAGTCAACTCTTTTGTAAAACTTAAGATATTTATTAACCCATGCCTTAACCCTATGCTAAGGTTTATTCTCTACATGAGTTAGCCATGATACTATTTCACCATGGTTGCATTTCTAACCTCATGAATAATTCATATGTGTTCATTCATTCTTCTTCTTCTTCCTCAAAGCTTTCTAGCTTCAATAGAGGTATGAGAAAAAGTGTGAGAAAATGAAATCTAAAGTGAGCGCACTTACTACTTCATCATCTTCTACTACTTGCGATTTAGTTTAGGGTGTTTGTTTCACTAATTTCATAATTAGTGAAGTGATAGCTTGGGTTAGTGTCTCCTTGACGTAGATCATCTTCGGCCTCGGAGACTTCGAAGCAAGCATGTTCGTTTCTTCAAGGAAGCCTCTCTAGAGTCCGAGACTTCATGATCGCAGCGAAGGGACTACTACACGAAGCTAATGAAGTGAAGGAACGGTCTACAAAGGTTGTATTCTTTGCTCACTTAGGATGTAAAGTGTTTACATATGTATTTCCGTCGATTTCTGGTTAACGATTCTTTGTTAGGGTTAGCTAAACGACAAATATTTTAATTTGGCATGGATGATGCTTCTCGAAACCTTGCTGCTGTGCTAGGTAACCCTGCAGTGGTATCAGAGCCATGCTAAAAATTTATACGGATTTTGTTAAGATTACGAAACCAAAATACCCCGAAACTTGAAACGGAAAATTGAAGTTTGTGTCTATTTTAAAAGTTGTTCAAAATTTTTTATAAACATGTGCAGAATGATGTATGAGATATATCAAGAACACTGTGAAAATTTGAGGGGGTTTCATGCATTTTTGTCCGACCACCTACCCTATGATCTTGGCCAAATCCGAGCCCATCACCCTGAATTTTTTTGTGTGTTCCAGTGACTTGGTTTTGATGTTTCAGGTGTTGTTTGTTTTTGCTAATTTTTCATGTGATGTAATCTTACACTATAATCAATTCGGAGTGTTTCGTATTCGTAGTTTTAACAATGTTTCGGGTTATTCACATATTGTCTAGGCGAAGTTAAAAAGTTCGATTGAAAGTCAAAAACCCATTTTTCCAAGTTTAACGTATTCGAAAAAATATGGAAGTGATTCTATGAACCCTCTAGAAGAATGAAACCCTAACTCGAATTTTTGGATCGCGGAACCATGGTCAAACCCTAGGGTTTGCCGTAGTTCCGTGGCGACATGAGTGAGGCTTGGGTTTGCCCTTCTACGGCTAGTGCATAGGTACCGTGTCATGTTCTAGGTATTATTAAAACTGTGCTCAAGTGTTGAGCTATCGGGAAATTGTGGGACTTTGATGAATCGATCGAAAAGTTTAACGTTCGTCCGGATATTATGTGATGGGGTACAATACTTGGAATCAAAACTAATTTGAATGCTATAAATCTAGCAATTTAGTCTCATTTGATCGGTTGCCACGGGATTTTGATGCGATCAAATGTCCGTCGAAATCTTGTAGTGTACGCGGATACTCGCTTGGTAACATTATTAGATAGCCATGCCCCATAGCCCCGACCAAGTGACTGTAGGAGAACCCCGTCGCCAAAAGCATCCGTTTGGGTGCTTGCGGCAGCGGTGTTCCACCTTAATGCGCTTCGTCGACGGCATCGGGGGGTGCGGCCGTCTACTAAAATTTCCGACGAGCATTCGATCAGGATGTCGGGAATGTTGTTGAATTGCCCGACAAGATAATAAAAGGTGTTTTGAATATCGAGACTAAAATGCGGGGTTTATAATTTGTAGGCATGCGATGTCTAAGGAATTCATTTGGTTAGGCATGTGACGTCTAAGGTGGTTGCGGATTCCAACTGTTGTAGTTTTTCACTTTCTTTTCTGCGACCGTAAGTGTAATATGTGGTGTATCGCCGGTTTTGTTGCTATATGTCAACGACAATTAGGATACGCATATTTACTTACGTTGATGACATGCGATGTTATGTGTTGCAGTGATATATTATATTGGATCGTCGTGTTTGAATAGCCAGGGGTTTTATGTGAGATGAGAGTTTTTTTATTTCATGCATGTAAAATTCATTGTATGTAATATTCTTGTATTGGGGCACTTCCGGGTTGAGGATGATGTCACCATTGTATATTATTTACTTTTCCGCATTAGGATAGATCCAAGACGGGGAGCATAAGTAACCGGATTCTAGGGTCCAGTGGGAGACCATATCGAGGAGTCGAGATCGGGTCTCCTAACTCTAGAATTGGTAGGGTTGCTTGACACTCTCGTAGGGGTCTAGGTGTAGGGTTGCAAGGCACACGCACAAGGTTCTTCGAGGCATCAACCATGCCCGATTTAAAAATTAGCCATGCCGAACAACCCGAAGCCGGATCTTTAAACTAGAGTTTAGGCGAAAACTAGCATGTTAAACTCTTTAACACTAAGTGAGAGGGATTACAACCATTGTAGATCCGGTCCTTCACTTCTTAAGCTCCGTGTTGAAGTCCCTTCGCTGCGATCATCGTGTTCCGGACTCTCGAGAGGTTCCATAAAGAGAAAGATTCAGTCTTGCTTCCGATCTTCGATACAAAGATGATCTACCTTGAAGTTTCGTTAACACAAGCTAACACTCATAATATGAAGTGAACACCCTCATCTAAATGGCAAGGATAGATGAGGATGATGAAGTGGGATTATTGCTCTCATTTGTTTTCTTATTCTCACTCATATTCATCACTTTGGAAAAACCTAGAAAGCTTTTCCATGAAAAGAAGAAGGAAGAAGAAGAAGAATAAATCAAATGAATTAAAAAAACCTTTTGTGATGAATAATGATAGACTTGATAAGGTTAGAAATGCAAGCATGGTTCAAGTAACCATTGTAGAGATTTTACTAGGGTTAAGGGTTAGGGTTAAGTTAAAGAAATATCTTGCAAAATATCTTTTCCAAAACAAAAATGAAAACCTTCTAGAAACATCTAGAAAAGCTTAACCCTAATCAAACCCTAACCATGTTTAATCTCCACTAAACATGTTGCATTAATAACCATATCATGTTACAATATTATATATCACATATATAATATTTATTGTAACAAAATAAAATAAAACAATTAACATTTCGCATATATATCAATGTATTACCCGAGTGAGAAAAAGAATCTTTTAGTGAGCTAATATTAGTTAATGTAAGTTAATATATCACATATATTATTATACATTAAATTATCGAATCAACAGTTGATCCGACAATCCGGCTATATCGCATATAACCGACTAATATTTATCCATACCGATTCATCGAATCAACACTTGATCCGATGACCCGGCTGATATCAAATATCACGAGAATAAAATACGGTATCTCATATCGCATTATCCTCGGTCCCGCACATATCACATATGTGCGCCTACTCCGTTTTGCCTGAGTCAAGAAACCTCTGTGTAGGACTCTAAAGAATCGTCAATACGCCGGCAGTAGGTGATGATCATATCAAACACCCACAAGCAGCAAGCGGTCAGGTAAACGTAACAGCCACCCAGGTATTGAGCGCTCAGAAGATCAACAAGCAAGCCTGTACATTCTCCTGTGAATCCAAACAGTAACACTCCCATACAGTCCGGTCTCGTCGTCTCATATGTCGCATATCTCACCTAGGGGTGGTAAACGTCAGATCCCAGTAGCTCGATAAATCGTGTCGATAAGAGGTCTATAACAGTTCGAGAAACTACTGATAACACTTATCAGTAAATCTCAGCACCCTGGCCAGGGATTTTCGGTTATACCCAATCGAACACAGCAGAACATCAACTCCCTATACCGGGAGAGACGAATCCCTTCCTATCACTCATTGCCTCCATGTGATTCGGGACTGTACCCAAAAGCCACCTTTTTGCACGCCCACTTGGACGTGGTATGATGGAAATCAAAGCACAGTGGGAATCACACGAGACTCTATGACGATCTCGGGTCAACAGACTACTCTGTACCAGTGTCACCGGAGAACTGCCATCTGACGTGAGGTATAATACCATCTGGGAGTTCTCGGCGAGTCCGTCCAGTGTACCCAGTCTCTACTCAGCACCCGTACACCATCCTTGATGTCAAACACCGATGGATATGGGATCATCCATCGCCTATCATATGGATCAAGATGCGTATACGCTAGTCTACTCTGGTGTATCGATGCCCTGTCTCGATACACCCTCGAGTAGGAACAGTTATAGGATGTACTCGTCGACTACCGTAGCGCCACTAGAATGATCTCATCATAGTCCCAGTAGTCGAGTACATATCCTAACGGCTTTATCAACATGTAATATAGAGACAATCAGAGTACATGTTAAGATAAAGTACAACCAGATAGTATACTATCATGTTGAGCAAAAAGTCCTCCCTATATATGTCCAAGCATCCGTTACAATACACATCGTATGTACAGTAATGGCCTCTAGGGCATACATATAATTAACAATCTACCACTTGCACTAGGGCCATCTGTTGTGGTATCACATACCCAACAATTAGCTGCGGTTGAAGTATCTCATACTCAACCATCTAATAAAAGTCTCTACTAGGAAAAAGGCCTTTGTGAGTGGATCCGCGCTGTTGTCCTCTGTGTCTACTCTCCTAACCTCGATCTCTCTGGAGATCAACCATCTCCATGATCAGGTGATACTGCCTAAGAATTATATCTAGATTTCTGATGGGACGGGGTTCCTTGGCATAAGCCACAACTCCATTGTCACACAATGGTAGGAACGAAGTCCATCTCATGAACTTATATATATCCAGACTGCCTCTTTGGTAGCATCTTTGGTAACGATGTATCTTGCCTTTAATCGTCTAGTATGTCATGGTATCTAGCTTGGAACTCTTCCAACATACCGTCCCTCCACTGAGGGTAAAGACAATGCCTGCGACTGACATTCAGTCGTCCTTATCACCCTGGAACCTTTCCAGCAATTCTCCCCAGGATCGATTGATACCATCTCAATACAATTAGTGAGAATCCTAACATCCAATTAGATCTATCTCATAGATCCAAACCCCAGGATTTAGGAGGTATCACTTTGATCCTATATGTAGAATCCTTGTGATAAGCGGAGATTGACCGAGCGTAGCATGGGAAACTCCTTCCCTATCAAGAGTATGTCATCCACGTACTCTACGAGGATCACCACCATACTCTCTACTGCCTTTTTGTATATACGAGGTTCATCTACCATTTTGATGAAGTCAAACTCTTTGACTACCACATCAAAACAGATGTTCCAACTCCGCAATGCCTGTTTTATCTCATAAAACTTCTTGCACACGTTTCCGCTGCTCCCACTGTCTACGAAGCACTCTGGCTGTGTACTTATAGATGCTCTCTTCCAAATCATCATTTAGAAAAGCAGTCATGACACCCAACCGCCAGATATCGTAGTCATGGTATGTAGCCGTAGCAAGTAGGATCTGGATGGACAAAAGCATAGCTTTGAAAGTCTTAACTTTTCCATGTACACCAAGTAATCTTCTCAAGATATACTCGCTCCTGATGGGGATTTAACCCTTCAGATAAAGCAACCAAAGTCCATACTTTGTTGGTGTATAAGGATTCCATCTCAGATCGATAAGCATCCAGCCATTCTTACAGAGTCCCACTCCTGATGGCCAGCTTGAAACTAGTTGGGTCATCATCTCATGATGCAATCCTCGCTCCCACTGTCATAGAGAAACTGAAGTATCTCTCAGGTGGGTGAGGAACCCTACTAGATCGGCGGAGAGGCTGAGGTTCGTTGGAAACTATTGAATCCTTTGGTTTTACCAAATCATCTGCTGTAGTTTGTATAGCTGGAACCTTTCCAGTTCTACATAACAGACCTTGCCTCGAGCTTGTCCGGATTTTGCTTTTAGACATAGTCCGGACGACCCTAGATCTTAACAAACTTAAGATATGGGCTCTTCCCTTTCCATATCTCATATGAAGTGGTAGGCAACTGATTTGATTTGAACCCTATTCAATAGGTATGCAGCTTCTCAAGCGCATAACACCCAAAAGGAAATAGGAAACTCAGTAGTACTCATCATAGAGCACAACATATCACATAGGGTGCTATTGCTCCACCCCGATACACCGACATGCTGTGGTGTATACGGAGGAGTAATGCTGAGAGAGAATCTTATTCTCCTTAAGAATAGTCCAGGAATTCCGTGCTCAAGTATTCTCCTCCTTGATCTCATCAAAGGACATAATACTTATACCCGTATTTTGGTTCTCTACTTCTAACTTATATTCTGTGAATATCTAAAAAGCTTCGGACTTATGTTTCAACAGGAACACATGTCTGAATCTTGAGAGATTATCAGAGAATTTAAATGAAGTACAAAGAACCGGTCTTGGCATGTGTAGACAGGGGACTTTCATACATCAGCATGTATCAATCCCAAGAGTTCTCTAACTCTTTCTCCGTTTCCAAAAAACAGTTTTGTGGTCATCTTATCTTTGTGACATGACCGGCAAGTTTCACAAGATGTAAATTCAAACAAATTTAAATATGCATCTAAATGTAACTTTGCTAGTCGGGTCGCATTGATATGACCTAGTCTACAATGCCTCAAGAAGGATCCGTTCATTTCTGGACTCTTTCTCTTGTGTGTGTTCGGTATACTAAGAACTGTAGTTTGATTTAGAATGTCAATGCTTTTAGATAACGTGCCTGAACCGATCAACTCTTGATATAGGAAATGTTCAAAACATTATCCAACAATACAAAATTATATCCTTTCTTTACTAATAAAGAGACTGATATGATGTTGTATATCAGGTTCGGTATCTAATAACATTTGTTCAGAATCAATGTATTCTAGTAATACAGGGTGATAGTGACCAACAGACTTGGCTGCAACACTTGCACCGTTTCTATCTCATGAAACTTATCACCCGTTCTCAGTCCTCTACCTATCTGTAGCCCATGTAACAAATTACATATCTAGGATCCTGATCCGGTATCAAATACCCAGAACGAGAAGGATACTGAGAAACAGTTCTGTGTAATGAACACACCCGAAGAAGATGCATCAGCATGCACTTTCTTCGTTTGGGCGGCACGGGAAATCTGGTATTCCCCAATTTCCTTCTCTGTCTTATAACAATTATAAGTTGGAGCGGGACAAACGTTCCCCAGCTCAGTATAACAAGCGGGTTCGGTCAAATACATCCGTATTATTATCTTGATTAAGGCGTGATATGGTCGCTACGTGGAGTGAGAGAGAAGAAAACACTCAGCGTATGCTCTTGCAAGATTAGATTGGTTATCTAATATATCTAATCAGGATGTCTCCCACTGTTTTAAACAAATCTTCCTTCAAACCCTAAAAGGAATGACTATACACGCTACAAGTTCGCCAATCTGTCAGCCAGGCTAGTGTCAGTACTTTGAGGGAGGTCCCCCGTGCTTTCGCACGAACCTAATTAAAGTAAACATCGTTTTCCCAGGGGCATAACCCCGTTAACACCTTTCTAGACACCTACTTGATCGGCTAATTGTAATGTGTAAAACTCTCCCAGGAGTAACTCTTACTCGCAGCGGGTATCGGGATCCAACTATCTCATACAAGGTATGCAATCTCATTGCAAATTTTCAACACTTGAAATTCCCAATAATATTTTGCCCCTAGCGTCCCATGACCTTGACACAGGCCAACAAACCATAGTGCGCTAGTCAAGTTCAACCCGTCATTTTTTGATTGAATTAAACCCACCCGCACGACCCTTGACGCAGGCCAACAAAGTCGCACGACTACCCTAAATCCAATCTGCATCATATGCATAAGCAGATAAATACTAGTTAGCTACCGCACACTACGCCATGACGCAGGCCAATAAACGTAGCACGAATACTAAGTAGGACTTATCTGAAATGACGGAGGGCTACGACAGGTTTTTAAGGAAACCATTTGCGTAATGAACTTGATATCGTTGTAGAATCGAGTGATTTTAAATGGAATGTTTTTTAGGCTTTTTTAGTTTTGCTAAAGGGGTCACTCCCGGTGAAGGGATCGTCGGCCCTTTCCTCATCGAATAAGGTGCAGGATATTTCACAAATATCGCTTTGCAAAGCAAGAACTATAGAAGCAATAAAAAGACAAACCGATTTTGTATCATCTGCTAGTTTCACTAAAGAGGTCACTCCGGGTGAAGGGATCTCGGCTCTTTCCTTATCGAATAAGGTGCTGGATGTTCTACAAGGAACACCGCTATGCAAAGCAAGAACTAGAGCTACCAGTTTTTAAACAAGTTTCTACAACATCTTAGGTTTCCTTTATTTCATTAATCTCATTAATGAAGTCCCATTTTATTATGCTTCACAAGCATCGCATTTGAAACGAAATCTGCAATATAACATATATCTCATATATATAATATAAACATTCGTCTTAGGCAGTAATATGATCTCATCAAAGAACATTGCAGCAGAAGAACATATATGAAATATTGGATATACTAGGACGTCCGTGTTCTAATACGAGCCTGTATAAAACACGGATTCCACGGTCGCGATGAATAGCCAAACCCACATCCCTAGACCCCTACGAGAGCGGCAAGCAACACTGCCAATTCTAAGGTTAGGAGACCCGGTCTCGACTCCTCGAGATGGTCTCCCACTGGATCCCAGAACCCGGTTACTTGTGCTCCCCGCCTTGGGTCTACCTAATGCGGAAAAGTAAATAATATACAACGGTGACATCATCCTCGTCCCGGAAGTGCCCCAATAAAAGAATATTGCATACAAATGAATTTTACATGAATGAAAAAGAAAAAACTCTCATCTCACATAAAACTCCCGGCTATTCAAAACACGACGATCCAATATAACATATCACAGCAACACATAATATCTCATATCATCAACGTAAGCAAGTATGCGTATCCCGATTGTCGTTGATGTATAGCAACGAAGCCGGCGATACACCACATACTTCGCTTACGGTCACAGAAAAGAAAGTGTAAAACTACAACAGTTGGAATCCGCAACCTCCTTAGACATCGCATGCCTAACAAAATGAATTCCTTAGACAACGCATGCCTAACAATTATAAACCTTGCATTTTAGTCTCATTATCGAAAACTCTTTTCAATATCAAGTCGGGTAATTCAACAAGATTCCCGACATCCTGATCGAATGCTCGTCGCAAACTTTAGTAGACGGCCGCATCCCCGGATGCCGTCGACGAAGTGCACTAAGGCGGAACACCGCTGCCGCGAGCAACCGAACGGATGCTTTTGGCGACAGGGTTCTCCTACAGTCACTTGGTCGGGGCTATGGGGTGTGGCTGTCTGTTAAGTTTACCCGGCGAGTATCCGCGTACGCTACGTGATTACGACGGACTTTTGATCAAATCAAAATTCCGTGGCAACCGATCAATTGAGACTAAACGGCTAGATTTATAACATTCAAATTAGTTATCACATAACTACCTATGGATTCCAAATATTGTATCACATTCCAGATAAATAGAAAATGTTAAACTTTTCGATCGAATAATCAAACACCCAAGATTTCCTCAATATATCTCAACACTTGAAATCAGTTTAAAAACATCCATCACATGCCACAGTACTAATGGTCCAGCCGTAGAAGGGTCAAGCCAACGCCTCACATGTGGCACGCCGTACTGCCCCAAACCCTAATGTTTAGAGGCAGTTCAAGACGGTCACATAATCGAGTTAAGGTTTGTTGTCTTCTAGAGGGTCCACCGCGTTACTTGCACGACTTAGAACGTTCTTAAACTCGAGAAAAAATTCAACTTTTGAAAAATTTTCCGACAGGGGAAAAAGTGAGTTATTGATATCCGTTCGAACTTTTTAACAGTTTCTAAAATTATCCGGAAAGACTAAACAAAGTTAAATTATCCGATAGAATCAACGAGTCTCCAATATAACCCTAGAAAACTCAACACATGAGTGGAATTAAAAAACTCCCAGAAAAAATTGCCAAGAAAGGACCTAAGAATAAATACAAGAAATTCCAGGGACTAATCCGAAATTTTGGCCGCGGAACCGCCGCCAAACCCTTGGTTTAGCCGCGGTTCCGCGGTCAAATCAGCGAATTAAAAGTCCATACTTCACAGTAATTCTTAGTTTTTCCTGCTTAATTTTATGAGCATTTTTAATTCATAAAAAATCACATTTTTGAAAAATATCCCGAGAAAGGTATTATCGGGGTTTTCCGGGTTCGATCGGACTTTAAACTTCGCTCAGAGTTCGCCTAAAGCTCTAGCTTGGCTCTGATACCACTGTAGGGTTGCTAGGCACACGCACAAGGTTCTACGAGGCATCAACCATGCCCGATTTAAAAATTAGCCGTGCCGAACAACCCGAAGCCGGATCTTTAAACTAGAGTTTAGGCGAAAACTAGCATGTTAAACTCTTTAACACTAAGTGAGAGGGATTACAACATTTGTAGATCCGGTCCTTCACTTCTTAAGTTCCGTGTTGAAGTCCCTTCGCTGCGATCATCGTGTTCCGGACTCTCGAGAGGTTCCACGAAGAGAAACATGCAGTCTTGCTTCCGATCTTCGATACAAAGATGATCTACCTTGAAGTTTCGTTAACACAACCTAACACTCATAATATGAAGTGAACACCCTCATCTAAATGGCAAGTATAAATGAGGATGATGAAGTGGGATTATTGCTCTCATTTTTTTTCTTATTCTCACTCATATTCATCACTTTGGAAAAACCTAGAAAGCTTTTCCATGAAAAGAAGAAGGAAGAAGAAGAAGAATAAATCATATG
Source organism: Agapanthus africanus (assembly GCA_030015575.1). Lineage (NCBI taxonomy): Eukaryota > Viridiplantae > Streptophyta > Magnoliopsida > Asparagales > Amaryllidaceae > Agapanthus > Agapanthus africanus. The sequence continues at coordinate 359,077,779 of CM057346.1, forward strand.
AATTAAAAAAACCTTTTGTGATGAATAATGATAGACTTGATAAGGTTAGAAATGCAACCATGGTTCAAGTAACCATTGTAGAGATTTTACTAGGGTTAAGTTATAGAAATATCTTGCAAAATATCTTTTCCAAAACAAAAATGAAAACCTTCTAGAAACATCTAGAAATGCTTAACCCTAATCAAACCCTAACCATGTTTAATCTCCACTAAACATGTTGCATTAATAACCATATCATGTTACAATATTATATATCACATATATAATATTTATTGTAACAAAATAAAATAATACAATTAACATATATCGCATATATATCAATGTATTACCCGAGTGAGAAAAAGAATCTTTTAGTGGGCTAATATTAGTTGATGTAATTTAATATATCACATATATTATTATACATTAAATTATCGAATCAACACTTGATCCGAAAATCCGGCTATATCGCATATAACCGACTAATATTTATCCGTATCGATTCATCGAAGCAATACTTGATCCGATGACCCGGCTGATATCAAATATCGCGAGAATAGAATACGGTATCTCATATCGCATTATCCTCGGTGCCGCACATATCACATATGTGCCCCTACTCCGTTTTGCCTGAGTCAAGAAACCTCTGTGTAGGACTCTAAAGAATCGTCAATACGCCGGCAGTAGGTGATGATCATATCAAACACCCAAAAGCTGGAAGCGGTCAGCTAAACGTAACAGCCACCCAGGTATTGAGCTCTCAGAAGATCAACAAGCAAGCCTGTACATTCTCCTGTGAATCCAAACAGTAACACTCCCGTACAGTCCGGTCTCGTCGTCTCATATGTCGCATATCTCGCCTAGGGGTGGTAAACGTCAGACCCTAGTAGCTCGATAAGTCGTGTCGATATGAGGTCTATAACAGTTCGAGAAACTACTGATAACACTTATCAGTAAATCTCAGCAACCCTGGCCAGGGATTTCCGGTTATAGCCAATCGAACACAGCACAACATCAACTCCCTATATCGGGAGAGACGAATTCCTTCCCATCGCTCATTGCCTCCATGTGATTCGGGACTGTACCCAAAATCCACCTTTTTGCATGCCCTCTTAGACGTGGTATGATGGAAATCAAAGCACAGTGGGAATCACATAAGACACTATGATGATCTCGGGTCAACAGACTACTCTGTACCAGTGTCACCGGAGAACTGCCATCTGACCTGAGGTATAATACCATCTGGGTGTTCTCGGCGAGTCCGTCCAGTGTACCCAGTCTCTATTGAGCACCCGTACACCATCCTTGATGTCAAACACCGATGGATATTGGATCATCCATCGCCTATCATATAGGTCAAGATGCGTATACGCTAGTCTACTCTGGTATATCGTTGCCCTGTCTCGATACACCCTCGACTACGAACAGTTATAGGATGTACTCGTCGACTACCGTAGCCCCACTAGTATGATCTCATCATAGTCCCAGTAGTCGAGTACATATCCCAAGGGCTTTATCAACATGTAATATAGAGACAATCAGAGTACATGTTAAGATAAAGTACAACCAGATAGCATACTATCATGTCGAGCAAGAAAGTCCTCCCTATATATGTCCAAGCATCCATTACAATATACATCGTATGTACAGTAATGGCCTCTAGGGCATACATATAACTAACACTAGGGGTGTGGGATTGGCTATTCAACACGACCGTGGAATCCATATTTTATACAGGCTTAATTTAAAACACGGAAATCCTAGTATATCCAATATTTCATATGTTGTTTTCTGGTGCGATATCTGTGATGTGATCATTTGATATATATGTTCAGATAGATACTGGATATAGTATATGCGATATATTATATAGACGTTGCTTATGTTTTACACCGGTGCTAGCACTGCCCCGCTCTGCCGTTAGTTACCTAACCTAACGGTGCATGAGGGGACATCGAGACGAATGCGGACGGCATAAGCGTACGTTGTATTTATCTGTGATGTTTAGGTAACTTAAAATGTTGGGACTTCATTAATGAGATTAATGAAATAAAAGAAACCTAAAGATGTTGTAGAAACTTGTTTTAAAAACTGGTAGCTCTAGTTTTTGCTTTGCATAGCGGTATTCCTTGTAGAATATCCAGCACCTTATTCGATAAGGAAAGAGCCGAGATCCCTTCACCGGGAGTGACCTCTTTAGGGAAATAAGTACGTGCTACAAACTCGGTTTGTCTTTTGATTGCTTCTTTAGTTTTTGCTTTGCATAGTGGTATTTGTGAAATATCCTGCACTTTATTCGATAAGGAAAGAGCCGAGATCCCTTCACCGGGAATGACCTCTTTAGCAAAACTAGTAAAAGCATAAAAAACACTCCATTTAAAATCACTCGATTCTACGAAGATATCAAGATCATTACACAAAAGGTTTTCTTAAAAACCTGTCGTAGCCCTCCTTCATTTCAAATAAGTAATAGTTAGTATTCGTGCTGCGTTTGTTGGCCTTTGTCCAGGCGTAGTGTGCGGTAGCTGATTACTGCTTATCTGCATAAGCATATGATAAGGTTGAGTTAGGGTAGTCGTGCGACCTTGTTGTCCTTTGTCAAGGATCATGAGGGTGGGTTTAATTCAATCAGGAAATGACGGGTTGAACTTGACTAGCATCCTATGGTTTGTTGGCCTTTGTTAAGGTTATAGGAGGTTAGGGGAAAAATATTATCGGGAATTTCAAGTGTAGAAATTTGCAATGAGATTGCATACCTTCTTTGAGATAGTTGGATCCCGATACCCACTGCGAGTAAGAGTTACTCCTGGGAGAGTTTTACACATAACAATTAGCCGATCAAGTAGGTCTCTAGAAAGGTGTCAACGGGGTTATGCCCCTGGGAAAATGAGGTTTATTTTAATTAGGTTCGTGCCAAAGCACGGGGAACCTCCCTCAAAGTACCGACACTGGCCTGGCTGAAAGATTGGCGAACTTGTAGGGTGTAATTAATCTCGGCTAGTCTTTCCTTTTAGAGTTTGAAGGAAAATTTGACTAAAACAGTGGGAGCGATCCTGATTAGATAAATTAATAACCAATCTAATCTTGTAAGAGCATACGCTGAGTGCTTTCTTCTCTCTCTATCTCCAGGTAGCGACCATGTCACGCCATAATCAAGATAATAATATGGATGTATTGACTGAACCCGCTTGTTACACTAAGCTGGTGAACGTTGGTCCCGCTCCAACTTATAATTGTTATAAGATCGAGCAGGAAATAGGGGATTACCAGGATTCCCGTGCCGCCCAAACGAAGAAAGTGCAAGATGATGCATCTTCTTTGGGTGTGTTCATTACCGTGAACTGTTTCTCAGTATGCTCTACGTTCTTGGTATGGGCTACCGGATCAGGATCCCATATATGTAATCTGTTACATGGGCTACAGATAGGTAGAGAACTGGGAATGTGTGATAAAGTTTCAAGAGATGGAAATGATGCAAGTGTTGCAGCCAAGTATGTTGGCAGTTATCACCCTGTATTACCAAATACATTGATTCTGAACGAATGTTATTAGATACCGAACCTGATATACAACATCATATCAGTCTCTTTATTTAGTAAACAAGGATATAATTTTGTATTGTTGGATAATGTTTTGAACATTTCCTATATCAACAGTTGATCGGTTCAGGCACCTTATCTAAAAACATATACGTTCTAAATCAAACAACAGTTCTTAACATACAGAACACACACAAGTGGAAGAGTTCAGAAATGAATGAATCCTTCTTGAGGCATTGTAGACTAGGTCATGCGGCCCGACTAGCTAAGTTACATTATGATGCATATATAAATCAGTTTGAATTTACATCTTGTGAAACTTGCGAGTCATGTCACAAAGATAAGATGACCATAGCTCCGTTTATTGGAAACAGAGAAAGAGTTAGAGAACTCTTGGGATTGATACATGATGATGTATGTAGGTCCCCTGTCTATATTCCAGGACTGGTTCTTTGTACTTCATTACATTCACTGATGATCTCTCAAGATTCGCACATGTGTTCCTGTTGAGTCTGAAGCTTTTGAGAAATCCAAAGAATATAAGTCAGAAGTAGAGAGCCAAAACGGGTATAAGTATTATGTCCTTTGATGTGATCAGGGAGGAGAATACTTGAGCAAGGAGTTCCTGGACTATTCTAAAGGAGAATGAGATTCTCTCTCAGCATTACTCCTCCGTATACACCTTAGCACGTTGGTATATCGGGGCGGAGTAATCGCACCCTATGTGATATGGTGTGCTCTATGATGAGTACTACTGAGTTGCCTATTTCCTTTTAGGGGTTATGCGCTTGATGAAGCTGCATACATATTGAATAGGATTCTAACCAAATTAGAAGCCTACCACTCCATATGTGATATAGTATGAGAAGAGCCCATCTCTTAAGGATGTTAAGATTTAGGGTTGTCCGACCTATGTCTAAAAGCAAAATCCGGAAAAACTCGATGCAAGGTCAGTTCTGTGGAAGTTTGTTGGATATCCCAAGCGTTCGCAAAGGAATATCTTCTACCACACTGAGGAATAAAAAGTGTTTTGCTTCTCTGCATGCTACCTTTTAGAAAGGGAATTTCTTGTGAAGAAATTAGTGGTCATGAGGTAGAACTGGAATGAGTTCCAGCTATATAAACTACATCTGATGATTTGGTAGAACCAGAGGATTCAATAGTTCCCAACGAACCTCAGCCACTCTGTCGATCTAGTAGGGTTCCTCATCCACTTAAGAAATACTTCGGTTTTCTCTATGACAGTGGGAGCGAGGATTGCATCATGAGATGATGACCCAACTAGTTTCGAGCAGGCCATCAAGAGTGGAGCCTCAGTGAGAATAGCTGGATGCTAAGCGATCTGAGATGGAATCCATATACACCAACAAAGTATGGACTTTGGTTGTTTTATCTGAAGGGTTAAATCCCTATCAGGAGTAAGTATATCTTAAGAATATTACTTGGTGTATATGGAAAAGTTGAGACTTTCAAAGCTAAGACTTGTTGCAAAATGTCCTCGTCATCGACCAGATGTGGATAATGATGAAACCTTTTTCTCTAGTGGCTATGCATAAGTCCATCCGGATCCTACTTTCCATTACTACATACCATGACTACGATATTTGGCGGTTGAGTGTCATGACTGCTTTTCTAAATAGTGATTTAGAAGAGAGCGTCTATAAGTACATAGCCAGAGGGCTAAGTAGACAGTGGGAGCAGCGGAAACGTGTGCAAGTAGCTTTATGGGATAAAAAAGGCATCGCGAAGTTGGAACATCTTTTTTGATGTGGTAGTCAAAGAGTTTGACTTCATCAAAATGGTAGATGAATCTTGTATATACAAAAAGGAAGTAGGGAGTATCCTGGTGATCCTCGTATTGTACGAGGATGACATACTTGTAAGTCTACGGCAGCGCCCCGGCCGTCTGTCCGAGGCCAAAATGCGGAAACGAAAACTTTTTCAAAACTTGAAACCGGCGCTATCGCAGACTTTAATCCCGGATCGAACCATTAACCTACAACTAGCTAACTAGAGAAGGTTAGAAAAGCTATACCGATCGATCCGTGTCCTTCGGTCTTTGGCCACCAACCCAAGCTCCTCGCAGCATCTTCGATCTTCAGTCTCCTCGTCGGAAAGGGCACCACATCTTCGAATCCTTTTATGGGCTTCCGCTTCGTCCGAAACAACTCGGACATGAAGTTTGCTAGCTGATGTGTCCAAGGTGATGTAGAGAATGTGTGTGATCACTTTGTCTCTTGCATCCATTGATTCTAAACACATGAGAGTTTATGGATGGGTGTTGAAGATTAAGCCATTAATGGAAATGGTGAGCTAGAGGAAGAAGAAGAAGAGCCTTTTCTTTCTTATGTTGTATGATCAAAAATGAGAGTGAGAGCAAGAATAATACAAGAGAAAACCTCCCCTTGGCTACCCTCTCTCTCTCTTCTCATCATATCAACCCATAAATCAATCAAAAAACGTGACACATGCACAAAGAAAGAGACCATGAGTCACCACTTGTGCATGTGTCACAATTAATGCTCCTAATCATGACTTTTAGCTCATTATTTCCATTTGTAAACATTAACCTAAATGTTTACAAAAACAAAAAGATACGGCAACATCTAAAGTAAACTCGTGATGGATCACAAGGATACCCCTCACCTGTATATACATACCTGCATCCGCATTCCGACCGAATGCGAATGCGATGAGACTAAAGTAATCCTACAAATCTAATACTAGGATCCGGCTTAAACCAAAGCCCACTAGTATGATTCGTCCGATCATGATCCGTGCACTACCGTACGTATGTGATCGAACCCTGCCATATATCATACGACCTCTACAACGTTTCGCCCGAAGCTTGAGAAACTGTCTGTGGGGGACTCTAAAGACTCGTCAATACTCTGGCTGTGGATTTAACCGCCAGCACGTCAGTGGTACTAGCCGTACGTAACGGGCTACCTGGTATTGACCAAAAGGGAGGTCGATGAGCGAACTCATCCTGACACCCTACTGAGCCTGTCAGTGACAATATCCATACAGTCCGGTCCGTTCGTCTATGAGCATCGCATGTCAGGCCTAGGGGTTGGTAAAAGTCAGACCCCCAAAAGCGGTACAAGTCGTGTCGGAGTGTATCCCAGAACTGTTAGTGTATATGCCCCAGAGGCCATTACTGTATCATACTAGTTCGTATATTACTTAATGGAAGCATGGGATATTCACAGTTATATAGACAGTCTTGCTCAATATAGTAGTATGCTACTTGGTTTGTTTCTACTTCAATGTGTACATGTGTTTATTTTAGTATATCACTTATACACATTAGTGGAGCCCTTAGGATCTTTGCTTGATTACCAGCGTTGTGATGGCAGTCACACTAGTAGGGGCTGGGTAATCTATAAGCACATCCTTATGCAGGTCCCTAGTCGCAGGACTATCGAGAGAGGGCATCGATACTCCGGAGTAGACTAGCGTATGCGCTTCTCATCCCAGTGTGGGAATGGTCTGTCCCACAGCCATCAGTACGTCGTACTTGAGATAGTATGCGGGTGCTCGTTGGGTTACGAGTACACTGGACAGGACTCGTCGGGAACTGTTGGTTGGTACTATACCTATCGTCAGTTATCAGTTCCCAGGTGACATGAGTACAGCTTAGTCCGCTGACTTGACACTGTCACTTCGCCTCGAGTGTGTTCCCACTGTACTTAGATTACTACCCTACCATGGCTCAAAGGAGTCGTGCAAACAGGTAGTAGTTGGGTGCAGTCCCGAAGCACTTGGAGGCAGTGACGGTTAGACATGATTCGTCTCTCCCGGTATTGGGGGTTGACATCGCGCTTTGTCTAGGAGAGCCATTACACGAGTAGTCCCTGGGCAGGGCAAGCGAGATATACTGGAAGGTTTCCAGTGTTATCTCCGGGTGTTCTGGGCTTCACTCCGACACGACTTGTACCGCTATCAGGGGACCGGCGTTTACCGTCCCCTAGGCCCGCTATGCGATGTATCAGACGAACAGACCGGAATGTATGGAGATTATCACATTCTGACTCAGTAGGAGTTCAGATGGGTTTCACCTCGTCCGTCTTCTTATCGGCATCTACCTGGGGACCGTTACGCACAGCTAGTGCCGCTTGCGGTCTGTAGTTAAACCCACTGCCAGCATAGTGTCGAGTCTTTAGAGTCCCACACAGAGGGCTATTCTCCTTTGGGCAAAACAGAGTAGAGGTCGCATGGTTTTGCGACAGGGTCCGTTCACATCCGCGTACTTGTGCACGTTTAGTGTCCGGACGGTCATTACTAGCGGGCTCTGGTTTGAGCCAGATCCTAGTATATGCTTTGGTATTAGTTTTATCTCATTGTGTTCATGTTCCTCGGAACATGAATGCGGGTGTCTATGCACAGTTGTTTGAGGCAGAGGAAGAGGTTTTTCATTAGGGTTTTGGAACGAGTGTATATGCACTGTTGACAGTCGTGTTTTTCCAAACCTTAATGATCTTGTGATTTATCAATTAATATTATTAATTAAATGAAATTGTGTCATGGTTGGGTTTGTTGACTTGTTGACCAAGGTTGACTAGTTGACTAGGTTTGAAATATTGACCATCATCTTACCTTTCAAGATGCTCTTTGATCTTTGCAAAATACATTTATTGTGATATGATAATGGTCTCTTCAAACTTTCCATCACCTTTTTCATTTTAAATTAATATTATTATTAGATAAATCACATATATTTTATGGTTGTAAAATACCATCTCATTCTATCATATTGCTTCTCTCTCTTCTCTTCATCTTCTTCCTCCTCTAGTTCAAGGAGAACAAATCTCATGTGTTGAGAAACATCTCCTTGAAGATAAAACACCCTAAGACACTCTCTACTCTCTCTAAGGTAAAAGGTTTAGCAAGCCGGATACCCTAATTCTCTCAAAGTTCGAGAAAGGAGCTCAAAGGAAGAAACCCTCGGGTGGATCCATCTTTGACGAAAGAAGGCGACGAGGAAAGCACCATCCAACCACTACAAAGAGTTCAAGAAGAAGGAGTTCAAGTGAGGTATAACCCCTAACCGAGTAGACAAATCACTTGTTAGGTTGCTAGTGTGTAGTTTAGCAAAGATCCGTTTTTGTAGTCCATGTTACCTAAGTCTTAAAAATCGTTTTTCACCATTTCCGCAAGCCCGAAAGAACCGGGAGAGGTAACGTGGACTTACAGTGGTATCAGAGCCTAACAAATCACACCCTAGCATGTTAGCAAAGTATTTAGAATATCGACCGAATGAAAAAACCGCAAAACACCCCGGAAAACCCTAGTTGCTGCCGATTTTTTTTTCTGCTCTAAAAATAAAAAATCATGTCTTAAAAATCAGCTCAGGCTTTTCTATAAACAGGCAAGAAAAACGATCGCACGAGCCGACCAACTCGCCGCGGTTCCACGGCAGAAGCTTGCTTGTGCCGCGGATCCGCGACCGAGTTGACTCGGCCGTGGATCGTTTCTCCTGCAGATTGTTTCTGGGGGTATTTTGTGATTTTTGGGATGGTTTGTTTCTGCCCAGATTTTCCAGAGAACAAGTTGGTTTTTAGGGTGGTTACAAATCCGTATTTTTTGGTCGATTTTCTGTAGACTTTGGCTAATGGTTATATCTGTAATGTTTTATATGTATTGAACGTCTACTAATCGCTATACATCGATTAGTGGGGGTTATACATATCTGTGATCTGTGATGTTGATGGTTTGTGTATATGAATTCGTTGGAATGTCGCGGATGAATAGCCGGGGGGAATTGTGTGATGCGAGTTTTGTTTATCTTTCAATTCTTGTAATATGTAAATTGATGTAATATTATTTTTTTTGGCCGCACAACCGGGTCGGGGTTGTAGCCGTCATTGTATAATTTCTTTTTACTGTTTTTGCTCCTAGGAAAGACCCAAGGTGGGGTGCACAAACTACCGGGTATCTCGAAGTGCCGAGTGGCCTACTCACGTTGTTGAGGGAGGTTGCTCCACTTCGGATATTTGGCGGGTAGTTTGCCGCACCCGTAGGGGTCTAGGGTGGGGTATTGGCTATTCATCGCGACTGTGTAATCCGCTTTTCGTTACAGGCTCGTACAAATTGCGGATTCCTAGTATATCCAATGTATTCATCTGTGATCTGAAATGGCTATCATTGCAATATATCTATGTATGATATTATTTAGGCGTTGCTTATGTTTTGCAGCCGCGCTAGCCCAGCCCCCACTCTGTCGTTAGTTAAGTAACCTAACGGGTGATGACGGAGCCCCGTGGCGAATGCGAATGGCATAAGCGTACGTCATATTTTGGTTGTTTTCTACAATGGTAGGATTAATTGATGGGACGCATTAAAAGAACTAATGCAAGAAAAATAAACCAAAGTAAAAGTCGTTGGAACACTTTCAAAAACCACTCGGTTTCTTTTCAAAAATAACTTTTAAACGCGGAGCTTAAACCACTCCTTTTAAAGGCTATCTCGTTCCATCAATTATATCAAGTTCACTACGTTCACGGTTTCGCCAAAACCATTCGTAGCCCTCCGTCGTTTCACATGGATGGTCAATAGTATTCAAGCTATGTTTGTTGGCCAAAATCAAGGCATAGTGATTGGTAGCTATTGGGCGTTCATGTGCAGCATAGATAGATGTGTTGGTTTGGGACAGTCGTACTGCCTTGTTGGCCAAAGTCAAGGGTAGGTGCGGGTGGGTTCAAATTAAGCTGGAGAATGACGGGTAGAACTTGACATGTGACTTATGATTTGTTGGCCAAAGTCAAGGTCATAAGAGCATGGGGCAAAAATCCACATCGGGAGTTTCAAAAGAACTGAAACTTGCTAGCGTTGCATACCATTTGGAGTGTGATGATTCTGGTAGGATTCCTTCAGTTTAGCCACGCAATGATATTTGGATCTCGATCCTACTCTGATTATATGCTACTCCTCGGGAAATTTCTCACTAAACGATCAATGCTATAAACCTGGTAGGTGTCTAGAAAGGTGTTAGCGGGGCTACGCACCCCAGGGAAAAGAGGTTCTTAAATTAAGGAACTTCGCGAAAGCGTTGGAAAACCTCCCTCGAAGTATCGACACCAGCCTGGCCGAACGGTTAAGCAAGGATTGTACGGTGAGATTAACCCTGACTAATTCTTCCTTTTTGGTTTGAGGAGGGATTCGAGAGACAGTGGGAGCCATCCTGTTTAGACAAATTAAAAACCACTCTAAACTTGCAAGAGCATCATGCTAAAGTGTCTCTTCTCTCTCTCCTAATTGAAGCGACCATTCATCATGACTGGACTTAAGTTACTACTAGATAAAAACATACTGACAGGGCCAAACTACAAAGATTGGCTCAGGAATGTCAAGATGGCAATCACTTACGACAAATTGGGGTATCTCCTTACCACCAAAGCTCCCCCCGTCCCAGGTCCCACCTCCAGCGTCGCGGATATAGAAATCCGTAAGACATGGGAGATCGATTGCGCGAAGGCCAAGTGCCTCATGCTTGCCTCTATGGACAACGAACATCAAAGGAGGCATGAGAATATGGACCTCGAATCCATATTTCTCCATACAAAAGAACTGTATGGAGAGCAATCTCGTATCGCCAGATACGAAGTGTCGAAGAAGTTGTTTTCGGCAAGATTGGCTGTCGGATCATCGGTAGCGGAACACGTGCTTAAGATGATTGGCTACATAGAGCAGCTCGCGGACCTTGGGACCACGTTGGAGAATGAGCTCTATACGGACTTGATTCTTCAGTCCCTTCCTTCCACTTACGCCCAGTTCATCCTGAATTTCAACTTACAAGAAAAGGAAGTTGACCTTTCAGAACTCCTCAACATGCTGAGGAGTGCAGAGGGCACCCTACAGAAAGGTAGGGAAACATCCACTTTTATATTGGAGAATCTTCCTCTTCTAAGTCCAGGGCGAAAGCCAAGGGTAAGAAGAAGAAAGCCCCCGCCAAACCAAGGGGCGGTGTTAGTAAAGTGGATACGAAGGGAAAGGCGAAAGCAACAAAGGTAGCGGGGAAACTTGTGGATAAAGAAGAATACTTTTACTGTCACAAGAGTGGACACTGGAAGAAAGATTGCAGGGCTTGGAAAGCCAGAACACAGGAACTGAAGCATGTTGCGGCTTCAGCTTCAGGTGTGTATGTTATTGAAAACTGTCTATCTATAAACTCTACTTCCTGGGTATTGGATACCGGATCAGGATCTCATATCTGTAATTCTTTGCAGGCGTTGAGAAACCGTAGGGTTTTGAAGGCAAGTGACATGACCCTCAAAGTTACAAACGGAGCTAGCATGGATGCTAAGGCCGTGGGGGATTATCACCAGGGGTTGTCAGATGGACATGTTTTGGTTTTGCGTAATTGCTATTTTGTACCCAACGCAACTTGTAATATCATTTCTGTATCTTTGACTTCTAAAGAAGGTTATGAATTTGCGTTTGTAAGTAATGTTGTAAACATTCACCTTAATCAAGTTCTGATTGGGTCAGGTACATTAAGCAATGGTATATACGTACTAAACCAACCACAGATTTTCAATGTCCAGAATATACACAAAAGAAAGTCTCCGGAAATAAATCAGACTTTCTTATGGCATTGTAGACTGGGTCACATCAATGAGAGAAGGTTGACGAAGTTACATACATAAGGATATTTTAATCCGTTCGAATATCAATCGTATGCCACTTGTCAATCCTGTCTCAAAGGAAAGATGACAAAGACTCCGTTCACTGGACACGGAGTAAGAGCGAGCGAGCTCTTGGGACTCGTACACAGCAACCTGTGCGGTCCAATGTCTACACATTCGCGAAGTGGTTATTCTTACTTCAATACTTTTACGGATGACTTCTCAAGGTACGGTTATGTCTTGTTAATGAAACATAAGTCCGAAGCCTTTAGAAAATTCCAGGAATATAAGAATGAAGTAGAAAAACAAACCGGCAAAAGTATCAAGACACTAAGATCGGATCGAGGTGGTGAATACTTGAGTGCCGAGTTCCTGGACTATTTAAAAGAGAATGGAATTCTCTCTCAGCTTACTCCTCCATACACTCCGCAACATAACGGTTTATCGGAGAGGCGGAACCGGACCCTATTGGATATGGTACGTTCCATGATGAGTAACGCTGAGTTACCGCGATCATTCTGGGGATATGCACTAGAATCAGCTGCATACCTTTTGAACCGAGTTCCAACTAAGACAGTGCCTACTACACCATATCAGATGTGGTGTGGGAAGAGACCCTATCTTAATCACATTAAGACATGGGGATGTCCAGCTTTTGTCAAAAAGCAGCTTGCGGACAAGCTCGAGGCACGCTCAGTAGAGTGCAAGTTTGTGGGATATCCAAAGAACTCCAAGGGATATTTTTTCTATTGCGAAGAGGAACAAAAGATTTATGTTTCTCGTCATGCGTACTTCTTGGAAACTGAATTTTTGGAAAATCAGATAAGTGGGAGCGCAATAGAACTGGAAGAAATTCCAGAAGCACAAGCTATTACTGAAAGCTTAGTAAAACCAGAGGGTTCAAAAGAAAATGACATTCCTACGCCGCTCCGCAGGAGTAGTAGGCAGTCTCATCCGCCCGAGAGATACTACGGTTTTCTCATAGACGGGGATAGAGAGGATTGCATTATTGATTGTGATGAGCCGACTAGCTTGCAGCAAGCCATTCAGAGCGTTGACTCGGTAAAATGGCTGGATGCAATGCGGACCGAAATGGAGTCCATGTACACCAACAAAATATGGACGTTAGATGTTGCTCCAGATGGGGTAAAACCCGTAGGATGCAAGTGGATCTTCAAAAGGAAGATTGGTGTAGATGGACAGGTTGAGATAAAGCTAGACTGGTTGCAAAGGGTTTTCGTCAAAGACCTGGTTTGGACTATGACGAGACCTTCTCTCCAGTGGTTATGCTGAAATCCATTAGGATCGTTCTTTCCATTGCTGCCTTCCACGATTATGAGATTTGGCAGATGGACGTAAAGACCGCTTTTCTAAATGGAAATTTAGAGGAGTGTGTCTATATGGACCAGCCAGAGGGTTTCAATCAGAGTGGGAGCAGCGGACAGGTGTGCATGTTTCTTAAGTCCTTTTATGGACTAAAGCAGGCATCACGGAGTTGGAACATCTGTTTTGATGAGACGGTCAAGGAATTTGGCTTTATCAAAAATCCAGATGAACCATGCATCTATAGTAGATTTGTAGCGAGAACTGTAGTATTCCTCATTTTATACGTGGATGACATTCTCTTAATAGGAAATGATATTCTTATGCTACAATCTGTCAAGGGGTTCTTGTCATACAGGTTCTCCATGAAAGACCTAGGTGATGCCTCATACATTCTGGGGATCCGGATCTATCGTGACAGATCCAAGAGGATACTGGGACTTTCACAGTCCAGGTACATCGACACCATACTAAAAAGATTCAATATGGAAGATTCCAAGCGCGGTAATCTACCGGCTTGTCACGGGATCACCCTCTCCAAAGAGATGTCTCCCAAGACTGATTTGGAAAGGGATCGCATGTCTATTATACCCTACGCTTCTGCGGTAGGCTCTATAATATATGCGATGTTGTGTACTAGACCAGATGTGGCTTATGCACTGAGTGTGGTAAGCAGGTATCAGTCAAACCCTGGGGAGAAATACTGGATAGCGGTAAAGAACATTCTCAAATACCTGAGAAGGACTAAGGAGGTGTTCTTGGTGTATGGCGGAAAAGACCTCCAGATTGAGTCCTTTGCTGACTCCAGATTCCAGAGTGGCAAGGATGATTCCAAGTCCATGTCGGGCTTTGTCTTTACCCTCAACGGAGGGGCGGTGTGTTGGAAGAGTTCCAAACAGGAAACCGTTGCTGACTCGACTATGGAAGTGGAATATATCGCTGCATCTGATGCCGCAAAAGAAGCCGTCTGGATAAGGAAGTTCTTGAAAGAACTTCAGGTGGTTCCGTCCATTGTTGACCCAATACCCCTGTATTGCGACAACAACGGGGCTATAGCTTTAGCAAAGGAACCAAGGTCCCATCAGAAATCAAGACACATCTTGAGGCGGTATCACCTGATCAGGGAGATCGTGGATCGCAAGGAGATCGAGGTTCGGAGGGTTGCTTCAGAAGATAACACTGCAGATCCATTCACAAAGGCCTTACCCCAGACTCAGTTCGAGCGGCTGATCGAGATGATAGGTCTTCGATACGCCAGTACATGGCCTTAGTGCAAGTAGGAGATTGTTATTGTATATGCCCTAGAGGCCATTACTGTATCATACTAGTTTTAATATTACTTAATGGAAGCTTGGGATATTAACAGTTGTATAGACAGTCTTGCTCAATATAGTAGTATGCTACTTGGTTTGTTTCTACTTCAATGTGTACATGTGTTTATTTTAGTATATCACTTATACACATTAGTGGAGCCCTTAGGATCTTTGCTTGATTACCAGCGTTGTGATGGCAATCACACTAGTGGGGGCTGGGTAATCTATAAGCACATCCTTATGCAGGTCCCTAGTCGCAGGACTATCGATAGAGGGCATTGATACTCCGGAGTAGACTAGCGTATGCGCTACTCATCCCAGTGTGGGAGATGGTCTGTCCCACAGCCATCAGTACGTCGTACTGGAGATAGTATGCGGGTGCTCTTTGGGTTACGAGTACACTGGACAGGACTCGTCGGGAACTGTTGGTTGGTACTATACCTATCGTCTGTTATCAGTTCCCAGGTGTCATGAGTACAGCTTAGTCCGCTGACTTGACACTGTCACTTCGCCTCGAGTGTGTTCCCACTGTACTTAGATTACTACCCTACCACGGCTCAAAGGAGTCGTGCAAACAGGTAGTACTTGGGTGCAGTCCCGAAGCACTTGGAGGCAGTGGCGGTTAGACAGGATTCGTCTCTCCCGGTATTGGGGATTGACCTCGCGCTGTTTCTAGGAGAGCCATTACACGAGTAGTCCCTGGCCAGGGCAAGCGAGATATACTGGTAGGTTTCCAGTGTTATCTCAGGCTGTTCTGGGCTTCACTCCGACACGACTTATACCTCTATTAGTGGACTGGCGTTTACCGCCCCCTAGGCCCGCCATGCGATGTATCAGATGAACAGACTGGACTGTATGGAGATTGTCACATTCAGACTCAGTAGGAGTTCAGATGGGTTTCACCTCGTCCGTCTTCATATCGGCATCTACCTGGGGACCGTTACGCACAGCTAATGCCGCTTGCGGTCTGTGGTTAATCCCACTGCCAGCGTAGTGTCGAGTCTTTAGAGTCCCACACAGAGGGCTATTCTCCTTTGGGCAAAACAGAGTAGAGGTCGCATGGTTTTGCGACAGGGTCCGTTCAACATCCGTGCACTTGTGCATGTTTAGTGTCCGGACGGTCATTACTAGCGGGCTCTGGTTTGAGCAAGATACTAGTATATGCTTTGGGGTTAGTTTTATCTCATTGTGTTCATGTTCCTCAGAACATGAATGCGGGTGTGTATGCACAGTTGTTTGAGGCGGAGGAAGAGGTTTTTCATTAGGGTTTTGGAACGGGTGTATATGCACTGTTGACAGTCGTCTTTTTCCAAACCCTAATGATCTTGTGATTTATCAATTAATATTATTAATTAAATGAAATTGTGTCCTGGTTGGGTTTGTTGACTTGTTGACCAAGGTTGACTAGTTGACTAGGTTTGAAACATTGACCATCATCATTACATTTCAAGATGCTCTTTGATCTTTGCAAAATACATTTATTGTGATATGATAATGGTCTCTTCAAACTTTCCATCACCTTTTTCATTTTCAATTAATATTATTATTAGATAAATCACATATATGTTATGGTTGTAAAATACCATCTCATTCTATCATATTGTTTCTCTCTCTTCTCTTCATCTTCTTCCTCCTCTAGTTCAAGGAGAACAAATCTCATGTGTTGAGAAACATCTCCTTGAAGATAAAACACCCTAAGACACTCTCTACTCTCTCTAAGGTAAAAGATTTAGCAAGCCGGATACCCTAGTTCTCTCAAAGTTCGAGAAAGGAGCTCAAAGGAAGAAACCCTCGGGTGGATCCATCTTTGACGAAAGAAGGCGACGAGGAAAGCACCATCCAACCACTACAAAGAGTTCAAGAAGAAGGAGTTCAAGTGAGGTATAACCCCTAACCGAGTAGACAAATCTCTTGTTGAGTTGCTAGTGTGTAGTTTAGCCAAGATCCGTTTTTATAGTCCATGTTACCTAAGTCTTAAAAATCGTTTTTCACCATTTCCGCAAGCCCGAAAGAACCGGGAGAGGTAACGTGGACTTACAAGAACACCCTGAGATACTACTGGAATACCTACCAGTAAATCTCCTGCCATGGCCAAGGACTTCGTGTAATGGCTCTTCTAAACATAGCGCGATCTCACCCCAATACCGGGAGAGACGAAACCCCTGTCGATCCGCTGACTGACTTCATGTGGTGCGGGACTGTACCCAACTAAAACCTGTTTGCACGACTCCTTTGAGCCATGGTAGGGTAATAATCAAAGCACAGTGGGAACTCACAGGAGACAAATGACGATCTCAGGTCGATGAACTAACCTGTACACATGTCATCAGGGAACTGCTATCTGACTTCAAGTATAATACCAACTAGCATGTTCCCGGCGAGTCCTGTCCGGTGTACACATAACCCAATGAGCACCTCTATACATCTTAGGTGATCCAACTGACACCAATGGCTTGTGAGACTGGCCACCGCCCCTCGTTGGGGTCTCGACTGTATACATTAGTCTACTCCGGAGTATCGATTCCCTGTCTCGAAAACTCCCACGATTAGGGACCTTTTAAGGATGTGCTTACAGACCCCAGCTCCCACGTATATGATCGCCATCATACTACTGGCTGTCAAGCAAGAATCCTAAGGGCTCTATCAACGTGTAATAGCGACCTGTAAGGTCACCTAAAGCATGTACACGATAATAAAGATAAACGAGATAGCCTACTATCATCTTGAGTATGACTGTCCTACCGGTATAGGTCATCCCTCAATCATTGCAATCACGTGCCTGCGATCTAATAATTGACTTTGAGGGCACTATATCCAACAATCTCCCACTTGCACTCAAGGCTAATTATTGCGATGTCGCATACTCACAGCCCGTGTGATACCGAACACCCAACTCCTCTACTGATTAGTTTCACAAAGCCCGTTTGCGAATCTATTGCGTTCGAGGAATAGCCTCAGTGAGTGGATCCGTCCTGATGTTTCTTTCTATGTCTCTCTTAATCTCAAGTCCGCGGAGAAAGCCATCTCCCGAATTGAGCAATACCTGTCTTAGAATATGTTTGGATATCTGATAGGACCTAGTTCATAAATGAACTCCAAATCCAAACTTTTTAGACTGTATCATCAACTGAACTTAATCAGTATCTTACGCCACACCTCCCCCAGTATCCGCTAGGACCACCTATCCAAAATACTGCCCCTCGTCAGAGGGAAAACTATAACTCTGACAGCCACTCAGTCATCCAGGTCACCTTGGAAGCCTGGAATGATAACTGTCTCCTAAAAGAGGCTGTGGTTATCATACCCCTAGAACATCCACTTATGTTCTAAAACTGCTTCCGAACGTTTCTCCAGGATAGGATTAATAACAATTTATTGCATCTAGTGCAAAAAACAACGTCTGGTGTGGTACTTGACATCTCATGACTGACTCAATTGCCTAAGCAAGTGATCTTCCAATCATGCACATCCCTCTCTCCTTTAGTCTGTAAGACATCTTTAGAGAGGGTGACTCCATCACCTGCAGGTACACTACCGTGCCTGGAGTCGTCCATTCTAAAACACCTTTAGAATGCTGTCTAAGTACCCAAATTGGGAAACTACCCAAATCTAGATCTAAAACCATAGATCTAGTAACCAGAATGTCTGATATTATTTCTATATCCTATGTGGAGAAACCACTGTGTGACAACCAAAGTATAGTCGATCGTAGTACAGGAATTTCACTACCTACTCTGTGTATGTCATCCAAATACCAGGACATCACACCCTACTACCTCCTTAACAGATCCATCCCCTTTTCTGATGAAGTCAAACTTATGACTGTCACATCAGAAATAGATGATCTATCTCCGCTATATCCGCTTTAGTCCATAAATAGACATAATCTACTTGTCCACTATGCTTCCGCTGCTCCCACTGACTATGACAACCCTCTGGCAGAGTCATATACATGTATACTTCTAAAGCTAGTTTAGAACGACGCTATACTCATCCTCTTGCCGGGTCTCACAATCTGGAACAACAGCAATGGCAAGTCTGAGTAAACAAGAACCTCCCTGTCACCGTCCTTGAAGCTACCGGAGTACCTCTCGGGTGCCTGAGGTTACCCACTATATCTGCAGAGTGGCCAATGGAATGTCTATCCAGATTGACTCTTTAGGTCCTATTAAATTTTCAGTAATCGTTTGCGGTTCTGGAATCACTTCCAGTTCCACCATACTCCCATTACTGTTTTCTGAAAAAATCCAATTTACTAAAACTGTGGAGAGTCAAGAACAATATCACTATTGATCTTCCAGATGGTAGAAAGTCAACCCTCATCATAGCCCGGGTCAACCCACAAACAGCCATTACAGAAACGTGCCTTGAGTTATCCAAAGTCTGGTTTTAAGCATAAGCCGGACAACTCCCCGTACCTTAACATTGTTAATATATGAACTATTTTATATCCAATATAGAAACAGAGGTACTGATTTAATTGGAACCAGATTCAAATAATGCAGCTGTCTCCAGTGCATGTCAACTAAATGGAGAGAGGCCTATCAACATTACTCAACTTAGGAATACATCCAGATATGAATAACCTGAAAAAAAAAAGCAAGTTCTCATAATCATTACTATCAACTGAATACCATACACAAGTATCTACATCTTCGATCACCTTGAAGAATCCTGATACTTGCAATACCTGGTTCTATACTTTATTCATATACCGATAACTTCTCAAAACTTAGACCTTGCATTTCTACGAAACACATGTCTAAGAACTAGAGAAGTCACAAGTAAACAGAATATAGTACGAGTACCAACCCCTCTGTCCTCATGGACACTGGACAACATACAATACTCTGTATAAGTCCCCTGAGTCTAATAACTCATTCCCTGTGTGTCGTAGGTTGAAAACTGTACTTATGGCTAAGAAGAATTACATCGTTGTTTAATGCTCCTTACCTAACCATCCACCGATATAGGTAATTGTCATAGACATAATTTCAAAAAGTTATATCTCACTTTATAAAAATAAACGTACAGATATATTAATTTGAAATTGGAGCATAGCAACGGATATTCAAAATCAAATATTTGCCGTCCGGCAAAACAACCCAGGCGATTTCCTCAAATATCACCAATTACAACGAATCCCGATATAATGACGATGATCACCCAATTCCCAATAACTTACTCCCACTCATCATCTGTAAAACCATACAGATGTGAGAATCAAACCTGGTAAATACATACCCTGGAACAAGGGCTAATTGGGAAATCAGTTTTCTTTTGACAATACACAGTGAAACTGAAACATGTAAATGTTTCGGAGGGGTATCCGGGTATTCCTAGTAATGCCTCTTCCTTTATCAGATTCACAACGGTAACCGTATATTTCTTTGCCATCTCTCCAAATCCCTTTATATGTCTTTAGTCATAACCTTCTGTACACCCCTTTAGGCTAAATGTTTTTCTTCCTTCCTTACCGTTCGGCACCAGCCTATGGTTTGGAAGAAGACTATCCAATAAGCGTAATAGGTGTACTGTCCTATTCCTATGTGTTAGTGTATATGCCCTAGAGGCCATTACTGTAACATACTAGTTTGTATATTACCTAATGGAAGATTGGGATATTCACCTTGTATAGACAATCTTGCTCAAAATAGTAGTATGCTACTTGGTTTGTTTCTACTTTAATGTGTACATGTGTTTCTTTTAGTATATCACCTATACACATTAGTGGAGCCCTTAGGATCTTTGCTTGATTACCAGCGTTGTGATGGCAGTCACACTCCTGGCGGCTGGGTAATCCACAAGCACATCCTTATGCAGGTCCCTAGTCGTAGGACTATCGAGACAGGGCATCGATACCCCGGAGTAGACTAGCGTATGCGCTTCTCATCCCAGCATGGAAGACGGTCTGTTCACAGCCGTTAGTACGTCGTACTTGAGATAGTATGCAGGTGCTCGTTAGGTTACGAGTACACTGGACAGGAAACGTCGGGAACTGTTGGTTGGTATTATACCTATCGTCAGTTATCAGTTCCCAGGTGACATGAGTACAGCTTAGTCCGCTAACTTGACACTGTCACTTCGCCTCGAGTGTGTTCCGACTGTACTTAGATTACTACCCTACCACGGCTCAAAGGAGTAGTGCAAAAAGGTAGTAGTTGGGTGCAGTCCTGAAGCACTTGGAGGTAGTGACGGTTAGACATGATTCGCCTCTCCTGGTATTGGGGGTTGATATCGCACTGTTTCTAGGAGAGCCATTGCACAAAGTCCCTGGCAAGGGCAAGCGAGATATACTGGTAGGTTTCCAGTGTTATCTCAGGGTGTTCATGGCTACACTCCGACACGACTTGTACCGCTATTAGGGGACTGACGTTTACCGCCCCCCTAGGCCCGCCATGCGATATTCTCAGACGAACAGACCGGACTATACGCAGATTGCCACATTCAGGCTCAGTAGGAGTTCAGATGGGTTTCACCTCGTCTGTCTTCTTATCGGCATCTACCTGGGGGCCGTTACACACAGCTAGTGCCGCTTGCGGTCTGTGGTTAAACCCACTGCCAGCGTAGTGTCGAGTCTTTAGAGTCCCACAAAGAGAGCTATTCGCCTTTAGGCAAAAGAGTAGAGGTCGCATGGTTTTGCGACAGGGTTCGGTCACATCCATGCACTTGTGCACGTTTAGTGTCCGGGAAGTTATCACTAGCGGGGTTTGGTTTAAGCCAGATCCTAGTGTACGTTTTGGGATTGGTTTTATCTCATTTGTATTCGTGTTCCTCGGAACACGGATGCGGGTGTGTATGCACGGTTGACAGAGACAGAGGCAGAGGATTCTCATTAGGGTTGTTGACTGTTGACTTTTGCTAAACCCTAATGAGAATAAGAAATATGATTAATGATAATATTAATTAAGTATTATTGTGCCATGGTTGGGTTGACTTTGTTGACTTAGTTGACCGGTTGACTAGGTTGGACTTGTTGACCATCATCATGACAATGGCTATCATTTCTTGGCATTGACCTTGGCTTGCTTGTTTGTTCACAAATTGCATTTAATGCATGAAATGATATTTCCATTTGATATGATAACAACCATCACATAATACTCAATTATTATTATGAGTTATGATTATTTTGGATTATGAGAGCAACGGTGAGAAAAGTCTTGCTCATTCTATCATTCTCATTCTCTCTCATCCTCAAGCTCTCCCACTTCCTCTTGCTCTCTCTATAGTTCATGGTTCTATTGACTCATGTGTTGAGAAGCAAGAACCATAGAGATAAAACCCAAAACACTTCTCTACTCATCCTAGTATACAAGGTCTAGCAAACCAAGTGTTCTAGTTTCCTCAAGATTGAGGTTGAAGCCAAAGGTAGAAGCTTTCAGGTGGATCCATCTTCGGCACAAGGAGACGACGAGGAGAGAACCATCCGACCACCACAAGGAGTCGAAGAGAAGGAGATCAAGTTAAGGTATAACCCCCTAACCGAGTAGGTAAAACTCCTAGTTAGGTTGTTAGATAGTTGTTTAACAAAGATCCGTATTTTGAGTCCATGTTAGCACCAAAAGAAAAATCGTTTTTCGTCATTTCAGCAAGCCCGAAAGAACCGGGAGAGGTAACGTGGACAGTGGTATCAGAGCCTAGTTAAACACTATCTAACATGTTAGCAAAGTAACTAGAAGTTCGATCTGTGAAAAAGTCACGAAACATGCCTGGAACATGAACATTCTGTCGATTTTTAAACTGCTGTAAAATTATTTGACATATACCAAAAATCGGCTCAGGGTTTTTAGTGAACAGTGCAAAAAAACGATCCACTGAAACGACCAACTCACCGCGGAAACGCGGCAAGAAGTGCTTCTTGCCGCGGAACTACGGCCTAGTTGACTCGGCCGTGGATCGGTTTTGCTGCAGTGTATTTCTGGG
Organism: Agapanthus africanus; assembly: GCA_030015575.1. Taxonomy (NCBI): domain Eukaryota; kingdom Viridiplantae; phylum Streptophyta; class Magnoliopsida; order Asparagales; family Amaryllidaceae; genus Agapanthus; species Agapanthus africanus. The sequence goes on from CM057346.1 coordinate 359,100,486, forward strand.
GGTGTTTTGGGATTTTTGGAATATGATTTTTCCGCCCAGATTTTCCAGAAAGCAAAATTTGTTTTTGGGGTTTAAAAATCCGTATTCTGATCGAACTTCTAAAGACTTAAGCTAACGGGTTATATCTGTGATGTGATATATGTATTGAACGTCTGCTAATCGCTATACGTCGATTAGTGGGGGTTATACATATCTGTGATCTGTAATGTTGATGGTATGTGTATATGAATTCATTGGATTGTCGCGGATGAATAGCCGGGGGGTTGTGAGATGAGATTTTTCTTTTTCTTTCAATTCATGTAATTTGTAATTGATGTAATATTATTTATATGGCCACACAACTGGGAAGGGGTTGTAGCCGTCATTGTATAATTTCTTTTACTGTTTTTGCTCCTAGGATAGACCCAAGGTGGGGTGCACAAACTACCGGGTATCTCAAAATGCCGAGTGGCCTACTCACGGTGTTGAGGGAGGTTGCTTCGCTTCGGGTACTTGGCGGGTAGTTTGCCTCATCCGTAGGAGTCTAGGGTGGGGTCTTGGCTATTCATCGCGACCGTGTAATCCGCTCTTCGTTACAGGCTCGTACAGAATGCGGATTCCTAGTATATCCAATGTGTTCATCTGTGATCTGGAATGGATATCATTGCATGTGACGAATATGTATATCTATATATGATATCTATTTAGGCGTTGCTTATGTTTTGCATCCGCGCTAGTCCAGCCCCCACTTTGTCGTTAGTTAAGTAACCTAACGGGTAATGACGGGGCCCCGTGGCGAATGCGGATGGCATAAGCGTACGTCATATTTTCGTTGTTTTCTGCAATGGTAGGATTAAATGATGGGACGCGTTAAATTAATGCAAGGAAATAAACCAAAGTAGAGTCGTTGGAACACTTTCAAAACCACTCTATTTCTTTTCAAAAACAACTTTTAAACGCGGAGCTTAAGCCACTCCTTTTAAAAGCTATCTTATTCCATCGATTATATCAAGTTCACTACATTCACGGTGTTAGTTTTATGTATACCCTAGAGGCCATTACTATACATGAGATGTATATTGTAGTGGATGCTTGGACATATATAGGGAGGACTTTCTTGCTCGACATGATAGTATGCTATCTGGTTACACTTTACCTTAATGTGTACACTGATTGTCTCTCTGTTACATGTTGGTAAAGCCCTTAGGATATGTACTCGACTACTGGGACTATGATGAGATCATACTAGTGGGGCCACGGTAGTCGACGAGTACATCCTATAACTGTTCCTAGTCGAGGGTGTATCGAGACAGGGCATCGATACACCAGAGTAGACTAGCGTATACGCATCTTGAACAATATGATGGGAGATGGATGGTCCCATATCCATCGGTGTTTGACATCAAGGATGGTGTACGGGTGCTCAGTGGAGACTGGGTACACTGGACGGACTCGCCGAGAACTCCCAGATGGTATTATACCTCACGTCAGATGGCAGTTCTCCGGTGATACTGGTACAGAGTAGTCTGTTGACCCGAGATCGTTATAGAGTCTTGTGTGATTCCTACTGTGCTTTGATTTCCACCTTACCACGTCCTAGAGGGCATGCAAAACGGTGGTTTTTAGGTACAGTCCCGAATCACAGGGAGGCAATGAGCGATAGGAGGGGATTCGTCTCTCTCGGTATAGGAATTGATGTTGTGCTGTGTTCGATTGGCTATAACCGGAAATCCCTGGCCAGGGTTGCTGAGATTTTCTGGTAAGTGTTACCAGTAGTTTCTCAATCTGTTATAGACCTTATATCGACACGACTTATCGAGCTACTGGGGTCTGACGTTTACCACCCCTAGGCGAGATATGCGACATATCATACGACGAGACCGAACTGTACGGGAGTGTTACTGATTGAATTCATAGGAGAACTAGCGGGCTTGCTTGTTGATCTTCTGATCGCTCAATACCCGGGTGGCCGTTACGTTTAGGACACCTCTTGCGGCTTGTTGGTGTTTGATATGATCATCACCCACTGCCGGCGTATTGACGAGTCTTTAGAGTCCTACACGGGTGTTTCCTGGCTCAAGCGAAATGGAGTAGGAGCACATATGTGATATGTGCGGGACCGAGATTAATACGATATGAGATACCGTATTCTATTCTCGTGATTTGTAACATTGATCGGTTGTATGCGATATAACCGGGTTATCGGATCAATTGTTGATTCGATAAGTTGTTACACATGATATTAGTCGGTTATTGCCGGATTATTAAATCAAGAGTTGATTTAATAATTTAATGTATAATTATATATTTGATATATTACATTACATTAACTAGTATTAGCTAACTTAAGGTTTATTTTCTCACTTGTTTGTGCACATTGTTTATATGTGATATATGTAAGTGTACATGTTTGTATCATGCTTGATGATACACAAGATGGGTGTATGAGACTCATACCAAGATTAGGGTAAAGATTAGGGTTATTGTTTTATCTTAAGATTTAACAAAAAGGTTTAACTTAGTCAAAGTAATCAAGCTTGAAGAAGCTTGGAGAAGCTTTGACAAAGTGCACTCTTTTGTCATTTCTTTTGATATTCTTTAACCTAACCTTTAACCTAATGCTTCGGTTAATTCTCTATATGAGTTAAGCATGATAGCTTAACTCACCCATGGTTACATTATTTATTGGATAAGTTTTCATTTGGATGGATTTTCTTTCTTTCTTCTTCTTCTTCATCAAGCTCCATCCAAAAGCTTACTAGCTCCAATGGTGCCATGAGAAAAAGAGTGAGAAAATCAATTCTAAAGTGAGCCCACTTCCTACTTCTTCATCCTCTACCACTTGCCATAAAGTAGAGTGTGTTCTCTTCACGAAGTTTATGACCTAGTGAAGGAATAGCTTGAGTTAGTGTCTCCCCGACGTAGATCATCTTCGGCCTCGAAGTCATCGTAGCAAGCACGTTCGTTCTTCTCGTGGAGCTTCTCTCGAGTCCGAAGTGCACGATCGCAGCGATGGGGACGTCTACATGGAGCTAATGAAGTTATGGACCGGATCTACAAAGGTTGTAATCTCTTTCACTTAGTGTTAAAGTTGTTAACATGCATGTTTTCGCCTAAACCCTAGTTTAAAGATCCGTATTAGAGTTGTTCGGCATGGCTAAAATTTTAATCGGGCATGGTTGATGCCTCGTAGACCCTTGTGCGTGTGCCTAGCAACCCTACAGTGGTATCAGAGCCGAGCTAGAGCTTTAGGCAAAGTCCAGACGAAGTTTAAAGTCCGATCGAACCCGAAAACCCCGATGTAAACCCTTCTCTGTACATTTTTTGAAAATGTGATTTTTTAAGAATTAAAAATGCTCAGAAAAACAAGCAGGAAAAACTAAGAATTACTGTAAAGTATGGTCCACTAAGACCCTGAAATGACCGCGGAACCGCGGCCAAACCAAGGGTTTGGCGGCGGTTCCGCGGCCAAAATTTGGACTTAGTCCCTGGAATTTCATATATTTATTCTTAGGTCCTTTCTTGGCAATTTTTTCTGGGACTTTTTTAATTCCACTCAAGTGTTGAGTTTTCTAGGGTTGTATTGTGGACTCGTTGATTCGATCGGATAATTTAACTTTGTTTAGCTTGTTCCAGATATTTTTAGAAACTGTTAAAAAGTTCGAACGGATATCAATAACTCACTTTTTCCCCTGTCGGAAATTTTTTCAAAAGTTGTATTTTTTCTCGAGTTTAAGAACGTTCTAAGTCATGCAAGTAACGCGGTGGACCCTCTAGAAGACAACAAACCTTAACTCGATTATGTGACCGTCTTGAACTGCCTTTTGAACCTTTGGGTTTGGGGCAGTACGGTGTGCCACATGTGAGGCGTTGGCTTGACCCTTCTACGGCTGGACCATTGGTACTATGGCATGTGATGGATGTTTTTAAACTGATTTCATGTATTGAGATATATTGGGGAAATCTTGGGTGTTTGATTATTCGATCGGAAAGTTTAACATTGTCTATTTATCTGGATTGTGATACAATATTTGGAATCCACAAGAAGTTATGAGAAAACTAATTTGAATGTTATAAACATAGTAGTTTAGTCTCAATTGATCGGTTGCCACGGGATTTTGATGTGATCAAAAGTCCGTCGCAATCACGTAGAGTACGCGGATACTCGCCGGGTAAACTTAATAGACAACCATGCCCCATAACCCCGACTAAGTGACTGTAGGAGAACCCCGTCGCCAAAAGCATCCGTTCGGGTGCTCGCGGCAACGGTGTTCCGCCTTAGTGCACTTCGTTGACGGCATCCGGGGGTGCGGCCGTCTACTAAAGTTTGCGACGAGCATTCGATCAGGTTGTCGGGAATCTTGTTGAATTGCCCGACTTGATATTGAAAAGTGTTTTCGATAATGAGACTAAAATGCGGGGTTTATAAATGTTAGGCATGCGATGTCTAAGGAATTCATTTGGTTAGGCATATGATGTCTAAGAAGGTTGCGGATTCCAACTGTTGTAGTTTTACACTTCTTTTTTGTGACCGTAAGCGTAATATGTGATATCGCCGGTTTCGTTGCTATATGTCAACGACAATTGGGATACGCATGTTTACTTACGTTGATGACATGTGATGTTATGTGTTGCTGGATATGTTATATTGGATCGTCGCGTTTGAATAGCCGGGGGTTTCATGTGAGATGAGTGTTTTTCATTTTCATTCATGTAAATAACTTGTATGTAATGTTCTTTTATTGGGGCACTTCCGGGATGAGGTTGATGTCACCACTTGTATATTATTTACTTTTCCGCATTAGGTAGACCCAAGGCGGGGAGCACAAGTAACCGGGTTCTAGGGTCCAGTGGCAGACCATCTCGAGGAGTCGAGACCGGGTAGCTACAGTTCTTGCTACAGTAACCTAATAGATGTTGTGGAATCGAATTTTCAAAAACAGGTAGCTACAGTTCTTGCTTTGCATCGCGGTGTTCCTTGTAGAACATCCTGCACCTTATTCGATAAGGAAAGGGCCGAGATCCCTTCACCGGGAGTGACCCCTTTAGCAATGACTGGCAGATGCTACACTCATTGGTTTGTCTTTTGATTGCTTTTGGAGTTTTTACTTTGCGTAGTGGTATATATGATATACCCTGCACCTTATTCGATGAGGAAAGGGCCGATGATCCCTTCACCGGGAGTGACCCCTTCAGCAAAACTAGAAAAGCCTCAAAAACACTCCATTTTAAAATCATTTGATTCTACAACGATATCAAGTTCATTACGCAATAGGTTTTCAGAAAAACCTGTCGTAGCCCTCCGTCATTTCAGATAAGTCCTGCTTAGTATTCGTGCTTCGTTTGTTGACCTTGTCAAGGCGTAGTATGCGGTAACTGACCAGTATTTATCTTTTTATGCATATGATGCAGATTGTTTTAGGGTAGTCGTACGGCCTTGTTGACCTTGTCAAGGGTCGTGCAGGTGGGTTTAATTCAATCAAGAAATGATGGGTTGAACTTGACTTACGGTCTATGGTTTTTTAACCTTGTCAAGGTTATAGATCGTTTGGGGCAAAAAAAATTATCGGGAATTTCAAGTGTTGAAATTTGCAATGAAATTGCATACCTTCTATGAGATAGTTGGATCCCGATACCCACTGCGAGTAAGAGTTACTCCTGGGAGAGTTTTACACATTACAATTAGCCGATCAAGTAGGTGTCTAGAAAGGTGTTAACGAGGTTACGCCTCTGGGAAAATGAGATTTACCTTAATTAGGTCCGTGCGAAAGCACGGGAAACCTCCCTCAAAGTACCGACACTGGCTTGGCTGAAAGATTGGCGAACTTGTAGCGTGTAATTAATCCCGGCTAGTCTTTCCTTTTAGGGTTTGAAGGAAGATTTGATTAAAACAGTGGGAGACATCCTAATTAGATATATTAGATAACCAATCTAATCTTGCAAGAGCATACGTTGAGTGTTTTCTTCTCTCTCTCTCCAGGTAGCGACCATATCACGCCTTAATCAAGATAATAAAAACGGATATATTGACCGAACCACTTGTTATACTGAGCTGGGGAACGTTGGTCCCGCTCCAACTTATAATTGTTATAAGACAGAGCAGGAAATTGGGAATACTAGATTTCCCATGCCGCCCAAACGAAGAAAGTGCATGCTGATGCATCTTCTTCGGGTGTGTTCATTACAGAGAACTGTTTGTCAGTATCCTTTACGTCCTGGGTATGAGATACCGGATCAGGATCCCGCATATGTAATCTGTTACATGGGCTACAGAAAGGTAGAGAACTGAGAACGGGTGATAAGTTTCATGAGACAGAAAACGGTGCAAGTGTTGCAGCCCAGTCTGTTGGTCACTATCACCCTGTATTACCAGAATACATTGATTCTGATCAAATGTTATTAGATACCGAACCTGATATGCAAAATCATATCAGTTTCTTTATTGGTAAAGAAAGGATATAATTTTGTATTGATGGATAATGTTTTGAACATTTCCTATATCAAGAGTTGATCGGTTCAGGCACGTTATCTAAAAGCATTGACGTTCTAAATCAAACTGCAGTTCTTTGTATACAGAACACGCACAAGAGGAAGAGTTCAGAAATGAACAGTTCCTTCTTGAGGTATTGTAGACTAGGTCCATATCAATGCGACCCGACTAGCTAAGTTACACATAGATGCATATTTAAATCTGTCTGAATTTACATCTTGTGAAACTTGCCGGTCATGTCACAAAGATAAGATGACCACAGCTCTGTTTATTGGAAACAGAGAAAGAGTTAGTGAACTTTTGGGATTGATACGTACTGATGTATGATGGTCCCCTGTCTACATATGCCAAGAACGGTTCTTTTTACTTCATTACATTATCTGATAATCTCTCAAGATTCAGACATATGTTCCTGTTGGAACACAAGTCTGAACCTTTTGAGATATTCACAGAATATAAGTTAGAAGTAGAGAACCAAAATACAGGTTTAAGTATTATGTCCTTTGATGTGATCAAGAAGGAGAATACTTGAGCACGGAAATTCTGGACTATTCTAAAGGAGAATGAGATTCTCTCTCAGCATTACTCCTCCGTATACACCATAGCACGATGGTATATCGGGCGGAGCAATAGCACCTTATGTGATATGGTGTGCTCTATGATAAGTACTACTGAGTTTCCTTTTCCTTTTGGGTGTTATGCGCTTGAGAAGCTGCATACCTATTGAATAGGGTTCAAATCAAATCAGTTGCCTACCACTTCATATGTGATATGGAAAGGGAAGTTCCCATATCTTAAGTTTGTTAAGATTTGGGGTTGTCCGGACTATGTCTAAAAGAAAAATCCGGACAAGCTCAAGGCAAGGTCTGTTATGTAGAACTGGAAAGGTTCCAGCTATACAAGCTGCAGCAGATGATCTGGTAGAACCGAAGGATTCAATAGTAACCAACGAACCTCAGCCTCTCCGCCGATCTAGTAGGGTTCCTCACCCACCTGAGAGATACTTCGGTTTCTCTATAACAGTGGGAGCGAGGATTGCATCATGAGATGATGACCCAACTAGTTTTCGAGCTTGCCATCAGGAGTGAGACTCTGTAAGAATGGCTGGATGCTTATCGATCTGAGATGGAATCCTTATACACCAACAAAGTATGGACTTTGGTTGCTTTATCTGAAGGGTTAAATCCCCATCAGGAGTAAATATATCTTGAGAAGTTTACTTGGTGTACATGGAAAAGTTGAGACTTTCAAAGCTAGACTTGTTAAAAGGTTTGCATCATTGACCAGGTATGGGATTATGATGAAACCTTTTCTAAGGAGCTATGCTTAAGTCCATCCAGATCCTACTTGCCACGGCTACATACCATGACTACGATATCTGGTGGCTGGGTGTCATTACAGCTTTTCTAAATGATGTTTTAGAAGAGAGCGTCTATAAGTACACAGCCAGAGGGCTTCGTAGACACTGGGAGCAGCGGAAACGTGAGTAAGATGTTTTATGTGATAAAGCAGGCATCGCGGAGTTGGAACAACTGTTTTGATGTGGTAGTCAAAGAGTTTGACATCATCAAAATGGTAGATGAACCTTGTATATACAAAAAGGTTGTAGGGAGTATGGTGGTGATCCTCGTAGAGTACGTGGATGACATACTCTTGATAGGGAAGGAGTTTCCTATGCTACGCTCGGTCAATCTCCACTTATCACAAGGATTCTCCATACAGGATCAAAGTGATACCTCCTAAATCCTAAATTATGGATCTATGAGATAGATCTAATTGGATGTTAGGATACTCACTAGTTGTAGTGAGATGGTATCAATCGATCCTGGGGAGAATCACTGGAAAGGTTCCAGGGTGGTAAAGACGACTGAATGTCAGTCGCAGGCATTGTCTTTACCCTCAGTGGAGGGACGGTATGTTGGAAGAGTTCCAATCTAGATACCGTGACATACTAGACGATTAAAGGCAAGATACATCGTTACCAAAGATACTACCAAAGAGGAAGTCTGGGTGTATATAAGTTCATAAGATGAACTTCGTTCCTACCATTGTGTGACAATGGAGTTGTGGCTTTAGCCAAGGAACTACCATCCCATCAGAAATCCAGATATAATTCTTAGGCAGTATCACCTGATCTTGGAGATGGTTGATCTCCAGGGAGATCGAGGTTAGGAGAGTAAACACAGAGGACAACAGCGCGGATCCACTCACAAAGGCCTTTTTCACAGTAGAGACTTTTATGGGATGGTTGAGTATGACATTCTTCAACCGCAGCCAATTATTGGGTATGTGATACCACATCAGATGGCCCTAGTGCAAGTGGGAGATTGTTAGTTATATGTATGCCCTAGAGGCCATTACTATACATGACATATATAGGGAGGTCTTTCTTGCTCGACATGATAGTATGCTATCTGGTTACTCTTTACCTTAACGTGTACACTGATTGTCTCTCTGTTACATGTTGGTAAAGCCCTTAGGATATGTACTCGACTACTGGGACTATGATGAGATCATACTAGTGGGGCCACGGTAGTCGACGAGTACTTCCTGTAACTGTTCCTAGTTGAGGGAGTATCGAGACAGGGCATTGATACACCAGAGTAGACTAGCGTATACGCATCTTGAACAATATGATGGGAGATGGATGATCCCATATCCATCGGTGTTTGACATCAAGGATGGTGTACGGGTGCTCAGTGGAGACTGGGTACACTGGACGGACTCGCCGAGAACTCCCAGATGGTATTATACCTCACGTCAGATGGCAGTTCTCCGGTGATACTGGTACAGAGTAGTCTGTTGACCCGAGATCGTCATAGAGTCTTGTGTGATTCCCACTGTGCTTTGATTTCCACCTTACCACGTCCTAGAGGGCGTGCAAAACGGTGGTTTTTGGGTACAGTCCCGAATCACATGGAGGCAATGAGCGATAGGAGGGGATTCGTCTCTCGCGGTATAGGGAGTTGATGTTGTGCTGTGTTCGATTGGATATAACCGGAAATCCCTGGCCAGGGTTGCTGAGATTTTCTGGTAAGTGTTACCAGTAGTTTCTCAAACTGTTATAGACCTTATATCGACATGACTTATCGAGCTACTGGGATCTGACGTTTACCACCCCTAGGCGAGATATGCGACATATCAGACGACGAGTCCGGACTGTACGGGAGTGTTACTGAGTGAATTCACAGGAGAACTAGCGGGCTTGCTTGTTGATCTTCTGATCGCTCAATACTCGGGTGGCCGTTATGTTTAGCACACCGCTTGCGGCTTGTGGGTGTTTGATATGATCATCACCTACTGCCGGCGTATTGACGAGTCTTTAGAGTCCTACACAGGGGTTTCCGGGCTCAAGCGAAACGGAGTAGGAGCACATATGCGATATGTGCGGAACCGAGATTAATACGATATGAGATACCGTATTCTATTCTCGCGATTTGTAACATTGATCGGTTGTATGCGATATAGCCGGGTTATCGGATCAAGTGTTGATTCGATAAGTTGTTACACATGATATTAGTCGGTTATTGCCGGATTATAAAATCAAGAGTTTCTTTGAGAATTTAATGTATAATTATATATTTGATATATTACATTACATTAACTAGTATTAGCTCACTTAAGGTTTATTTTCTCACTTGTTTGTGCACATTGTTTATATGTGATATATGCAAGTGTACATGTTTTTATCATGCTTGATGATACACACAAGATGGGTGTATGAGACTCATACCAAGATTAGGGTAAAGATTAAGGTTATTGTTTTATCTTAAGATTTAACAAAAGGGTTTAACTTAGTCAAAGTAATCAAGTTTGAAGAAGCTTGGACAAAGTCCACTCTTTTGTCATTTCTTTTGATATTCTTTAACCTAACCTTTAACCTAATGCTTTGGTTAATTATCTACATGAGTTAAGCATGATATCTTAACTCACCCATGGTTACATTATTTATTGGATAAGTTTTCATTTGGATGGATTTTTTTTTCTTTCTTCTTCTTCTTCTTCTTCTTCTTCATCAAGCTCCATCCAAAAGCTTACTGGCTCCAATGGTGCCATGAGAAAAATAGTGAGAAAATCAATTATAAAGTGAGCCCACTTCTTACTTCTTCATCCTCTACCACTTGCTATGTAGTAGAGTGTGTTCTTTTCATGAAGTTTATGACCTAGTGAAGGAATAGCTTGAGTTAGTGTCTCCCCGACGTAGATCATCTTCGGCCTCGAAGTCATCGTAGCAAGCACGTTCGTTCTTCTCGTGGAGCTTCTCTAGAGTCCGGAGTGCACGATCGCAGCGATGGGGACGTCTACACGGAGCTAATGAAGTGAAGGACCGGATCTACAAAGGTTGTAATCTCTTTCACTTGGTGTTAAAGTTGTTAACATGCAAGTTTTCGCCTAAACCCTAGTTTAAAGATCCGTATTAGAGTTGTTCGGCACAGCTAAAATTTTAATCGGGCATGGTTGATGCCTTATAGACCCTTGTGCGCGTGCCTAGCAACCCTACACACGGTTTTGCCAAAACCATTGGTAGCCCTCCATCATTTCAGTTAAATATTCGGTAGTATTCAAGCTATGTATTTTGACCTCACGCCAAGGCATAGTGATTGGTAGCTGCCGGATATTTATCTGTTGCATAGATAGAATGCGTTGGTTTGGGACAGTCGTACTTCTATTTTGGCCTACGTCAACGGTAGGTACGGGTGGGTTCAAATTAACCTGGATAATGATAGGAAGAACTTGACATGTGACTTATGACATTTTGACCTCACGCCAAGGTCATAAGAGCATGGGACAAAAATCCACATCGGGAGTTTCTAAAGAAACTGAAACTTGCTAGCGCTGCATGCCATTTAGAGTGTGATGATTCTTGTAAGATTCCTTCAGTTTTGTCACACGATGATATTTGGATCCCGATCCTACTGTGAGTATATGCTACTGTAAGTCCTGTAAGGTTAGTATAGCACCCAATGAAGAGTTTTGAAGCATCACATGACCCAAAGTTTTAATTTTTAAGGTGCTAAACTAACATGCAAAGGATAGATCCTAGAAAATTAGGGTTTACTAAACTTAAAGCTAACAAAAGTTAGGGTTTGAAGGCTACAACCTTTGTAGCTCCCGTTTTTGCTTCGCTCCTTAGGCTCTTTGGTGTTGAAACGAGGTCCTCTTGAACTCCCCTTGTGTCCACGATGATCCACCGCGGAGATATCCGTCCAAGCTCGCTACTTCGTCAAACCGAAGATAACACTCTAAACGAAACGGCTAAGCTTGTGTAGAATGTTGTTGTGGCTTTGGATCTCACTTCAAAAACCTTTCTTTGATTGTGTTTTTCTCACTAGAAAAAACTAGAGAGGAGAAGATGAAGAAGGATGAAAATGGTGGCTAATATTATCAAGAGATAAAAAGATAACCCTTTTGTTAAGAAGAAAAAGAAATGAATATCACTATATATATTTATTCCTTCTTGACTCCAACCATGATTAAATAATAGATGATTAATTTAACTTGGGTTTAGAATGATAAAGGAAAAGATAACCATGGTTTAGTGGTGGGTGAGAATGGTTAGGTTAAAAGAAGCATGTAGAAACTAGCATAATTATCCTTTCCTTTTCATTTTCTTTTAAAACCAAAATTAAATAATTATCCATTGTTTAATCTATGGTGTGAGGCTTATATTGCCACCATTTCCATATATAATCAACCATGATGGTTTGATGTATGTATGTGTACATGTATGCACATCTTCATGTGCATGAAACTAGAAAAGAAAAATAGAAACACATGCATGCATGCATACATCCATCAAACCCTAGAAAGGTTTTGAGTGAGAAAACTAATGGTTAAATGATAAATCAACACCTGATTTATCAATCCGGTCATATCTCATATGACCCCACCAAAAGCAGTTCACCCGATCAATGTTCGGTATCATATACGCACATTTCAATCGGGTGCATGCGCATATCGCATATGCGCACCACAACGTTTCGCCTGGACTGGGTAACTCCTCTGTGGGACTCTAAGACTCGTCAATACGCCGGCAGAGGGTAATGATCATATCAAGTGCCCTCAAGCCGCAAGAGGTCAGCTAAACGTAACGGCCACCCGGGTATTGAACGATCAGAAGACAACAAGCGAACCTGCTACAACTCCCGTCGAGCCATCCGGCAACACTACCGTACAGTCCGGTCTCTTCGTCAGATATGCTGCATATCGAGCCTAGGGATGGTCACGTCGACCCCAATAACTCAATAGGTCGCGTCGGTGAATGGTCTATAACAGATCGAGAAACTACTGATAACACTTATCAGCAAATCTCAGCAGCCCTGGCCAGGGACTTGCTGTTATAACCAGTCGAGCACAGCACAGCATCAACTCCCAATACCGGGAGAGACGAAACCCCTCCTATCGCTCATTGCCTTCGTGTGTCTCGGGACTGTACCCAACGGCTACCTGTTTGCACGACTCAGTAGAGCCGTGGTAGGGTGGCAATCAAAGTACAGTGGGAGAACACACAAGGCTCTATGACGATCTCGGGTCTACAGACTAACCTGTACCAGTGTCACCTGAGAACTGCTATCCGACGATAGATATAATTCAATATAGGAGTTCTCGGCGAGTCCGTCCAGTGTACCCAGTCACCACTGAGCACCCGTGTATGATCTTGATGTCAAACATCGATGAATGTGGGAACATCCATCGCCCATCGTATGGGTCTAGTATCATATACGCTAGTCTACTCTGGTATATCGATGCCCCATCTCGATATACCTACGACTAGGGACGTTCCAGGATATGCTTATAGACTACAGATGTCCCACTAGTATGATCTCCATCATAATCAGAGTAGTCAAGCCGATATCCTCAGGGCTTTATCAGCATGTATGAATGAATAAAAGCATGATCAAATAAACATGTCAGATAAAGAAGAACCAGATAGCATACTATCATGTCGAGCAAGAATGCAAACTGAATATATATATACATGTATAGATACATCCACTATCACATAATGGCCTCTAGGGCATACATATATCCAACAATCTCCCACTTGCACTAAGGCCAGTTATTGGCGTATCTCATACCCAACATCTCAAAAAGTCGCTCATGCTGCGGCTGAGGGAGAGCCTTGGTGAATGGATCCGCGGCGTTGTTCTTTGTGTCTACTCTCTTAATCTCGATCTCCCGGCGATCTACAATCTCCCGGATCAAATGAAAGCGCCTCAGGATATGTCTGGACCGCTGATGGGATCTGGGCTCCTTGGCTAACGCCATTGCCCCATTATTGTCACAATACAAAGGTATTGGATCAATGATGGTTGGAACTACTCCTAGCTCCGAGAAGAACTTTTTCATCCAGACAGCTTCCTTGGCGGCATCATTTGCAGCAATGTACTCAGCTTCCATCGTAGAGTCTGCAACGGTATCTTGTTTGGAACTCTTCCAACTTACCGCCCCTCCATTGAGGGTAAATACAAACCCTGAGATAGATTTGCTGTCATCCTTATCGCTCTGGAAGCTCGAATCGGTAAAGGCCTCCATTTGGAGATCTTTATTACCATACACCAAGAACAATTCTTTAGTCCTTCGTAAGTACTTAAGAATGTTCTTCACAGCTGTCCAGTGGTTCTCCCCTGGGTTGGATTGATACCTGCATACAACACTAAGTGCATAAGCTACATCTGGGCGTGTACATAACATCGCATACATTATTGATCCTACTGCCGAAGCATAAGGTATAATGCTCATGCGAGCTCTCTCTTCATCGGTCTTTGGACAAGAATCCTTGGAAAGAGTGACTCCATGGCAAGCGGGTAAGGCACCCCGCTTGGAGTCTTCCATACTAAACCTCTTTAGGATGGTGTTAATGTACCTGGTTTGGGACAGTCCCAATAACTTTTTGGATCTATCCCTATAGATCCTTATGCCCAGGATGTATGTGGCATCACCCAGGTCCTTCATGGAGAACCTTAGTGATAAGAATGATTTGACCGACTGTAGCATAGGAATATCATTTCCTATCAGAAAAATATCATCCACGTACAATACGAGGAATGTGACAGCTCTTCCTACAGCCTTCCTATAAACACAAGGTTCATCTGGATTTTTGATGAAATCAAACTCTTTGATAACATCATCGAAACAGATGTTCCAACTCCGAGATGCCTGCTTTAACCCATATATGGATTTAAGCAATCTACATGCTTTCTCGCTGCTCCCACTGTCAATGAAGCCCTCCGGCTGATCCATATAAACACATTCTTCTAAATCTCCATTTAGGAATGCTGTTTTAACGTCCATCTGCCAGATTTCATAGTCGTAGTGAGCAGCAATAGCAAGTAGGATCCGAATAGATTTAAGCATGGCTACGGGCGAAAAAGTTTCGTCATAGTCCAAACCTGGTCTTTGACGAAAACCTTTCGCCACAAGTCTTGCCTTATAGGTCTCTACCTGCCCATCCACACCAATCTTTCTTTTAAAGATCCATTTGCACCCTACAGGTTTTACCCCAGGGGGTACAACGTCCAAAGTCCATACTTTGTTGGTGTACATAGACTCCATTTCGGATCTCATGGCATCCAGCCACTTCACAGAGTCACCACTCGTGATAGCTTGCTGAAAACTGGTAGGATCATCATCTTCCATGATACAGTCTTCTCTGTCACCATCAATGAGGAAACCGTAGTACCTCTCCGGTGGGCGAGAAGTCCTACCAGACCTACGGAGTGGCCGAGGTTCTTCAGTTTCTGTTGCAACAGCCGGTTCAACCAAATCGTCATTTGTAGTTTGTGACTCCAGAACCTCTTCCAGATCTACTACCTTGCCATCATCTTTATCTGTGAAAAACTCTTTTTCCAAGAATGTGGCATACTGAGAAACAAACACCTTTTGTTCCTCTTTGTGGTAGAACAGATATCCATAAGAATTCTTTGGATATCCCACAAAGTTACACATGACTGACCGTGTCTCGAGTTTGTCCGGATTCTGCTTTTTAACATAGGCCGGGCAACCCCAAATCTTAATTCTCTTAAGAGATGGTCTCTTCCCATTCCATATCTCATATGGCGTGGTAGACACGGCTTTGGTCGGAACCCTGTTTAGCAGAAACGCTGCAGTCTCCAACGCATGCCCCCAAAACGAGACTGGTAACTCAGTATCACTCATCATGGACCGGACCATATCTAATAGGGTCCTATTCCGTCGTTCTGACACACCGTTGTGCTGTGGTGTGTAAGGAGGAGTGAGCTGAGAGAGAATCCCATTCTCTTTTAGGAAGTTTGCAAATTCTGTACTGAGATACTCACCACCTCGATCTGATCGAAGCATCTTAATACTCAAGCCGGTTTGTTTTTCTACTTCTTGTTTATATTCAATGAATTTCTCGAAAGTTTCAGACTTGTGCTTTAATAAAAATACATGACCGAATCTTGAGAAATCGTCGGTGAATGTAATGAAGTATGAAAAACCGCTTCTAGCTTGTGTAGACATTGGCCCACATACATCACTATGTATGAGGCCCAGGAGCTGAGTAGCTCTTTCTCCGTGTCCAGTAAACGGAGTTTTGGTCATTTTACCCTTGATACAAGAATGGCAAGTCGCATAAGATTTATATTCAAAAGAGTTTAAATATCCATCTTTATGTAACTTGTTTAGTCTTGTTTCGTTAATATGACCAAGTCTACAGTGCCAAAGAAAAGCTTCATTTAATTCTGAAATTTTTCTTTTATTAGTGTGTTGTATACTGAAAACTGTGTGTTGATTTAGGACATATATTCCATTATTAAGTGTACCATACCCAACCAACATTTGATTTAGGTGAATGTTCATAACATTGTTCTGCAACACAAAATTATATCCTTCATTGTCCAACAAAGATACAGATATTATATTACATAGCATATCAGGTACAAAATAACATGGATTCAAAATCAAAATACATCCAGACGGCAACCCCAAGTGATACTCTCCCACTGCGACTGTATGTACATTGGAACCATTTCCAACGCGGAGAGTATGGTCACCTGTCTTCAAAACCTTGCTATTTCTCAGCCCCTGCATAGAATTGCAAATGTGAGAACCTGAACCGGTATCCAATACCCAGGAAGCAGAGTTTATAGAAAAACAGTTTTCAGTCACAAACGCACCTGAAGCAGAAGCATCAGCATGCTTCTTCTTAAGACTTAGGTACTCCGTGCAGTTGCGCTTCCAATGTCCTGTCTTGTGGCAATGAAAACACTCGCCTTTCCCTGGGTCTCCAGCCGTGGACTTTCCCTTTCCCTTCACCTTTTTGACTCCGCCCTTAGGATTAGTGGGTTTCTTCTTTTTCTTTCCCTTGGCCTTAGCTTTCGGGCGAGAAGAAGAAGACTGTCCAATCGTCATAACGGGAGTCTTTGCTGACTTCATAGTGCTCTCTGCACTCCTTAACATATTAAGGAGTTCAGGGAGGTCCTTCTCCATGCCATGCATGTTGAAGTTCACTATGAACTGAGCAAAGGTGGAGGGGAGGGACTGCAGAATAATATCTATATATTGTTCATTGTCCATAGTCCATCTGAGGTCCTCAAGCTCTTCTATAAGAGCTATCATCTTCAAAACATGGTATGCTACTGGTGTGCCAGGGGCCATCCGCATGTGAAACAGTTTCTTTGATGCCTCGTATCGTAATACGCGGGACTGCTCCCCATACAACTCCTTTGTATGGAGCAGTATCCCGTGAATGTCCATGTCCTCGTGCTGCTTTTGATGTGTGTTATCCATCGATGCAAGCGCGAGGCATGTGGCCGTGGCACAGTCAGCGTCTCATGTCTTGCGGACTTCTATGTCCGCAACTGAGGATTTTGGGCCTGGGACGGGCGGGGCTGAAGCCGTGAGGACATATGATACTTTATCATAAGTCAAGGCGATCTTCAGATTCCTTAGCCAGTCTTTATAGTTGGTCCCGTTCAGTTTGTTTTTATCTAGTAGAAGCTTAAGTCCAGTCATTGGTATCTGCCATTAAGAGAGAGAAAAGAATACACTCAGCGAAAGCTCTTGCATAGATTAGATTGGTTTATTATCTTGTCTAATCGATGTTTCCCACTGCTTTTTATCAAGTTTTTCTTTCAAACCTTAAAAAGAAAAACTAGCCAGGATTAATTACAGTCTACAACTTCGCTAACCGTTCAGCCAGGCCAGTGTCGGTACTTTGAGGGAGGTTCCCCGTGCTTTCGCACGGACCTAATTAGAGTAAACCTCGTTTTCCCAGAGGCGGAGCCCCGTTAACACCTTTCGAGACACCTAATGAGTTAGCTAATTGTAAACTGCAAAACTCTCCTAGGAGCAACTATTGCCCACAGTGGGATCGGGATCCAACCATCATATGGAAGGTATGCAATCTCATTGCAAATTTCAACACTTGAAATTCCCGATGTAATTTTTACCCCTAGCACTTATGACCTTAACTATGGTCAACAAATCATAAGTACCAGTCAAGTTCTACCCGTCATTTCTTGATTAATTAGACCCACCCATATGACCCTTAACTATGGTCAACAAAGTCGCATGAATGTCCTAATTAATCTGCATCATATGCAGTGTAGGAAGACATCACTTAGCTACCGTTCACTACGCCTTAACTAAAGTCAACAAACGTAGCACGAATACTAAGTACTCTACTTCCTAAAATGACGGAGGGTTGCGAATGATTTTTAAGAAAATCTTTAACGCTTTGAACTTGATATCGTTGTAGAATCAAACAGTTTTTCAAAAGGAGTGGCTTAAGCTCCGCAGTTTTGAAATATAGCTTTTTCATAAATAGCCGAGTAGTTTTCAAATCTGATTCTACAACATCTTTTTAGGTTTATTTTCTTTACATTAATCACATTAATGTAATCCCATCATTTAAGTCCTTAAGCCAATCACAGAAAAGAAACGAAAATAACACGTATGCTTATGCCATCCGCATTCGCCGCAATGTTCCGTTATGCACCGTTAGGTTACTTAACTAACGGCATACCGGGACGGGACTAGCGCGGGTGTAAAACATAAGCAACGTCTACTATATATCATATATATAATATGTCATTCGTCTCAGATATCACAGAACACAGGCAGCAGAAATATAGATATAACGTGGGATATACTAGGACGTCCGTATTTAGTATTTAGCCAGAATAGAAAATACGGATTCCACAGTCGCGATGAATAGCAAAGCCCACACCCTGGACCCCTACGAGAGCGGCAAGTGACCCTACCAATCCTGGAGTTTAGGAGACCCGGTCTCGACTCCTCGAGATGGCCTCCCACTGAACCCCAGAACCCGGTCACCTGTGCTCTCCTCCTTGGGTCCATCCTAATGCGGAAAAGTAAATAATATACAACACTGGTGACACAACCGCAACCTGGAAGTGCCCCAAATAAAAGAATATTACATTACATTTGAATTTACATGAATGAAAATACAAAACTCTCATCTCATAAAAACCCCCCGGCTTTTCGATCGCGACAATCCTGCACATCATATCTCAGCAACACATAATATCATATATCATCAACGTAAGTAAGTATGCGTACCCCGATTGTCGTTGATGTATAGCAACGAAACCGGCGATATCTAACATACTACACTTACGGTCACAGAAAAGAAAGTGTAAAACTACAATATTTGGAATCGAGATTCTCTTTAGACATCATAGATACGAAATATCACATATTCCGTACTTCATACCTAAACCATATGAATTCCACATATTGTATCACATTCCAGACAAACAGACAGTATTAAAGTTTTCGAACGAACAATCAAGCACCCAAGATTCACTAAAGCTCGACACTTGAGCAGGGTTCAAAAAATTTGGAGTGTGACACAGTAGCGGTGGTCCAGCCGTAGAAGGGTCAAGCCAACGCCTCACATGTGGCACGCCGTACTGCCCCAAACCCGAGGGTTCAAAGGGTAGTTCAAGACGGTCACATAATCGAGTTAAGGTTTGTTGTCTTCTAGAGGGACCACCGCAAAAAGACTTGCACGTATTTCCAAATTATTTAAACCCCGTGAATAGTGAGTAAATGATACTCGTTCAAACACTTCAATACTTTCTAGTTTACCCGGAAAAGCTACGAAATGAAAGTCCCGATCGAATCGATGAATCCAAAAATATCTCCAGAATTTTTCTAAACTGAATACAGATCAAAAATATCCAGAATAATATACAAGCAGTTTAACGAATTATAGAAGAAAAATTAACAAATAATATATATAAATGGCCGCGGAAGCGCGGCCTAAGCAAGCTTAGGCCGCGTTTCCGCGGCAGTTCTTACTGTTCATTTGATAATTTTTTCGTCGTAATCCTTATAT
Organism: Agapanthus africanus; assembly: GCA_030015575.1. NCBI lineage: Eukaryota > Viridiplantae > Streptophyta > Magnoliopsida > Asparagales > Amaryllidaceae > Agapanthus > Agapanthus africanus. Next base: position 359,120,282 of record CM057346.1, read on the forward strand.
TTTCCTGCTGTGATTTTTAGATATTTTTAATTCTGCAAAATGTCAATTTTTAGAAAATTTCCAGAGAGCACCTAAAGAAACGGTATTTTTGTCCGATCGGGGTTTTCTCTTCGTAAAAACGTCGCCTAATGTTCTAGGTCGGCTCTGATACCAATGTAAGGTTAGTATAGCACCCAATGAAGAGTTTTGAAGCATCACATGACCCAAAGTTTTAATTTTTAAGGTGGTAAACTAACATGCAAAGGATAGATCCTAGAAAATTAGGGTTTACTAAACTTAAAGCTAACAAAAGTTAGGGTTTGAAGGCTACAACCTTTGTAGCTCCCGTTTTTGCTTCACTCCTTAGGCTCTTTGGTGTTGAAACGAGGTCCTCTTGAACTCCCCTTGTGTCCACGATGATCCACCGCGGAGATATCCGTCCAAGCTCGCTACTTCGTCAAACCGAAGATAACACTCTAAACGAAACGGCTAAGCTTGTGTAGAATGTTGTTGTGGCTTTGGATCTCACTTCAAAAACCTTTCTTTGATTGTGTTTTTCTCACTAGAAAAAACTAGAGAGGAGAAGATGAAGAAGGATGAAAATGGTGACTAATATTATCAAGAGATAAAAAGATAACCCTTTTGTTAAGAAGAAAAAGAAATGAATATCACTATATATATTTATTCCTTCTTGACTCCAACCATGATTAAATAATAGATGATTAATTTAACTTGGGTTTAGAATGATAAAGGAAAAGATAACCATGGTTTAGTGGTGGGTGAGAATGGTTAGGTTAAAAGAAGCATGTAGAAACTAGCATAATTATCCTTTCCTTTTCATTTTCTTTTAAAACCAAAATTAAATAATTATCCATTGTTTAATCTATGGTGTCAGGCTTATATTGCCACCATTTCCATATATAATCAACCATGATGGTTTGATGTATGTATGTGTACATGTATGCACATCTTCATGTGCATGAAACTAGAAAAGAAAAATAGAAACACATGCATGCATGCATACATCCATCAAACCCTAGAAAGGTTTTGAGTGAGAAAACTAATGGTTAAATGATAAATCAACACTTGATTTATCAATCCGGTCATATCTCATATGACCCCACCAAAAGCAGTTCACCCGATCAATGTTCGGTATCATATACGCACATTTCAATCGGGTGCATGCGCATATCGCATATGCGCACCACAACGTTTTGCCTGGACTGGGTAACTCCTCTGTGGGACTCTAAGACTCGTCAATACGCCGGCAGAGGGTAATGATCATATCAAGTGCCCTCAAGCCGCAAGAGGTCAGCTAAACGTAACGGCCACCCGGGTATTGAACGATCAGAAGACAACAAGCGAACCTGCTACAACTCCCGTCGAGCCATCCGGCAACACTACCGTACAGTCCGGTCTCTTCGTCAGATATGCTGCATATCGAGCCTAGGGATGGTCACGTCGACCCCAATAACTCAATAAGTCGCGTCGGTGAATGGTCTATAACAGATCGAGAAACTACTGATAACACTTATCAACAAATCTCAGCAGCCCTGGCCAGGGACTTGCTGTTATAACCAGTCGAGCACAGCACAGCATCAACTCCCAATACCGGGAGAGACGAAACCCCTCCTATCGCTCATTGCCTTCGTGTGTCTCGGGACTGTACCCAACGGCTACCTGTTTGCACGACTCAGTAGAGCCGTGGTAGGGTGGCAATCAAAGTACAGTGGGAGAACACACAAGGCTCTATGACGATCTCGGGTCTACAGACTAACCTTTACCAGTGTCACCTGAGAACTGCTATCCGACGATAGATATAATTCCATATAGGAGTTCTCGGCGAGTCCGTCCAGTGTACCCAGTCACCACTGAGCACCCGTGTATGATCTTGATGTCAAACATCGATGAATGTGGGAACATCCATCGCCCATCGTATGGGTCTAGTATCATATACGCTAGTCTACTCTGGTATATCGATGCCCCATCTCGATATACCTACGACTAGGGACGTTCCAGGATATGCTTATAGACTACAGATGTCCCACTAGTATGATCTCCATCATAATCAGAGTAGTCAAGCCAATATCCTCAGGGCTATATCAGCATGTATGAATGAATAAAAGCATGATCAAATAAACATGTCAGATAAAGAAGAACCAGATAGCATACTATCATGTCGAGCAAGAATGCAAACTGAATATATATATACATGTATAGATACATCCACTATCACATAATGGCCTCTAGGGCATACATATATCCAACAAGTCCATGCTACCCTTCCCCGGTACTTACGGGGTTGCGGAAGTGGTGAAAAACGATTTTCAAGTGGGTGGTAACATGGACTATCAATACGGATCTTTGTTAAACGACTAACTAACAACCTAACAAGAGTTTACCTACTCGGTTAGGGAGCTATACCTTTCTTGAACTCCTTCGTCTTCGACTCCTCCCTGTGTGCGGATCGGCCTCACCTCGTCGTCTCCTTGGGCCGAAGATGGATCCACCCGAAAGCTTCTACCTTTGGCTTCTTCTTCGAACTTTGAAGAAACTAGATCACTTGGCTTGCTAGGCATTGTGAACTAGAATGAGTAGAGGAATGTTTTGGTGCCTTTTTTATCTCTAAGGCAATGAGTCTCAACACATGAGAATGGTTTGCCTTGAGGTAGAGAGATCAAAAGGAAGAGAGAGAGCTTGAGAATGAGAGAGCTCAAGAGAGAGAAAGCAAATGATAGAATCAACCATACCCTTCTCATTCTCACCTCTCATAATCCAATAGCATCATGAGCCATAATGATAATCAAGTATTATGTGGTGGTTATCATATCACAAAAGGCAATATCATTTCATGCATTAAATGCAATCTGTGAACAAATAAGCAAGCTAAAAGTCTTTGCATGAAATGATAGCCATAGTAATGATGGTGGTCAACAAGTCCAACCTAGTCAACCGGTCAACAAAGTCAACATGTCAACAAGGTCAACCTTTCAACCCAACCATGGCACAATAATACTTAATTATGATTAACCATATTTCTATTTCTCATTAGGGTTAAGCAAAGTCAATAGTCAACAGTCAACAACCCCAATGAGAATCCTCTGCCTCTGTCTCTCTGTCAACTGTGCATACACACCCGCATCCGCATTCCGAGGAACACGAATACAAATGAGATAAAACCAATCCCAAAACGTACACTAGGATCTGGCTTAAACCAAAGCCCGCTAGTGTTAACTGTCCGGGCACTGTACGTGCACAAGGGCACGGATGTGACCGAACCCTGTCGCAAAACCATGCGACCTGTCGCAAAACCATGCGACCCCCTACTCTTTTGCCTAAAGGCGAATAGCTTTCTGTGTGGGACTCTAAAGACTCGACACTACGCTGGCTGTGGGTTTAACCACAGACCGCAAGCGGCACTAGCTGTGCGTAACGGTCCCCAGGTAGATGCCGACAAGAAGACTGACGAGGTGAAACCCATCTGAACTCCTACTGAGTCTGAATGTGACAATCTCCATACAGACCGGTCTGTTCCATTGATACATCGCATGGCGGGGCTAGGGGGTGGTAAACGCCAGTCCCCTAATAGCGGTACAAGTCGTGTCAGAGTGAAGCCCAGAACACCCTAAGATAACACTGGAAACCTACCAGTATATCTCGCTTGCCCAGGCCAGGGACTACTCGTGTAATGGGTCTCCTAGACACAGCGCGATGTCAACCCCCAATACCGGGAGAGACGAATCCCGTCTAACCGTGACTGCCTCCAAGTGATTCGGGACTGCACCCAACTACTACCTATTTGCACGACTCTTTTGAGCCGTTATAGGGTAGTGATCTAAGTACAGTGGGAACACACTAGAGGCGAAGTGACAGTGTAAAGTCTGCGGACTAAGCCGTACTCATGTCACCTGGGAACTGATAACTGACGATAGGTATAGTACCAACCAACAGTTCCCGACGAGTCCTGTCAGTGTACTCGTAACCCAACGAGCACCCGCATACTATCTCCAGTACGACGTACTGATGGCTGTGGGACAGACCATCTCCCACACTGGGATGAGAAGCGCATACGCTAGTCTACTCCGGAGTATCGATGCCCTGTCTCGATAGTCCTGCGACTAGGGACCTGCATAAGGATGTGCTTATAGATTACCCAGCCCCCACTAGTGTGACTGCCATCACAACGCTGGTAATCAAACAAAGATCCTAAGGGCTCCACTAATGTATATAGGTGATATACTAAAATAAACACATGTACACATTGAAGTAGAAACAAACTAAGTAACATACTACTATATTGAGCAAGATTGTTTATACAAGGTGAATATCCCAAGCTTCCATTAAGTAATATACAAACTAGTATGATACAGTAATGGCCTCTAGGGCATATACACTAACAATCTCCCACTTGCACTAAGGCCATGTACTGGCGTATCGAAGACCTATCATCTCGATCAACCGCTCGAACTAAGTCTGGGGTAAGGCCTTTGTGAGTGGATCTGCAATGTTATCTTCCGTAGAAACTCTCTGAACCTCGATCTCTTGGCGACCCACGATCTCCCTGATCAGGTGATACCGCCTCAAGATGTATCTGGACTTCTGATGGGACCTTGGTTCCTTTGCTAAAGCTATAGCTCCGTTGTTGTCGCAATACAGAGGTATTGGATCAACAATGGACGGAACCACCTGAAGTTCAGTTAAGAACTTCCTTATCCAAACGGCTTCTTTTGCGGCATCTGCAGCAGCGATGTATTCCGCTTCCATCGTCGAGTCAGCAACGGTTTCCTGTTTGGAACTCTTCCAACACACTGCCCCTCCATTGAGGGTAAAGGCATAACCCGACATGGACTTGGAATCATCCTTGTCACTCTAGAAGCTGGAGTCAGCAAAGGCCTCGATCTGGAGGTCTTTTCCGCCATACACCAAGAACATCTCCTTAGTCCTTCTCAGGTACTTGAGAATGTTCTTTACTGCTATCCAGTGTTTATCCCCAGGGTTTGACTGATACCGGCTTACCACACTCAGTGCATAAGCTACATCTGGTCTGGTACACAACATCGCATACATTATAGAGCCTACCGCAGAAGCGTAGGGTATAATAGACTTGCGATCCCTTTCCAAATCAGTCTTGGGAGACATCTCTTTAGAGAGGGTGATCCCGTGACAAGCCGGTAGATTACCGCGCTTGGAATCTTCCATACTGAATCTTTTCAGTATGGTGTCGATGTACCTGGACTGTGAGAGTCCCAGTATCCTGTTGGATCTATCACGATAGATCCGGATCCCCAGAATGTATGAGGCATCACCCAGGTCTTTCATGGAGAACCTGTGTGATAAGAACCCTTTGACAGATTGTAGCATAGGAATGTCATTTCCTATTAAGAGAATGTCATCCACGTATAAAACGAGGAATACTACAGTTCTCGCTACAAATCTACAATAGATGCATGGTTCATCTGGATTTTTGATAAAGCCAAATTCTTTGACCGTCTCATCAAAACAGATGTTCCAATTTCGCGATGCCTGCTTTAGTCCGTAGATGGACTTAAGCAACTAGCACACCTTTCCGCTGCTCCCACTCTGAATGAAACCCTCTGGCTGGTCTATATAAACACACTCCTCTAAATTTCCATTTAGAAAAGCGGTCTTAACGTCCATCTGCCAAATCTCATAATCGTGGAAGGCAGCAATGGAAAGAAGGATCCGAATGGATTTCAGCATAGCTACTGGAGAAAAGGTCTCGTCATAGTCCAAACCAGGTCTTTGACGAAAACCCTTTGCAACCAGTCTAGCTTTATAGGTCTCAACCTGTCCATCTACACCAATCTTCCTTTTGAAGATCCACTTGCATTCTACGGGTTTTACCCCATCTGGAGCAACGTCCAACGTCCATACTTTGTTGGTGTACATGGACTCCATTTCTGTCCGCATTGCATCCAGCCATTTTACCAAGTCAACTCTCTGAATGGCCTGCTGGAAGCTAGTCGGCTCATCATAATCTATGATGTAATCCTTTCTATCCCCGTCTATAAGAAAACCGTAGTATCTCTCGGGCGGATGAGACAGCCTACTACTCCTACGGAGCGGCGCAGGAATGTCATGATCTTCCGAACCCTCTGGTTCTTCTAAGCTTTCAGTAATAGCTCGTGGCTCTGAAATTTCTTCCAGTTCTATTGCGCTCCCACTTATCTGATTTTCCAAAAACTCAGTTTCCAAGAAATGGGCATGACGAGAAACATAAATCTTCTGTTCCTCTTCGCAATAGAAGAAATATCCCTTGGAGTTCTTTGGATATCCCACAAACTTGCACTGTACTGAGCGTGCCTCGAGCTTGTCCGCATGCTTCTTTTTGACAAAAGTTGGACTTCCCCATGTCTTAATGTGATTAAGATAGGGTCTCTTCCCACACCAAATCTCATATGGTGTAGTAGGCACAGTCTTAGTTGGAACTCGGTTCAAAAGGTATGCAGCTGATTCTAGTGCATATCCCCAAAATGATCGCGATAACTCAGCGTTACTCATCATGGACCGTACCATATCAAATAGGGTTCGGTTCCGTCTCTCCGATACACCGTTATGTTGCGGAGTGTATGGAGGAGTATGCTGAGAGAGAATTCTATTCTCTTTTAAATAGTCCAGGAACACGGCACTCAAGTATTCACCACCTCGATCCGATCTTAGTGTCTTGATACTTTTGCCGGTTTGTTTTTCTACTTCATTCTTATATTCCTGGAATTTTCCAAAGGCTTCGGACTTATGTTTCATTAAGAAAACATAACCGTACCTTGAAAAGTCATCCGTAAAAGTAATAAAGTAAGAATAACCGCTTCGCGCATGTGTAGACATTGGACCGCACACGTCGCTGTGTACGAGTCCTAAGAGCTCGCTCGCTCTTACTCCGTGTCCAGTGAACGGTGTCTTTGTCATCTTTCCTTTGAGACAGGATTGACAAGTGGCATACGATTAATATTCGAACGGATTCAAATATCCTTCTGTATGTAACTATGTCAACCTTCTCTCATCGATGTGACCCAGTTTACAATGCCATAAGAAAGTCTGATTTATTTCCGGAGACTTTCTTTTGTGTGTATTCTGGACATTGAAAATCTGGGGTTGGTTTAGTACGTATATACCATTGCTTAATGTACCTGACCCAATCAGAACTTGATTAAGGTGAATGTTTACAACATTACTTACAAACGTAAATTCATAACCTTCTTTAGAAATCAAAGATACAGAAATGATATTACAAGTTGCGTTCGGTACAAAATAGCAATTACGCAAAACCAAAACGTGTGCATCTGACAACCCCAGGTGATTGTCCCCCACGGCCTTAGCATCCATGCCGGCTCCGTTTGCAACTTTGAGGTTCATGTCACCTGCCTTCAAAACCCTACGGTTTCTCAACGCCTGCAATGAATTACAGATATGAGATCCTGATCCGGTATCCAATACCCAGGAAGAAGAGTATATTGATAGACAGTTTTCAATAACATACACACCTGAAGCTGAAGCCGCAACTTGCTTCAGATCCTGTGTCCTGGCTTTCCAAGCCCTGCAATCTTTCTTCCAGTGACCACTCTTATGACAGAAAAAGCACTCTTCCTTCCCTATAAGCTTCCCCGCTATCTTTGTTGCTTTTGTTTTTCCCTTCGTATCCACTTTACTAACACCGCCCCTTGGTTTGGCGGAGGCTTTCTTCTTCTTTTCCTTGGCTTTCGCCTTGGACCTAGAAGATGAAGATCCTCCTACAAATAAAGTGGATGTTTCCCTACCTTTCTCTAGGGTGCCCTCTGCACTCCTCAGCATATTGAGGAGCTCTGAAAGTTCAACTTCTTTTTCTTGTAAGTTGAAGTTCAAGATAAACTGGGCGTAAGTGGAAGGAAGGGACTGGAGAATCAAGTCCGTATAGAGCTCGTTCTCTAACGTGGTCCCAAGTTCCGCGAGCTCCTCAATGAAGCCAATCATCTTAAGCACGTGTTCCGCTACCGATGATCCGATGGCCAACCTTGCCGAAAATAACTTCTTCGACACTTCGTATCTTGCGATACGAGATTGCTCTCCATACAGTTCTTTTGTATGGAGAAATATGGATTCGAGGTCCATATTCTCGTGCCTCCTCTGATGTTCGTTGTCCATAGAGGCAAGCACGAGACACTTGGCCTTCGCGCTATCGTTCTCCCAAGTCTTACAGATTTCCTTATCCGCGACGCTGGAGGTGGGTCCTGGGACAGGGGAGCTTCGGTGGTAAGGAGATACCCCAACTTGTCATAAGTGATTGCCATTTTGACATTCCTGAGCCAATCTTTGTAGTTTGGCCCTGTCAGTATGTTTTTATCTAGTAATAACTTAAGTCCGGTCATGATGATTGGTCGCTGCAATTAGGAGAGAGAGAAGAAACACTTTAGCATGATGCTCTTGCAAGTTTAGAGTGGTTTTTAATTTGTCTAAACAGGATGGCTCCCACTGTCTCTCGAATCCCTCCTCAAACCAAAAAGGAAGAATTAGTCAGAATCAATCTCACCGTACAATACTTGCTTAACCGTTCGGCCAGGCTGGTGTCGGTACTTCGAGAGAGGTTTTCCAACGCTTTCGCGATGTTCCTTAATTTAAGAACCTCTTTTCCTTGGGGGCGTTGCCCCGCTAACACCTTTCTAGACACCTACTTGGTTTATAGCATTGATCGTTAAGTGAGAAATTTCCCGAGGAGTAGCATATACTCACAGTAGGATCGGGATCCAAATATCATTGCGTGACAAAACTGAAGGAATCCTACCAGAATCATCACACTCCAAATGGTATGCAGCGCTAGCAAGTTTCAGTTCTTTTGAAACTCCCGATGTGGATTTTTGCCCCATGCTCTTATGACCTTGACTTTGGCCAACAAATCATAAGTCACATGTCAAGTTCTACCCGTCATTCTCCAGGTTAATTTGAGCCCACCCTCACATACCCCTGACTTTGGCCAACAAGGTAGAACGACTGCCCCAAACCAACACATCTATCTATGCTGCACATGAATACCTAATAGCTACCAATCACTATGCCTTGACTTTGGCCAACAAACATAGCTTGAATACTATTGACCATCCATGTGAAACGACGGAGGGCTACGAATGGTTTTGGCGAAACCGTGAACGTAGTGAACTTGATATAATCGATGGAACGAGATAGCTTTTAAAAGGAGTGGCTTAAGCTCTGCGTTTAAAAGTTATTTTGAAAAGAAACCGAGTGGTTTTTGAAAGTGTTCCAACAACTTTTACTTGGTTTATTTTTCTTGCATTAGTTCTTTTAATGCGTGGTTTTCTTGCATTAGTTCTTTTAATGCGTCCCATCATTTAATCCTACCATTGCAGAAAACAACCAAAATATGACGTACGCTTATGCCATTCGCATTCTCCACGGGGCCCCGTCATTACCCGTTAGGTTACTTAACTAACGACAGAGCGGGGGCTGGGCTAGCACGGCTGCAAAACATAAGCAACGCCTAAATAATATCATACATAGATATTTTGCAATGATAGCCATTTCAGATCACAGATGAACACATTGGATATACTAGGAATCCGCAATCGTACGAGCCTGTAACGAACAGCGGATTACACGGTCGCGATGAATAGCCAATACCCCACCCTAGACCCCTACGGATGCGGCAAACTACCCGCCAAATATCCGAAGTGGAGCAACCTCCCTCAACGACGTGAGTAGGCCACTCGGCACTTCGAGATACCCGGTAGTTTGTGCACACCACCTTGGGTCTATCCTAGGAGCAAAAACAGTAAAAAGAAATTATACAATGACGGCTACAACCCCGACCCGGTTGTGCGGCCAAAAATAATATTACATCAATTTACATATTACATGAATTGAAAGAAAAGAAAACTCTCATCTCACAACCCCCGGCTATTCATTCGCGACAATCCAAAGAATTCATATACGCATACCATCAATCATTACAGATCACAGATATGTATAACCCCCACAAATCGACGTATAGCGATTAGCGGACGTTCAATACATATAACACATCACAGATATATACCCGTTAGCCTTAGTCTTTAGAAGTTCGATAAAAATACGGATTTTCAAGCCCCAAAAACAAATTTTTCTTTCTGGAAAATCTGGGCTGAAAAGACATATTGCAAAAATCCCAAAATACCCCTATGAACAAACTGCAAAAATAAAACCCCACGGCCGAGTCATCTCGGCCGCGGATCCGCGGCGGGAGCAAGCTCCTGCCGTGGATACGCGGCGTGTTGATCGATTCAGTGGGCCACTTTTTTGTCGTTTGTTCTAAAAACCCTGAGTCAATTTTTGGTATATCTCAAATAATTTTTACAGCACTTTGAAAATCGACAGAAAGTTTGAGTTCCGGGTTCGTTTTGCGACTTTTTTTCCAATCGAACTTCTACTTACTTTGTTAACATGTTAGATAGTGTTTAACTAGGCTCTGATACCACTGTAAGTCCATGCTACCCTTCCCCGGTACTTACGGGGTTGCGGAAGTGGTGAAAAATGATTTTCAAGTAGGTGGTAACATGGACTACCAATAGGGATCTTCGTTAAACGACTAACTAACAGCCTAACAAGAGTTTACCTACTCGGTTAGGGGGCTATACCTTTCTTGAACTCCTTCGTCTTAGACTCCTCCCGGTGTGCGGATCGGCCTCACCTCATCGTCTCCTTGCGCCGAAGATGGATCCACCCGAAAGCTTCTACCTTTGGCTTCTTTTTCGAACTTTGAAGAAACTAGATCACTTGGCTTGCTAGGCCTTGTGAACTAGAATGAGTAGAGGAATGTTTTGGTGTCTTTTTATCTCTAAGGAAATGAGTCTCAACACATGAGAATGGTTTGCCTTGAGGTAGAGAGAGCAAGAGGAAGAGGGAGAGCTTGAGAATGAGAGAGCTCAAGAGAGAGAAAGCAAATGATAGAATCAACCATACCCTTCTCATTCTCACCTCTCATAATCCAATAGCATCATAAGCCATAATGATAATCAAGTATTATGTGATGGTTATCATATCACAAAAGGCAATATCATTTCATGCATTAAATGCAATGTGTGAACAAATATGCAAGCTAAAAGTCTTTGCATGAAATTATAGCCATAATAATGATGGTGGTCAACAAGTCCAACCTAGTCAACCGGTCAACAAAGTCTACAAGTCAACAAGGTCAACCTTTCAACCCAACCATGGCACAATAATACTTAATTATCATTAACCATATTTCTAATTCTCATTAGGGTTAAGCAAAGTCAATAGTCAACAGTCAACAACCCCAATGAGAATCCTCTGCCTCTGTCTCTCAGTCAACTGTGCATACACACCCGCATCCACGTTCCGAGGAACACGAATACAAACGAGATAAAACCAATCCCAAAACGTACACTTGGATCTGGCTTAAACCAAAGCCCGCTAGTGTTAACTGTCCGGGCACTGTACGTGCACAAGTGCACGGATGTGACCGAACCTTGTCGCAAAACCATGCGACCTGTTGCAAAACCATGCGACCCCCTACTCTTTTGCCTAAAGGCGAATAGCTTTCTGTGTGGGACTCTAAAGACTCGACACTACGCTGGCAGTGGGTTTAACCACAGACCGCAAGCGGCACTAGCTGTGCGTAACGGTCCCCAGGTAGATGCCGACAAGAAGACTGACGAGGTGAAACCCATCTGAACTCCTACTGAGTCTGAATGTGACAATCTCCATACTGTCCGGTCTGTTCGTCTGATACATCGCATGGCGGGCCTAGGGGGCGGTAAACGCCAGTCCCCTAATAGCGGTGCAAGTCGTGTCGGAGTGAAGCCCAGAACACCCTAAGATAACACTGGAAACCTACCAGTATATCTCGCTTGCCCTGGCCAGGGACTACTCGTGTAATGGCTCTCCTAGACACAGCGCGATGTCAACCCCCAATACCGGGAGAGACGAATCCTGTCTAACTGTCACTTCGTCCAAGTGCTTCGGGACTGCACCCAAAAACTACCAGTTTGCACGACTCCTTTGAGCCGTGGTAGGGTAGTAATCTAAGTACAGTGGGAACACACTCGAGGCGAAGTGACAGTATCAAGTCAGCGGACTAAGCTGCCCTCATGTCACCTGGGAACTGATAACTGACGATAGGTATAGTACCAACCAACAGTTCCCGACGCATCCTGTCCAGTGTACTCGTAACCCAACGAGCACCCGCATACTATCTCCAGTACGACGTGCTGATGGCTGTGGGACAGACCATCTCCCACACTGGGATGAGAAGCGCATACGCTAGTCTACTCCGGAGTATCGATGCCCTGTCTCGATAGTCCTTCGACTAGGGACCTGCATAAGGATGTGCTTATAGATTACCCAGCCCCCACTAGTGTGACTGCTATCACAACGCTGGTAATCAAGCAAAAATCCTAAGGGCTCCACTAATGTGTATAGGTGATATACTAAAATAAAAACATGTACACATTGAAGTAGAAACAAACCAAGTATCATACTACTATATTGAGCAAGATTGTTTATACAAGGTGAATATCCCAAACTTCTATTAAGTAATATACAAACTAGTATGATACAGTAATGACCTCTAGGGCATATACACTAACAGCTACTCCTCCAGGACTTTCTCACTTAACGATCAATGCTATAAACCAAGTACGTGTCTAGAAAGGTGTTAGCGGGGCTACGCCCACAGGGAAAAGAGGTTATTTAATTAAGGAACTTCGCGAAAGCGTTGGAAAACCTCCCTCGAAGTACCAACACTGGCCTGGCTGAACGGTTAAGCAAGTATTGTACGGTGAGATTGACCCCGACTAATTCTTCCTTTTTGGTTTGAGGAGGAATTCGAGAGACAGTGGGAGCCATCCTGTTTAGACAAATTAAAAACCACTCTAAACTTGCAAGAGCATCGTGCTAAAGTGTTTCTTCTCTCTCTCCTAATTGCAGAGACCAAACGTCATGACTGGACTTAAGTTACTACTAGATAAAAACATACTGACAGGGACAAACTACAAAGATTGGCTCAGGAATGTCAAAATGGCAATCACTTTTGAAAGTTGGGGTATCTCCTTACCACCAAAGCTCCCCCTGTCCCAGGTCCCAAAACCAGCGTCGCGGATAAGGAAATCCGTAAGACCTGGTAAATCGACTGCGCGAAGGCCAAGTGCCTCGTGCTTGCCTCTATGGATAATGAACATCAGAGGAGGTACGAGAATATGGACCTTGAATCCATATTTCTCCATACAAAATAACTGTATGGAGAGCAATCCCGTATCGCCAGATACGAAGTCTCGAAAAAGCTGTTTTCGGCGAGATTAGCCGTCGGATCATCGGTAGCGGAACACGTGCTTAAGATGATTGGCTTCATTGAGGAGCTCGCGGACCTTGGGACCACGTTAGAGAACGAGCTCTACACGGACTTGATTCTCCAGTCCCTTCTTTCCACTTACGCCCGGTTTATCCTGAACTTCAACTTGCAAGAAAAAGAAGTTGAACTTTCAGAACTCTTCAACATGCTGAGGAGTGCAGAGGGCACCCTAAAGAAAGGTAGGGAAACATCCACTTTGTTTGTAGGAGGATCTTCCTCTTCTAGGTCCAAGGCGAAAGCCAAGGGAAAGAAGAAGAAAGCCCCCGCCAAACAAAGGGGTGGTGTTAGTAAAGTGGATACGAAGGGAAAGAAAAAGGCAACAATGGTAGCGGGACAGCTTGTGGGGACGGAATAATGCTTTTACTGTCATAAGAGTGGACTCTGGAAACAGGATTGCAGGGCTTGGAAAGCCAGAAACCAGGACCCGAAGCAAGTTGCGGCTTCGGCTTCAGGTGTGTATGTTATTGAAAACTGTCTATCAATAAACTCTACTTCCTGGGTATTGGATACCGGATCAGGATCTTATATCTGTAATTCGTTGCAGGCACTGAGAAAGCGTAGGGTTTTGCAGGCAGGTGATATAACCCTCAGAGTTGCAAACGGAGCTGGCATGGATGCGGAGTCCATGGGGGACTATCACCTGGGATTGTCAGATGGACACGTTTTGGTTCTGCGTGATTGTTATTTTGTACCCAATGAAACCTGTAATATCATATCTGTATCTTTATTATCTAAAGAAGGTTATGAATTTGCATTTGTAAGCAATGTTGTAAACATTCTCCTTAATCATGTTTTGATTGGGTCAGGTACATTAAGCAATGGTATATACGTATTAAACCAACCACAGATTTTCACTGTCCAAAATACACACAAAAGAAAGTCTCCGGAAACAAATCAGTCTTTCTTATGGCATTGTAGACTGGGTCACATCAATGAGAGAAGGTTGACGAAGTTACATACAGAAGGATATTTGGATCCGTTCGAATATCAATCATATGCAACTTGTCAATCCCGTCTCAAAGGAAAGATGACAAAGACTCCGTTCACTGGACACGGAGTAAGAGCGAGCGAGCTCTTGGGACTAGTACACAGCGACGTGTGCGGTCCAATGTCTACGCATGCGCGAAGCGGTTATTCTTACTTCATTACTTTTACGGATGACTTTTCAAGGTACGGATATGTCTTCTTAATGAAACATAAATCCGAAGCCTTTGGAAAATTCCAGGAATATAAGAATGAAGTAGAAAAACAAACCGGCAAAAGTATCAAGACACTGAGATCTAATAGAAGTGGTGAATACTTGAGTGCCGAGTTCCTGGATTACTTAAAAGAGAATGGAATTCTCTCTCAGCTTACTCCTCTGTACACTCCGCAACATAACGGTGTATCGGAGAGACGGAACCGAACCCTATTGGATATGGTACGGTCCATGATGAGTGACGCTGAGTTGCCGCGATCATTCTGGGGATATGCACTAGAATCAGCTGCGTACCATTTGAACCGAGTTCCAACTAAGACTGTGCCTACCACACCATATGAGATATGGAGTGGGAAGAAACCCTATTTTCAATATCTGAAGATCTGGGGATGTCCAGCTTTTATCAAAAAGCAGCATGAGGACAAACTCGAGGCACGCTCAGTACTGTGCCAGTTTGTGGGATACCTAAAGAACTCCAGGGGGTATCTCTTCTATTACGCAGAGGAACAAAAGATCTTTGTTTCTCGTAATGCCCATTTTCTGGAACACCGGTTCTTGGAAAAGGAAATTAGTGGGAGCGAAATTGAACTGGAAGAAATTCCAGAACCACAGACTATTACTAAAAGCTTAGTAGAACCAGAGGGTTCAAAATAACAGGACATTCCTACGCCGTTCCGCAGGAGTAGTAGGCAGTCTCTTCCGCCCGAGAGATACTACGGTTTTCTCATAGACGGGGATAGAGAGGATTGCATCATTCATTATGATGAGCCGACTAGCTTCCAGCAGGCCATTCAGAGCGTTGACTCGGTAAAATGGCTGGATGCAATGCGGACTGAAATGGAGTCCATGTACACCAACAAAGTATGGACGTTGGACGTTGCTCCAGAAAGGGTAAAAACCGTAGGATGCAAGTGGATCTTCAAAAGGAAGATTGGTGTAGATGGACAGGTTGAGACCTATAAGGCTAGACTTGTTGCAAAGGGTTTTCGTCAAAGACCTGGTTTGGACTATGACGAGACCTTTTCTCCAGTGGCTATGCTGAAATCCATTAGGATCGTTCTTGCCATTGCTGCCTTCCACGATTATGAGATTTAGCAGATGGACGTAAAGACCGCTTTTCTAAATGGAAATTTAGAGGAGTGTGTCTATATGGACCAGCCAGAGGGTTTCATTCAGAGTGGGAGCAACGGAAAGGTGTGCAAGTTGCTTAAATCCATTTATGAACTAAAGCAGGCATCGCGGAGCTGGAACATCTATTTTGATGAGACGGTCAAAGAATTTGGCTTTATCAAAAATCCAGATGAACCATGCATCTATAGCAGATTTGTAGCAAGAACTGTCGTATTTCTCGTTTTGTATGTGGATGACATTCTCTTAATAGGAAATGACATTCCTAAGCTACAATCTGTTAAAGGGTTCTTGTCACAAAGGTTCTCCATGAAAGACCTGGGTGATGCCTCTAACATTCTGGGGATCCGGATCTATCGTGATAGATCCAAAAGGATATTAGGACTTTCACAGTCCAGGTACATCGACACCATACTGAAAAGATTCAGTATGGAAGATTCCAATCGCGGTAATCTACCGGCTTGTCACGGGATCACCCTCTCCAAACAGATGTCTCCCAAGACTGATTTGGAAAGGGATCGCATGTCTATTATACCCTACGCTTTTGCGGTAGGCTCTATAATGTATGCGATGTTGCGTACCAGACTAGATGTAGCTTATGCTCTTAGTGTGGTAAGCCGGTATCAGTCAAACCCTGGGGAGAACCACTGGATAGCGGTAAAGAACATTCTCAAGTACCTGAGAAGGACTAAGGAGATGTTCTTTGTGTATGGCGGAAAAGACCTCCAGATCGAGGCCTTTGCTGACTCCAGCTTCCAGAGTGACAAGGATGTTTCCAAGTCCATGTCGGGTTATGTCTTTACCCTCAATGGAAGGGCGGTGTGTTGGAATAGTTCCAAACAGGAAACCTTTGCTGACTCGACGATGGAAGCGGAATATATCGCTGCTGCAGATGCCGCAAAAGAAGCCGTCTGGATAAGGAAGTTCTTGATAGAACTTCAGGTGGTTTCGTCCATTGTTGATCAAATACCTCTATATTGCGACAACAACGGGGCTATAGCTTTAGCGAAGGAACCCAGGTCCCATCAGAAGTCCAGACACATCTTGAGGCGGTATCATCTGATCAGGGAGATCGTAGGCCGCTAGGAGATTGAGGTTCGGAGAGTTGCAACAGAAGATAACACTGCTGATCCATTCACGAAGGTCTTACCCCAAACTCAGTTCGAGCGGCTGATCGAGATGATAGGTTTTCGATACGCCATTATATAGCCTTAGTGCAAGTGGGAGATTGTTAGTGTATATGCCCTACAGGCCATTACTGTATCATCCTAGTTTGTATATTACTTAATGGAAGCTGGGGTTATTCGCCTTGTGTAGACAATCTTGCTCAAAATAGTAGTATGCTACTTGGTTTGTTTCTACTATAATGTGTACATGTGTTTCTTTTAGTATATCACCTATACACATTAGAGGAGCCCTTAGGATCTTTGCTTGATTACCAGCGTTGTGATGGCAGTCACACTCGTGGGGACTGGGTAATCCACAAGCACATCCTTATGTAGGTCCCTAGTCATAGTACTATCGAGACAGGGCATCGATACTCCGGAGTAGACTAGCGTATGCGCTTCTCATCCCAGCATGGGAGACGGTCTGTCCCACAGCCGTCAGTACGTCGTACTTAAGATAGTCTGCGGGTGCTCGTTAGGTTACGAGTACACTGGACAGGACTCGTCGGGAACTGTTGGTTGGTACTATACCTATTGTCAGTTATCAGTTCCCAGGTGACATGAGTACAGCTTAGTCCTCTGACTTGACACTGTCACTTCGTCTCGAGTGTGTTCCCACTGTACTTAGATTACTACCCTACCATGGCTCAAAGGAGTCGTGCAAACAGGTAGTAGTTGGGTGCAGTCCCGAAGCACTTGAAGGCAGTGACGGTTAGACAGGATTCGTCTCTCCCGGTATTGGGGGGTTGATATCGCGCTGTGTCTAGGAGAGCCATTACACAAAGTCCCTGGCCAGGGCAAGCGAGATATACTGGTAGGTTTCCAGTGTTATCTCAGGGTATTCTGGGCTACACTCCGACACGACTTGTACCGCTATTAGGGGACTGAAGTTTACCGCCCCTCTAGGCCCGCCATGTGATATTCTCAGACGAACAGACCGGACTGTACGCAGATTATCACATTCAGGCTCAGTAGGAGTTCAGATGGGTTTCACCTCATCCGTCTTCTTGTCGGCATCTACCTGGGGGCCGTTACGCAAAGCTAGTGCCGCTTGCGGTCTGTGGTTAAACCCACTGCTAGCATAGTGTCGAGTGTTTAGAGTCCTACACAGAGAGCTATTCACCTTTAGGCAAAAGAGTAGAGGTCGCATGGTTTTGCGACAGGGTTCGGTCACATTCGTGCACTTGTGCACGTTTAGTGTCCGGGCAGTTATCACTAGCGGGATTTGGTTTAAGCCAGATCCTAGTGTACGTTTTGAGATTGGTTTTATCTCGTTTATATTCGTGTTCCTCGGAAAGCGGATGCGGGTGTGTATGCACGGTTGACAGAGACAGAGGCAGAGGATTCTCATTAGGGTTGTTGACTGTTGACTTTTGCTAAACCCTATTGAGAATAAGAAATATGATTAATGATAATATTAATTAAGTATTATTGTGCCATGGTTGGGTTGAAAGGTTGACTTGTTGACTTTTTGACTTAGTTGACCGGTTGACTAGGTTCGACTAGTTGACCATCATCATGACAATGGCTATCATTTCTTGGCATTGACCTTGGCTTGCTTGTTTGTTCACAAATTGCATTTAATGCATGAAATGATATTGCCATTTGATATGATAACAACCATCACATAATACTCAATTATTATTATGAGTTATGATTATTTTGGATTATGAGAGCAAGGGTGAGAAAAGTCTTGCTCATTCTATCATTCTCATTCTCTCTCATCTTCTAGCTCTCCCTCTGCCTCTTGCTCTCTCTCTCTAGTTCATGGTTCTATTGTCTCATGTGTTGTGAAGCAAGAACCATAGAGATAAAACCCAAAACACTTCTCTACTCATCCTAGTATACAAGGTCTAGCAAACCAAGTGTTCTAGTTTCCTCAAGATTGAGGTTGAAGCCAAAGGTAGAAGCTTTCGGGTGGATCCATCTTCGGCACAAGGAGACGACGAGGAGAGAACCATCCGATCAGCACAAGGAGTCGAAGAGAAGGAGTTCAAGTTAAGGTATAACCCCCTAACCGAGTAGGTAAAACTCCTAGTTAGGTTGTTAGATAGTTGTTTAACAAAGATCCGTATTTTGAGTCCAGGTTACCACCCAAAGAAAAATCGTTTTTCATCTTTTCCGCAACACCAAAGAACCGGGGACGGGTAACGTGGACTTACACTAGGAATACTCGCAACCCGAGAGAAGCTAAAGATAAAAGACAACTGAATAAAACCTTATTCCTATTTCTCCTGAACCAGAATCCATCCTCGAACTGGAACAAGTTCCTTCGAGTTCGTATATAACCATACGATGGAGTATCCAAATAACTGTGGATCTTCGTAGTGATACGGAGTGTCCTGGAGAAATACAAAGGTGAAGTAGGAGTGGCGATGAAATACTTGGTTTGGTCGTGAATAGCAGTCGCAGTTTACTTTGCTCTCTTTCTAATCCCTTTATTTGTCTTAACTTATTACCTTCTGTACACCATCGTTAGGCTGATTGGTTTTCTTCATTCCCTACCGTTCGGCACCTGCCTATGGTTTAGAAGAAGACTATCCAATTAGCGTAATAGGTGTACTGTCCTTATCCAAGGAGCACTCACAACCTGAGAGATGGTAAAAGGAAAAGACAACTGAATAGTCCTATTCATTTTCTCCAGAACCAGAAACTATCCTCGAATCTGGAAAAAGTTCCTTCGAGTTTGTATATAACCATACGATAGTTTTATCCAATGGAAGTGGATGTTCGTAGTAATACGGGGTGTTCTGGAGAAAAGGGTAAAAGTAGGAGTTGCAATGAGGTATGCAACTCTGACAATCCAAAAGCCAGTGTTTTAAGAAGGTTTGGTTAACTTGGTCACTGAGTCATAGTCAATAGTCGGGTCATGGTCGCTGCCAAAGAGAGAGAGAGAAAAGAAATACTCTGAGTGTACTCTAACCTAAATCAGAATGGTTATCAATTTATCTAATCAGGAAACCTCCTACTGTAACCTCAAATTCTCCTCCAAACCTGACAGAAGAATTAGTCGGGATCACCCGAGGAGTAAACCAACTCATTAGTAGGAATCGGGATCCAACTATCATCACATGATAACGTGATGGAATCCACTCACGTTATCACACTCCAGAAGGTATGCGCTTGCCTGACAAGTTACAGTTTCTTTAGAAACTCCCGATGTGATTTTTACCCTATGCTCTTATGGCCTTGACGAAGGCCAACATATCATAAGTCACACATCAAGTTCTACCCGTCATTGTCCAGGTTAATTTGAACCCACCCGTACATACCCTTTACGAAGGACAAAATAGAAGTACGACTGTTCCACACTAACGCATCTATCTATGCAACAGAAAAGTAACAAATAGCTAACATACAATATGCCTTGACGAAAGCCAACATACATAGCATGAATACTAAGTGCTACCTTTCTGAAATGACGGAGGGCTACGAATGGTTTTTGGCGTAAAACCTTTAACGTATTGAACTTGATATTGTTGAAGGAACCGGATAGCTTTTTATAAAAATATAGTGGCGAAAACCTTTTCCAAAGAGGCCACTCCAGGTGAAGGGATCTCGGCTCTTTCCCCGTAGAATGAGGTGCAGCATATTCCAACTGAATACCACGATGCAAAGCAAAAGGCAATCGGCTATAGTGAAGTTATTACCCTGACGCAAACTTCTGTCGAAGGGGTCACTCCCGGTGAAGGGATCTCGGCCCTTGCCTCGTCGACTGAGGTGCTGGATATTCATATCCGAATACCACTGTGCAAAATAAAAGAGAACGTCCTTGCAATAACAGCATTTTGAAAAATGTTCCAATAACATCAGAATAGGTTTTTTTAGCTTGCATTGATCAGAATCAATGCAGTTGTATCAATTAATCACACCACAAAAGAACGAAAAAATGATGTACGTATATGCCATCCGCATTCGCCACTGGGTCCCGTCATCACCCGTTCGGTTACTTAAGTAACGACAGAGCGGGGATTGGACTAGCGCAAGTTTAAAACATATACAACATCTACTAGTATATATATAGCAATATATAATAATCGCTCCAGGCATGATAAATGCAACATCACAAAAATGTAATAAGCATCACAGAACAATACAGTTAATCTAGGATCCCCGGGTTTCATAGAGCCGCTACTGAAACCCAACGTTCCCCTGGTCGTGTGGATAGCCTGTACAATGAAATTCTAGACCCCTACGGGTGTAGAAAGTTACCCGCCAAAACCTGAAGCGAAGCAACCCCCTTCAACAACGTGAATGGACCACCCAGCACTTCACGGAATCCGGTAACTTGAGAACCCGTCCTTGGGTCAACCTATACCCCCTACGAGTGCGGCGAATAGCCCGCCAATTCTAGAGTAAATCCCCCTCCGTCTCAAAGCCATAAGATGGGGGCTCGTTTCCCTCTAGAACCCGGCTATCCGTGCACCCCACCACGGGGTAATCCTAGTACAGAAAGTAAAATATATACAACGGGTACATCGACCTCAGCCCGGTCGTGCCCCAAAAGAATAATATACAAACAGGCAGTGACAGCAGTCCACATGTCGGACTCTCGCCCTGCAATATCAAATGTACAAATAATACCAAACTGTACTAACATTGCACCAAGCTATCCACCACGACAAATCCGCAACACCACAGCACAACACAGAACATCAACGTGAATGCCACGTTCGCAAATCCGTCAAAAAGAACTATAGCATTTAGACAAGATTTACCGCTCGAATGTCATTTACGGTCACAGATATAAAGTAAGCACTGTGAACTAACATATTTAAAATTTTCGATCGAAAAAATTTCCCGAAGTGGGCCACAAGTACAATTCCCAGTACTCAAAATAATCTGGGCCAAAACTAAATATTCCAGAAACCCCAATTCCAAGTCAAAGACCACTGTAGAAAAATTGGTGCAGTGAAGCCCCTTAACTGCGGCGGAACCGCGGCCAAAACGTGGGTATGGCCGCGGTTCCGCGGCTTTACTGTAGGATCACCTTTCAAAATTTCAACAGTGTTCTTAAAAAAGCCTGCATGATTTTCTGAAACACTCAAAATAATTTTTCGATGACATAAAAATTTGACAGAAACTGCTAAATTGGAATCGCGGTTTTGGAAAATTTGGCCGATTGATGTTTTAAACATGTTAGAACAGGCTAGTAAAGGTTAATGGCGTGGCTCTGATACCATGTAAGTCTACGGTGGCGCCCCGGCCATCTGTGCGAGGCCAAAATGCGGAAACGAAAACTTTTTCAAAACTTGAAACCGGCGTTATCGCAGACTTTAATACCGGATCGAACCATTAACCTACAACTAGCTAACTAGAGAAGGGTTAGAAAAGCTATACCGATCGATCCGTGTCCTTCGGTCTTTGGCCACCAAACCAAGCTCCTCGCGGCATATCCGATCTATGGTCTCCTCGTCGGAAAGGGTACCACATCTTCGAATCCTTTTACTGGCTCCCGCTTCGTCCGAAGCAACTCGTGATGTAGAGAATGTGTGTGATCACTTTGTCTCTTGCATCCATTGATTCTCAACACATGAGGGTGTATGGATGGAGGTTGAAGATGAAGCCATTAATGGAAATGATGAGCTACAGGAAGAAGAAGAAGTGGAGCCTTTTCTTTCTTATGTTGTATGATCAAAAATGAGAGTGAGAGTAAGAATAATACAAGAGCAAATCTCCCCTTGGCTGCCCCCTCTCTCTTCTCATTATATCGACCCATAAATCAATCAAAAAATGTGACAAATGCACTAAGAAAGAGACCAAGAGTCACCACTTGTGCATGTGTCATAATTAATTCTCCTAATCATGACTTTTAGCTCTTTATTTCCATTTGTAAACATTAACCCAAATGTTTACAACAACAAAAAGATACGGCAATATCTAAAGTAAACTCGTGATGGATCACAAGGATACCCCTCACCTGTATATACATACCTGCATCCGCATTCCGACCGAATGCGAATGCGATGAGACAAAAGTAATCCAACAAATCTAATACTAGGATCCAGCTTAAACCAAAGCCCACTAGTATGATCCGTCCGATCATGATCCGTGCACTACCGCACGTATATGATCGAACCCTGCCATATATCATACGGTCTCTACAACGTTTCGCCCGAAACATGAGAAACTGTCTATGAGGGACTCTAAAGACTCGTCAATACTCTGGCTGTGGATTTAACCACCAGCACATCATTGGTACTAGCCGTATGTAACGGGATACCAGGTATTGACCAAAAGGGAGGTCGATGAGCGAACTCATCCTGACACCCTACTGAGCCTGTCAGTGACAATATCCGTACAGTCCGGTCCGTTCTTCTATGAGCATCGCATATCGGGCCTAGGGGGTTGGTAAAAGTCAGACCCCCAAAAGCGGTACAAGTCGTGTCGGAGTGTAGACAAGAACACCTTGAGATACTACTGGAATACCTACCAGTAAATCACCTGCCTTGGCCAAGGACTTCGTGTAATGGCTCTCCTAGACACTGCGCGATCTCACCCCCAATACCGGGAGAGAAGAAACCCCTGCCAATCCGCTCACTGCCTCCATGTAGCTCGGGACTGTATCCAACTAAAACCTGTTTGCACGACTCATTTTAGCAGTGGTAGGGTAATAATCAAAGCACAGTGGGAACTGACACGAGACAAATGACAATCTCAGGTCGATGAACTAACCTGTATACATGTCACCAGGGAACTGCTATCTGACGTCAGGTATAATACCAACTAGCATATTCCCAGCGAGTCCTGTCCGGTGTACTCATAACCCAATGAGCACCTGTATACATCTTAGGTGATCCAACTGACATCAATGGCTTGTGAGACCGGCCACCGCCCCTCGTCGGGGTCTCGACTGTATACACCAGTCTACTCCGGAGTATCGATGGCCTGTCTCGAAAACTCCCACGACTAGGGACCGTTTAAGGATGTGCTTACAGACTCCAGCTCCCACGTATATGATTGCCATCATACTGCTGGCATTCAAGCAAGAATCCTAAGGGCTCTATCAACGTGTAATATCGACCTGTAAGGTCAACTAAAGCTTGTACACGATGATAAAGATAAACCAGATAGCAAACTATCATCTTGAGTAAGACTGTCCTACCGGTATAGGTCATCCCTCAATCATTGCAATCATGTGCCTGCGATTCAATAATTGACTTTGAGGGCACTATATCCAATAATACACTTGATAGGAAAGGAGTTTTTTATGCTACACTCGGTCAATCTCCTCTTATCACAAGGATTCTCCATATAGGATCAAGAAGATATCTCCTAAATCCTGAGTTTTTGATTTATGAGATAGATCTTAGTGGATGTTAGGATTCTCACTAGGTGTAGTGAGATGGTATCAATCGATCCTGGGGAGAATCACTGGATAGCTTCCAGGGTGGTATGGTCGACTGAATGTCAGTAACAGGCATTGTCTTTACCCTCAGTGGAGGGACGGTATGTTGGAAGACTTCCAAGCTAGATATCGTGGCATACTAAACGATAAAGGCTGGATACATTGCTACCAAGGATGCTACCAAAAAGGCAGTCTGGATATATATTTGTTCATAAGACGAACTTCGTTCCTACCATTGTGTGACAATGGAATTGTGGCTTAGTCCTAGGAATCCCCATCCCATCTATGATCCAGACATATTCTGAGGCAGTATCACCTGATTATAGAGATGGATGATCTCCAGGGAGATCGAGGTTAGGAGAGTAGACACAGAGGACAACAGGGCGGATCCACTCACAAAGGCCTATACCCAGAAGAGACTTTTATGGGATGGTTGAGTATGAGATACTGAAACCACTGCTGATTGTTGGGTATGAGATACTACAACAGAAGGACCTAGTGCAAATGGGAGATTGTTAGTTATATGTATGCCCTAGAGGCCCTTACTGTACATACGATGTATATTGTAGTGGATGCTTAGACATATACATGGAGGACTTTCTTGCTCGACATGATAGTATGCTATCTGGTTGCTCTTTATCTTAACATGTACTCTGATTGTCTCTATGTTACATGTTGATAAAGCCCTTAGAATGAGTACTTGACTACCAGGACTATGATGTAGATCTTACTAGTAGGGACAGAGTAGTCGTTAAGTACATCCTTCAAATGTTCCTAGTCGAGGGTGTATCGAGACAGGGCATCGATATACCGGAGTAGACTAGTGTATAGCTTCTCGACCCATGTGGATGGGCGACGGATGATCCCATATCCAATGGTGTTTGACATCAGAGACAGTATACGGGTGCTCAATGGAGACTACGTACATTGAACAGACTCGCCGAGAACTCTCAGATGGTATTATACCTAACGTCAGATGGCAGTTCTCTGGTGACACTGGTATAGGTTAGTCTGTAGACCCGAGATCGTCATAGAGTCTTGTGTGATTCCCACTGTGCTTTGATTCCACCTTACCATGTTCAAGAAATCATGCAAAACAGTGGCTTTTGGGTACAGTCCCGAATCACATGGAGGCAATGAACGATAGGAGGGGTTTCGTCTCTCGCGGTATTGGGGGTTGATATTCCGCCGTGCTCGATTGGCTATAACAGGAAGTCCTTGGCCAGGGCTGCTTCAGAGATATACTGGTAAGTGTTATCAATAGTTACTCATCCTGTTATGAGCCTCATATCGACACAACTTATCGAGTTACTGCGGTCTGACGTTTACTACCCCTAGATGAGATATGCGACATATCTGACGAAGAGACCGGACTGTACGGTAGTGTTACTGATTGGATTCGCAGGAGTACGAGCAGGCTTGCTTCTTGATCTTCTGATCGCTCAATACCCGGGTGGCCGTTACGTTTAGCAGACTGCTTGCGGCTTGTGGGTGTTCGATATGATCATCACCTACTGCCGGCGTATTGATGAGTTTTTAGAGTCCTACACAGGGGTTTCTTTGCTCAAGCGAAATGGAGTAGGAGCATATATGAGATATGTGCGGGACCGAGATTAATACGATATGTGATACCGTATTCTATTCTGGCGATTTGTGTCATTGGTCGGTTATATGCGATATAGCCGGGTTATTGGATCAAGTGTTGATTCGATAAGTTGTTACATATGATATTAGTCGGTTATATGTAATATAGCTGGATTATTAAATCAAGAGTTGATTTAATAATTTAATGTATAATTATATATTTGATATATTAAATTACATTAACTAATACTTGCTCACTTATGATTTCTTTTCTCACTTGATGTGCACAATGTATATATGTGATATGTATGTTTGTGTACATATTTGTGTCATGCTAGGTTACACATGCAACAAGGGTGTATGAGATTTATACCATGCTAGGGTTAATTAGGGTTTCATATTTATTATTAAGTTAAAAAAATTGTGAGAATTTGTCACGGTTTAAGCTTGGATGAAGCTTATGGATAATCATTGACAAAGCCAACTCTTTTGTCTAACATAAGATATTTATTAACCCAAGCCTTAACCCTATGCTATGGTTTATTCTCTACATGAGTTAGCCATGATATTATTTCACCATGGTTGCATTTCTAACCTCATGATTAATTCATATGAGTTCATTCTTCTTCTTCTTCTTCCTCAAAGTTGTCTAGCTTCAATGGAGGTATGAGAAAAAGTGTGAGAAAATGAAATCTAAAGTGAGCCCACTCCCTACTTCATCATCCTCTACTACTTGCCATTTAGTATAGGGTGTTTGCTTCACTAATTTCATAATTAGTGAAGAGATAGCTTGGGTTAGTGTCTCCTTGACGTAGATCATCTCCGGCCTCGAAGACTTCGAAGCAAGCATGTTCGTTTCTTCAAGGAAGCCTCTCTAGAGTTCGAGACTTCATGATCGCAGTGAAGGGACTACTACACAGAGATAATGAAGTGAAGGACCGGTCTACAAAGGTTGTATTTCTTTCTCACTTAGGATGTAAAGTGTTTACATATGTATTTCCGTTGATTTCTAGTTAACGATTCTTTGTTACGGTTAGCTAGAATGGCAAATATTTGAATTTGGCAAGGACGATGCCTCCCGAAACCTTGCTGCCGTGCTAGGTAACCCTGTACATGGTTCATTTACATTTTTGATAAAACAAAACTCTTTGATTGTATCATCAAAGGAGATGTTACAGCTTCATGATACCTACTTTAATCCATAGAAGGATTTAAGCAATCTGCATGCTTTTCTGCTGCTCCCACTATCAATGATGCCTTCTGGCTGATCCATAAAAACGAATTCTTCTAAATCACCATTTAGAAATGCCGTTTTAACATTCATCTGCAAGATCTCATAATCATAGTGAGCAGCTATAGCAAGCAAGATCCGAATGGATTTGAGCATTGCGACTGGTGAAAAGGTTTCATCATAGTCCAAGCCTGGTCTTTGACGAAATCCTTTTTCTTCCAGTCCAGCTTTATAGTTCTCTACCTGAGCATCAACACCGATCTTTCTCTTAAAGATCCATTTGCACCCTATGGGTTTTACTCCAGAAGGTGCAACCTCTAAAGTCCATACTTTGTTGGTGTGCATGGATTCCATTTCGGATCTCATGGCATCCAACCACTTCACTGAGTCACCACTCATGATACCTTGCTGAAAACTAGTAGGATCATCATCATCCAAGATGCAATCTTCTCTATCATCATCAATTAGAAAACTGTAATATCTATCAGGTGGGCGAGAAGTCCTATTAGATCTGCGGAGCGGCTGAGGTTTGTCAGGTTCTACTGAAACCTCAGTTTCAACCAAATCATCGGTAATTGTTTGTGTATCTGGAATTTCTTCCAGTTCTAACGCATTGCCAACAGTATTATTTGTAAAAAATTCATTTTCTAAAAAATGTTGAATACTGAGAAACAAACACCCTTTGTTCCTCCTTGTGGTAGAAAAGATATCCATACGAGTGTTCTGGATATCCCACAAATTTGTAGGGTTGCTAGGCACACGCACAAGGGTCTATGAAGCATCAACCATGCCCGATTTAAAATTTAGCCGTGCCGAACAACCCAAACCCGGATCTTTAAACTAGGGTTTAGGCAAAAACAAGCATGTTAAACTCTTTGACACTAAGTGAGAGGGATTACAACCTTTGTAGATCCGGTCCTTCACTTCTTAAGCTCCGTGTTGAGGTCCCTTCGCTGCGATCATCGTGTCCCGGACTCTCGAGAGGCTGCACGAAGAGAAAGATGCAAGCTTACTTCCGATCTTCGATAACAAAGATGATCTACCTTGAAGTTTCATTAACACAAGCTAACACTCACTAAATGAAGTGAACACTCTCATCTAAAGGGCAAGGGTAGATGAGGATGATGAGGTAGGATTTTTTTTCTCATTTGTTTCCATATTCTCACTCACTTTCATCACTTAGCTTTTTCCAAGAAGAAACTCAAGGAAGAAGATGATGGGATCCTTTTGTGATGAATAATGAATTGTTGTAGTGGTTACAAATCTAACCAAGGGTTAAGCATGAAGGAGTTAACCCTTGTAGAGAATTAACTAGAGTTAATGGTTTGGATTGGGTTAACATAATATCTTCACAAAATATCAAGCAAAACACAAAGTCAAAGCTTCATGAAGCTTCATGGAAGCTTCAAGCAAAAGCTAACCCTAATCCAAACCCTAACCAAGTTTAAACCCTAAACCATTGTTAAATTTGTAACCCTAACATGTTACAATATTATATATCACATATACAATATATTTTGTAACAATAGAAAATAATACAATTAACATATATCGCATATATATCAATGTATTATCCGGTGAGAAAATGTATCTTTTAGTGAGCTAATATTCGTTAATGTAATTTAATATATCAAATATATTATTATACATTAAATTATCGAATCAACACTTGATCCGACAATCGGCTATATCGCATATAACCGACTAATACGATGACCCGGCTATATCACATATACCCGACCGATATCTCATATCGCGAGAATCCAATACGGTATCACATACCGCATTATCCTCGGTCCCGCACATATCACATATGTGCTCCTACTCCGTTTTTCCTGAGCCAAGAAACCTCTGTATAGGACTCTAATGAATCGTCAATACGCCGGCAGTAGGTGATGATCATATCAAACACCCACAAGCTGCAAGCGGTCGGCTAAATGTAACAGCCACCCAGGTATTGAGCGCTCAGAAGATCAACAAGCAAGCCTGTACATTCTCCTATGAATCAAATCAGTAACACTCCCGTACACTCCGGTCTCGTCGTCTGATATGTCGCATATCCCGCCTAGGGGTGGTAAACGTCAGACCCCCATAGCTCGATAAGTCGTGTCGATTTGAGGTCTATAACAGTTCGAGAAACTACTGATAACACTTACCAGTAAATCTCAGCAACCCTGGCCAGGGATTTCCGGTTATAGCCAATCGAACACAGCATAACATCAACTCCCTATACCGGGAGAGACGAATCCCCTCCTATCGCTCATTGCCTCCATGTGATTCGGGAATGTACCCAAAAGCCACCTTTTTGCATGCCATCTTGGACGTGGTATGATGGAAATCAAACCACAGTGTGAATTACACAAGACTCTATGACGATCTCGGGTCAACAGACTACTCTGTACCAGTATCACCAGAGAACTGCCATCTGACGTGAGGTATAATACCATCTGGGAGTTCTCGGCGAGTCCGTCCTGTGTACCCAGTCTCTACTGTGCTCCCGTACTGCATCTTTGATGTCAAACACCGATGGATATAGGATCATCCATCGCCCATCATATGGGTCAAGATGCGTATACGCTAGTCTACTCTGGTGCATCGATGCCCTGTCTCGATGCACCCTCGACTAGGAACAGTTATAGGATGTACTCGTCGACTACCATGGCCCCACTAGTATGATCTCATCATAGTCCTAGTAGTCGAGTACATATCCTAAGGGCTTTATCAACATGTAACATAGAGACAGTCAGAGTACATGTTAAGATAAAGTACAACCAGATAGCATACTATCATGTCGAACAAGAAAGTCCTCCATATATATGTCCAAGCATCCATTACAATATACATCGTATGTACAGTAATGGCCTCTAGGGCATACATATAACTAACAATCTCCCACTTGCACAAGGGCCACCTGTTGTGGTATCACATACCCAACAATTAGCTATGGTTGAAGTATCTCATACTCAACCATTGCATAAAAGTCTCTACTGGGAAAAAGGCCGTTGTGAGTGAATCCGTGCTGTTGTCCTCTGTGTCGACTCTCCTAACTTCGATCTCCCTGGAGATCAACCATCTCCATGATCAGGTGATACTGCCTAAGAATTATATCTGGATTTCAGATGGGACGGGAGGGTTCCTTGGCAAAAGCCACAACTCCATTGTCACACAATGGTAGGAACGAAGTTCATCTCATATTAGTAACTCAGCATCACTCTTCATGTAGAGCAAGAAAGTCCTCCCTATATATGTCCAAGCATCCATACTCCCTACTACCATTTTGTATATACAAGGTTCTTCTACCATTTTGATGAAGTCAAACTCTTTGACTACCACATCAAAACAGATGTTCCAACTCCGCGATGCCTGTTTTATCACATAAAATATCTTGCACACGTTTCCGCTGCTCCCACTATCTACGAAGCCCTCTGGCTGTGTACTTATAGACGTTCTCTTCTAAAACATCATTTAGAAAAGCAGTCATGACACCCAACCACCAGATATCGTAGTCATGGTATGTAGCCGTGGCAAGTAGGATCTGGATGGACTTAAGCATAGCTTTGAAAGTCTCAACTTTTCCATGTACACCAAGTAATCTTCTCAAGATATACTCGCTCCTGATGGGGATTTAACCCTTCAGATAAAGCAACCAATGTCCATACTTTGTTGGTGTATAAGGATTCCATCTCAGATCGATAAGCATCCAGCCATTCTTACAGAGTCACACTCCTGATGGCCTGCTCGAAACTAGTTGGGTCAACATCTCATGATGCTATCGTCTCTCCCACTGTCATAGAGAAACCGAAGTATCTCTCAGGTGGTTGAGGAACCCTCCTTGATCGGCGGAGAGGCTGAGGTTCGTTGGAAACTATTGAATCCTTTGGTTCTACCAAATCATCTGCTGTAGTTTGTATAGCTGGAACTCCTTCCAGTTCTACCTCATGACCACTAATTTCTTAACAAGAAATTCCCTTTCACAAAGGTGGCAAGTTGAGAAACAAAACATCTTTTGTTCTTCTGTTTGGTAGAAGATATTCCCTTGCGAATGCCTGGGATATCCAACAAACTTCCATAGAACTGACTTTACCTCGAGCTTGTCCGGATTATGCTTTTAGACATAGGCTGGACAACCCCAAATCTTAACAAACTTAAGATATGGGCTCTTCCCATTACATATCACATATGAAGTGGTAGGTAACTGATTTGATTTGAACCCTATTCAATAGGTATGCAACTTCTCAAGTGCATAACTCCCAAAAGGAAATAGGAAACTCAGTAGTACTCATCATAGAGCACACCATATCATATAGGGTGCTATTGCTCCGCCCCGATATACCATCGTGCTATGGTGTATACGGAGGAGTAATACTGAGAGAGAATCTCATTCTCCTTTAGAATAGTCCAGGAATTCCGTACTCAAGTATTCTCCTCCCTGATCTCATCAAAGGACATAATACTTATACCCGTTGTTGGTTCTCTACTTCTATTTTATATTCTGTGAATATCTCAAAAGCTTCGGAGTTGTGTTTCAACAGGAACATATGTCTGAATCTTGAGAGATCATCAGTGAATATAATGAAGTACAAAGAACCGGTCTTGGCTTGTATAGACAGGGGACCTTCATACATCATCATGTATCAATCCCAAGAGTTCACTAACTCTTTCTCTGTTTTCAATAAACAGAGCTATGTTCATCTTATCTTTGTGACATGACCGGCAAGTTTCACAAGATGTAAATTCAAACAGATTTAAATATGCATCTAAATGTAACTTAGCTAGTCGGGTCGCATTGATATGACCTAGTCTACAATGCCTCAAGAAGGATTCCTTCATTTCTGAACTCTTCCTCTCGTGTGTGTTCTATATACTAAGAACTGTAGTTTGATTTAGAACGTTAATGCTTTTAGATAACGTGCCTGAACCGATCAACTCTTGATATAGGAAATGTTCAAAACATTATCCAACAATACAAAATTATATCTTTCCTTTACTAATAAAGAGACTGATATGATGTTGTATATCAGGTTCGGTATCTAATAACATTCGTTTAGAATCAATGTATTCTGGTAATACAGGGTGATAGTGACCAACAGGCTTGGCTGCAACACTTGCACCATTTTCTGTCTGATGAAACTTATCACCCGTTCTCAGTTCTCTACCTTTCTGTAGCCCATGTAACAGATTACATATGCGGGATCCTGATCCGGTATCTCATACCCAGGACGTAAAGGAAACTGAGAAACAGTTCTCTGTAATGAACACACCCGAAGAAGATGCATCAGCATGCAATTTCTTCGTTTGGGCGGCACGGGAAATATGGTATTCCCCAATTTCATGCTCTGTCTTATAACAATTATAAGTTGGAGCGGGACCGACGTTCCCCAGCTCAGTATAACAAGCGGGTTCGGTCAATACATCCGTATTATTATCTTGATTAAAGCATGATATGGTCGCTACCAGGAGAGAGAGAGAACAAAACACTCAGCGTATGCTCTTGCAAGATTAGATTATTTAATATATCTAATCAGGATGTCTCCCACTGTTTTAGTCAAATCTTCCTTCAAACCCTAAAAGGAAAGACTAGCCGGGATTAATTACACACTACAAGTTCGCCAATCTTTTAGCCAGGCCGGTGCCAGTACTTTGAGGGAGGTCCCCCGTGCTTTCGCACGAACTTAATTAAAGTAAAACTCGTTTTCCCAGGGGCGTAACCCCGTTAACACCTTTCTAGACACCTACTTGATCGGCTAATTGTAATGTGTAAAACTCTCCCAGGAGTAACTCTTACTCGCAGCGGGTATCGGGATCCAAGTATCTCATAGAAGGTATGCAATCTCAATGCAAATTTCAACACTTGAAATTCCCAATAATATTTTACCCCTAGCATGCTATGACCTTGACGCATGCCAAACAACCCATAGTCCGCTAGTCAAGTTCAACCTGTACATTTCTTGATTGAATTAAACCCACCAGCACGACCCTTGACGCATGCCAAACAATGCCATACGAATACCCTAATTCAATCGCATCGTATGGTAGCAGATAAGCACTAGTTAGCTACCGTACACTACGCCTTGACGCATGCCAAACTACAACAGCACGAATACTAACTAGTACTTATCTGAAATGACGGAGGGCTACGACAGGTTTTTAAGAAAACCCTTTGCGTAATGAACTTGATATCGTGGTAGAATCGAGTGATTTTAAATGGAGTGTTTTAGAGGCTTTTCTAGTTTTGATAAAGAGGTCACTCCCGGTGAAGGGATCGTCAGCTCTTTCCTCATTGAATAAGGTGCAGGATATTTCACAAATACCACTATGCAAAGCAAGAACTATAGAAGCAATCAAAAGACAAACCGAGTTTGTAGCATATGCTAGTTTCACTAAAGAGGTCACTCCCGGTGAAGGGATCTCGGCTCTTTCCTTATCGAATAAGGTGCTGGATGTTGTACAAGGAACACCGCTATGCATAGAAAGAACTAGAGCTACCAATTTTTAAACAAGTTTCTACAACATTTTTAGGTTTCTTTTAGTTTCATTAATCTCATTAATGAAGTCCCATTTTAATATGCTTCACAAGCATCGCATTTGAAACGAAATCTGCAATATAACATATATCTCATATATATAATATAAACATTCGTCTCAGGCAGTAATATGATCTCATCACAGAACATTGCAGCAGAAGAAACATATATGAAATATTGGATATACTAGAACGTCCGTGTTTTAGTACGAGCCTGTATAAAACACGGATTCCACGGTCGTGATGAATAGCCAAACCCACATCCCTAAACCCCTATGAGAGCGGCAAGCAACACTTCCAATTCTACGGTCAGGAAACCCGGTTTCGACTCCTCGAGATGGTCTCCCACTGGACCCTAGAACCCGGTTACTTATGCTCCCCGCCTTGGGTCTACCTAATGCGGAAAAGTAAATAATATACAATGGTGACATCATCCTCAGCCCGGAAGTGCCCCAATAAAAGAAAATTACATACAAATGAATTTTACATGAATGAAAAAGAAAAACTCTCATCTCACATAAAACCCCGGCTATTCAAACACGACGATCCAATATAACATATCACAGCAACACATAATATCTCATATCATCAACGTAAGCAAGTATGCGTATCCCGATTGTCGTTGATGTATAGCAATGAAGCCGGCGATACACCACATACTACGCTTACGGTCACAGAAAATAAAGTGTAAAACTACAACAGTTGGAATCCGCAACCTCTTTAGACATCGCATGCCTAACCAAATAAATTCCTTAGACATCGCATGCCTAACAATTATAAATCCCGCATTTTAGTCTCATTATCGAAAACTCTTTTCAATATCAAGTCGGGCAATTCAACAAGATTCCCGACATCCTGATCGAATGCTCGTCGCAAACTTTAGTAGACGGCCGTACTCCCGGATGCCGTCGACGAAGTGCACTAAGGCTGAACACCGCTGCCGCGAGCACCCGAACGGATGCTTTTGGCGACGGGGTTCTCCTACAGTCACTTGGTCGGGGCTATGGGGCGTGGCTGTCTATTATATTTACCCGGCGAGTATCCGCGTACGCTACGTGATTGCGACGGACTTTTGATCACATCAAAATTCCGTGGCAACCGATCATCTGAGACTAAACCGCTAGATTTATAACATTCAAATTAGTTATCTCATAACAAATGTGGATTCCAATTATTGTATCACATTCGAGATAAATGGACAATGTTAAACTTTCCGATCGAATAATCAAACACCCAAGATTTCCCCAATATATCTCAACACTTGAAATCAGTTTAAGAACATCCATCGCATGCCACAGTACCAATGGTCCAACCGTAGAAGGGTTAAGCCAACGCCTCACATGTGGCACGACGTACTGCCCCAAACCCTAAGGTTTAGAGGCAGTTCAAGACGGTCACATAATCGAGTTATGGTTTTTTGTCTTCTAGAGGGTCCACCGCGTTACTTGCACGACTTAGAACGTTCTTAAACTTGAGAAAAAATCCAACTTTTGAAAAATTTTCCGACAGGGAAAAATGTGAGTTATTCATATCCGTTTGAACTTTTTAACAGTTTCTAAAAATTTCTCGGACAAACAAAACAAAGTTAAATTATCCGATCGAATCAACGAGTCCCCAATACAACACTAGAAAACTCAACACTTGAGTGGAATTAAAAAATTCCCAGAACAAAATGACAAGAAAGGACCTAAGAATAAATATATGAAGTTCCAGGGACTAATTCACAATTTTGGCAGCGGAACAGCCGCCAAACCCTTGGTTTGGCCGCGGTTCCGCGGTCATTTAAGAGCATTAGTGGACCGTACTTCACAGTAATTCTTCGTTTTTCCTGCTTAATTTTCTGAGCATTTTTAATTCATAAAAAATCACATTTTTGAAAATTGTCCAGCGAAGGGTTCGTATCGGGGTATCCGGGTTCGATCAGACTTTAAACATCGCTTAGACTTCGCCTAAAGCTCTAGCTTGGCTCTGATACCACTCTAGGGTTGCTAGGTACACGCACAAGGGTCTACGAAGTATCAACCATGCCCGATTTAAAAGTTAGCCGTGCCGAACAACCCAAAGCCGGATATTTAAAATAGGGTTTAGGAGAAAACAAGCATGTTAAACTCTTTAACACTAAGTGAGAGGGATTACAACCTTTGTAGATCCGGTCCTTCACTTCTTAAGCTCCGTGTTGAGGTCCCTTCGCTGCGATCATCGTGTCCCGGACTCTCGAGAGGCTCCACGAAGAGAAAGATGCAAGCTTGCTTCCGATCTTCGATAACAAAGATGATCTACCTTGAAGTTTCATTAACACAAGCTAACACTCACTAAATGAAGTGAACACTCTCATCTAAAGGGTAAGGGTAGATGAGGATGATGAAGTAGGATTTTTTCTCTCATTTGTTTTCATATTCTCACTCACTTTCATCACTTAGCTTTTTCCAAGAAGGAACTCAAGGAAGAAGATGATGGAATCCTTTTGTGATGAATAATGAATTATTGTAGTGGTTACAAATCTAACCAAGGGTTAAGCATGAAGGAGTTAACCCTTGTAGAGAATTAACTAGAGTTAATGGTTTGGATTGGGTTAACATAATATCTTGACAA
Source organism: Agapanthus africanus (assembly GCA_030015575.1). Classification (NCBI taxonomy): domain Eukaryota; kingdom Viridiplantae; phylum Streptophyta; class Magnoliopsida; order Asparagales; family Amaryllidaceae; genus Agapanthus; species Agapanthus africanus. The sequence goes on from CM057346.1 coordinate 359,156,385, forward strand.
AATATCAAGCAAAACACAATGTCAAAACTTCATGAAGCTTCATGGAAGCATCATGCAAAAGCTAACCATAATCCAAACCCTAACCAAGTTTAAACCCTAAACCATTGTTAAATTTGTAACCCTAACATGTTACAATATTATATATCACATATACAATATATTTTGTAACAATAGAAAATAATACAAATAACATATATCGCATATATATCAATGTATTATCCCTTGAGAAAATTACTCTTTTAGTGAGCTAATATTAGTTAATGTAATTTAATATATCATATATATTATTATACATTAAATTATCGAATCAACACTTGATCCGACAATCCGGCTATATCGCATATAACCGACTAATTCGATCACCCGGCTATATCACATATACCCGGCCGATATCTCATATCGCGAGAATCCAATACTGTATCACATACCGCATTATCCTCGGTCCCGCGCATATCACATATGTGCTCCTACTCCGTTTTGCCTGAGCCAAGAAACCTCTGTGTAGGACTCTAAAGAATCGTCAATACGCCGGCAGTAGGTGATGATCATATCAAACACCCACAAGCTGCAAGCGGTCGGCTAAACGTAACAGCCACCCAGATATTGAGCGCTCAGAAGATCAACAAGCAAGCCTGTACATTCTCCTATGAATCCAATCAGTAACACTCCCGTACAGTCCGGTCTCGTCTTCTGATATGTCGCATATCCCGCCTAGGGGTGGTAAACGTCAGACCCCAGTAGCTCGATAAGTCGTGTCGATTTGCGGTCTATAACAGTTCGAGAAACTACTGATAACACTTACCAGTAAATCTCAGCAACCCTGGCCAGGGATTTCCGGTTATAGCCAATCGAACACAGCACAACATCAACTCCCTATACGGGGAGAGACGAATCCCCTCCTATCGCTCATTGCCTCTATGTGATTCGGGACTGTACCCAAAAGCCAGCTTTTTGCACGCCCTATTGGACGTGGTATGATGGAAATCAAAGCACAGTGGGAATCACACAAGACTCTATGACGATCTCGGGTCAACAGACTACTCTGTACCAGTGTCACCGGAGAACTGCCATCTGACGTGAGGTATAATACCATCTGGGAGTTCTCGGTGAGTTCGTCCAGTGTACCCAGTCTCTACTGTGTTCCCGTACACCGTCCTTGATGTCAAACACCGATAGATATATGATCATCCATCGCCCATCATATGGGTCAAGATGCGTATACGCTAGTCTACTCTGGTGCATCGATGCCCTGTCTCGATACACCCTCAACTAGGAACAGTTATAGCATGTACTCGTCGACTACCATGGCCCCACTAGTATGATCTCATCATAGTTGTAACCCTTCGAAAATCGTTTAGGCAGTTTTTCGGTAATCGGCTAATTTTTCGGCTTTTTCCGTAAAAAGTCAAAATAGATATTTTTCATTGTAGACCTAATTATACAAAATTTAGATAAGATATTACTATAATTTTGTCACTAAAATGTCACTTATAATTTTCTAGTTAAAGAAAAAAAAAATTCGTAATTAATTATTTTTTTATATTATTTTAAGCTTTTTAAAATACATTAAATTAGTGATAAATACAAATTTAATTAGGTAAATTTCATAATTAGGAATCTTTATAAGCTAAAATATGGTGTTAATAAAATTATATCATGACTTGCAAAATTTTGGTTTTAGGGTGGGAAATTTAATGGAAAAATGGTGTAAAATGAGGTTTTTTTTTGTAAATTGTTGATATGAAAGCATTAAATGATAACATGGGGTGTTTATTGACCTAGAAACTTCTCCAAATTTCCCCACCTCCTCACCCTTACCTGCTGGCCGACCCCCAAAGCTGCAGATTTCCCTCTCTTCCCACTTCATTTTGCTTCAATTTTCATGCCAAATTCAATAAAAACTCACAAATTTCATTCTCAATTCAACACTAAACCCTAATCCACTCTCTCCTCAACCAAATTTAGTTCAAAACTAGAAGAAAGGAGGCTTCTTTGGTGGCTTGATCATGCTAGGGTTCCACTTGTGAGGTGAAATTCTAAACTAGTTTGATAACTTGTAGTTTATATGTGCTAAAATTCAATTTTGAAGTATTAATTTAGTTGTAAATTATTGTTCATGAAAATCAAGAATGGGATTTGATGTTGAACTAGGGTTTGAAGCATGGTTGTTAGAGTTAAGTTAGGGCTTTGGTTACCTATTTGATTAGAGTGGTTAATTGCGTAAGGTTACGCTCGCTAAATCGTTAAATTGCGACGTTTGCATCGAATCGGTTTGAAATTTGCTTACTAGATTTTTACAAAAATTAGAATGCGATCAAATTGCGTTATATTAACGATATAATTAGCTTCGTATAGGACTATTAGAGTGCGCGAACGCGGGGTTTTGTCTAGTCAGGTTTTAGTTTTGCCGATTTCCCCGAAATGACGATTCTAGTTAAAAATTTGCGATTTTCGTGCGGTTTCCCGCGCACCGAGTGCGTGTTATGTTTAATTCGAGAGCGTCGATAATTGTATATTGTGACTTGCATCGTTTTAGGTTTTGTAATCTTATGCTTGGTGTTGTGCAAATATAGGATCGGTCGGGGAAACATCGGACACGGCGCGTAAAGGCAATGCGGTGGCCGGATCGGATTAGCGGGGATTTCAGGTGAGTAGATGTATTCATCTATGGGGGAAATCGTCTGAATGGCGCGAGACGCCCCCCCTAGTTAGGATTTCCCTACTTTTTGCAAGATTTATATTGTTAGCTAGCTTATCCATTCATGTACACTGCATACCCTTATAGCGAACAGTATATTAGATTGCATGGACATTCATCTATACTTATGCGATATCACTTCGTAGGACACGAACACCATTACCATTGGCATCTGTTGCACGCGCACTATTCATGTGACACACACGCCTTTGGTAATTGCCATGCCACGTGCACTATAGAACCTGTTTAACTTAATAACGCCATTTGCATTCATACATGATATATGGAATTGCATAGCACGCATATACCTCGCATTACCATCATATCTACATAGATTTCTAGCCAAAACTCACATCATATACATTGATATCATAGACATTTATCATATATAACATGTGAACATTATGATTTTCTTGAGGATTTCAGTATTGCTGCGATTTCTGGATTTTTGGGGAAAACCGCAAGAATTTAACAAAAGCTTATATTTATCATTTTTAAAACAAAGTTGCGGTTTTCTCGTGATGTATGTGTCGTCCACCATGAGTTTTCATGTTTTCTGTTGGATTTCGAGACTCGATTCGAGGAGTGGATGAACCGTCTCGGGTACATGGTGGGCCCGGTATGGTACCCCGGGGCAAGAAGATCGAGTTGTAGACGATGAGCCTGGCAGGGGAAGACTACCTACCGGTGATGTCTGGCGCGGCGGATATCCGGAGGATACCGACCGTTGTCGTGAGATTTATGATATGGGGCGATCCGGACTGACGGAGCCCGATATTGAGACAGATATGATTCCTATTTGGTGTCGATGCTTGACACGGGTTTTCAGATGATTTCTTGATGGTACTTCGCTATAATACAGATATTCATTTTCTAAAGTTAAGAACGCAGTACCCTTAGCATTTAAAACACTTAAAGAGTTAGAAATGACATTGCATACATGTGCATGCATACTAGAGCTATTATATCACATATGGACATGCATGTTGTGGTGCATTGCGTGCATTCTTACGATTGCCTTATCAGATGTTATATTTACTCACGAGCTGGCAACTCACCCCCCGTTGTGCCACAGTGTCTTGCAGGTCGGACTCATCAGTCTTGTAGCAGCGGCTATCTTATCATCAGTCCCTTTTGCTCAGACTCGTGACATCGCCCGTAGGTGGGTTGCGAGCACACTTTATTTCTTTTGCTTACCATTGTATCTAGTATTCTCCATCTACCACTTTATATTGTATATGCGACCTAGTGATGAGACCGAGAGATTGTATATATGTAGTTTCTTGTGGGTCGAGCTCACTTGAGCCGGCGTTGTGTTTTCTGATATTTTGCGTTTCTTTATGCTCTTTTCTTGATATTACTATTATATTGCATGTGGTTGTGATCCGCCTTGGGTGAAGAGCTAGCTCCCGCTTGGGGATGCCATTTTTATGATTACAGGTTTATTATCTTGTTGTACCCATTTTGGGGGATAGAAAATACAGGGGAGACTCTGCCGAAATTTTCGGAAATTTTTTATGTTTTCTTTTTAAAGGGATTTTATGCAACTTGAATGATTTAAAAACCGTCTTCATTAAAGGTTTTCCTTCATTCGCTTTGATTTTGGTTTAGATTTTTCTGGGCTTTGGCTGACTTAGGTTACGTTACGCCTTTAGACGTCTCGTAATCTAAGTGCCAGTCACGTTCCGTACTTTCGGGTCGTGACAAAGTTGGTATCAGAGCGTAGGTTTTACCTTTCTGAGTGTAGGACGACCTTGGTAGATGGAGTAGGTGACTTAAGCAGAGTGGCGTAGCGTGGGTATGATCCGCGGCATACTTACGATACGGTACTCCGCCTAAGTGACCTTAGGACATAATTGCTTGTATTTTCTTCTTGATTCCTTGCATTCCTTGATTCAATTGCAATGTCCTTATCAGTCCTGTTTCTTATTCCAGCTTCGATGCCGCCAAAGACTACGAGAGCTCAGCGGGCTGCCGCTAGGGATGAGATTCGGGCGGGCCCGTCTGAGGCGAGGATCGAGCGGGATGATACGCCTGTCCCTCAGGGTTATACTGATCCGCCTTATCCAGACCGTATTGCCAGATTAGAGGCCGACATGCAAGAGTTGCGGCAGATGATGGGATCTTTAGTTGAGTCCAGGCGGGCACAGAGATCCGAGGATGTTCCTTCCACCGCACAGACCACGATCGTACCTGCTGCACAGATGGTCACTCCTGCTGCTACTACGGAGACTATCCCTGTTTCACTACAGGAGTTCATGAGATTGAGACCTCCAGCTTTTACCGGTACAGATGCGACAGAGGACCCACAGGCATTTCTTGATAGGATGGCTCGGATTTGCCGTTCGTTGAGGTGTTCTGAGGATAGATTGGTAGAGTTTGCGAGTTTTCGTCTGGAGGGTCTTGCCCAGACATGGTACGATTCAGTAGAGAGAGGCCGAGCTGCAGGTCTGCCTTCTATGACCTGGGATGAGTTTACAGCTGCATTTCTTGCCCGTTTTCTTCCGGAGAGTGTCCGAGATGCTCGAGCCCGTAGTTTTGAGTCTTTGCGCAAGACTCCTGGGATGACAGTGTCGGAGTATGATATACAGTTTACCCAGTTGTCTCGATATGCTCCGTACCTAGTCGACACAGAAGAGAAGAGAATAAAGAGGTTTGTGCGAGGGCTTGATACACAGCTATTCCTTGCCATCGGCACCCAGCACTTTGATACATACGCAGCCGCGATGGATGCAGCCTTACTTTTGGAGGAGCGTATTTCTGAGACTCCGGTCATTTCTGGGCCGAAGAGGATCCGTACTGATACGCCAGCTCAACGGCAGATGGGCAGACACCGCGATAGATTATTTCCGGGAGATGGTGGAGGTAGAGGATTGAGACGAGGTCAGTTATTTGGTTCATATCCACAGACCCAGCAGTCGTCTCCAGGATGTTTTCGGTGTGGGAGTCAGTACCACCGTGTCAGAGACTGTACCATGGGACGCCAGGGCATGGCGACAGTCCCGCATGTGACTTTACCACCCTCACCACCTTCTCAGAGAGCTTTACTTCCTACTCCTGATGATGCTTCACGCCAGCCAGTTGCTTCTAGAGGCTGTGGGCGTGGCGGTCCGGTTCAGAGAGGACGAGGCGATAGAGGCAGAGGCAGAGGCCGAGGTAGAGGCAGAGCACAGCCAGCTATTAGTGGTGGACAGTCCCGAGTGTTCGCGTTGACTCCTCAGGATGCACAGGCATCCAATGCCGTCGTGACAGGTACTCTGCCAGTATGTTCTTTTGATGCACGGGTATTAATTGATCCAGGCTCCACACATTTCTATGTATCCACGTACTTTGCACCGAGGTTGGGCCGAGAGTCTTCTCCGTTGGATCAGCCGCTTGTCGTTATTACCCCGGTAGGCGAGTCTTTGTTGCCCGTTTTGTGTACCGATCGTGTTCCGTTCGTATCGGGGAGAGAGATTCTTCAGTAGATTTGATTCTCCTCGATATGCTAGACTTTGACGTTCTTCTTGGTATGGACTGGCTACCCACCTGTTATGCATCCGTGGACTGCCGTGAAAAAGCAGTCAGATTCAGTTTTCCTGGTGAGCCGGTTCTTGTTATTCAGGGGGATCGTAGTGCTACCCTTCCCAGCTTGATTTCTTCTCTTCACGCTGGTCAGCTCTTAAGGAAAGGGTGTCAGGGATTCTTAGCCTATGTTTGTGATACTAGCTCCACAGAGGTTCCGTTGGACCAGGTCCCTGTTGTGAGAGAGTTTCCTGATGTATTTCCTGACGAGCTGCCTGGTCTGCCACCAGAGCGCGAGATTGAGTTCTGTATTGACTTGATCCCCGGCACGGGGCCTATTTCTATACCTCCTTATCGGATGGCCCCGGCGGAGCTGAGAGAGCTAAAGGATCAGTTACAGGACTTGCTGGACAAAGGGCTTATCCGACCGAGTGTGTCACCTTGGGGTGCTCCCGTCTTGTTTGTTAAGAAGAAAGACGGAAGTATGCGCTTATGCATTGATTATCGTCAGCTGAACCGGGGTACTGTGCGGAACAGGTATCCCCTATCCCGCATTGATGACTTATTTGATCAGCTCCAGGGTGCAGGGTTCTTCTCAAAGGTTGATTTACGGTCAGGTTATCACCAGTTGCGAGTTCGGAAGGAGGATATTCCGAAGACCGCTTTCCGTACTCGATATGGTCATTATGAGTTCTTGGTGATGTCGTTCGGGCTCACTAATACCCCGGCAGCATTTATGGATTTGATGAACCGTGTATTCAGGCCGTATCTCGATCAGTTCATTATTGTGTTCATTGACGACATCTTGGTTTATTCTCAGAGCCGGGAGGAGCATGAGCAGCACTTACGTATCACCTTGCAGACTTTGAGGGAGCATCAGCTGTTTGCCAAATTCTCCAAGTGCGCATTCTGGCTAGACAGTGTCGACTTCTTGGGTCATGTGGCGACGAGAGACGGTATTTGTGTGGACCTGAAGAAGATCGAGGCAGTTCAGCGTTGGCCTAGACCAATATCAGTTACAGAGGTTCGCAGCTTTCTAGGTCTGGCCGGCTATTATCGACGTTTCGTTCAGGATTTCTCCCGCATTGCTGCACCATTGACCGGGTTGACCCGGAAGGGGGTTCCTTTTGATTGGACCCAGGCATGTGAGGATAGCTTCCAGCAGTTGAAGACTCGTCTGACTACTGCACCAGTGTTAGCATTGCCTTCAGGATCAGGCGGGTTCGTGGTATATTGTGATGCTTCTCGAGTGGGGCTGGGATGTGTATTGATGCAGCATGACAGAGTTATCGCGTATGCTTCTCGGCAGCTGAGGAAACACGAACAGAACTACCCTACCCATGATTTAGAGATGGCTGCAGTGGTATTTGCACTTAAGATCTAGAGACATTACCTATACGGTGAGTCGTGCCAGATATTCACTGACCACAAGAGTTTGAAGTATATTTTCCAGCAGCGAGATCTAAACCTGAGACAGCGTCGATGGATGGAGTTGGTGAAGGATTATGACTGCGAGATTTTATACCATCCGGGCAAGGCGAATGTGGTGGCAGATGCTTTGAGTAGGAGGCCCGGAGGTAGCTTATCTTGTTTGAGCGCAGTACAGGTGCAGTCGACGGCGGATTGGCAGGTGTTATGTGACAGCAGAGTGCAGTTCGAGTTTACTCCTACAGGGGGACAGCTGGCCCATTTCAGAGCGCGCCCACAGTTACATGACCGTATCCATGAGGCACAGTCCGACGATACCCGTACATTAGAGATTATTGAGCAGATTCGGCAGGGCAGAGTTTCCGAGTTCGTGATTGATGATCAGGGGATACTTCGATTTGGGACTCGACTGTGCGTGCCAGATTCAGAAGGACTGAGGCGCGATATTCTCGAGGAGGCACATAGATCAGTATATAGTGTGCATCCAGGTTCCACCAAGATGTACCGTGATTTGAGAGAGGTTTACTGGTGGGACGGGATGAAGAAGGATATTACAGACTTTGTGTCGAGATGCCTGACTTGTCAACAAGTCAAGGCCGAGCACCAAAGGCCAGCCGGCGAGTTACAGCCTTTACCCATCCCTGAGTGGAAGTGGGAGCAGGTCTCCATGGACTTCATTGTGGGTCTACCCAGGACCAGTCGAGGGTATGACTCTATTTGGGTGATTGTGGATCGACTGACGAAAGCGGCTCACTTCCTGCCAGTGAAGACCACTTTTGGATTTTCTCAGTACGCCCAGGTTTATATTGATGAGATAGTGCGACTGCATGGCGTTCCAACTTGCATCGTGTCCGACCGTGGCACCCAGTTTACCAGCCGATTGTGGCAGAAACTCCAGGAAGCTTTGGGCACCCGATTGAGTTTTAGCACAGCCTTTCATCCTCAGACAGACGGTCAGTCGGAGCGTACGATTCAGACTCTTGAGGACTTGCTCAGAGCTTGTGTTTTAGATTTCGGTGGTAGCTGGGATCGTCATTTGCCTTTGATCGAGTTTTCCTACAATAATAGCTTCCAGGAGACGATTCAGATGGCACCTTTCGAGGCTTTATATGGGAGGAGATGTCGATCGCCTGTATGTTGGACAGAGCTTAGGGAGAGTTGTATTTTAGGGCCTCAGATTGTACAGGAGACGACCGAGAAGATACAGCTGATTCGGGACAGGATGAGAGCGGCACAGAGCAGGCAGAAATCATATGTTGACAGGCGCCGTCGCCGACTCGAGTTCGCTGTTGGCGATCATGTTTTCCTGAAGGTCTCTCCGATGAAAGGTGTGATGAGATTTGGGCGGAAAGGGAAACTGAGTCCTAGATATGTTGGTCCTTTCGAGATCCTAGAGCGTGTTGGTCCAGTCGCTTATCGATTAGCTCTTCCGCCCAGCTTCCCCGATGTTCACCCCGTATTCCATGCCTCGATGCTCTGCAAGTACCTTCATGATCCTTCCCAGACGATTCAGCACCAGACGATCCAGCTAGAGCGTGATCTTTCTTTCACCGAGCAGCCGATTGTCATTTTGGATTGGCAGGTGAAGAAATTGAGGTCGAAAGTTATACCGTCCGTCAAGGTCCTTTGGCGTGGCCCGAACAGCGAGGAGGTTACCTGGGAGACCGAGGTCGAGATGAGGAAGAGATATCTCCATCTTTTTGAAGGTATGCGTAGTTAAATTCTAAATTCGGGGACCGAATTTCTTTAAGGGGGAGAAGATTGTAACCCTTCGAAAATCGTTTAGGCAGTTTTTCGGTAATCGGCTAATTTTTCGTCTTTTTCCGTAAAAAGTCAAAATAGATATTTTTCATTGTAGACCTAATTATACAAAATTTAGATAAGATATTACTATAATTTTGTCACTAAAATGTCACTTATAATTTTCTAGTTAAAGAAAAAAAAAATCGTAATTAATTATTTTTTTATATTATTTTAAGCTTTTTAAAATACATTAAATTAGTGATAAATACAAATTTAATTAGGTAAATTTCATAATTAGGAATCTTTATAAGCTAAAATATGGTGTTAATAAAATTATATCATGACTTGCAAAATTTTGGTTTTAGGGTGGGAAATTTAATGGAAAAATGGTGTAAAATGAGGTTTTTTTTTGTAAATTGTTGATATGAAAGCATTAAATGATAACATGGGGTGTTTATTGACCTAGAAACTTCTCCAAATTTCCCCACCTCCTCACCCTTACCTGCTGGCCGACCCCCAAAGCTGCAGATTTCCCTCTCTTCCCACTTCATTTTGCTTCAATTTTCATGCCAAATTCAATAAAAACTCACAAATTTCATTCTCAATTCAACACTAAACCCTAATCCACTCTCTCCTCAACCAAATTTAGTTCAAAACTAGGAGAAAGGAGGCTTCTTTGGTGGCTTGATCATGCTAGGGTTCCACTTGTGAGGTGAAATTCTAAACTAGTTTGATAACTTGTAGTTTATATGTGCTAAAATTCAATTTTGAAGTATTAATTTAGTTGTAAATTATTGTTCATGAAAATCAAGAATGGGATTTGATGTTGAACTAGGGTTTGAAGCATGGTTGTTAGAGTTAAGTTAGGGCTTTGGTTACCTATTTGATTAGAGTGGTTAATTGCGTAAGGTTACGCTCGCTAAATCGTTAAATTGCGACGTTTGCATCGAATCGGTTTGAAATTTGCTTACTAGATTTTTACAAAAATTAGAATGCGATCAAATTGCGTTATGTTAACGATATAATTAGCTTCGTATAGGACTATTAGAGTGCGCGAATGCGGGGTTTTGTCTAGTCGGGTTTTAGTTTTGCCGATTTCCCCGAAATGACGATTCTAGTTAAAAATTTGCGATTTTCGTGCGGTTTCCCGCGCACCGAGTGCGTGTTATGTTTAATTCGAGAGCGTCGATAATTGTATATTGTGACTTGCATCGTTTTAGGTTTTGTAATCTTATGCTTGGTGTTGTGCAAATATAGGATCGGTCGGGGAAACATCGGACACGGCGCGTAAAGGCAAGGCGGTGGCCGGATCGGATTAGCGGGGATTTCAGGTGAGTAGATGTATTCATCTATGGGGGAAATCGTCTGAATGGCGCGAGGCGCCCCCCCTAGTTAGGATTTCCCTACTTTTTGCAAGATTTATATTGTTAGCTAGCTTATCCATTCATGTACACTGCATACCCTTATAGCGAACAGTATATTAGATTGCATGGACATTCATCTATACTTATGCGATATCACTTCGTAGGACACGAACACCATTACCATTGGCATCTGTTGCACGCGCACTATTCATGTGACACACACGCCTTTGGTAATTGCCATGCCACGTGCACTATAGAACCTGTTTAACTTAATAACGCCATTTGCATTCATACATGATATATGGAATTGCATAGCACGCATATACCTCGCATTACCACCATATCTACATAGATTTCTAGCCAAAACTCACATCATATACATTGATATCATAGACATTTATCATATATAACATGTGAACATTATGATTTTCTTGAGGATTTCAGTATTGCTGCGATTTCTGGATTTTTGGGGAAAACCGCAAGAATTTAACAAAAGCTTATATTTATCATTTTTAAAACAAAGTTGCGGTTTTCTCGTGATGTATGTGTCGTCCACCATGAGTTTTCATGTTTTCTGTTGGATTTCGAGACTCGATTCGAGGAGTGGATGAACCGTCTCGGGTACATGGTGGGCCCGGTATGGTACCCCGGGGCAAGAAGATCGAGTTGTAGACGATGAGCCTGGCAGGGGAAGACTACCTACCGGTGATGTCTGGCGCGGCGGATATCCGGAGGATACCGACCGTTGTCGTGAGATTTATGATATGGGGCGATCCGGACTGACGGAGCCCGATATTGAGACAGATATGATTCCTATTTGGTGTCGATGCTTGACACGGGTTTTCAGATGATTTCTTGATGGTACTTCGCTATAATACAGATATTCATTTTCTAAAGTTAAGAACGCAGTACCCTTAGAATTTAAAACACTTAAAGAGTTAGAAATGACATTGCATACATGTGCATGCATACTAGAGCTATTATATCACATATGGACATGCATGTTGTGGTGCATTGCGTGCATTCTTACGATTGCCATATTAGATGTTATATTTACTCACGAGCTGGCAACTCACCCCCCGTTGTGCCACAGTGTCTTGCAGGTCGGACTCATCAGTCTTGTAGCAGCGGCTATCTTATCATCAGTCCCTTTTGCTCAGACTCGTGACATCGCCCGTAGGTGGGTTGCGAGCACACTTTATTTCTTTTGCTTACCATTGTATCTAGTATTCTCCATCTACCACTTTATATTGTATATGCGACCTAGTGATGAGACCGAGAGATTGTATATATGTAGTTTCTTGTGGGTCGAGCTCACTTGAGCCGGCGTTGTGTTTTCTGATATTTTGCGTTTCTTTATGCTCTTTTCTTGATATTACTATTATATTGCATGTGGTTGTGATCCGCCTTGGGTGAAGAGCTAGCTCCCGCTTGGGGATGCCATTTTTATGATTACAGGTTTATTATCTTGTTGTACCCATTTTGGGGGATAGAAAATACATGGGAGACTCTGCCGAAATTTTCGGAAATTTTTTATGTTTTCTTTTTAAAGGGATTTTATGCAACTTGAATGATTTAAAAACCGTCTTCATTAAAGGTTTTCCTTCATTCGCTTTGATTTTGGTTTAGATTTTTCTGGGCTTTGGCTGACTTAGGTTACGTTACGCCTTTAGACGTCTCGTAATCTAAGTGCCAGTCACGTTCCGTACTTTCGGGTCGTGACAAAGTTGGTATCAGAGCGTAGGTTTTACCTTTCTGAGTGTAGGACGACCTTGGTAGATGGAGTAGGTGACTTAAGCAGAGTGGCGTAGCGTGGGTATGATCCGCGGCATACTTACGATACGGTACTCCGCCTAAGTGACCTTAGGACATAATTGCTTGTATTTTCTTCTTGATTCCTTGCATTCCTTGATTCAATTGCAATGTCCTTATCAGTCCTGTTTCTTATTCCAGCTTCGATGCCGCCAAAGACTACGAGAGCTCAACGGGCTGCCGCTAGGGATGAGATTCGGGCGGGCCCGTCTGAGGCGAGGATCGAGCGGGATGATACGCCTGTCCCTCAGGGTTATACTGATCCGCCTTATCCAGACCGTATTGCCAGATTAGAGGCCGACATGCAAGAGTTGCGGCAGATGATGGGATCTTTAGTTGAGTCCAGGCGGGCACAGAGATCCGAGGATGTTCCTTCCACCGCACAGACCACGATCGTACCTGCTGCACAGATGGTCACTCCTGCTGCTACTACGGAGACTATCCCTGTTTCACTACAGGAGTTCATGAGATTGAGACCTCCAGCTTTTACCGGTACAGATGCGACAGAGGACCCACAGGCATTTCTTGATAGGATGGCTCGGATTTGCCGTTCGTTGAGGTGTTCTGAGGATAGATTGGTAGAGTTTGCGAGTTTTCGTCTGGAGGGTCTTGCCCAGACATGGTACGATTCAGTAGAGAGAGGCCGAGCTGCAGGTCTGCCTTCTATGACCTGGGATGAGTTTACAGCTGCATTTCTTGCCCGTTTTCTTCCGGAGAGTGTCCGAGATGCTCGAGCCCGTAGTTTTGAGTCTTTGCGCAAGACTCCTGGGATGACAGTGTCGGAGTATGATATACAGTTTACCCAGTTGTCTCGATATGCTCCGTACCTAGTCGACACAGAAGAGAAGAGAATAAAGAGGTTTGTGCGAGGGCTTGATACACAGCTATTCCTTGCCATCGGCACCCAGCACTTTGATACATACGCAGCCGCGATGGATGCAGCCTTACTTTTGGAGGAGCGTATTTCTGAGACTCCGGTCATTTCTGGGCCGAAGAGGATCCGTACTGATACGCCAGCTCAACGGCAGATGGGAAGACACCGCGATAGATTATTTCCGGGAGATGGTGGAGGTAGAGGATTGAGACGAGGTCAGTTATTTGGTTCATATCCACAGACCCAGCAGTCGTCTCCAGGATGTTTTCGGTGTGGGAGTCAGTACCACCGTGTCAGAGACTGTACCATGGGACGCCAGGGCACGGCGACAGTCCCGCATGTGACTTTACCACCCTCACCACCTTCTCAGAGAGCTTTACTTCCTACTCCTGATGATGCTTCACGCCAGCCAGATGCTTCTAGAGGCTGTGGGCGTGGCGGTCCGGTTCAGAGAGGACGAGGCGACAGAGGCAGAGGCAGAGGCCGAGGTAGAGGCAGAGCACAGCCAGCTATTAGTGGTGGACAGTCCCGAGTGTTCGCGTTGACTCCTCAGGATGCACAGGCATCCAATGCCGTCGTGACAGGTACTCTGCCAGTATGTTCTTTTGATGCACGGGTATTAATTGATCCAGGCTCCACACATTTCTATGTATCCACGTACTTTGCACCGAGGTTGGGCCGAGAGTCTTCTCCGTTGGATCAGCCGCTTGTCGTTATTACCCCGGTAGGCGAGTCTTTGTTGCCCGTTTTGTGTACCGATCGTGTTCCGTTCGTATCGGGGAGAGAGATTCTTCAGTAGATTTGATTCTCCTCGATATGCTAGACTTTGACGTTCTTCTTGGTATGGACTGGCTACCCACCTGTTATGCATCCGTGGACTGCCGTGAAAAAGCAGTCAGATTCAGTTTTCCTGGTGAGCCGGTTCTTGTTATTCAGGGGGATCGTAGTGCTACCCTTCCCAGCTTGATTTCTTCTCTTCACGCTGGTCAGCTCTTAAGGAAAGGGTGTCAGGGATTCTTAGCCTATGTTTGTGATACTAGCTCCACAGAGGTTCCGTTGGACCAGGTCCCTGTTGTGAGAGAGTTTCCTGATGTATTTCCTGACGAGCTGCCTGGTCTGCCACCAGAGCGCGAGATTGAGTTCTGTATTGACTTGATCCCCGGCACGGGGCCTATTTCTATACCTCCTTATCGGATGGCCCCGGCGGAGCTGAGAGAGCTAAAGGATCAGTTACAGGACTTGCTGGACAAAGGGCTTATCCGACCGAGTGTGTCACCTTGGGGTGCTCCCGTCTTGTTTGTTAAGAAGAAAGACGGAAGTATGCGCTTATGCATTGATTATCGTCAGCTGAACCGGGGTACTGTGCGGAACAGGTATCCCCTATCCCGCATTGATGACTTATTTGATCAGCTCCAGGGTGCAGGGTTCTTCTCAAAGGTTGATTTACGGTCAGGTTATCACCAGTTGCGAGTTCGGAAGGAGGATATTCCGAAGACCGCTTTCCGTACTCGATATGGTCATTATGAGTTCTTGGTGATGTCGTTCGGGCTCACTAATACCCCGGCAGCATTTATGGATTTGATGAACCGTGTATTCAGGCCGTATCTCGATCAGTTCATTATTGTGTTCATTGACGACATCTTGGTTTATTCTCAGAGCCGGGAGGAGCATGAGCAGCACTTACGTATCACCTTGCAGATTTTGAGGGAGCATCAGCTGTTTGCCAAATTCTCCAAGTGCGCATTCTGGCTAGACAGTGTCGACTTCTTGGGTCATGTGGCGACGAGAGACGGTATTTGTGTGGACCTGAAGAAGATCGAGGCAGTTCAGCGTTGGCCTAGACCAATATCAGTTACAGAGGTTCGCAGCTTTCTAGGTCTGGCCGGCTATTATCGACGTTTCGTTCAGGATTTCTCCCGCATTGCTGCACCATTGACCGGGTTGACCCGGAAGGGGGTTCCTTTTGATTGGACCCAGGCATGTGAGGATAGCTTCCAGCAGTTGAAGACTCGTCTGACTACTGCACCAGTGTTAGCATTGCCTTCAGGATCAGGCGGGTTCGTGGTATATTGTGATGCTTCTCGAGTGGGGCTGGGATGTGTATTGATGCAGCATGACAGAGTTATCGCGTATGCTTCTCGGCAGCTGAGGAAACACGAACAGAACTACCCTACCCATGATTTAGAGATGGCTGCAGTGGTATTTGCACTTAAGATCTAGAGACATTACCTATACGGTGAGTCGTGCCAGATATTCACTGACCACAAGAGTTTGAAGTATATTTTCCAGCAGCGAGATCTAAACCTGAGACAGCGTCGATGGATGGAGTTGGTGAAGGATTATGACTGCGAGATTTTATACCATCCGGGCAAGGCGAATGTGGTGGCAGATGCTTTGAGTAGGAGGCCCGGAGGTAGCTTATCTTGTTTGAGCGCAGTACAGGTGCAGTCGACGGCGGATTGGCAGGTGTTATGTGACAGCAGAGTGCAGTTCGAGTTTACTCCTACAGGGGGACAGCTGGCCCATTTCAGAGCGCGCCCACAGTTACTTGACCGTATCCATGAGGCACAGTCCGACGATGCCCGTACATTAGAGATTATTGAGCAGATTCGGCAGGGCAGAGTTTCCGAGTTCGTGATTGATGATCAGGGGATACTTCGATTTGGGACTCGACTGTGCGTGCCAGATTCAGAAGGACTGAGGCGCGATATTCTCGAGGAGGCACATAGATCAGTATATAGTGTGCATCCAGGTTCCACCAAGATGTACCGTGATTTGAGAGAGGTTTACTGGTGGGACGGGATGAAGAAGGATATTACAGACTTTGTGTCGAGATGCCTGACTTGTCAACAAGTCAAGGCCGAGCACCAAAGGCCAGCCGGCGAGTTACAGCCTTTACCCATCCCTGAGTGGAAGTGGGAGCAGGTCTCCATGGACTTCATTGTGGGTCTACCCAGGACCAGTCGAGGGTATGACTCTATTTGGGTGATTGTGGATCGACTGACGAAAGCGGCTCACTTCCTGCCAGTGAAGACCACTTTTGGATTTTCTCAGTACGCCCAGGTTTATATTGATGAGATAGTGCGACTGCATGGCGTTCCAACTTGCATCGTGTCCGACCGTGGCACCCAGTTTACCAGCCGATTGTGGCAGAAACTCCAGGAAGCTTTGGGCACCCGATTGAGTTTTAGCACAGCCTTTCATCCTCAGACAGACGGTCAGTCGGAGCGTACGATTCAGACTCTTGAGGACTTGCTCAGAGCTTGTGTTTTAGATTTCGGTGGTAGCTGGGATCGTCATTTGCCTTTGATCGAGTTTTCCTACAATAATAGCTTCCAGGAGACGATTCAGAAGGCACCTTTCGAGGCTTTATATGGGAGGAGATGTCGATCGCCTGTATGTTGGACAGAGCTTAGGGAGAGCAGTATTTTAGGGCCTCAGATTGTACAGGAGACGACCGAGAAGATACAGCTGATTCGGGACAGGATGAGAGCGGCACAGAGCAGGCAGAAATCATATGTTGACAGGCGCCGTCGCCGACTCGAGTTCGCTGTTGGCGATCATGTTTTCCTGAAGGTCTCTCCGATGAAAGGTGTGATGAGATTTGGGCGGAAAGGGAAACTGAGTCCTAGATATGTTGGTCCTTTCGAGATCCTAGAGCGTGTTGGTCCAGTCGCTTATCGATTAGCTCTTCCGCCCATCTTCCCCGATGTTCACCCCGTATTCCATGCCTCGATGCTCTGCAAGTACCTTCATGATCCTTCCCAGACGATTCAGCACCAGACGATCCAGCTAGAGCGTGATCTTTCTTTCACCGAGCAGCCGATTGTCATTTTGGATTGGCAGGTGAAGAAATTGAGGTCGAAAGTTATACCGTCCGTCAAGGTCCTTTGGCGTGGCCCGAACAGCGAGGAGGTTACCTGGGAGACCGAGGTCGAGATGAGGAAGAGATATCTCCATCTTTTTGAAGGTATGCGTAGTTAAATTCTAAATTCGGGGACCGAATTTCTTTAAGGGGGGGAAGATTGTAACCCTTCGAAAATCGTTTAGGCAGTTTTTCGGTAATCGGCTAATTTTTCGGCTTTTTCCGTAAAAAGTCAAAATAGATATTTTTCATTGTAGACCTAATTATACAAAATTTAGATAAGATATTACTATAATTTTGTCACTAAAATGTCACTTATAATTTTCTAGTTAAATAAAAAAAAAATTCGTAATTAATTATTTTTTTATATTATTTTAAGCTTTTTAAAATACATTAAATTAGTGATAAATACAAATTTAATTAGGTAAATTTCATAATTAGGAATCTTTATAAGCTAAAATATGGTGTTAATAAAATTATATCATGACTTGCAAAATTTTGGTTTTAGGGTGGGAAATTTAATGGAAAAATGGTGTAAAATGAGGGTTTTTTTTGTAAATTGTTGATATGAAAGCATTAAATGATAACATGGGGTGTTTATTGACCTAGAAACTTCTCCAAATTTCCCCACCTCCTCACCCTTACCTGCTGGCCGACCCCCAAAGCTGCAGATTTCCCTCTCTTCCCACTTCATTTTGCTTCAATTTTCATGCCAAATTCAATAAAAACTCACAAATTTCATTCTCAATTCAACACTAAACCCTAATCCACTCTCTCCTCAACCAAATTTAGTTCAAAACTAGGAGAAAGGAGGCTTCTTTGGTGGCTTGATCATGCTAGGGTTCCACTTGTGAGGTGAAATTCTAAACTAGTTTGATAACTTGTAGTTTATATGTGCTAAAATTCAATTTTGAAGTATTAATTTACTTGTAAATTATTGTTCATGAAAATCAAGAATGGGATTTGATGTTGAACTAGGGTTTGAAGCATGGTTGTTAGAGTTAAGTTAGGGCTTTGGTTACCTATTTGATTAGAGTGGTTAATTGCGTAAGGTTACGCTCGCTAAATCGTTAAATTGCGACGTTTGCATCGAATCGGTTTGAAATTTGCTTACTAGATTTTTACAAAAATTAGAATGCGATCAAATTGCGTTATGTTAACGATATAATTATCTTCGTATAGGACTATTAGAGTGCGCGAACGCGGGGTTTTGTCTAGTCGGGTTTTAGTTTTGCCGATTTCCCCGAAATGACGATTCTAGTTAAAAATTTGCGATTTTCGTGCGGTTTCCCGCGCACCGAGTGCGTGTTATGTTTAATTCGAGAGCGTCGATAATTGTATATTGTGACTTGCATCGTTTTAGGTTTTGTAATCTTATGCTTGGTGTTGTGCAAATATAGGATCGGTCGGGGAAACATCGGACACGGCGCGTAAAGGCAAGGCGGTGGCCGGATCGGATTAGCGGGGATTTCAGGTGAGTAGATGTATTCATCTATGGGGGAAATCGTCTGAATGGCGCGAGGCGCCCCCCCTAGTTAGGATTTCCCTACTTTTTGCAAGATTTATATTGTTAGCTAGCTTATCCATTCATGTACACTGCATACCCTTATAGCGAACAGTATATTAGATTGCATGGACATTCATCTATACTTATGCGATATCACTTCGTAGGACACGAACACCATTACCATTGGCATCTGTTGCACGCGCACTATTCATGTGACACACACGCCTTTGGTAATTGCCATGCCACGTGCACTATAGAACCTGTTTAACTTAATAACGCCATTTGCATTCATACATGATATATGGAATTGCATAGCACGCATATACCTCGCATTACCATCATATCTACATAGATTTCTAGCCAAAACTCACATCATATACATTGATATCATAGACATTTATCATATATAACATGTGAACATTATGATTTTCTTGAGGATTTCAGTATTGCTGCGATTTCTGGATTTTTGGGGAAAACCGCAAGAATTTAACAAAAGCTTATATTTATCATTTTTAAAACAAAGTTGCGGTTTTCTCGTGATGTATGTGTCGTCCACCATGAGTTTTCATGTTTTCTGTTGGATTTCAATACCCGATTCGAGGAGTGGATGAACCGTCTCGGGTACATGGTGGGCCCGGTATGGTACCCCGGGGCAAGAAGATCGAGTTGTAGACGATGAGCCTGGCAGGGGAAGACTACCTACCGGTGATGTCTGGCGCGGCGGATATCCGGAGGATACCGACCGTTGTCGTGAGATTTATGATATGGGGCGATCCGGACTGACGGAGCCCGATATTGAGACAAATATGATTCCAATTTGGTGTCGATGCTTGACACGGGTTTTCAGATGATTTCTTGATGGTACTTCGCTATAATACAGATATTCATTTTCTAAAGTTAAGAACGCAGTACCCTTAGCATTTAAAACACTTAAAGAGTTAGAAATGACATTGCATACATGTGCATGCATACTAGAGCTATTATATCACATATGGACATGCATGTTGTGGTGCATTGCGTGCATTCTTACGATTGCCTTATTAGATGTTATATTTACTCACGAGCTGGCAACTCACCCCCCGTTGTGCCACAGTGTCTTGCAGGTCGGACTCATCAGTCTTGTAGCAGCGGCTATCTTATCATCAGTCCCTTTTGCTCAGACTCGTGACATCGCCCGTAGGTGGGTTGCGAGCACACTTTATTTCTTTTGCTTACTATTGTATCTAGTATTCTTCATCTATCCCTTTATATTGTATATGCGACCTAGTGATGAGACTGAGAGATTGTATATATGTAGTTTCTTGTGGGTCGAGCTCACTTGAGCCGGCGTTGTGTTTTCTGATATTTTGCGTTTCTTTATGCTCTTTTCTTGATATTACTATTATATTGCATGTGGTTGTGATCCGCCTTGGGCGAAGAGCTAGCTCCCGCTTGGGGATGCCATTTTTATGATTACAGGTTTATTATCTTGTTGTACCCATTTTGGGGGATAGAAAATACAGGGGAAACTCTGCCGAAATTTTCGGAAATTTTTTATGTTTTCTTTTTAAAGGGATTTTTTTATGCAACTTGAATGATTTAAAAACCGTCTTCATTAAAGGTTTTCCTTCATTCGCTTTGATTTTGGTTTAGATTTTTCTGGGCTTTGGCTGACTTAGGTTACGTTACGCCTTTAGACGTCTCGTAATCTAAGTGCCAGTCACGTTCCGTACTTTCGGGTCGTGACAATAGTCCCAGTAGTCGAGTACATATCCTAAGGGCTTTATCAACATGTAACATAGAGACAGTCAGAGTACATGTTAAGATAAAGTACAACCAGATAGCATACTATCATGTCGAGCAAGAAAGTCCTCCCTATATATGTCCAAGCATCCATTACAATATACATCGTATGTACAGTAATGGCCTCTAGGGCATACATATAACTAACAATCTCCCACTTGCACAAGGGCCATCTGTTGTGGTATCACATACCCAACAATTAGCTGTAGTTGAAGTATCTCATACTCAATCATCGCATAAAAGTCTCTACTGGGAAAAAGGCCTTTGTGAGTGGATCCGAGCTGTTGTCATCTGTGTCTACTCTCCTAACTTCGATCTCCCTGGAGATCAACCATCTCCATGATCAGGTGATACTGCCTAAGAATTAAATCTGGATTTCAGAAGGGACGGGGGGTTCCTTGGCAAAAGCCACAACTCCATTGTCACACAATGGTAGGAACGAAGTTCATCTCATATTAGTAACTCAGCATCACTCTTCATGTAGAGCAAGAAAGTCCTCCCTATATATGTCCAAGCATCCATTACAATATACATCGTATGTACAGTAATGGCCTCTAGGGCATACATATAAGTAACAAAATTTACATAAAACCGATCGTGTCTCGAGTTTGTCTGGATTCTACTTTTTCACAAAAACCGGACAACCCCATATCCTAACTCTTTTAAGAGATGGACTCTTCCATACCATATCTCATATGGAGTGGTAGACACGGTTTTGGTCAGAATCCTATTCAGTAGATAAATCGCAGTCTCCAATGCGTGCCCCCAAAATGATATTAGTAACTCAGCATCACTCTTCATAGATCGTACCATATCTAATAGGGTACGATTTCTGCGTTCCGACACACCGTTGTGCTGTGGTGTATACGGAGGAGTGAACTGAGAGAGAATCCCATTCTCTTTTAGGAAATCTAGAAACACTGAGCTTAGATACTCACCTCCTCGATCCGATCAAAGTTTCTTGATATTCAAGCCTGTTTGTTTTTCTACTTCAGATTTATACTCGTTGAATTTTTCGAAGGCTTCAGACTTATGTTTCAATAAGAACACGTGCTCGAATCTCGCGAAATCATCAGTAAAAGTTATGAAGTAGGAAAAACCACCTCTTGTATGTATATACATTGGTCCACATACATCACTATGTATGAGGCCTAAGAGTTCAGTAGCTCTCTCTCCGTGTTCACTAAACGGAGTTTTGGTCATTTTACCTTTGATACAAGACTGGCAAGTCGCATAAGATTTATATTCAAAAGAGTTTAAATATCTATCTTTATGTAGCTTGGTTAGTCTTGTTTCATTAATATGACCAAGTCTACAATGCCAAATGAAAGCTTCATTTATGTCTGAAATCTTCCTTTTGTTTGTGTGTTGTATATTGAAAACGGTGTGTTGGTTTAGGACGTATATCCTGTTATTTAATGTACCAGACCCAATCAACTCTTGATTAAAGTTAATGTTCATAACATTATATTGTAATACAAAATTATATCCAGTATTGTCCAACAACGATACAGATATAATATTACATAACATGGAAGGTACAAAATAACATGGGTTCAAAACCAATATACAACCCGACGGCAAACCAAAGTGATACTCTCCCACTGCTGTAGCTTGTACAGAGGAACCATTCCCAACCCGGAGAGTGTGATCACCTTTCTTTAAAAACCTGCTATTTCTCATCCCCTGCACACAATTGCAGATGTGTGATCCTGAACCGGTATCCAATACCCAGGAAGCAGAGTTAATTGAAAAACAGTTTTCTGTTACAAACACACCTGAAGTGGAATCATCACCATGCTTCTTCTTCTTGAGGACGGCCAGGTATTCAACGCAGTTTCTCTTCCAGTGCCCAGTTTGTTGGCAATGGAAGCATTCCCCTCGTCCTGTCGCAGCAGCCCCTATCTTGTTCTTTCTCGGTACCTTTTTTTACTCCGCCTCTCCGCTTGATGGGATTCTTCTTCTTCTTTCCCTTAGTCTTGGCTTTCGGGACGGAGGAGGAAGATGGCCCATCAATTAGAGCGGGAGATTTCGCTACCTTTAGCGTGCTCTCTGCACTCCTCAACATATTGAAGAGTTCAGGTAATGACTTCTCCATGTTGTTCATGTTGAAGATTACAATGAACTGAGCAAAGGCTAGAACAATATCAATATACTGTTCGTTCTTCATGGTCCAACCCAGGTCCTATAATTCTTCGATAAGTCCAACCATATTCATTACATGGTCACCTACAAACGTGCCAGTAGCCATCCGCATCTAAAACGACTTTCGAGAAGCCTCGTATCGGAGAGTACGGGATTGCTCTCCATACAACTCCTTTGTATGCTGAAAGATGGATTATACATCCATCTTCTCGTGCTGCTTCTGATGTTCATTGTCCATAGAAGCAGGCGCGATGCACTTGGATGTTGCACAGTCTATATCCCATGTCTTGCGGATTTCTTTATCCGTAATTGAAGAATCAAGGCCTGGGCTAGGATGGGCTGGAGTAGTCAGGACGTATTCGACCTTATCATAGGTTAGGGCAATATTTATGTTCCTTATCCAATCTTTGTAATTCGGTCCCGTGAGTTTATTCTTGTCTAATAAAAGCTTAAGTCCCGTCATAGGTATCTGCCATTAGGAGAGTGAAAAGAAGACACTCAGCGATTGCTCTTGCATGATTAGATTGGTTATTAATCTTGTCTAATCGATGTCTCCCACTGCTTTTATCAAATTTTCCTTCAAACCTTAAAAAGAAAATTAGCCAGGATTAATTGCAATCTACGAGTTCGCTAATCAATCAGCCAGGCCAGTGTCGGTACTCCGAGGGAGATTCCCCGTGCTTTCACACGGACATAATTAAAGTAAACATCATTTTCCTAAAGGCGTAACCCCATTGACACCTACTAGATTAGCTAATTGTAAAGTGCAAAACTCTCCCGGGAGTAACTTTTACTCATAGTGGGATCGGGATCCAACTATCAAATAGAAGGTATGCAATCTCATTGCAAATTTCAACTCTTGAAATTCCCGATATGATTTTTACCCCTATTGTCTTATGACCTTAACTATGGTCAACAAATCATAAGCACTAGTCAAGTTCTACCAGCCATTTCGTGATTGATTTAGACCCACCCGCATGACCCTTAACTATGGTCAACAAAGTCATACGAATGTCCTAATCGATCGCATCAAATGCTTTGTAGGAAGACATCACTTAGCTATCGTACACCACGCCTTAACTATAGTCAACAAACGTGTCACGAATACTAAGTACTCTGCTTCCTAAAATGGCGGAAGGCTACAAATGGTTTCTATGAAAACTTTAAAGTTTTGAAATTGATATCGTTGTAGAATCGAGTGAGAAGGAGTGGTTTAAGCTCCAGTTTTAAAAGTCAAATGGTTTTATATCATCTTTCTAATATTACTAAAGAGATCACTCGCGGTGAAGGGATCTCGGCTCTTTCCTTATCGAATAAGGTGTTGGATATATAAATACCACTATGCAAAGCAAAAATTAGATCAACTATAAAATCAAAACGAGTGCTTTGTAACCTTTTCTAGTTTCTCTAAAGGGGTCACACTCGGGGAAGGGATCTCGGCCCTTTCTTCATCGAATGAGGTGCAGGATATTCAAGAATACCACGATGCAAAGAAAAAGCTAGAGTTACCCATTTTAAAAAGTTTGATTCTAAAACATCTTTAGGTTCCTTTTGCTTAACATTAATCACATTAATGTTGTCCCATTATTTACGTTTCCTAAACATCACAAAAAAGAAACGAAAAAAGAACGTACGCTTATGCCATCCGCATTCGCCACTGGGCCCCCTCATGCACCGTTAGGTTACTTAAGTAACGGCAGAGTGGGGGCTGGACTAGCGTGGGTGAAAACATAAGCAACGTTTATTATATATCTCATATATAAATATAGCCATTTCAGATCACAGTTGAATACATTGGATATACTAGGAATTCCGTACTTCATTCAAGCCCTTAATGTAAGACGGGTTCCACGGTCCTGATGAATAGCCAAAACCCCACCCTAGACCCCTAAGGGCGCGGCAAACTACCCGCCAAATTCACGAAGTGAAGCAACCTCCCTCAACAAAGTGAGTAGGCCACTCGGCACTCCGAAAACCCGGCAGTTTGTGCACCCCACCTTGGGTCAATCCTAGGAGAAAAAACAGTAAAAAGAAATTATACAACGGTGGCTACAATCTCAACCTGGATGTGCCCCGCAAAATAATATTACATTGCTTTTTATAAATTACATTGAATGAAAGAAAATAAAAACGCTCTTCTCAAATCCCCCGGCCATTCATCACGACGATCCAACATATTCATATACACATACCATCTCATGATATCAAAAACCGATGTGTGAAACACCTACTAATCGTCGTATAGAAATTATTCGACGTTTCCAAACACACATCCACATCACAAAGCATGTAAAGAAGTCGCAACATTAGAATTCCGCACAAGAATTTGCAAACTAAAACATTTTCCAGCACTTGAAAAAATCCAGTGAGCAAGTTTTCAAAAACCGATCTTTTGAGCCAATCCGGGAGTCGAAACGAAGTCGAAACCCGTCCGAACTTCGTGGAGGAGAAGACCAACATATTAACGTTCGAATGTGGGGCCTATAGGGGGTGCCCTACCCCCGAGGCCACCATGAGGTGTCCAGGAGGTGAGGCAGATCCGAAACTGCTTATGGTGGGGCAGTTTAGGGTCCTCACCGCCCAGACCACCTTGTGGTGGCCTTGGGGAGTGGGCGCAGCCCACCGCTTCTTTGTTCAAACTGTGAGCCCATAGGGTGCGTGCGCTCCTCCCCGCGGCTTCTCGGTTCAAACCGTGAGCCCGCGGGTGTGCAAATATCTCAAAATTTCGATTTTCAAAACTGTTTTTCCGCCAGTTTTTGCACGAGGAAAATCGACGGAATTCTAAGGTTGCAAAAAGTTATTTAGGGTTTAAGTTAGGCTCTGATATCATGTTACTGGATACCCTCACAACACTTGTGAGCAGGCGGAAGTGATAAACAATAATTTTCTTGCATGCAACACCCACATAACCCAAGATTAGTGCTTAAACCCCAACAAGCATAAACCATCAAGAGATTTAATCTACTTTGATAGTATTTATACCTAATGGAACCAGTCCTTCGGGTCTTCACTTGAATGTGACTCCTAGGCTCCTTGTGGTTGCAATGAGCTCGATTTCCGGCCACCTCAAAATCCAAAACAATCCACCCGAGAGCTATCGAACAAGTTACAAACTCTTCACAAGAGTACAACTTAGAGATCAAGTTTGCTAGAAGAGATCACTAAAATGATGTAGAGATTAAGTATTGGATTATGATTTTGCAACTCATGTGAGGTTAAAGCAAAGAGGAGGAAGAATGAGAGAAATGAAGAGAGAGAATGTGAGAGTGTAAAATGAAAAGTTTAAGCATGGAAAAAATAATATGGCTCAAAATGAAATAATTGAAGCATACAATAAAAAATTGCATCATGCTTCAATAGTAACTCCAAATGAATAAATAATTAAACAAACCATTCCTTCATCCATGCTTAGACTTTTCCAAATGCCACCTCATTTATTTATTTTCACAAAATAAATATCCATTTATGAGGTGTCTCCTTCTAGAAAGTATTGTTGTAACAACTACAATAATACCCCAACCACCGTATACCGTAGAAGTATACCCGTATCCGAGTTCCGAAAAATACGAATACAAATAATCCAATAATATAATACCGGCATGCGGCTTAAACCAATGCTTACCGGTATTAACATTCCGATCATTATTCATGTAACGATTACACGAACATGATCGAAACACTACCGTAATAACTTACGGCCTCTACATCTTTCGCCTGAACCAGGGAACTCTCTGTGTGGGACACTAAAGACACGACAATACGCTGGCAGTGAGTTTAACTACAAGCATGTCAGTGGCACTAGCTGTGCGTAACGACTACCCAGGTACATGACGAAAAAGAGGTGGCCGACGAGCGAACTCATCCCAACCCTAACGAGCCTGTAAGCAACACTTACCGTACAATCCGGTCTCTTCGTCTGATACGTCACATATGAAGTCTAGGGGTGGTAAATGTCAGACCCCAGTAACTTTATAAGTCTTGCTGATTTACGACCCATAACTGTTCGAGAAACTACTGATAACACTAATCAGTAAATCTCAAGAACCCTGGCCATGGATTTGTTGTTATGGCCGATCAAGCATAGCGCGACATCAACTCCCTATACCAGGAGAGACGAAACCCCTCATATCGCTCACTGCCTCCATGCGATTCGGGACTGTACCTAAAATCGACCTGTTTGCAAGACTCAACAGAGCCGTGGTAGGGAGGAAATCAATGCACAGTGGGAATCACACAAGACACTATAACGATCCAGGGTCTACAGACTAACCTGTACAAGTGTCACCAGAGAACTGTTATCTGACAATAGGTATATATACCATCTAGGAGTTCCCGGCGAGTCCTGTTCGGTGTACCCATTCTCCAATGAGCACCTGTGTAAAATCTTTGATGTTAAACACCAATGATTGTGGGATCAACCATCGCCCCCAGGGACAAGAAACGTACACACTATTCTACTCTGGTAATATCGATGCCCTGTCTCGATATACCCTTGAGTAGGAACAGTTAAAGGATATGCTTATAGACTGCCCAGGCCCCACTAGTATAATCTACATCATAATCCCGGCAGTCAAGCATAATCCTAAGGGCTTCATCAACATGTATATAAAGATATGAAATTCAACACATCACACGTTAAGATGAATATAAACCAGATAGCATACTATCATTTCGAGCAAAGATTGTTTCTGTACATATACATGACTAGCATCCTATACAATACAGGCCTCTAGGGCATACATATCTAACAACATGTCACACATAGCTAGACGATGTTAAACATTCCGATCGAATCGACAAACACCTAAAATTTCCTAAAAATTTCAACACTTGAGCACAGTTTAAAAATACTCAGAACATGCTATAGTACCTATGGACCAACCGTAGAAGGGCCAACCCTTGCCTCATCTATGGCACCGCGGAACTACCGCAAACCCGAGGCTTTGGCGGCGGTTCTTACGGTCATAGAATCGAGTTAGGGTTTCGTTCTTCTAGAGGGTCCATCGAAGCACTTGCATGTGTTAGTTATATGTATGCCCTAGAGGCCATTACTGTACATAGGATGTATATTGTAGTGGATGCTGGGACGTATATAGGGAGGACTTTCTTGCTCGACATGATAGTATGCTATCTGGTTGAACTTTACCTTAACGTATATACTGATTGTCTCTCTGTTACATGTTGGTAAAGCCCTTAGGATGTGTGCTTGACTACCTGGACTATGATGCGGATCATACTAGTGGGGACATGGTAGTCCATAAGTACATCCTTCAAAGTCCCTAGTCGTGGGTGTATCGAGATGGGGCATCGATATACCAGAGTAGACTGGCGTATACCTTCTCGACCCATACAAATGGGCGATGGATGATCCCATATCCATTGGTGTTTGACATCAGAGATGATATACGGGTGCTCAGTAGAGACTGGGTACACTGGACGGACTCGCCGAGAACTCCCAGATGGTATTATACCTCACGTCAGATGGCAGTTCTCTGGTGACACTGGTACAGAGTAGTCTGTTGACCCGAGATCGTCATAGAGTCTTGTGTGGTTCCCACTGTGCTTTGATTTCCATCTTACCACGTCCAAGAGGGCGTGCAAAACGGTGGTTTTTGGGTACAGTCCCGAGTCACATGGAGGCAATGAGCGATAGGAGGGGATTCGTCTCTCCCGGTATAGGGGGTTGATGTTGCGCTGTGTTCGATTGGCTATAACAGGAAATCCCTGGCCAGGGTTGCTGAGATTTACTGGTAAGTGTTACCAGTAGTTTCTCGAACAGTTATAGACCTCATATCCACACGACTTATCGAGCTATTGGGGTCTGACGTTTACCACCCCTAGGCGAGATATGCGACATATCAGACGATCAGACCGGACTGTACGGTAGTGTTACTGGTCGGATTCACTGGAGTGTGAGCGGGCTTGCTCGTCGATCTTCAGATCGCTCAATACCCGGGTGGCCGTTACGTTTAGCAGACCGCTTGCGGCTTGTGGGTGTTTGATATGATCATCGCCTGCTGCCGGCGTATTGACGAGTCTTTAGAGTCCTACACAGAGGTTTCCTGGCTCAAGCGAAACGAAATAGGAGCACGTATGAGATATGTGCAGGACCGAGAATAATGCGTGTATGTGATACCGTATTCCATTCTCGCGATGAATGTATCGATTAGGTTATATGCGATATACCCTAGTTATCGAATCAAAGGTTGATTCGATAAGCCGATACATAGGATACTGGTCGGTTATATGCGATATGACCGGATCGTTAAATCAAGTGTTGATTTAATGATTTAATGTATAATTATATATTTGATATATTGCTTTGCATTAACTAGTATTGGTTCACTTTAAATGGATTTTCTCACTCGGGTGTGCGCATTGCATATGCGATATGATTTTTGTGCACTTGATTGTATCATGTTTGATGATACATATCTTTTTTGTTAAGTGTAATGAATTAAACCTAGGTTAAGTAAATGATTAAAGTTTTCTTTTATTCATTCATTTATCTTTTCATTTGCATTTAAAAGATAAACGAGAAAAGGAAAAGAAGTGAAAAATGGTGGCTAGTTTTGTTTTCAACATGAAGCTTTATGAAGCTTTCATTAAGTCACCATTTTTGTCTCATCTCCTTAACCCTAACCATTCTTTAACCTTGGTCAACTCTCTACACTTAACTTGGGTTATGTTATGATAAGAATGGATTATTCTTTTCTTTTTTAATAAACTTATCATAACAATTATCATCTTCTTCTTCTTCTTCACTTCATGAAGAAGCTTACTTCATCAATGGTGATTGATGAAAACAAGTGAGAAATCCAATTCTAAAGTCTACCCACTTCCTATTTCTTCATCCTCTACCTCTTGCCAAGTAGTAGAGTGTGTTTCCTTCACAAGTTTTCATGGCAAGGTGAAGGTGGAGCTTGATTTAGCGATGCCTCGACGAAGATCATCTTCGGCATGTTGTCGATGACCTAGCCCGTCCATTCTCCGATGAAGCCGACGCTAGAGCCCGGGATCCGTCTTGGACAGCGAGGAGACTTCATTGCGGAGCCGTGGAGGTGGAGCACCGGATCTACAAAGGTTGTATATCCGTATTCTCATAGTTAAGTGTTAACTAGTTTACTTTTCGCCTAGAAATCTAGCCAACGATCCGTACACTAGGGTTTCTCGGCACCATAATTTTTGAAATTGGCATGGTTGATGCCTTATGAGATCTCATTAGGGTGCCTAGGAACCCTACAGTGGTATCAGAGCCTAGCTAGAGCCTTAGGCGAAGTCTAGACGGATTTTGAAGTCCGAACGACCCGAAACCCCAACCGGAAAATGCTCTCTGGACGTTTTCTGAAAACGTGGATTTTTTCAAATTAAAAATTGCTAAAAATTTCAGCAGGTAAAAATAAGAATTATGATGCAAAATTTTTTCGATGAACGGTACAAACCGCGGCGGAACCGCGGCAGAAGCCTGCCTTCTGCGGCGGTTCCGCGGCGGAATGATGACGTCATCGTACACTGTTTGCACAGTAACTCCTATTATTTTATGCTGGATTTTCTGGGTATTTTAAAAATTTATTCTAGAGTTGAATTTTCTGGAGTTGTTTTGGGGATTCGGTGTTTCGATCGGAGTATCAAATTTTGTCTGTGTGGCTTTCCGGATAAATTTTAGAATATGTTAAAAAGTTCGACCGGATATAAATACCCAATTTTTCCCCTGTCGGGAAATTTCCAAGTGTTGGATTTTTCCGTAGTTTAACGACGTTCTAAGTAGTGCAAGTAACGCGATGGTCCCTCTAGAAGACAACAAACCTTAACTCGATTATGTGACCGTCTTGAACTACCCTTTGAACCTTCGGGTTTGGGGCAGTACGGCATGCCACATGTGAGGCGTTGGCTTGACCCTTCTACGGCTGGACCGTTGGTACTGAGGCACGAACGGAATGTTGTTAGACTTATTTCATGTGTTGAGCTGTATCGGGAAAACTTGGGTGTTCGATTGTTCGATCGAAAAGTTTAACATTTTCTGTTTATCTGGAATGGGATACAATAATTGGAATTCACAAAAGTTATGAGATAACTGAATGAATGTTATAAATCTAGCAATTTAGTCTCACTTGATCGGTTGCCACGGAATTTTGATGTGATCAAAAGTCCGTCGCAATCACGTAGCGTACGCGGATACTCGCCGGGTAAACTTAATAGACAGCCTCACTCCAAAGCCCCGACCAAGTGACTGTAGGAGAACCCCGTCGCCGAAAGCATCCGTTCGGGTGCTCGCGGTAGCGGTGTTCCGCCTTGGTGCACTTCGTCGACGGTATCGGGGGTGCGGCCGTCTACTGAAGTTTGCGACGAGCATTCGATCAGGATGTCGGGAATCTTGTTGAATTGCCCGACTTGGTATTGAAAAGTGTTTTCGATTTTGAGACTAAAATGCAGGGTTTATAATTGTTAGGCATGCGATGTCTAAGGAATTCATTTGGTCAGGCATGTGATGTCTGAGGTGGTTGCGGATTCCAACTGTTGTAGTTTTACACTTTCTTTTCTGTGACCGTAAGTGTAATATGTGATATCGCCGGTTTCGTTGCTATATGTCAACGACAATTGGGATGCGCATATTTACTTACGTTGATGACATGTGATGTTATGTGTTGCTGGATATGTTATATTGGATCGTCGTGTTTGAATAGCCGGGGGTTTTTATGTGAGATGAGTGTTTTTCATTTTCATTCATGTAAAAACTTGTATGTAATATTCTTTTATTGGGGCGCTTCCAGGTTGCGGAAGTTGTCACCGTTGTTGTATATTATTTACTTTTCCGCACTAGGATAGACCCAAGGAGGGGAGCACAAGTAATCGGGTTCTGGAGTCCAGTGGGAGACCAACTCGAGGAGTCGAGTCCGGGTCTCCTAACTCCAGAATTGGTAGGGTTGCTTGCCGCTCTCGTAGGGGTCTAGGGGTGTGGGTTTGGCTATTCATCGCGACCGTGGAATCCGTGTTTTATACTGGCTCGTATTAAAAACACGGACGTCCTAGTATATCTAATATTTCATATGTTTCTTCTGCTGCGATATCTGTGATGTGATCATGTGATGTTCTGTGATAGATACAGTATATAGTATATATGATATATTATATAGGCGTTACTTATGTTTTACACCCGCGCTAGCCCTGCCCCGCTCTGTCGTTAGTTACCTAACCTAACGGTGCACGAGGGGACATCGAGGCGAATGCGGATGGCATAAGTGTACGTCGTATTTATCTGTGATGTTTAGGTACTTAAATGATGAGACTTCATTAATATGATTAATGAAATAAAAGAAACCTAAGATGTTGTAGAATCGAATTTCAAAATAAAACAGGTAGCTACAGTTCTTGCTTTGCACAGCGGTATATGAGATATATCCTGCACCTTATTCGATGAGGAAAGGACCGAGATCCCTTCACCGGGAGTGACTCCTTTAGCAATAACTGGCAGATGCTACACACTCGGTTTGTCTTTTGATTGCTTTTAAGTGTTTTTGGTTTGCACAGTGATATATATGATATATCCCGCACCTCATTCGACGAGGAAAGGACCGACGATCCCTTCACCGGGAGTGACTCCTTTAGCAAAACTGGAAAAGCCTAAAAAACACTCCATTTT
Organism: Agapanthus africanus; assembly: GCA_030015575.1. NCBI lineage: Eukaryota > Viridiplantae > Streptophyta > Magnoliopsida > Asparagales > Amaryllidaceae > Agapanthus > Agapanthus africanus. The sequence continues at coordinate 359,188,747 of CM057346.1, forward strand.
AAAATCATTCGATCCTACAACGATATCAAGTTCATTACGCAATAGGTTTTCAGAAAAACCTGTCGTAGCCCTCCGTCATTTCAGATAAATCCTGTTTAGTATTCGTGCTGCGTTTGTTGACCTTGTCAAGGCGCAGTGTGCGGTAGCTAACCAGTATTTATCTGCTTATGCATATGATGCAGATTGGGTTAGGGTAGTCGTGCGGCCTTGTTGACCTTGTCAAGGGTCGTGCGGGTGGGTTTGATTCAATCAAGAAATGACGGGTTGAACTTGACTTGCTGTCTATGGTTTGTTGACCTTGTCAAGGTCATAGATCGTTCGGGGCAAAATATTATCGGGAATTTCAAGTGTTGAAATTTGCAATGAGATTGCATACCTTCTATGAGATAGTTGGATCCCGATACCCGCTGCGAGTAAGTGTTACTCCTGGGAGAGTTTTATACATTACAATTAGCCGATCAAGTAGGTGTCTAGAAAGGTGTCAACGGGGTTACGCCTCTGGGAAACCGAGGTTTACATTAATTAGGTTCGTGCGAAAGCACGGGGGACCTCCCTCAAAGTACCGACACTGGCCTGGCTGAAAGATTGGCGAACTTGTAGTGTGTAATTAATCCCGGCTAGTCTTTCCTTTTAGGGTTTGAAGGAAGATTTGATAAAAAGCAGTGGGAGCCATCCTGATTAGATAAAATAATAACCAATCTATTCTTGCAAGAGCGCACGCTGAGTGTTTTCTTCTCTCTCTCTCCAGGTAGCGACCATATCACGCCTTAATCAAGATAATAATACGGAATATTGACCGAACCCGCTTGTTATACTGAGCTGGGGAACGTTGGTCCCGCTCCAACTTATAATAGTTATAAGACAGAGCAGGAAATTGGGGAATACCAGATTTCCCGTGCCGCCCAAACGAAGAGAGTGCATGATGATGCATCATCTTCGGGTGTGTTCATTACAGAGAACTGTTTCTCAGTATCCTTTACGTCCTGGGTATGTGATACCAGATCAGGATCCCAGATATGTAATCTGTTACATAGGGCTACAGAAAGGTAGAGAACTGAGAACGGGTGATAAGTTTCATGAGGCAGAAAATGGGGCAAGAGTTGCAGCCAAGTCTGTTGGTCACTGTCACCCTGTATTACCAATACATTGATTCTGAACGAATGTTATTAGATACCGAACCTGATATACAAAATCATATCAGTCTCTTTATTAGTAAAGAAATGATAAAAATTTTTATTGTTGGATAATGTATTGAACATTTCCTATATCAAAAGTTGATCGGTTCAGGCACGTTATCTAAAAGCATTGATGTTCTAAATCAAACTACAGTTCTTAGTATATGGAACACACACAAGAGGAAGAGTTCAGAACTGAACGAATTCTTCTTGAGGCATTGTAGACTAGGTCAGATCAATGTGACCCGACTAGCTAGAGTTACATATAGATGCATATTTAAATCATTTTGAATTTACATCTTGTGAAACTCGCCAGTCATGTCACAAAGATAAAATGACCATAGCTCCGTTTACTGGAAACAGAGAAAGAGTTAGTGAACTCTTGGGATGATACATGTTGATGTATGTAGGTCCCCTGTCTACACATGCCAGGACCGGTTCTTTGTACTTCGTTACATTCTCTGATGATCTCTCGAGATTCAGACATATGTTCCTGTTGAAACACAAGTCCGAACCTTTTGAGATATTCACAGAATATAAGTTAGAAGTAGAGAACCAAAATAAGGGTATAAGTATTATGTCCTATGATGAGATCAAGGAGGAGAATACTTGAGCACGGAAATACTGGACTATTCTAAAGGAGAATGAGATTCTCTCTCAGCATTACTCCTCTGTATACACCATAGCACGATGGTATATCGGGGCGGAGCAGATACACCCTATTTGATATGGTGTGCTCTATGATGAGTAATACTGAGTTACCTTTTTCCTTTTGGGAGTTATGCACTTACGAAGTTGCATACCTATTGAATAGGGTTCCAATCAAATCAGTTGCCTACCGCTTCATATGTGATATGGAAAGGGAAGAGCCCATATCTTAAGTTGGTTAAGATTTGGGGTTGTCTGGCCTATGTCTAAAAGTAAAATCCGGACAAGCTCGAGGCAAGGTCTGTAATGTAGAACTGGAAAGGTTCCAGCTATACAAACTACAGCAGATGATTTGATACAACCAAAGGATTCAGTAGATTCCAACGAACCTCAGCCTCTCCGCCGATCTAGTAGGGTTCCTCACCCACCTGAGAGATACTTCGGTTCCTCTATGACAGTGGGAGCGAGGATTGCATCATGAGATGATGACCCAACTAGCTTCGAGCAGGCCATCGAGAGTAAGACTCTGTAAGAATGGCTGGATGTTTATCGATCTGAGATGGAATCCTTATACACCAACAAAGTATGGACTTTGGTTGCTATATCTGAAAAGTTAAATCCCCATCAGGAGCAAGTATATCTTGAGAAGATTACTTGGTGTAGATGGAAAAGTTGAGACTTTCAAAGCTAGACTTGTTAAAGTTTGCATCATTGACCAGGTGTGGATAATGATGAAACCTTTTCAAGTAGCTATGCTTAAGTCCATCCAGATCCTACTTGCCACGGCTACATACCATAACTACGATATTTGGCGGTTGGGTGTCATGACATCTTTTCTAAATGATGTTTTAGAAGAGAACGTCTATAAGTACACAGCCAGAGGGCTTCGTAGACAGTGGGAGCAGCGGAAACGTGTACAAGATGCTTTATAAGATAAAGCAGGCATCGCGGAGTTGGAACATCTGTTTTGATGAAGTAGTCAAAGAGTTTGACATCATCAAAATGGTAGATGAACCTTGTATAAACAAAAAGATAGTAGGGTGTATGGTAATGATCCTCGTAGAGTACGTGGATGACATACTCTTGATAAGAAAAGAGTTTCTTATGCTACGCTCGGTCAATCTCCGCTTATCACTAGGATTCTCCATATAGGATCAAAGTGATACCTACTAAATCCTGGATTTTGGATCTATGAGATAGATCTAAATGGATGTTAGGATTCTCACTGAATGTAGTGAGATGGTATCAATTGATCCTGGGGAAAATCACTGGAAGTGTTCCAGGGTGATAAAGACGACTGAATGTCAGTCACAGGCATTGTCTTTACCCTCAGTAAAGGGACGGTATGTTGGAAGAGTTCCAAGCTAGATACCGTGGCATACTAGACGATAAAGGCAGGATACATCGCTACTTAAGATGCTACCAAAGAGGCTGTTTGGGTGTATATAGGTTCATGAGATGAACTATGTTCCTACCATTGTGTGACAATGGAGTTGTGGCTTATGCCAAGGAACGCCGGTCCCATCAGTGATCCAGACATATTCTAAGGCAGTATCACTTGATCATGGAGATGGTTGATCTCCAGGGTGATCGAGGTTTGGAGAGTAGACTCAGAGGACAACACAGCGGATCCACTCACAAAGGCCTGTTCCCAGAGAGAGACTTTTATGGGATGGTTGAGTATGAGATACTGCAACCACTGCTATCCGATGGCCCTAGTGCAAGTGGGAGATTGTTAGTTATATGTATGCCCTAGAGGCCATTACTGTACATAGGATGTATATTGTAGTGGATGCTGGGACGTATATAGGGAGGACTTTCTTGCTCGACATGATAGTATGCTATCTGGTTGAACTTTACCTTAACGTGTATACTGATTGTCTCTCTGTTACATGTTGGTAAAGCCCTTAGGATGTGTGCTTGACTACCTGGACTATGATGCGGATCATACTAGTGGGGACATGGTAGTCCATAAGTACATCCTTCAAAGTCCCTAGTCGTGGGTGTATCGAGATGGGGCATCGATATACCAGAGTAGACTGGCGTATACCTTCTCGACCCATACAGATGGGCGATGGATGATCCCATATCCATTGGTGTTTGACATCAGAGATGATATACGGGTGCTCAGTAGAGACTGGGTACACTGGACGGACTCGCCGAGAACTCCCAGATGGTATTATACCTCACGTCAGATGGCAGTTCTCTGGTGACACTGGTACAGAGTAGTCTGTTGACCCGAGATCGTCATAGAGTCTTGTGTGGTTCCCACTGTGCTTTGATTTCCATCTTACCACGTCCAAGAGGGTGTGCAAAACGGTGGTTTTTGGGTACAGTCCCGAGTCACATGGAGGCAATGAGCGATAGGAGGGGATTCGTCTCTCCCGGTATAGGGGGTTGATGTTGCGCTGTGTTCGATTGGCTATAACAGGAAATCCCTGGCCAGGGTTGCTGAGATTTACTGGTAAGTGTTACCAGTAGTTTCTCGAACAGTTATAGACCTCATATCGACACGACTTATCGAGCTATTGGGGTCTGACGTTTACCACCCCTAGGCGAGATATGCGACATATCAGACGATCAGACCGGACTGTACGGTAGTGTTACTGGTCGGATTCACTGGAGTGTGAGCGGGCTTGCTCGTCGATCTTCAGATCGCTCAATACCCGGGTGGCCGTTACGTTTAGCAGACCGCTTGCGGCTTGTGGGTGTTTGATATGATCATCGCCTGCTGCCGGCGTATTGACGAGTCTTCAGAGTCCTACACAGAGGTTTCCTGGCTCAAGCGAAACGAAATAGGAGCACGTATGAGATATGTGCGGGACCGAGAATAATGCGTGTATGTGATACCGTATTCCATTCTCGCGATGAATGTATCGATTAGGTTATATGCGATATACCCTAGTTATCGAATCAAAGGTTGATTCGATAAGCCGATACATAGGATACTGGTCGGTTATATGCGATATGACCGGATTGTTAAATCAAGTGTTGATTTAATGATTTAATGTATAATTATATATTTGATATATTGCTTTGCATTAACTAGTATTGGTTCACTTTAAATGGATTTTCTCACTCGGGTGTGCGCATTGCATATGCGATATGATTTTTGTGCACTTGATTGTATCATGTTTGATGATACATATCTTTTTTGTTAAGTGTAATGAATTAAACCTAGGTTAAGTAAATGATTAGGGTTTTCTTTTATTCATTCATTTATCTTTTCATTTGCATTTAAAAGATAAATGAGAAAAGGAAAAGAAGTGAAAAATGGTGGCTAGTTTTGTTTTCAACATGAAGCTTTATGAAGCTTTCATTAAGTCACCAATTTTGTCTCATCTCCTTAACCCTAACCATTCTTTAACCTTGGTCAACTCTCTACACTTAACTTGGGTTATGTTATGATAAGAATGGATTATTCTTTTCTTTTTTAGTAAACTTATCATAACAATTATCATCTTCTTCTTCTTCTTCACTTCATGAAGAAGCTTACTTCATCAATGGTGATTGATGAAAACAAGTGAGAAATCCAATTCTAAAGTCTACCCACTTCCTATTTCTTCATCCTCTACCTCTTGCCAAGTAGTAGAGTGTGTTTCCTTCACAAGTTTTCATGGCAAGGTGAAGGTGGAGCTTGATTTAGCGATGCCTCGACGTAGATCATCTTCGGCACGTTGTCGATGACCTAGCCCGTCCATTCTCCGATGAAGCCGACGCTAGAGCCCGGGATCCGTCTTGGACAGCGAGGAGACTTCATTGCGGAGCCGTGGAGGTGGAGCACCGGATCTACAAAGGTTGTATATCCGTATTCTCATAGTTAAGTGTTAACTAGTTTACTTTTCGCCTAGAAATCTAGCCAACGATCCGTACACTAGGGTTTCTCGGCACCATAATTTTTGAAATTGGCATGGTTGATGCCTTATGAGACCTCATTAGGGTGCCTAGGAACCCTACAGCATGATATTTGAATGTTCTTTAACTTGGAAAAAATCCAACTCTTGGAAAATTTTCCGGCAGGGGTTAAAGTGGGTATTTGATATCCGTTCGAACTTTTTAACACCGTCTAAATGACCCAAAATATAGTTAGAATTACGACTAGGAAATACTCCGAATTTCCATTATAGAAAATTAACATCTCATGAAATTTTTAGATAAAACAAACAACACCTGAAACACCAAAACCCAGAGCCTTGAACACAAAAAAAAATTGAGGCCAAAAATCCCTAAAAAGGCCGGCCTGCTCGGATTTTAGGGCAAACCGCTCGGCCAAAAACCGGCCAAATGAGTTCAAATTTCTTCTGTGTTCATGTCATATGTTATACATGTTGGAGATAGTGCCCTCAGAGTCAATTATTAGGTCACAGGTACGTGATTGCAATGATTGATGGAGGACCTATCCCGGTAGGACAGTCTTACTCGAGATGATAGTATGCTATCTGGTTTACCTTTATCATCGTGTACTGCTTTAAGTGACCTGACAAGTCGCTATTACACGTTGGTAGAGCCCCTAGGATTCTTGCTTGACCACCAGCAGTATGAGGGCGATCATATAAGTGGGAGCTGGGGTCTATAAGCATATCCTTAAATGGTCTCTAGTCGTGTGAGTTTCGAGACAGGGCATCGATACTCCAGAGTAGACTAGTGTATACAGTCGAGACCCCGACGAGGGGCGGTGGCCGGTCTCACAAGCCACTGGTGTCAGTTGGATCACCTAAGATGTATACAGGTGCTCATTGGGTTATGAGTACACCGGACAGGACTCGCCGGGAACATGCTAGTTGGTCATATACCAGACGTCAGATGGCTGTTCCCTGGTGACATGTGTGCAGGTTAGTTCATCGACCTGGGGATCGTCATTTGTCTCATGTGAGTTCCCACTGTACTTTGATTACTACCCTACCACGGCTCAAAGGAGTCGTGCAAACAGGTTTTAGTTGGGTACAGTCCCGAGCCACATGGAGGCAGTGAGTATCTTCAGGGGTTCGTCTCTCCCGGTATTGGGCGTGAGGTCGTGCTGTGTCTAGGAGAGCCATTACACGAAGCCCTCGGCCGAGGCAAGGAGATTTACTGGTAGGTATTCCAGTAGTATCTCAGGGTGTTCTGGGCTACACTCCGACACGACTTGTACCGCTTTTGGGGGTCTGACTTTTACCAACCCCCTAGGCCCGCCATGCGATGCTCATAGACGAACGGACCGGACTGTACGGATATTGTCACTGACAGGCTCAGTAGGGTTGTCAGGCTGAGTTCGCTCACAGACATCCCTTTTAGTCAATACCTGGTAGCCCGTTACGTATTGGCTTATACCTCTGACGTGCTAGTGGTTAAATCTAAAACCAAGGTGTTGACGAGTCTTTAGAGTCCCCCACATTCAGTTACTCAGCTTTCGGGCGAAAGGTTGTAGAGGCCGTATGGAGATATGGCAAGGTCCGATCAGATACGTGCGGTATTGCACGGATCAGGATCGGACAGTTTGTACTATAGGCCGTATGGTTATATGGCAGGGTTCGATCAGATACGTGCGGTATTGCACGGATCAGGATCGAACGGATAATACTAGCCGGCTTTGGTATAAGCCGGATCCTAGTATAGTACAGTGTAGATTTTGTCTCATTGCATTTGTATTTCGGTCAGAATACAAATGCGGGTGCGTATGCACAGTATCGGAGTTTTCCTGTAATTTATTACGGGACCAGTTTTCTGGAGTTGCCAGTTTGCTTTGCGTTTCGGCCGATTTCCTTTGTATCGTTCATTGGCCGAAAATTGGTGGAGGAGGGTTTATTTGCATTGTTGCAAATAGGCATTTGTGGAGGGGGTTCTTTGCATCTTGTTGCATCATGATGGCTTTCATGATGTGCACCATCATTGACTTGTTTTGACTCCATCATGACTTGACTTTTAAAGTCATGATTGTTGATGATGATGAGGGGTGAGGTTGGTTGTGTGTGGATGTATTTGTTATCATGTTCTTTCATGATTCCCTTTTTGCATTATTGTTCCACTCACTCCCTCTTTGTATGGCTCTCTCATTTTTTCTATCATATGACACTTTCATTCTCTCCTCTCACTCACCAAGTCATGGCCGGCCATGTATGGGGCTGCCCATGAATTTTGAGGTGGGATTATTCATTCATTTCATGTTGGAAAATCCCACAACACCATCTCCAAAAAGCTTGTATCATCCCTCCACCAAAGGCAATTCCGATAACCCCAAATGAGACACAAGCCTCTACATTATATTCTACAGTAAATCTTGGGCACGTCGAGTAGCCGGCTTCGTGCCCGAGTTGCCTCGGCATTGAGGTGGGAGCCCGTAAAAGAAGTAGGCGATGTGGTGCACTTCCGGCGACGAGGAGGAGACGACACATTCCGCAGGAGATCGGGACGACGACGAGAAGACCGGAGGACTTGGATCTGTCGGTATATCTCTCTTCCCTTTCTTGTAGATAGCTAGGACTAGTTAGTGGTTCGATCCGGGTATTAGTGCGCGGCGGTTTGCCAGTTCAAGAAAAATTTAAGTTTATCACCGCTTCCGCATTTGGCCGTCGGATTGACGGCCGGGGCGCCGCCGTGCACTTACAGTGGTATCAGAGCCTCGCCATTAACTTAGTCTAGCTTGGTTTAATGTGTTTTGCATTTCCGATCGACCAAAATTCCAAAATCTACATTTTTCAAAGTGACAGTTTTCTGTTGAAATTTTTTGGTCTCCAAAATTTTTTCAGGTTGTATAAAATTGATGTTCTGGAGACCACTAGGCTACTGTAGAAATTCGACAGGGTGATTCTACTGTGGAGGCGCGGAACAGCGGCCAAACCCACCTTTGGGCCGCGGTTCCGCCGCGCACTGTGGAGATCCCTGCACCAAATTTCTACAGTATCTTTCTGGGGTTAAAATTGGGGTTTTGGAATATTAAAATTGGGCCCAGAATTTCTTGATGTGCTACAGTAGTACTTGGGGGCCCACTTGTTAAAATTTGATCGATCGGATATTTTAAACACATTATTTCACAGTATTTACATTATATCTGCGACCGTGAATGTCACTTGATCGGTAAATCCGGTCTAACTGCTATAGCCCGGTTAGACGGATTTGCGAACGTGACTTTCACGTTGATGTTCTGTTTTTGCAGTGATGTTGCGGATCGGTCGTGGGGATAGCCTGGATGCAATGCTAGTACAGTTGTGGTTGTATTATGTACATTTGATATTGCGGGGCGAGCGTCCGACATGTGGACTGCCGTCACTGCCTGATTGTATTATTATTTTGGGGCACGGCCAGGTTGCGGTCGATGTACCCGTTGTATGTATATTTTACTTTCTGTACTAGGATTGCCCCGCGGAGGGGTGCACGGATAGCCGGGTTCTAGAGGGCAACGAGCCCGCATCTCATGGCATTGAGACGGAGGGGGCATCACTCTAGGATTGGCGGGCTATTCGCCGCACTCGTAGGGGGTACAGGTTGACCCAAGAGGGGTGCCCAAGTTACCGGATTCCGTGAAGTGCTGGGTGGTCCATTCACGGTGCTGAAGGGGGCTGCCTCGCTTCAGGTTTTGGCGGGTGACTTGCCGCGCCCGTAGGGGTCTAGGATTTCATTGCACAGGCTATCCACACGACCAGGGGAACGTCGGGTTTCAGCGGCTCTGTGAAACCCGGGGATCCCAGATATCTGTAGGGTTTCTGTGATGCTGTACATTTTCTGTGATGTTGCATTTTATCACGCCTTGAGCGAATATAATATATTGGTATATATATTAGTAGATGTTGTATATGTTTTGCATCCGCGCTAGTCCAGTCCCCGCTCTGTCGTTAGTTAGCTAACCTAACGGGTAATGACGGGACCCAGTGGCGAATGCGGATGGCATATACGTACATCATGTAAGTCCACGTTGCGACCCCCGGTTCTTACGGGGAGGCGGAAACGGTATAAAATCAAAATTTTAACGCAAGAGGCAACATGGACTAAGCTAGGTCGGGATCTTTACCTAAACTAAAACTAGCATACTAAGCTAAAGATATTTAGCTACTCGGATGAAGATGGTTATACCTAAACTTGAACTCCTTCTCTTCAAGCTCCGATGGTGGTTCGATGGCTCCTTCTCGTTGTCTCCGTACGCCGAAGATAGATCCACTTGAAAGCTCCAACCTTTAGCTCCTTCTTCGTTCTTTGAAGAAACTAGTTCACTTGGTTTGCTAAACCTAGTGAACTAGAATGAGTAGAAATGATTTAGAATGGGATTTTATCTATGGTTCTTGATTCTCAACTCATGAGACAAGAGAACCATAGATCAAGAGAGGGAGCAAGAGGTTGAGGGTGAGAGCAAGAGGAGAGCTCAAGAACAAGAGAGAGAATGAGCAAGAAAGAATGAGCAAGTATTTTGTCTCTCACCCTCTCATAATCCAAAGCAATGATAACTCATCATATTAACAAAAGTCTTATGTGATGGTTAGAAGCAACCACAACCATATCATTTCATGCACTCATTTTACACAAATGAGCAAGTAAACAAAAGTCTTTTCCATGAAATGATGGCTATGGTTATCATGATGGTCAACTAGTCAAGCCTAGTCAACCGGTCAACAAGTCAACAAAAGTCAACAAGTCAACAAAGTCAACAAGTCAACAAAAGTCAACAAGTCAACAACCATATCACCATAATACTTAATTAATATAATAGTTAATCACATATCATATTCTCATTAGGGTTGAGCATAAAGTCAAATAGTCAATGGTCAACTGTCAACAACCCTAATGAGAATCCGCAGCCTCTGCCTCCCTGTCAACTGTGCATACACACCCGCATCCGCGTTCCGAGGAACACGAATGCAAACTGGATAAATCCAATCCCATAAGGTACACTAGGATCTGGCTTAAACCAAAGCCCGCTAGTGTAAACTGTCCGGACACTGTACGTGCACAAGTGCACGGATGTGACCGAACCCTGTCGCAAAACCATGCGACCTGTCGCAATACCATGCGACCTCTACTCTTTTGCCTAAAGGCGAAAAGCTTTCTGTGTGGGACTCTAAAGACTCGACACTACGCTGGCAGTGGGTTTAACCACAGACCGCAAGCGGCACTAGCTGTGCGTAACGGTCCCCAGGTAATGCCGACAAGAAGACCGACGAGGCGAAACCCATCTGAACTCCTACTGAGCCTGAGTGTGACATTCTCCGTACAGTCCGGTCTGTTCGTCTGATACATCGCATGGCGGGCCTAGGGGGCGGTAAACGTCAGTCCCCCAATAGCGGTACAAGTCGTGCCGGAGTGAAGCCCAATACACCCTGAGATAACACTGGAAACCTACCAGTATATCTCGTTTGCCCTGGCCAGGGACTACTCGTGTAATGGCTCTCCTAGACACAGCGCGATGTCAACCCCCAATACCGGGAGAGACGAATCCTGTCTAACCGTCACTGCCTCCAAGTGCTTCGGGACTGCACCCAACCACCACCTGTTTGCACGACTCCTTTGAGCCGTGGTAGGGTAGTGATCAAAGTACAGTGGGAACACACCCGAGGCGAAGTGACAGTGTCAAGTCAGCGGACTAAGCTGTACTCATGTCACCTGGGAACTGATAACTGACGATAGGTATAATACCAACTAGTCAGTTCCCGACGAGTCCTGTCCAGTGTACCCGTAACCTAACGAGCACCCGCATACTATCTCAAGTACGACGTACTGACGGCTGTGGGACAGACCGTCTCCCACACTGGGATGAGAAGCGCATGCGCTGGTCTACTCCGGAGTATCGATGCCCTGTCTCGATAGTCCTGCGACCAGGGACCTGAATAAGGATGTGCTTATAGATTACCCAGCCCCCACTAGTGTGACTGCCATCACACCGCTGGTAATCAAGCAAAGATCCTAAGGGCTCCACTAATGCGTATAAGTGATATACTGAAATAAACACAAGTACACATTGAAGTAGAAACAAACCAAGTAGCATACTACTATTTTGAGCAAGATTGTATATACAAGGTGAATATCCCAAGCATCCATTAAGTAATATACAAACTAGTATGATACAGTAATGGCCTCTAGGGCATATACACTAACAATCTCCCACTTGCACTAAGGCCATGTACTGGCGTATCGAAGACCTATCATCTCGATCAGCCGCTCGAACTGAGTCTGGGGCAAGGCCTTGGTGAATGGATCTGCAGTGTTGTCTTCTGAAGCGACTCTCCGAACCTCGATCTCCTGGCGATCTACGATCTCCCTGATCAGGTGATACCGCCTCAAGATGTGCCTGGATCTCTGATGGGACCTGGGTTCCTTCGCTAAAGCTATAGCCCCGTTGTTGTCGCAATACAGAGGTATTGGATCAACAATGGACGGAACCACCTGAAGTTCTTTCAAGAACTTCCTCATCCAGACAGCTTCTTTTGCGGCATCAGATGCAGCGATGTATTCCGCTTCCATCGTCGAGTCTGCAACGGTTTCCTGTTTGGAACTCTTCCAACACACCGCCCCTCCATTGAGGGTAAAGACAAAACCCGACATGGACTTGGAATCATCCTTGTCACTCTGGAAGCTGGAGTCAGCAAAGGCCTCGATCTGGAGGTCTTTTCCGCCATACACCAAGAACATCTCCTTAGTCCTTCTCAGGTACTTGAGAATGTTCTTTACCGCTATCCAGTGTTTCTCCCCAGGGTTAGACTGATACCGGCTTACCACACTCAGTGCATAAGCTACATCCGGTCTGGTACACAACATCGCATACATTATAGAGCCTACCGCAGAAGCGTAGGGTATAATAGACATGCGATCCCTCTCCAAATCAGTCTTGGGAGACATCTCTTTAGAGAGGGTGATCCCGTGACAAGCCGGTAGGTTACCGCGCTTGGAATCTTCCATACTGAATCTCTTCAGTATGGTGTCGATGTACCTGGACTGTGAAAGTCCTAATATCCTCTTGGATCTGTCACGGTAGATCCGGATACCCAGAATGTATGAGGCATCAACCAGGTCTTTCATGGAGAACCTGTGTGACAAGAACCCCTTGACAGATTGTAGCATAGGAATGTCATTTCCTATTAAGAGAATGTCATCCACGTATAAAACGAGGAATACTACAGTTCTCGCTACAAATCTACTATAGATGCATGGTTCATCTGGATTTTTGATAAAGCCAAATTCTTTGACCGTCTCATCAAAGCAGATGTTCCAACTCCGCGATGCCTGCTTTAGTCCATAGATGGACTTAAGCAACTTGCACACCTTTCCGCTGCTCCCACTCTGAATGAAACCCTCTGGCTGGTCCATATAGACACACTCCTCTAAATTTCCATTTAGAAAAGCTGTCTTTACGTCCATTTGCCAGATCTCATAATCGTGGAAGGCAGCAATGGCAAGAAGGATCCGAATGGATTTCAGCATGGCTACTGGAGAAAAGGTTTCGTCGTAGTCCAAGCCAGGTCTCTGACGAAAACCCTTTGCTACCAGCCTAGCTTTATAGGTCTCAACCTGTCCATCTACACCAATCTTCCTTTTGAAGATCCACTTGCATCCTACGGGTTTTACCCCGTCTGGAGCAATGTCCAACGTCCATACCTTGTTGGTGTACATGGACTCCATTTCGGTCCGCATTGCATCCAGCCATTTCACTGAGTCAACGCTCTGAACGGCCTGCTGGAAGCTAGTAGGCTCATCATAATCTATGATGCAATCCTCTCTATCCCCGTCTATGAGAAAACCGTAGTATCTCTCGGGCGGATGAGACTGCCTACTACTCCTGTGGAGCGGCGTAGGAATGTCCTGTTCTGTTGAACCCTCTGGTTCCACCAAGCTTTCAGTAACAGTCTGTGGTTCTGGAATTTCTTCCAGTTCTACTGCACTCCCACTTATTTCTTTTTCTATGAACTGGTGTTCTAGAAAGTGGGCATGACGAGAAACAAGAACTTTTTGTTCCTCTTCATAGTAGAAGAAATATCCCTTGGAATTCTTTGGATATCCCACAAACTTGCACAGTACTGAGCGTGCCTCGAGCTTGTCCGCATGCTGCTTTTTGACAAAAGCTGGACTTCCCCATATCTTAATGTGATTAAGATGGGGTCTCTTCCCACACCACATCTCAAATGGCGTGGTAGGCACAGTCTTAGTGGGAACTCGGTTCAAAAGGTATGCGGCTGATTCTAGTGCATACCCCCAGAATGATCGCGGTAACTCAGCGTTACTCATCATGGACCGCACCATATCCAATAGGGTGCGGTTCCGTCTCTCCGATACACCGTTATGTTGCGGGGTGTATGGAGGAGTAAGCTGAGAGAGAATTCCGTTCTCTTTTAAATAGTCCAGGAACTCGGCACTTAAGTATTCTCCACCTCGATCCGATCTTAGAATCTTAATACTTTTGCCGGTTTGTTTCTCTACTTCATTCTTATAGTCCTGGAATTTTCCAAAGGCCTCGGACTTATGTTTCATTAAGAAGACATAACCGTACCTTGAGAAGTCATCCGTAAAAGTAATGAAGTAAGAATGTCCGCTTCGGGCATGTGTAGACATTGGACCGCACACGTCGCTGTGTACGAGTCCCAAGAGCTCGCTCGCTCTTACTCCATGTCCAGTAAACGGAGTCTTTGTCATCTTTCTTTTGAGACAAGATTGACAAGTGGCATATGATTGATATTCGAACGCATTCAAATATCCTTCTGTATGCAACTTAGTCAACCTTCTCTCATTGATGTGACCCAATCTACAATGCCATAAGAAAGTCTGATTTATTTCTGGAGACTTTCTTTTGTGTGTATTCTGGACATTAAAAATCTGTGGTTGGTTTAACACGTATATACCATTACTCAATGTACCTGACCCAATCAGAACTTGATTAAGGTGAATGTTTACAACATTACTTACAAACGCAAATTCATAACCTTCTTTAGAAACTAAAGATACAGAAATGATATTACAAGTTGCGTTGGGTACAAAAAAGCAATTACGCAAAACCAAAACATGTCCATCTGACATTCCCAGGTGATAGTCCCCCACGGCTTTAGCATCCATGCTAGCTCCGTTCGCAACTCTGAGGGTCATGTCACCTGCCTTCAAAACCCTACGGTTTCTCAACGCCTGCAAAGAATTACAGATATGAGATCCTGATCCGGTATCCAATACCCAGGAAGTAGAGTTTATTGAAAGACAGTTTTCAATAACATACACACCTGAAGCTGAAGCTGCAACTTGCTTCAATTCCTGTGTTCTGGCCTTCCAGGCCCTGCAATCATTCTTCCAGTGTCCTTTCTTATGACAATAGAAGCATTCTTCCTTATCCACAAGCTTCCCCGCTATCTTTGTTGCTTTACCTTTTCCCTTCGTATCCACTTTACTAACACCGCCCCTTGGTTTGGCGGGGGCCTTCTTCTTCTTTCCCTTGGCTTTCGCCTTGGACCTAGAAGAAGATGATCCTCCTACAAACAAAGTGGATGTTTCCCTACCTTTCTGTAGGGTGCCCTCTGCGCTCCTCAGCATGTTGAGGAGCTCTGATAGTTCAACCTCTTTTTCTTGTAGGTTGAAGTTCAGTATAAACTGGGCGTAAGTGGAAGGAAGGGACTGGAGAACTATATCCGTATATAGCTCACTCTCCAATGTGATCCCTAGGTCAGCGAGCTCCTCAATGTAGCCGATCATCTTTAGCACGTGCTCGGCTACTGATGATCCGACGGCCATTCTTGTCGAAAATAACTTTTTCGACGCTTCGTATCTTGCGATACGTGATTGCTCTCCATACAGTTCTTTTGTATGGAGCAATATGGACTCCATGTCCATATTCTCATGCCTCCTCTGATGTTCGTTGTCCATCGAGGCAAGCAGGAGGCATTTGGCCTTCGCGCTATCAATCTCCCAAGTCTTACGGATTTCCTTATCCGCGACGCTGGAAGTTGGACCAGGGACAGGGGGAGCTTTGGTGGTAAGAAGATACCCCAGCTTGTCATAAGTGATTGCTATCTTGACATTCCTGAGCCAATCTTTGTAGTTTGGCCCTGTCAGTTTGTTTTTATCTAGGAGTAACTTAAGTCCAGTCATGTTGATTGGTCGCTGCAATTAGGAGAGAGAAGAAGAAACACTCAGCATGATGCTCTTGCAAGTTTAGAGTGGTTTTTAGTTTGTCTAAACAGGATGGCTCCCACCGTTTCTCGAATCCCTCCTCAAACCATAAAGGAAGAATTAGTCAGGATCAATCCCACCGTACAATACTTGCTTAACCGTTCAGCCAGGCCGGTGTCGGTACTTCGAGGGAGGTTTTCCAACGCTTTCGCGAAGTTCCTTAATTAAAGAACCTCTTTTCCCTGGGGGCGTAGCCCCGCTAACACCTTTCTAGGCACCTACTAGGTTTATAGCATTGATCGTTAAGTGAGAAATTTCCCGAGGAGTAGCATATACTCACAGTAGGATCGGGATCCAAATATCATTGCGTGACGAAACTGAAGGAATCCTACCAGAATCATCACACTCCAAATGGTATGCAAATCTAGCAAGTTTCAGTACTTATGAAACTCCCGATGTGGATTTTTGCCCCATGCTCTTATGACCTTGACTTTGGCCAAAATATCATAAGTCACATGTCAAATTCTACCCGTCATTATCCAGGTTAATTTGGATCCATCCGTACCTACCCTTGACTTTGGCCAAAATGGCAGTACGACTGTCCCAAACCAACGCATCTATCTATGCTACACATGAACACCCAATAGCTACCAATCACTGTGCCTTGACTTTGGCCAACATACACAGCTTGAATACTATTGACTATTCATGTGAAACGACGGAGGGCTACGGATGGTTTTGGCAAAACCGTGAACGTAGTGAACTTGATATGGTCGATGGAACGAGATAGCTTTTAAAAGGAGTGGCTCAAGCTCCGCATTTAAAAGTTGTTTTTGAAAAGAACCGAGTGGTTTTTCGAAAGTGTTCCAACGACTTTAACTTGGTTTATTATCTTGCATTAGTTCTTTTAATGCGTGATATTCTTGCATTAGTTCTTTTAATGCGTCCCATCATTTAATCCTACCATTGCAGAAAACAACCAAAATATGACGTACGCTTATGCCATTCGCGTTCGCCACGGGGCCCCGTCATTACCCGTTAGGTTACTTAACTAACGACAGAGCGGGGGCTGGGCTAGCGCGTCTGTAAAACATAAGCAACGCCTAAATAATATCATATATAGATATACTGCAATGATAAACATTTCAGATCACAGATAAATACATTGGATATACTAGGAATCTATAATTTGTACGAGCCTGTAACAAAAACAGATTACACGGTCGCGGTGAATAGCCAAAACCCCACCCAAGACCCCTACGGGTGCGGCAAACTACCCGCCAAGTACCCGAAGCGTAGCAACCTCCCTCATCTCCATGAGTAGGCCACTCGACACTTCGGCATACCTGGTAGTTTGTGCACCCCTCCATGGGTCTATCCTAGGAGCAAAAACAGTAAAAAGAAATTATACAATGACGGCTACAACCCCGACCCGGTTGTGCGGCCATACAAATAATTATTACATCAATTTACAAATTTACATGAATTGCAAGAAAAGAAAACTCTCGTCTCACAACCCCCGGCTATTCACCCGCGACAATCCAACATATTTATATACACATTCCAGCACATTACAGATCATGTATAACCCCGACTAATCGACTTATAGCGATTAGCCGACGTTCAATACATGCAAACATCACAGATATAACCATCATAGTCAAAGTGCAGTGAAGTTCGGAAAAAATACGGAATTATAGGACCCCAAAAGGAAATTTCTTTTCTGGAAAATCTGGGCACATATAATATATTTCAAAAATCCCAAAACCAACACAGACACACACTGCACGAAAAACGATGCACAGAAGACGACAAAGAGCGGCGTTTCCGCGGCGGATGCCTAGCTCGCGCGGCGGAAGGGCGGCGGTTTGGACGAATTACTGTATCGTTTTTCTTGGGTGTTCACACAATACCCTGAGCCGAATTTACAAGTGTAAAGTTTTTCATTTTGAGCCAAAAATATTTCAACAGAAACTCAGTTTTTTGTAAAAGTTTGGTTTTTGGATTTTTCCTGTTCCGAACTTCGTTACACTTCACTACCAAGCTAGTTTAAGTTTAGTTAGGCTCTGATACCACTGTAAGTCCACGTTGCGACCCCCGGTTCTTACGGGGAGGCGGAAACGGTATAAAATCAAAATTTTAACGCAAGAGGCAACATGGACTAAGCTAGGTCGGGATCTTTACCTAAACTAAAACTAGCATACTAAGCTAAAGATATTTAGCTACTCGGATGAAGATGGTTATACCTAAACTTGAACTCCTTCTCTTCAAGCTCCGATGGTGGTTCGATGGCTCCTTCTCGTTGTCTCCGTACGCCGAAGATAGATCCACTTGAAAGCTCCAACCTTTAGCTCCTTCTTCGTTCTTTGAAGAAACTAGTTCACTTGGTTTGCTAAACCTAGTGAACTAGAATGAGTAGAGATGATTTAGAATGGGATTTTATCTATGGTTCTTGATTCTCAACTCATGAGACAAGAGAACCATAGATCAAGAGAGGGAGCAAGAGGTTGAGGGTGAGAGCAAGAGGAGAGCTCAAGAACAAGAGAGAGAATGAGCAAGAAAGAATGAGCAAGTATTTTGTCTCTCACCCTCTCATAATCCAAAGCAATGATAACTCATCATATTAACAAAAGTCTTATGTGATGGTTAGAAGCAACCACAACCATATCATTTCATGCACTCATTTTACACAAATGAGCAAGTAAACAAAAGTCTTTGCCATGAAATGATGGCTATGGTTATCATGATGGTCAACTAGTCAAGCCTAGTCAACCGGTCAACAAGTCAACAAAAGTCAACAAGTCAACAAAGTCAACAAGTCAACAAAAGTCAACAAGTCAACAACCATATCACCATAATACTTAATTAATATAATAGTTAATCACATATCATATTCTCATTAGGGTTGAGCATAAAGTCAAATAGTCAACGGTCAACTGTCAACAACCCTAATGAGAATCCGCAGCCTCTGCCTCCCTGTCAACTATGCATACACACCCGCATCCGCGTTCCGAGGAACACGAATGCAAACTGGATAAATCCAATCCCATAAGGTACACTAGGATCTGGCTTAAACCAAAGCCCGCTAGTGTAAACTGTCCGGACACTGTACGTGCACAAGTGCACGGATGTGACCGAACCCTGTCGCAAAACCATGCGACCTGTCGCAATACCATGCGACCTCTACTCTTTTGCCTAAAGGCGAAAAGCTTTCTGTGTGGGACTCTAAAGACTCGACACTACGCTGGCAGTGGGTTTAACCACAGACCGCAAGCGGCACTAGCTGTGCGTAACGGTCCCCAGGTAATGCCGACAAGAAGACCGACGAGGCGAAACCCATCTGAACTCCTACTGAGCCTGAGTGTGACATTCTCCGTACAGTCCGGTCTGTTCGTCTGATACATCGCATGGCGGGCCTAGGGGGCGGTAAATGTCAGTCCCCCAATAGCGGTACAAGTCGTGCCGGAGTGAAGCCCAATACACCCTGAGATAACACTGGAAACCTACCAGTATATCTCGTTTGCCCTGGCCAGGGACTACTCGTGTAATGGCTCTCCTAGACACAGCGCGATGTCAACCCCCAATACCGGGAGAGACGAATCCTGTCTAACCGTCACTGCCTCCAAGTGCTTCGGGACTGCACCCAACCACCATCTGTTTCCACGACTCCTTTGAGCCGTGGTAGGGTAGTGATCAAAGTACAGTGGGAACACACCCGAGGCGAAGTGACAGTGTCAAGTCAGCGGACTAAGCTGTACTCATATCACCTGGGAACTGATAACTGACGATAGGTATAATACCAACTAGTCAGTTCCCGACGAGTCCTGTCCAGTGTACCCGTAACCTAACGAGCACCCGCATACTATCTCAAGTACGACGTACTGACGGCTGTGGGACAGACCGTCTCCCACACTGGGATGAGAAGCGCATGCGCTGGTCTACTCCGGAGTATCGATGCCCTGTCTCGATAGTCCTGCGACCAGGGACCTGAATAAGGATGTGCTTATAGATTACCCAGCCCCCACTAGTGTGACTGCCATCACACCGCTGGTAATCAAGCAAAGATCCTAAGGGCTCCACTAATGCGTATAAGTGATATACTGAAATAAACACAAGTACACATTGAAGTAGAAACAAACCAAGTAGCATACTACTATTTTGAGCAAGATTGTATATACAAGGTGAATATCCCAAGCATCCATTAAGTAATATACAAACTAGTATGATACAGTAATGGCCTCTAGGGCCTATACACTAACACATCAGTATATTTTCGTTCTTTTTGGTGTGATCAATTGATGGGACTGCGTTGATTCGGATCAATGCAAGTTAAAAACAAACCTAATCTGATGTTGTTGGAACACTTTTTCAAAAAGCTGTTATTGCAAGGACGTTCTCTTTTGTTTTGCACAGTGATATTCGGTTATGAATATCTAGCACCTCAGTCGACGAGGCAAGGGCCGAGATCCCTTCACCGGGAGTGACCCCTTGGACAAAAAGTTTGCGTCAGGGCAATGACTTCACTATAGCCGATTACTTTTGCTTTGCATCGCGGTATTCATTTGGAATATCCTGCACCCCATTCTACGGGGAAAGAGCCGAGATCCCTTCACCGGGAGTGTCCTCTTTAGCGAAAGTTTTCGTCACTATATTTTCAAAAAGCTATCCGTTCCTTCAACGATATCAAGTTCATTACGTTAAAGTTTTTCGCCAGAAACCATTCGTAGCCCTCCGTCGTTTCAGACGGGTAGCACGTAGTATTCATGCTGTGTTTGTTGACCTTCGTCAAGGCATAGTGTATGGTAGCTGCTTGTTACCTTTCTGCTGCATAGATAGATACATTGGTTTGGGACAGTCGTATAGCCTTGTTGGCCTTCGTCAAGGGCTTGTACGGGTGGATTCAAATTAACCTGGATAATGACGGGTAGAACTTGACATGTGACTTATGATTTGTTGACCTTCGCCAAGGTCATAAGAGCATGGGGCAGAAATCACATCGGGAGTTTCAAAAGAACTGAAACTTGCCAGATATGCGCATACCATCTGGAGTATGATGATGTGAGCGGATTCCGTCACGTTATCATGCGATGATAGTTGGATCCCGATTCCCACTGATGAGTTAGTTTACTCCTCGGGTGTTCCCGACTAATTCTTCTTTTAGGTTTGGAGGAGAATTTGAGGTACAGTGGGAGGTTTCCAGATTAGATAAATTGGTAACCATTCTGATCTAGGTTAGAGTGCACGCTGAGTGTTTCTTTTCTCTCTCTCTTTGGCAGCGACCATTGACCCGACCCTAAGACTATGACTCAGTGACCAAAATTAACCGAACCTTCTTAAACACCGGCTTTTGGATTGTCAGAGTTGCAAACCTCATTGCCACTCCTACTTTTACCCTTTTCTCCAGGACACCCCGTTTTACCACGAACGTCCACTTCCATTGGACAAAACCATCGTATGGTTAGATACGAACTCGAAAGAATTTATTCGAGGATGGTTTCCGGTTCTGGAGAAAACGGATAGGATTATTCAGTTGTCTTTTCCTTTTACCCTCTCTCAGGTTACGAGTACTCCTTGGTTTAGGGGTAGTACACCTATTACGCAAATTGGATTGTCTTCTACCAAACCTTAGGCTGGTGCCGACCGGTAGGGAATGAAGAAAACCAATTAGCATAACGATGGTGTGCAGAAGGTATTAAGTTCAGACAAAGTAAGGGATTAGTAAGAGGGCAAAGTAAATTGCGACTGCTATTCACGACCAAACCAAGTATTTCTTCGCCAATCCTAAAATCACCTTTGTATTTCTCCAGGACACTCCGTATCACTACGAAGATCCACAGTTTATTTGGATATTCCATCGTATGGTTATATACGAACTCGAAAGGAACTTGTTCCAGTTCGGGGATGGATTCTGGTCCAGGAGAAATAGGAATAAGGTTTATTCGGTTGTCTTTCATCTTCACCTTCTCTCGCATTACGAGTGTTCCTAGGATTGGGACAGTACACCCATTATGCTTATTGGATAGTCTTCTTCCAAACCATAGGCTGGTGCCGAACGGTAGGGAAGGAAGAAAACCATTTGGCATAAGGGGTGTGCAGAAGGTAAAGACTAAAGACATAAGAAGGGATTTTGAGAGGTGGCAAAGGATTATACGGTAACAGTCGTGAATCTGGAAGAGGCATTACTAGGAATACCGGGATACCCCATCGAAACATTTCAATGTTTCAGTTTCACTGTGTAATGTTAAAAGAAAACTGATTTCCCGATTAGATACTTACTCCAGGGTATGTATTTACCAGGTATGATTCTCACATCTGTATGGTTTTACAGATGATGAGTGGGAGTAAGTTATTGGGAATTGGGTGATTATCCTCATTATATCGGGATTCGTTGTAATTGGTGATATTTGAGGAAATCACTTGGGCTGTTTGCCGGTTGGCAAATATTTGGTTTTGAATATCCGCAGTTATGCACCAATTTCAAATTGATATATCTGTACGTCTATTTTCATAGAGTGAGATATACCTTTCTGAAATTATGTCTACGACATTTACCTATATCAGTGGATGGTTAGGTAAGGAGCATTAAACAGCGGTGTAATTCTTCTTAACCATAAGTACAGTTTTCAACCTACGACACACGGTGAATGAGTTTTCAGACTCAAGGGACTTATACAGAGTATTGTATGTTGTCCAGGGTCTATCAGGACAGAGGGGTTGGTCCTCGTACTATATTCGGTTTACGTATGACTTCTCTAGTTTTTAGACAGGTGTTTCGTAGGAAACACAGGGTCCGAATTTTGAGAAGTTATAGGTATTTGAATAGAGTAGAGAACCAGGTGTAGCAAGTATCGGGATTCTTCAAAGTGATCGAAGATATAGATACTTGTCAATAGTATTCAGTTGATAGTGATGATAAAGAGATCTTGCTTCTCTTTCAGGTTACTCATAATTGGAAGCATTCCTAAGTTGAGTAACGCTGATAGGCCTCCTTCCATTTAGTTAACATGCACTGGAGACAGTTGCATGATTTGGATCTGGTTCAATTAAATTAGTGCCTCTGGTTCTATATTGGATATAGAACAGTTCATATCTTAACGATGTTAAGGTACGGGGAGTTGTCCGGTTTATGATTAAAACCAGACACTGGACAACTCAAGGCACGTTTCTGTAATGGCTATTTGTGGGTTGACCCAGGCTATGACGAGGGTTGACTTTCTACCATCTGGATGAACAATAGCAATATTGTTCTAGACTCGCCACAGTTTTATTAAAAATGGATTTTTTCAGGAAAACAGTAGTGGGAGTATGGTAGAACTGGAAGTGATTCCAGAACCACAAACGATTACTGAAGATTTAATAAGGAACCTAAAGATTCAATCTGGATTGACATTCCATTGGCCACTCCGCAGATGCGGTGGGTAACTTCAGGCACCCGAGAGGTACTCCGGTAGCCTCAAGGACGGTGACAGGGAAGTTCTTGTTTACCCACAATTACCATTGCTGTTGTTCCAGGCTGCGAGACCCGGCGGGAGGATGAGTATAGCGTCGTTCTGAACTCGCTCCAGAAGTGTACGTGTATATGACTCTGCCAGAGGGTTGTCGTAGTCAGTGGGAGCAGCGGAAGCATTGGTGGACAGGTAGCTTATGTCTATTTATAGACTAAAGCAGATGTAGCGGAGATAGATCATCTGTTTCTGACGTGACAGTCATGGGTTTGACTTCATCAGAATAGGGGATGGATCTGTTGAAAAGGTAGTAGGGTGTGATATCCTGGTGTTTGGATGACATACACAAAGTAGGAAAGGAAACTCCTATACTACGATCGGTTATACTTTGGTCGTCACACAGTGGTTTCTCCACATGGGACTTGGACATTATATCAGACATTCTGGTTACTAGATCTATGGCTTTAGATCTAGATTTGGGTAGTCTCCCAATTTGGGTACTTAGACAGCATTCTAAGGGTATTTAGAATGGACGACTCCATACACGGTAGTGTACCTGCAGAAGATGGAGTCACCCTCTCTAAAGGTGTCTTATAGACTAAAGGGGAGAGGGATGTGCATGATTGGCAGATCACTTGCTCAGGCAATTGAGTCAATCATGAGATGTCAAGTACCACACCAGATATTGTTCTTGCACTAGATGCAATAAGTTGATATTGATCCAATCCTGGAGAAACAGTCGGAAGCAATTTTAGAACATAAGTGGATGTTCTAGGGATATGATAACGACAGCCTCATTCAGGAGACAGTTATCAATCCAGGCTTCCAAGGTGACATGGACGACAAGGAGGTTGTCGGAGTTATAGTTTTCCTTCTAACGAAGGGCAGTATTTTGGACAGGTGATCCAAGGCAATATTGAGGGTGGCATGGCGCAGGATACTGATTAAGTTCAGTTGACGATACAGTCTAAGAATTTTGGATTTGGAGTTCATTTATGATTTGGAGTTCATTTATGAGCTAGGTCCCATCTGACATCCAGACATTCTAAGACAGGTATTACTCTTTTCGGGAGATGGCTTTCTCCGCGAACTTGAGATATAGAGAGACATAGAAAGATACAACAAAGCGGATCCACTCACTAAGGCTATTCCTCGAACGCAATAGTTTCGCAAACGAGCTTTGTGAGACTGACTAGTACAGGAGTTGGGTGTTCGGTATCACACGGGCTGTGAGTATGCGACATCGCAATAATTAGCCTTGAGTGCAAGTGGGAGATTGTTGGATATAGTGCCCTCAGAGTCAATTATTAGGTCACAGGTACGTGATTGCAATGATTGATGGAGGACCTATCCCGGTAGGACAGTCTTACTCGAGATGATAGTATGCTATCTGGTTTACCTTTATCATCGTGTACTGCTTTAAGTGACCTGACAAGTCGCTATTACACGTTGGTAGAGCCCCTAGGATTCTTGCTTGACCACCAGCAGTATGAGGACGATCATATAAGTGGGAGATGGGGTCTATAAGCATATCCTTAAATGGTCCCTAGTCGTGTGAGTTTCGAGACAGGGCATCGATACTCCAGAGTAGACTAGTGTATACAGTCGAGACCCCGACGAGGGGTGGTGGCCGGTCTCACAAGCCACTGGTGTCAGTTGGATCACCTAAGATGTATACAGGTGCTCATTGGGTTATGAGTACACCGGACAGGACTCGCCGGGAACATGCTAGTTGGTCATATACCAGACGTCAGATGGCAGTTCCCTGGTGACATGTCTGCAGGTTAGTTCATCGACCTGGGGATCATCATTTGTCTCGTGTGAGTTCCCACTGTACTTTGATTACTACCCTACCACGGCTCAAAGGAGTCGTGCAAACAGGTTTTAGTTGGGTACAGTCCCGAGCCACATGGAGGCAGTGAGCGTATCTTCATGGGTTCGTCTCTCCCGGTATTGGGGGTGAGGTCGTGCTGTGTCTAGGAGAGCCATTACACGAAGCCCTCGGCCGAGGCAAGGAGATTTACTTGTAGGTATTCCAGTAGTATCTCAGGGTGTTCTGGGCTACACTCCGACACGACTTGTACCGCTTTTGGAGGTCTGACTTTTACCAACCCCCTAGGCCCGCCGTGCGATGCTCATAGACGAACGGACCGGACTGTACGGATATTGTCACTGACAGGCTGAGTTCGCTCACAGACATCCCTTTTAGTCAATACCTGGTAGCCCGTTACGTATTGGCTTATACCTTTGACGTGCTACTGGTTAAATCCACAACCAAGGTGTTGACGAGTCTTTAGAGTCCCCCACATTCAGTTACTCAGCTTTCGGGCGAAAGGTTGTAGAGGCCGTATGGAGATATGGCAAGGTCCGATCAGATACGTGCGGTATTGCACGGATCAGGATCGGACAGTTTGTACTATAGGCCGTATGGTTATATGGCAGGGTTCGATCAGATACGTGCGGTATTGCATGGATCAGGATCGAACGGATAATACTAGCCGGCTTTGGTATAAGCCGGATCCTAGTATAGTACAGTGTAGATTTTGTCTCATTGCTTTTGTATTTCGGTCGGAATACAAATGCGGGTGTGTATGCACAGTATCGGGGTTTTCCTGTAATTTATTACGGGACCAGTTTTCTGGAGTTGCCAGTTTGCTTTTCGTTTCGGCCGATTTCCTTTGTATCGTTCATTGGCCGAAGATTGGTGGAGGAGGGTTTATTTGCATTGTTGCAAATAGGCATTTGTGGAGGGGGTTCTTTGCATCTTGTTACATCATGATGGCTTTCATGATGTGCACCATCATTGACTTGTTTTGACTCCATCATGACTTGACTTTTAAAGTCATAATTGTTGATGATGATGAGGGGTGAGGTTGGTTGTGTGTGGATGTATTTGTTATCAAGTTCTTTCATGATTCCCTTTTTGCATTATTGTTCCACTCACTCCCTCTTTGTATGGCTCTCTCATTTTTTCTATCATATGACACTTTCATTCTCTCCTCTCACTCACCAAGTCATGGCCGGCCATGTATGGGGCTGCCCATGAATTTTGAGGTGGGATTATTCATTCATTTCATGTTGGAAAATCCCACAACACCATCTCCAAAAAGCTTGTATCATCCCTCCACCAAAGGCAATTCCGATAACCCCAAATGAGACACAAGCCTCTACATTATATTCTACAGTAAATCTTGGGCACGTCGAGTAGCCGGCTTCGTGCCCGAGTTGCCTCGGCATTGAGGTGGGAGCCCGTAAAAGAAGTAGGCGATGTGGTGCACTTCCGGCGACGAGGAGGAGACGGCACATTCCGCAGGAGATCGGGACGACGACGAGAAGACCGGAGGACTTGGATCTGTCGGTATATCTCTCTTCCCTTTCTTGTAGATAGCTAGGACTAGTTAGTGGTTCGATCCGGGTATTAGTGCGCGGCGGTTTGCCAGTTCAAGAAAAATTTAAGTTTATCACCGCTTCCGTATTTGGCCGTCGGATTGACGGCCGGGGCGCCGCCGTGCACTTACAATACAACATTCTGCAGTTGTTTAAAAAATTTTTAGAGCCCATTAAAAAATCGACAGAAACCGGTTTTAGTGTTTCAAGTTTCGGAGCAGTTTCGGTTTCGTAGTCGAACAAACATTATCTAAATCTTTAGCTTGTTTCTGATACCACTGTAAGGTTCCCTAGCACGACAGCTAGGTTTCAGGAGGCATCGTCCATGCCATTTTCAAAAAACTGTCATGCTAAACAACCCTAATCTTAGAATCTTTAACTAGAGATTTAGACAATACCAAATTTTAACTACTTTACATCTAGAGAACAAGAATACAACCTTTGTAGACGGTCCTTCTCTTCAATTGCTCCGTGTAGTAGTCCCGCGACTCCATTAGGCATCTCTTGAGACTTTGAATGAGCTTCCTCCGATGACCTTCGTGCCGAAGATGATCCACGTGAAGTCCCTCCAAATCAAGCTATCTTTACACTAAACTCTTTAGCGTATGAAATACGCTACACTTGATCGCTAGTCAAGTATAGGATGATGAAGTCGGGAATATTAAGAGCTCACTAGTTGTGTTCAAGCTTCATGATTCACATCACATGTGAGGGTTGAAGCTTGAGCCATGAGAAGAGGAGGAAGAAGAAGCTAGAGAGCAACCATAGGAGCAACTCAAGAAAATTGGCTAAGTGTTGAGAATGAGCTAGAATGAATGCCAAGTCTTGACCACTCACTCATTCAAATATGGAATTATGCAATATAAAATTGCAACCATACTTGAATAGTAAGTCAAGATGAATAAACTAAAGTTAATCCCATGCTTGCAACCATGCATCTACTTTCCACCTCATTTCTATCTTCACAAAATAGAAATTTAAATGTCATGCTTCATTATTATATATAACTATATATATATATATCATATATATTAATATATACATAATGAAGAATAATTAGTGAGATAATAATATTAGTTAAGATATAATTATATCACATATAATATATATCACATTATTAAATCAACACTTGATCTAACAATCCGGTTATATCATATATGACCGACTAATATCATTTATCTGTATATCACATTATCGAATCAACACTTGATTCGACAATCTGGTTATATCAATATAACCGAACCGATAACTGATGACTGCCAGATTACAATACGGTATCACATACTCGTATTTAATCAGGCCCACACACATATCACATATGTGTCCTACTTCGTTTCGGTTGAACCAGGGAACTTCTGTGTGGGACTCTAAAGACTTGTCAATATGCCAGCAGTAGGTGATGATTACATCAGTCACCTACAAGCCGTCAGCGGTACTAGCTGGACGTAACGGCTACCCGGGTATTGAGTGATATGAATATCAACAAGCAAGCCCGTCCATAGTCTCCATGAATCCTATCAGTAACACTACCGTACAGTCCATTCTCTTCGTCTGATATGTTGCATACCATGTCTAGGGTGGAAATCGTCAGACCCCAGTAACGTGATAAGTCATGCAGATGTCTGGCCTATAACGGTTCGAGAAACTACGAATAACACTTATCGGAAAATCTTAGCAGCAACCCTGGCTAGGAACTTCCAGTTATAGCCAATCGAGTATAGCGCAACATCAACCCCCAATAACGGGAGAGACGAAACCCCTCCTATCGCTCATTGCCTCTATGCGACTCGGGACTGTACCCAAAATCCACCTGTTTGCACGTCTCCTTTGAGCGTGGTAGGGAGGAAATAAAAGCACAGTGGGAGCCGCGTAAGACTCTATGACGATCTCGGATCTACAGACTAACCTGTACCAGTGTCACCAGAAGACTTCTATCTAACGATAGGTATACTACCACATAGGAGTCCTCGGCGTGTCCTGTTCAGTGTACCCAGAATCCACTGAGCACCCGTATACCATCTTTGATGTAAAGCACCAATGGATGTGGGATCATCCATCGCCTATCATATTTGTCAGGAAGCGTATACGCTAGTCTACTCTGGAATATTGATGTCCTGTCTCGATATTCCCTCGACTAGGAACAATTAAAGGATGTACTTATGAACTACCCTGGCCCCACTAGTATGATCTCCATCATAGTCCTGGTAGTCAAGTACATATCCTAAGGGCTTTATCAATATGTGAGTGCAAGACAGTATCACAATACAAGTCTACATGTTAAGACAATGAACAACCAAATAGCATACTATTATGTCGAGCAAGAAAGTTCTCTCTCTATATATTCAAGCATCCACTATAATATACATCATATGTACAATAATGGCCTCTAGGACATATATATAACTAACAGATATACATCTACTCACTTTGATCCTCGCTTACCGAAGTCGATGACGCTTTTTTTCCCTTATCATCCTGAACTCCACACGAAGTACCAACATATCACAAAATACATCGTATCGCATCAAAATCCGATTCAAAAACCGACACGACACGCGAAGTGCTCATAGGTTAGAACCTATAGCCTACGAATGCAAAAACAATCATAAAACCCTCATCGTTGACATACAGAAGTGTCACGACCCAAGTTTGGATGTGACCGGCACTTAGATTGTATCATATCTAAAGATATGCACACAGTCCAAATAAGCCGAAAACCAAGATCAAAATCCTTTTTGCGGAATTCCTTATTTAATTTTTAAGTAAAAATCACATGTTATGAAGTTAAAATATTAAACAATTATAAGGTGTTAAGTTTGGTTTCATCCCTAGTTGGGATCAACAATAACAACAACGAAAAATAAAATCTCAATATATAAGACATCAACACGAATCTCAGACATAAAGAAAGGAATCACAATTTATAGAACTAAACGATCTCAACTGTGAATAATATACATATCATCTCTCACTCTAAGTCATATACAGGTCTGATGGAGATTTTCTAGATACAAAATACAATACCAAAAGAGAAGGTTACTGCATATGTAACCCACCTATCAAAAGATGTGATAAAGTTGCAAAAGTAGATCTGCACCGCAGCTAACCGTCCACTCTACCCCTGCAAGGAACTGTGGCACAACGGGGGTGAGTTGCCAACTCAATGAATATAACTAATAAGTAACGGATAATACTGTAAATATGATGATAATACTAACTAAGATGTGAGCAAGTATAATGTATGATTATATGTAAAAATCAAGAATATATAATATAAATCTTATAGTCCAAACTGAAATCTCATCATTTATTCCCAATAAAATTCATTTCCCCGTGTCCATCATCGACACAAAACTTCCATTTCTCACAGGTATCATTCCTCGAATGATCCTGAATCAACAATACCGGTCGTTATCCTCTAGATATACGCCGTATTTTTACCACTATCTCCGGTATCGAGTAACCCCGCTAGGCTCCTTCGCCTCAATGCGGCTATCCTGCCCCTCGGTCTCGACCGGGTCCACCATATATCCAACTGAATATCTCCCCCACTCAGTATGGATAACGAAAAATCCACGACCGTATATCTCCCCCACTTGGTCCAGAATAAAACCAAATCATAAAACATCTCATGGTGGACATGACACATCAATCATAAAATCACTGAATTTATGAAATAGTATTCAAAACTCAAAACCATAAATCCTCAATAATACATTTACCTCTTATATCAACATGAAATACACAGATATTAACATGATATAAATGATGCAATTTACTACTATTATTAGTATTTAAGATACGATATGAATCATTTTAATAAGAATTTTTGCTAAGTGTAAAAGTGACATGGTAATATCGACGAGGAGCGTGTATTATATAAGATGTGCACGTGGCATGACTCGTCGATAATTGTGTAGTGTTCTAGCAACTAAGCAAGATATGGGTGACTTAAGAATACATATTGTTAATTTAACATATCAAATAAAGCATTAAGTTAAATAAACTACGGGCATATCACGCCATCTTTACACAATTCCCCGGTAGATGTTTAGTCTACTCACCGGAAAACGTGAATCTATTCAGGAATTGCTAATCCTTTCCCTTTCCTCGCTGCCTCCGCAAATCCCGTATTCGAATCCAATATCACAATTAAATTTATATAATTAAACGGCTACTCCGACATGATGGAAATGAAAAACACCCGTTCCCTCGTACTAGTTATATTGTATACGACTATATCGAGCTATTAAACACTTAACCTTACTGGATTTTAACTCAATTCTGTATCGCGACAAAAAACAGATCGCGATACGCTTTAACCATGTCGTATTTGGTGTTTTAAGATATAATTTCCGATATACGCTTCCAGATTCTATCTGCAGTGAAACTAACTTATTTAAATAACATCAAAATGGCCAAAATTATACACTGAAACCTACCCAACACGCCAAAACTACCTAGCCACCTACAAAACCGGCGTCGCCGGAAATTCCATGTTGGTCGCCGGCCCAAGTCTGAGCCCTCTGGTTTGTGATCCTATGGTTTTCTCTAGGTGTTACATACATCATTTTAGCACTGTTTAGTTAAGTTAATTATCTTCCAAACATTAGCAAATTTCAACAGAGCCTATAATTAACTAAAATACGAAATTATGGAACTTGTTCATTTCAAAATAATTTAAGTGCAGAACCTAAATTCCTACTGTGATTAAGAATTTACCCACAATATGTTGTTGGAAGAACCCCTCCAAGATGCTAAACCCCTTGTCCTAGCTTGAGGGTGATGAAAAACTAGAACTTAGCTTCCTTCTTCTTCTTCTTCCTCTTGTTTTTTCTTTCTCTTTTTAGCATTTGTTTTCACTCAGAAATTTCAGGATTTCTAATTAACCATGATCTGAACAAGGTTTATATATGGTAATTGAAGGGATAAGGTGAAAGAGGAGGTGGGATCAAGCTAGAGGTAAGGGTTTCATGCAAGTAGGAGGTGTGAGGTGAGAGTTATGCATGCAAGCAAGAGGTGTTCATGCCTTATCTTTATAATTTGATTTAATTAGAATTTAAATTCTGAACTAAATGATTTTCCACCCCATTTTCATTTACACCTTTAACAATTTTCCATTTGCACAATAATCCTAAACTTTACCTAAAAACCCCTCACAACTTAGCTTATTATAAAACACACATTTTATTAAAATGAAGCAAAAATTATCCCTAAACCCCTTATAACTTATTTATATTGCATACTAAATTTTTTATTTAAATTGTTTTACATAAAACTTATGAAACTTGACTTATTTGTTTTTAACCACTTTACGATATCATACTATTATTAAATTAAATTAATTTTATTTATTTCTAAATTTTCAGAATGCTACAGTATCCCCCCTTAAAATAATTCGGTCCCCGAATTTAAAATAATTAACTAGACATACCTTCGAAAAGATGTGGAAACTTCTTCCGCATCGTATCCTCAGTCTCCCAAGTAATCTCCTCGCGATTCTTTCCTTGCCAGAGAACCTTTACAGATGGAAGTAACCTTGATCGTAATTTCTTTGCCTGCCTGTCATGAATAGCGACTGGCTGCACTATGTTGGATAAATCCGGCTCAAGCTATAAGGTCTGATGCTGGATCGCGTGAGAAGGATCGTGAAGATACTTACGAAGCATGGAAACGTGAAACACCGGATGCACATCGGGAAAACTCGGTGGAAGTGCTAAGCGATAAGCTACAGCACCCACTCTCTCCAGAATCTCGTAAGGTCCGACATATCTGGGCTGAGCTTCCCCTTCTTCCCGAAACGCATCACACCTTCCATTGGAGATACCCGAAGGAGCACATGATCTCCCACTCCAAACTCGAGTCTACGACGCTGTCGATCTGCATACGATTTCTGTCTGCATTGGGCCGCCTTCATCCTATCCCGTATCAACTGAATCTTCTCTGTAGTCCCCTGTACTATCTGCGGTCCCAAGATGCAACTCTCACTCAGTTCCGTCCAGCAAACGGGTGATCGGCATTTCCTCCCATACAAAGCTTCAAAGGGTGCCATCTAGATCGTCTCCTGAAAACTGTTGTTGTACGAGAATTCTATCAAAGGTAGATGACAATCCCAACTACCACCGAAATCATGGCTACAAGCCCGAAGCATATCCTCTAGTGTCTGAATGGTCTGCTCCGACCGACCATCTGTCTGTTGGTGGAAAGCTGTACTAAAACTCAACCGTGTACCCAAAACTTCTTGAAGTTTCTGCCATAGCCTGCTAGTAAACTGGGTACCCCTATCTGAAACTATGCACGTTGGAACCCCATGCAGACGTACAATCTCATTGATATAGATCTGAGCATACTGTGCAAAACCATACGTCGTCTTCACTGGGAGAAAATGAGCTGCCTTCGTCAATTTATCAACAATCACCCAAATAGAATCGTACCCTCTGCGGGTCCTAGGTAGACCCACCACGAAATCCATGGAAATTTGTTCCCATTTCCACTCTGGAATGGGTAAGGGCTGCAATTCTCCTGCTGGCCTCTGGTGTTCTGCTTTGACTTGCTGACAAGTCAAGCATCTCGAAACATATTCCGCAACATCCCTCTTCATTCCTTCCCACCAATAAACATCCTTCAGATCATGATACATCTTGGTGGAGCCGGGATGAATACTGTATGCTGACCTGTGGGCCTCCTCTAAAATCTCACGCCTCAATCCGTCAAAATCTGGCACACAGAGATGAGTCCTAAAACGTAATACTCCATGATCATCAATCACAAACTCCGTCTCCCTGCCCTGCCTAACCTCATCCATAATCTCCATCATACGAGTATCTGCGGGCTGTGCCTCTCGAATGCGATCCAATAACTGAGATCGGGTGCGAACATGTGCTAGCTGGTCTCCTGCCGATGTGAACTCGAACTGTATACGACTATCACAAAAGATATGCCAGTCTGTAGAAGACTGTCTCTGCAAGATACGCAAATGAGATAAGCTACCTCCAGGTCACCGACTCAAAGCATCTGCTACAACATTCGCTTTGCCTGGATGATACAAGATCTCACAATTGTAATCTTTCACCATTTCCATCCATCTACGCTGTCTAAGGTTCAGATCTCTCTGCTGAAAAATATACTTTAAGCTCTTATGGTCTGTGAAGATTTGACACGACTCTCCATACAAGTAATATCTCCAAATCTTCAATGCGAATACCACAACAGCCATCTCTAGATCACGAGTGGGGTAGTTTTGTTCGTGCCTCTTCAAGTGTCGAGAAGCATATGCTACAACCCTGCCGTGCTGCATCAGCACACAGCCTAAACCCACTCTAGAAGCATCACAATACATAACAAAACCACCTGACCCGGAAGGTAAAGATAATACAGGTGCAGTCGTCAAGCGCGTCTTCAACTGCTGGAAACTCTACTCATACGCATCTATCCACTGAAATGGAGCCTCCTTCCTGGTTAATCCGGTCAAAGGTTTGGCGATCCGTGAAAAATCCTTCACGAAGCGTCAATAATAACCTGCCAGACCTAAAAAACTCCGAACCTCTGTAACTGACACAGGTCTGGGCCAGTGTTGTACCGCTTCAATCTTCTTTGGGTCCACACATATACCCTCTCTCGTAACTATGTGACCCAAGAACTCCACACTATCGAGCCAAAAAGCACACTTAGAGAATTTTGCAAACAGCTGATGCTCCTTCAAGGTCTGCAACGTAATACGCAAATGCTGCTCGTGCTCCGTCTGACTCCGAGAATAAACAAGAATGTCATCTATGAACACTATAATAAACCGATCAATGAAGGGTCTAAAGATACGGTTCATCATATCCATAAATGTTTCCAGAGCGTTGGTGAGTCCGAACGACATCACCAGAAATTCATAGTGCCCATATCTTGTACGAAACGCCGTCTTCGGAATATCGTCTTTCCGAACCTTCAACTGGTGATACCCCGACCTCAAATAAATCTTCTAGAAATAACTAGCTCCCTACAACTGATCGAATAAGTCATCTATACGTGGTAGTAGATACCTGTTTCGCACAGTGACGCGATTCAGCTATCGGTAGTCGATACACAGTCTCATACTACCGTCCTTCTTCTTTACAAATAAGACAGGATCTCCCCACGGTGATATGCTGGGACAAACAAGCCTTCTATCTAACAACTCTTGAAACTGGCTTTTGAGTTCCTTCAACTCTGTCGGTGCCATTCGATAGGGTGGTATAGAAATAGGCCCCGCACCCGGAATCAAGTCGATGCAAAATTCAATATCACGATCGGGTGGCAATCCTGGTAACTCGGCAGGAAACACCTTAGGAAATTCTCGTGTGATCGAAACCTAGTCCAATGGAATCTCAGTGACCCATAAGTCCTGAGCGAATGCCAAGAACCCATGACAACCCTTCTTCAAGAGTCGCCCTGCACAAAGAGCAGAAATCATGTTGGCAGGAGTTAATTTACAATCCCCCTGCACAACAAATACTGGTTCACATGGAAAACAAAATCTAACCGTCTTTCCCCGACAATCTGCATAGGCATGACAGGCGGCCAACCAATCCATACCGAGAAGTATATCAAAATCTAGCATATCCAGGAGAATCAGATCAACTAGCGAATCTTTATCACCAATACGCACAGAACATGACCTGAATACGTGCCGAGCTATAAAAGAATCGCCCACCGGGGTATTCACCACTAATGGTAACTCTAACAACGACGACTCTTTCCCCAAAGAAAGTGCAAATCATGAAGATACATAAGAATGTGTAGAACCGGGATCAAATAAAACATGTGCCTCTAACGAGCATACTGTAAGAGTACTTGTCACGACTGCATTTGATGCCTGGGTATCCTGTGGAGTCAGCGCAAATACCCGAGCCTGGCCCCTGCCCGCATCCTGTCGTCCTCTACCCCTATCTCCTCGACCTTTCTAAGAACGTCCCGCAAACCCTCGACTTCATGGTGCAACTGCCTGGCGTGTAGCGCCAACTGGGGGAGGAAGTAAAGCCATCGGCGTAGAAGGTGGAAGGGGTAAAGCAGCCTGTGGAACAGCTGTCCCTCCCTGGGATCTACAATCCCGCGCAAAGTGTCCGGGAAGTCAACAACTAAAACATGTAGATGGAGGCTTCTGATCATCGGGATAGGAACTGAACATCTGGCCCTGGGTCCAACCTCGTCCGACACTGCGGCTTGGAGTATATCTGCCTCTACCTCTGCCAAACTGTCTAGTCATTGGCCCGATCGGTCTACTCCACTTTGGCTCTGGAACAACCATAGCTTTGCTCAAACGCTCCTCCGCTCGTATCGCTGCATCAATGGCCTGCGCATACGTATCAAAATGCTGGGAGCCTATAGCCAGATACAACTGTGTGTCCAGACTCCTTAGGAACCTCTTCACCCGAAGCTCCTCCGTAGATACTAAGTATGGGGCATAGCGCGACCGCTGGGAGAATCGTAAATCATAATCTGCCACCAACATACTTGCCGATTTCCGCAACGCTTCAAAACTTCTAGCTCTAGCGTCCCTCACACTCTGGGGAAGAAATCTGGCAAGAAAGACCGTGGAAACTCGGTCCACGACATCGGAGGATGACTCGTAGATCGCCCTCTCTCCATCGACTCACAACACTTCTGTGCAAGTCCCTCCAAACGAAAGTTAGTCAGCTCAACTGACCTCGCATCAGAACATCGCAATGATCTGCCAATCCTCGCCATCCTATCAAGAAAGGACTGAGGATCTTCCACCACATCGGTCCCTGTAAATACCGGAGGTCTCAATCTCATAAACTCCGCAAGCGATACGTCTATCACCCTCGTATCTACTAGTGCCACCGTCTGCATAGGTTGTACCTCGGACTCTGTTACGGTCGGTGCCGGATCCTGTCTCAGTACTCGAGTGGCCTCAGCTAGTTGTCCTAGTACTCGCTGTAATCCTAACATGCCCTCCTCAATCCTAGTCATGTGATCTGGAGGAGGAGGATCAACATGCTCATGCACCGCCGGAACGTCCGGTGTACCAGTCGTCGTCACAGGCGGACTCGCCATAGCTGCATCTCTGGCTGCGGCTCACCTAGCCCGCGTAGCTATAGAAACTGGAACAAGAAACGAGAGTTGATAAGGCGTATGAATAGGAACAATCAATAACGGAGAATCAACGGAAGAATAGATCAAGATACACATTCTAAGGTTAGTTAGGCTGAATATGATAACGTAAATATGCCGCGGAACATACGTACGGTACTGCATTCATCCTAATTCACCTACTCCATCAAACCAAAGGTCATCCTAACTCACGGACTCACGTCAACCTATTTTAATTCCTTACTCAATTCCGTAAGGTTATTCCTAAGCTCTGATACCAACTATGTCACGACCCAAGTTTCGATGTGACCGGCACTTAGATTGTATCATATCTCAAGATATGCACACAGTCCAAGTAAGCCGAAAACCAAGATCAAAATCCTTTTTGTGGAATTCCTTCTATAAAATTTTAATTTTTAAGTAAAAATCACATGTTAGGAAGTAAAAATATTAAACAATTAAAAGGTGTTAAGTTTGGTTGCATCCCTAGTTGGGATCAACAATAACAACAACGGAAAATAAAATCTCAATATATAAGACATCAACACGAATCTCAGATATAAATGAAGGAACCACAATTTATAGAACTAAACGATCTCAACCGTCAATAATATACATATCATCTCTCACTCTAAGTCATATACAGGTCTGATGAAGATTTTCTAGATACAAAATACAATACCAAAAGAGAAGGTTACAACATATGTAACACACCTATCAAAAGATGTGATAAAGCTGCAAAAGTAGATCTGCACCGCAGCTAACCGTCCACTCTACCACTGCTTAGAACTGTGGCACAACGGGGGTGAGTTGCCAACTTAGTGAATATAACTAACATGTAACGGATAATACTGTAAATATGATGATCATACTAACTAAGATGTGAACAAGTATAATGTATGATTATATGTAAAAATCATGAATATATAATATGAATCTTATAGTCCAAATTGAAATCTCATCATTTATTCCCAATAAAATTCATTTCCCCGTGTCCATCATCGACACAAAACCTCCATTTCTCACAGGTATCATTCTTCGAATGATCCTTAATCAACAATACCGGTCGTTATCCTCTAGATATACGCCGTATTTTTACCACTATCTTCGGTATCGAGTAACGTCGCTAGGCTCCCCCGCCTCAATGCGGCTATCCTGCCCCTCGGTCTCGACCGGGTCCACCATGTATCCAACTGTATGTCTCCCCCACTCAGTATGGATAACGCAAAATCCGCGATCGTATATCTCCCCACTCGTTCCGGAATAAAACCAAATCATAAAACATCTCATGGTGGACATGACACATCAATCATAAAATCACTGGATTTATGAAATTGTATTAAAAACTCAAAACCATAAATCCTCAATAATACATTTACCTCTTATATCAACATGAAATACGCAGATATTACCATGATATAAATGATGCAATTTACTACTATTATTGGTATTTAAGATACGATATGAATCCTTTTAACAAGAATTTTTGCTATGTGTAAAAGTGACATGGTAATATCGACGAGGTGTGTGTAACATATAAGATGTGCATGTGGCATGACTCGTCGATAATTGTGTAGTGTTCTGGCAACTAAGCAAGATATGGGTGACTTATGAATACATATTGTTAATTTAACATATCAAATAAAGCATTAAGTTAAATAAACTACGGGCGTATCACGCCATCTTTACACAATTACCCGGTAGATGTTTAGTCTACTCACTGGAAAACGTTAATCTATTCAGGAATTGCCAATCCTTTCCCTTTCTTCGCTGCCTCCACAAATCCCGTATTCGAATCTAATATCACAATTTAATTTATATAAGTAAACGGCTACTCCGACATGACGGAAATGAAAAACCCCCGTTCCCACGTACTAGTTATATTGTATACGACTATATCGAGCTATTAAACTCTTAACCTTACTGGATTTTAACTCAATTCTGTATCGCGACAGAAAACAGATCGCGATACGCTTTAACCGTGTCGTATTTGGTGTTTTAAGATATCATTTCCGATATATGCTTCCAGATTCTATCTGCAGTGAAACTAACTTATTTAAATAACACCAAAATGGCCAAAATTATACACTGAAACCTACCCAACAAGACAAAACTACCCAGCCACCTACAAAACCGGCGTCGCCGGAATTTCCATGTTGGTCGCCGGCCCAAGTCCGAGCCCTTTGGTTCGTGATCCTATGGTTTTCTCTACGTGTTACATACATCATTTTAGCACTGTTTAGTTAAGTTAATTATCTTCCAAACATTAGCAGATTTCAACAGAGCCTATAATTAAATAAAATACGAAATTATGGAACTTGTTCATTTCTAAATAATTTAAGTACAGAACCTAAATTCCTACTGTGATTAAGAATTTACCCATAGTATGTTGTTGGAAGAACCCCTCCAAGATGCTAAACCCCTTGTCCTAGCTTGAGGGTGATGAAAAACTAGAACTTAGCTTCCTTCTTCTTCTTCCTCTTGTTTTTTCTTTCTCTTTTTAGCTTTTGTTTTCACTCAGAAATTTCAGAATTTTTAATTAACCATGATCTAAACAAGGTTTATATATGGTAATTGAAGGGATAAGGTGAAGGAGGAGGTGAGATCAAGCTAGAGGTAAGGGTTTCACGCAAGTAGGAGGTGTGAGGTGAGAGTTGTGCATGCAAGCAAGAGGTGTTCATGCCTTATCTTTATAATTTAATTTAATTTGAATTTAAATTCTGAACTAAATAATTTTCCAGCCCATTTTCATTTACACGCTTAACAATTTTCCATTTGCACAATAATCCTAAACTTTACCTAAAAACTCCTTACAACTTAGCTTATTATAAAACACACATTTTATTAAAATGAAGCTAAAATTATCACAAAAACCCTTGTAACTTATTTATATTGCATACTAAATTTTTATTTAAATTGTTTTATATAAAACTTATGAAACTTGACTTATTTGTTTTTAACCACTTTGCGATATCATACTATTATTATATTAAATTAATTTTATTTATTTCTAACTTTTCAGAATGCTACAAAACGTCAGACGACCAAATCCACAATCAAATGCCAAAATCCATGTTTTAGAAATTGGAAAACCATTGCTATTATTAACTCAAACGCTCTCAGATTTTGCCTCAGGTAAATCGGGAGAAAAAGAACAATACAATGTCTAAGTTATGAGGAGTGTGAGATAGAGGCCAAAACCCAACATCAACAGCGAAAATCTGGCCGGCCAACGGTGCTACAGTAACCGCCTCCGCCGGCCCAACTTTTGAATTTTGGTCTCGTCTTCCTGTTGGTGGTCTCATATTGGTCTAATTAGGTTAATGTATATGTTTAATTTTTTTTATAAAGGTCCTGGGCTGCTCCAAATTCCCTGTAGACCTCAAAAAAATCACAAAACAGACACGGAAAGCTTATAAAGTCCAAGTCTTGGGTTTTCTACAATAAGTGTTTGTCTAGAATTTACACTAGAGAGGTTGTAGTGATGACTAAACCTTAATTACCCCATCACAACTCATAGAATCCTCTAAACCTCATCTTGGAATTTTTAAAGCTCACTAATCCTCACTTAACCAATTCTAAACTAAATTAGAAGTTAAAGAAACTCTATTACTATACTAATGGTGTAGGAAATACTTTATTTGGCAACTTAAGAACTTTCTTGAGTTGCTCAATGTCCTCAAAATCATCACTTGATCACACCAACATATTTGTAGTGAGCTTGTGCACTATTTTAGTGAAGGAAATGTGGTGTTTAGGGATTGTTTTGGAGGTGTTTGAGGGGTGGTAGTGGAGGTGGAGGGAGTTGAAAGAGGAGGAGAAAGAATGAAGAGGATGAAGAAGAAGAAGAAGAGCCATGGTAGAATAAGGACCTCTCTCTCTCTCTCTCTCTCTCTCTCTAAACCATGCCAAGCCCATACCCCGTTGTCCCCAAGCATAAATATCTCACATTTCTTTTTCTAAAACAAAACCCTTTTGGAAAAGAAAAGCCATTCTTCAAAAAAAGAAAGAAGTCATAGTAGAATGAAATGTAACAAATGTATAACATGACATGGTGCATGTCATATGCATAGACATGATAAATGCATAATTAGTAAACACTAATAAAGTTTAGTAAACAACCCATTTACAAATAATTGTATGACAATTCATAGAATGCCCAAATCGTATAAATACGTTCAAATCAATAATTCTTATTAATATTCCGAATATTTTCCGAATTATCGGTATATAATTATACCATATCATTTAAAACTAATTCCCATACTTAAAATATTCATAATAATTATTAATCTAATTATTTAAATTTCGAAAATAATATTTTTATTTTCCTGAAATGTTCCATGCACATACATGCTTATACTGCTGTGATGTTGATATCTATGATGGCTATGTTCGGATTGTCGTATGGGATAGCCTCTTGTGCAATGGTAGTTGTACAGTTTAGATTCATTTGTATATTCAATATTATGGGCGAGCGTCCGACATGTGGACTGCTGTTTCTGCCATATTGTATATTATTTTATTGGGGCATGACCGGGTTGAGGTCGATGTCGCCATTGTATATATACTTTTATTTTTCTTCACTAGGATTTCCCTACGGAGGAGCGCTCGAATAGGCGGGTTCTAGAAGGAAACGAGCCCGCATCTCATGGCGTTGAGACGGAGGGGTGCTCACTCTAGAATTGACGGGCTATTCGCCGCACTCGTAGAGGGTATAGGATGACCAGGGGTGCTCAAGTTACCGGATTCCGTGATGTGCTGGGTGACCCATTCACTTTATTGATTGGGGTTGCCTCACTTCTGGAATTGGCGGGTAACTTGCCGCACTCGTAGGGGTCCAGGTTTCTCATTGCACAGTCTATCCACACGATCAGGGAACGTCAGGTTTCATTTGCGGTTCAATGGAAACCCGGGGCTCCTAGATTATCCGTTATTCTGTGTTGCTTATCGCTTTTCTGTGATGTTGCTTATATCATGCCTGGGACGAATGTTATATATATATATATATACTAGTAGATGTTGCATATATTTTGCATCCACGCTAGTCCGGCCCCCGCTCTGTCGTTAGTTAAGTAACTTAACGATGCATGACGGGGCCCCGTGGCGAATGCGGATGTCATATACGTACATTGTATTTTTGTACCTTTTTCTGGTGTGATATGGTTTAATTGATGGGACTGCATAAATTTTGATTAATGCAAGGTAAAATAAACTTAAATGATATCGTAGGAACTAAATTTTGAAAAACTGTTATTAAAGTCGATTCTTTTGCTTTGCATAGAGGTATTCGGTTATGAATATCCAGCACCTCATTCGACGAAGCAAGAGCTGATATCCCTTTATCGGGAGTGACCTCTTGGGAAAAAGTTTACGTCATTGTAATAACTTCACTATAGTCGATTCTTTTGCTTTGCGTCATGGTATTCAGTTAGGAATATCCTGCACCTCATTCGATAAGGACCCGAGATCCCTTCAAAGGGAGTGACCTCTTTAGAAAATGTTTACGTCACTATATATTTGTAAAACCACTCGGCTTCCTTCAAAGATATCAAGTTCTTTACGATAAAGGGTATTTCGCCAAAAACCCAGTCGTTGCCCTCAATCATTTCTTACAAGTATCACCAAGTATTCATGCTATGTATGTTGGCTTACGTCAAGGCATAGTGAATGGTAGCTGGGTAATGCTTGTTTGCTGCATGGATATGCGATTATTTAGGACAACCGTACAGTTATTTTGGCCTACGTCAAGGACTTATACGGTGGGTCTAAGTTAATCCAGGTTAATGATGGGTTGAACTTGACTAACGACTTTTGATATGTTGGCTTACGTCAAGGTCATAAGTGTTAGGGGCAAAAACCACATCGGGAGTTTCAAACATACAGGAAACTTGCCAGGCATGCGCATACCTTCTGGAGTGTGGTGACTTGAGTGTCTTCCATCAAGTTATCATGCTATGATAGTTCGATCCCGATTCCCACTAGTGAGTAGGTGTTACTCCTCGGGTGCTTTTCAGATGATCCTGACTAATTCTCCTTTTAGGGTTTGAAGGAGAATTCGAGGAAACAGTGGGAGCCATCCTGATTAGATAAAGTGATTAACCAATCTAATCTAAGTTAGAGTGCACGCTGAGTGTTTATTTTCTCTTTCTCTTTGGCAGTGACCATGACCCGACCTCAAACTAAAACTCATGATTCAAGTGAACTGAACCTTCTTAAAACACTTTAGCTTTTGGATAGTCATTTAGTCGCATATATCATTGCCAATCCTACACCCCATTTGCATTTCTCAAGAACACTCTGTATCACTACGAAGATCCATATTTCTTGGGTATTCCATCATATAGTTGCATACGAACTCGAAGGAACTTGTTCCAGTTCGAGAATGGATTCTGGTTCTGGAGAAATTGAATAAGATTATTCGGTTGTCATTTCTCTTTACCTTCTCTCAGGTTGTGAGAGCTCCTAGTATTAGAAGAGTACACCTATTACACTTATTGGGTACTCTTCTTCCAAAGCATAGGCAGGTGCTGATGGTGGGGAAGGTAGAAAACTAATTAGTCTAAGTGTGGTGTACAGAAGGTAATAAGTAAAGACATATAAAAGGGATTAGAGTAAGGGCAAAGATAATTGCAACTGCTATCATTCACGACAAAGACGCGTATACCCCTTCCACTCCTACTTCCCCTTTGCATTTCTCCAGAACACTCCGTATCACTGTGAAGATCCATATACCTTGGATATGGCATCGTATAGTTACATACGAACTCGAAGAAACTTGTTTCAGTTCGTGTATGGATTCCGGTTTGGGAGAAATAAAATAGGAATATTCAGTTGTCTTTTCTCTTACCTTCTCTCAGGTTGCGAGGGCTCCTGATATTAGGAGAGTACACCTACTACGCTTATTGGAAATTCTTCTTCCAAACCTTAGGCTGGTGCCGAAGGGTATGGAAGGGAGAAAATCAATTAGCCTAAGTATGGTGAACAAAAGGTAAGAAGTAATGACATATAAATGGATTGGATTAAGGGCAAGGAAGTATACGGTTACTGTCATGAATCTGGATAGTGGAAGAGGCGTTACTAGGAATACCCGGCTACCCCTTCGAAACATTTTCATGTTTTAGTTTAACTGTGTGTCCTTAATTAAAAATTGTTTTCCTAATTAGATTCTAACTCCAGAGTATGTATTTACCAGAATTGATTCTCACATCTGTATGGCGTTACGGATGCTGAGTGGGAGTAAGATATTGGGAATTGGGTGATTAGATCCTCTATATATCGAAATTCTTTGTAATTGTTGATATCTGAGGAAATCATCTGGGTTTTGCCTAAGGGCAAATATTTGGTTTTGATATCCGTTGTCATACACCAGTTTCAAACTGATATATCTGTACATTTATTTTATAAAGTGAGATATAACTTTTTGAAATTATGTCTATGACATTTACCTATATCAATTGATGGTTAGGTAAGTAGCATTCAACAATGGTGTAATTCTTCTTAACCATAGCACAGTTTTCAACCTACGACGCACAGGGTTTAAGTTATCGAACTCAGTGGAATTATACAAAGTATTATATGTTGTCCGATGTCTGTTAGGACAAAGGGGTTGGTACTCGTACTATATTCTCTTTACTTATGACTTCTCTAGTTTTAGACAAGTATTTCGTTGAAGTACAAGATCCAAATTTTGAGAAGTTATAGGTATATGAATAAAATAGAGAACCATATGTTGCAAGTATCAGGAT
Organism: Agapanthus africanus; assembly: GCA_030015575.1. Taxonomy (NCBI): domain Eukaryota; kingdom Viridiplantae; phylum Streptophyta; class Magnoliopsida; order Asparagales; family Amaryllidaceae; genus Agapanthus; species Agapanthus africanus. The sequence continues at coordinate 359,233,276 of CM057346.1, forward strand.
TCTTCAATGTGATCAAAGATGTAAATACTTATGTTAGTTATTCTGTTGTAAGTAATATATTTGAGAACTTGTTTCTCTGTCAGGTTACTCATCCGTGAGTATGCTCCTTGATGAGTAATGCTGCTTGGCCTTCTTCCATTTAGTTGATATGCACGGGAAACAGCTGCATGATTTTTGAATCTGGTTCTAATTAAATTAGTTCCTTTGTTTCTATTTTGGATATAGAATCGATTCATATCTTAACGATGTTAAGGTGTATGGAGTAATCCGGCTGATGCTTAAAACCACAATCCAGATAAACACAATGCACGTTTCAGTAATAGCAATTTGTAGGTTTTCCCGGGCTTTGACGAGGGTTAACATTCTACCATTTTGGAAGATCAATAGTTATATTGTTCTTCACTCGCCACCAGTTTTAGTAAAATGAATTCTTTTAAGAAAACATTAGTGGGACTATGGTAGAACTGAAAGTGATTCCAGAACCACAAATGATTACTGAAAGTTTAGTAGAACATAAAAATTCAATTGGATTTGATGATCCATTAGCCACTCCGCAGACTTGGTGGGTAATCTCAGCCACCCGATAGGTAATTCGGTCCCTTCAAAGACGGCGACAAGCAGGTTTTTGATTACCCAAACTTGCCACTACTGTTGTTCTAGACTATGAGATCTGGCAGGAGGATGAGTATAACATCATTCAAAATTAGCTTTAGAAGTGCACGCGTGTATGATTCTGCAAGAGGGTTGTTGTAGTCAGTGGGAGCAGCGGAAGCATAGTGGGAAAGTGGCTTATGTTTATTTATAGACTAAAGCAGGTATAGTGGAGATAGATCATCTATTTTTGATGTGACAGTCATAGAGTTTGACTTCATCAGAATAATAGATGGACCTGGTAAGAAGATAGTAGCGAATTATGTCCTGGTATTTGGATGACATGCTCTTGATAGGAAATGATCTTCCTATACTACGATCGGTTATACTGTGGTTGTCATAAAGTATTTCTCTACAAAGGATCTGGATAAAATATCAGGGATTCTGGTGACTAGATCTATAGTTTTAGATCTAGATTTAGGAAGAGTCCCAATTCGGGTACATGATACTATTCTAAAGTGTTTTAGAATGGACGACTCCTGGCATGTTGGTGTACCCGTAGGTGATGGAGTCACCCTCTATAAAGAGATGTCTTCTAGACTGATGAGGAGAGAGATTTGCATGATTGGCATAACTCTTGCTTAGGCAATTGAGTCAATCATGAGATGTCAAGTACCACACCAGATATTACTTTTGCACCAGCTGCAATAAGCATATATATTAATCCAATACTGGATAAACGTTGGGAATCGGTTATGAACATAAGTGAATTTTCTTGGTTTATGGTAACGGCAGCCTCCTTTAGGAGGTGGTTATCATTTCAGGCTTTCGAGGTGACCTGGATGACTGAGTGGCTGTCAGAGTTATAGTTTTCCCTCTTTTTGAGGGGAAGTATGTTGGACAGGTGGTCCAAGCGGATACTGAGAAAGGCATGGTGCAGAATACTGATTAAATTCAGTGGATGATACGGTCTAAGAAGTATTTTGGATTTGGAGTTCATTTGTGGACTAGGTCCCATCAGATATCCAGACAAATTCTAAGACAGGTATCGCTCAATTCCGGAGATAGTCTTTCTCCGTGAAGTTGAGATATGGAGAGATAAAGATAGAAATATTCGAGCGGATCCACTCACTGAGGCTATTTCTCGAACGCAATAGTTTCACAAACAAGCTTTGCGAGATTGATTAGTAGATAAGTTGGGTGTTCGGTATCACACGGGATGTGAGTATGCGACACCGCAATAATTAGCCTTAAGTGCAAGTGGGAGATTGTTGGCTATAGTGCCCTCAAGTCAATTATTGTAATCGCAGGCTCGCGATTGTGATAATTGAGGGAGGACATATACAGGTAGAATGGTTTTACTCAAAATGATAGTATGCTATCTGGTTTGTCTTTATCATTATGTACATGCATTCTGTGGTATTACAGATCACTATTACATGTTGATAGAGACCATAGGATTCTTTCTTGACAGCCAGCATTATGATAGAGATCATATACGTGGGAGCTGGGTGGTCTATAAGCACATCCTTAAATATCCCTAGTCAAAGGAGTATCAAGACTGGGCATCGATACTCCGGAGTAGACTTGTGTATACTTTTCGAGACCCCGACGAGGGGCGGTTGCCGGTCTCACAAGCCATTGGTGTCAGCTAGTCACCTAAGATAGTATACAGGTGCTCATTGGGTTATGAGTACACTGGACTGACTCGCTGGGAACATGCTAGATGGTATTATACCTATTGTCAGATAGAAGTTCTATATGTCGACCTGAGGTCGTCATTTGTCTCGAGTGAGTTCACACCATGCTTTGATTACTACCCTACCATGGCTCAAACGAGTCGTGCAAACAGGTTTTAGTTGGGTACAGTCCCGAGCCACATGGAGGTAGTGAGCGGATCGTCAGGGATACGTCTCTCGCGGTATTGGGGGTTGATGTCACGCGGGGCACGGGTGGCCATCACAAGAAATCCTTGGCAAGGTAGACGACAATTACCGATTTGGATCAGAATTTTCTCAGTTGGTGATGAGCTTCATACCAACACGAAATATCGCGTTATTAGGAGTCTGACTTTATCCATCCCCTAGACACGATATGCGATATTCTTAGATGAACAGACCGGACTGTATGGAGATTGTCACGGACAGGCTCAGTAGGGGTTCAGATGAGTTTTCTTGTCGTCCTTCCTTTCGCTAAATACCTGGGTAGCCGTTACGTACAGATAAAAGTCGACCTTAGCACCACCATGATGTTCTAGAGGAATTAAACATGCTAAATTTTAATTTTATTAGGTGCTAAGTTAGACTAACAAGATCTTTACTAGAATATTAAGGTTTGCCTTTGTGATGTGATGAACTAAAGACAAGAAAAGAGCATACAACTTTTGTAGTTCGAGTCCTTCTCTTCAATAGCTCCGGGTTGAAGTCCACGCGACTCTACTACGCTCCTCTTTGATTTGAACGAACCTCTTTCGTGATCTTCGCACCAAAGACGATCCACCCCAAGTCCACTAGCTCAAGCTAAGCCTTCACTAATCTCATTAGTGAAGGCAATACTCCACATCAAATTACTAATCTAATGTGTGATGGTGAAGTAGGGGTTTAATTTGCTCACTAGGGTTTTCACAAGTTCAATAATTCACATAACATGCGAGGGTTTGAACTTGGAAGTGAGGTGAAGAAAATTGTAGAGAGCAAGAGGAAGCAAGAGCTCAAGAAATGGCTAAGGCATGAAGAATGAAAATGATGAGAGTAAAAACTCAAATGGCTCTCTCTTTCTTCACTTATTCAAGCATGGAATAAAATTGCAATTCTAAATTGTAATCATGCTTGAATAGTGAGTCAAGACTAATATACAAATAATAAAACCCATGCCTTGCCCATTCCATAAATATCACCACAATTTAGATCACATTTTTCTATTTTCCCAAAATAGAAAAATATGCCATGCTTCATATAATATATATATATATATATCAAATATACATTAATATATATATATAAAGCAATTAGTGAGCTAATGATATTAGTTAAGATATAATTATATCACATATAATATATATCACATTATTAAATCAACACTTGATCTAATAATCCGGTTATATCATATATAACCGACTAATATCATTAATCTGAATATCACATTATCAAACCAACACTTGATTCGATAATCCGATTATATCACATATAACCTGACCGACATAAGATAACTGCCAGATTATAATACGGTATCACATACTCATATTTAATCAGGCCCACGCACATATCAACATATATGCCCTACTTCGTTTCGCTCGAACCAGGAAACTTCTGTGTGGGACTCTAAAAACTCGTCAATACGCCAGCAGTAGGTGATGATCATATCAATCACCTACAAGCCGTCAACGGTACAAGCTGGACGTAACGGCTACCCGAGTATTAAGCAATATGAAGATCAACAAGCAAGCTCGTCCATACTCTCCATGAAGCCTATCAGTAACACTACCGTACAGTCTGGTCTCTTCGTATGATATGTCGCATATCATGTCTAGGGGTAGTAAACGTCAGGCCCCAGTAACGTGATAAGTCATGCCGATGTCTGGCCTATAACGTTTTGAGAAACTACTGATAACACTTATCAGTAAATCTAGGCAGCAGCCCTGGCGAGGGACATCCAGTTATAGCCAATCGAGCATAGTGCAACATCAACCCCCAATACCGGGAGAGAAGAAACCCCTCCTATCGCTCATTGCTTCCATGTGACTCGGGACTGTACCCAAAATCCACCCGTTTGCACGACTCCTTTGAGCCGTGGTAGGGGGGAAATCAAAGCACAGTGGGAGCCACACAAGACTCTACGATGATCTCGGGTCTACAGACTAACCTGTACCAGTGTCACCAGAATACTGCTATCTCACGATAGGTATACTACCACATAGTAGTCCTCGGTGAGTCATGTTTGGTATACCCATTGTCCAATGAGCACCTATGTACAATCTTTGATGTCACACACCAATGGTTGTGGGATCAACCATCGCCCTCTAAGGGAAAAGAAACGTACACACTAGTCTACACCGAAATATCGATGCCCTGGTTTTGACATTCCTATGAATAGGAGCTGATTAAAGGATGTACTTTTGGACCACCCTGGCCCTACTAGTATGATCTCATCATAATCCTGGCAGTCAAGTACATATCATAAGGGCTTTATCAACATGTGAGAGCAAGATAGTAAAGAATACCAGTCAACATGTTAAGATAAAGAGTAACCGGATAGCATATGTGTTAGTTATATGTATGCCCTAGAGGCCATTATTGTACATGTGATGTATATTATAGTGGATTCTTGGATATATATAGAGAGGATTTTCTTGCTCGACATGATAGTATGCTATCTGGTTTCTCTTTATCTTAACATGTTGACTTGTATTTGTGATGCTGTCTTGCTCACATGTTGATAAAACACTTAGGATGTGTACTTGACTACCAGGACTATGATGGAGATCATACTAGTGGGGGCCAAGGGTAGTCCACAAGTACACCCTAAAATTGTTCCTAGTCGAGGGTCTATCGAGGCAGGGCATCGATATTCCAGAGTAGACTAGAGTATACGTATCTTGACCCATATGATTGGCGATGGATGATCTATCTCGACCCGAAAAGATTAGCTCGTGACCGGTACTAAAATCACGCAACGTCTACAGGCGTAATGTAATCCAAGTAAGCCGAAGCCCAAAAATGTAAACCCTTTTTAAATAAAACAAAAAGGTGAAATTTTGAAATAAAGGTATGGTGAAATCAAACGTTTTCTTAATGCATAAATAGCGGAACAAGAAAAATGCAAGTGGAATTTATTAGTTGAAAAATATGTTTCGTCTTTTAAAAATTTGGGCAGCACCTCCTTTGTATATTTTTATCCAAAACCACATTTACATAATAATGATAAAGGCATCTCCAAGCGGGAGCTAGCTCTTCGCCAATCGGCGGAATCACAACCACACAAGTCATAATATATGTATACGACGCCCAACGGCGAAGATCAACACAAGAATAATGAATAAAGGAAGATATCAACCCAATAAGCAAACATAAACCCTCGCTCTAAGTCTCGCAACCACAAGTCTCACTAAGTCTTACTACTTATAAAAATACTAGTTTCTGATTGATGGAGTTAACTAGATATAATAGGAATAATAAACACAAGAGTGGTACGATCCAACATGTACAACCTACCAAAGCAAATCACCCGAATGCAAGCTTTGTGCTAGCGATGCCACTGCTGATCCATGCGGTCAACCTGCAAGAACTGTGACACAATAGGGGTGAGTTGCCAACTTGTGAGTAGAAAACATCATCAGGTAGAAATTGAATAGACAACGATTCATAGGTCATCTATATCATATAGGTAATACAACGATATCTAGGGTGACCTTATCTGCATATATGCCCACAATATAATCACTGGCTATCTGCATGTGGCTAACATCTACGTATCCATCAATGACACAACAACATCATGCATGTAAATATCATGGAAGCATATGCATGTAAATATAAGGATATAAATCAACGTGTGTCCCTCACGACACCTCAAATCATAAAACCTGAGTGTCCAACATCGACACTCGAAACATCATGAAACCCGTGTCCAACATCGATACGTAAATCCTCATATCTCGGGCTCCGTCAGTCCGGATCGGCCCACGGGCTCCGTCTGTCCAGATCGGCCCTCGGGCTCTAGCAGAACGGATCGGTCTGTATCCATCTCTCGACTTCGGTCGGCATCCTCCGGATAACCGCCAGTTCCAACCAATCACCGGTAGGTAGTAGTCCCTCTACCAGGCTCATTGTGTACGCCACAAACCATTTCTCGCCCCGGGGTTGTAGGGTTCCTCTAGATAGCAGCAAGGTTTCGGCAGGCATCGTCCAAGCCATTTTCAAAAATTGCCGTTAAAAGGAACTCTAAACTAGAATCGGTAACTAGAATATAATACGGAAACATATTAAACCATTTACTATCTAAGTGAAAAAGGAAATACAACCTTTGTAGATCGGTCCTTCACTTCATAATCTCCTTGTTGTATTTTGTTCGCTGCGATCGTGGTTCTCCCGGACTCTTGCATGGCTTCACGAGGCAAAAAGAGCATCCTTGCTTGTAGTCTTCAAGGCCGAAAATGATCTACGTCGAGAGGATGCCAACTCAAGCTACTACTTCACTAACTAAAGAATTAGTGAAGCAAACACCCTAAACTAAAGTGCTAATCTAGTAGAGGATGGAGAAATAGGAAGTGGGCTCACTTTAGAATTTCTTTTCTCACTTAATCAAAACCCTAGCAAGCTTTTTGAGCTTAAGGAAGAAGATGAACTAAAATGAGATGAGAATAATGATGAAGTGAGAGAGTGAACAATGGTGAGTGAGTATCATATACTAACTCTTGTAGAGACATAACCATGGCTAATCCAAATGGTTAGGTTAACAAAATATCTAAAGTAAAAACAAAGTTAGTTGACTTTGTCAAAGCAAAACAAGCTTCTACAAGCTTCATGCGCTTTCCAAATATCGACTAATTTTGTAATTACCTTAAATAATTATAACCCACCATTATAAATAGAATGGTGTGTGTCTCATACACCCATGTATGATGTATCAACAACCATGATACAAAAAGAAAAAACAAATAAATATATATCACATATATATACTAAGTTGTGCACAAGTGAGAAAAACAAATGCTTGAGTGAACGAAAGTTAGTTAATGTAAATTAGTATATCACATATACAATTATACACTAAATTATTAAATCAACACTTGACTTAATAATCCGGTTATATCACATATAACCAACTTACATCCAATGTATCGACTTATCGAATCAACACTTGATTCGAAAACCCGGCTATATCACATAAAACCGACCGATACAAAAGTCGCGAGAATAGAATACGGTATCAAATACTCGCATTATTCTCGGTCCTGCACATATCACATAAGTGCCCCTATTTCGTTTTGCCTGAGCCAGTAAAACCTCTATGTAGGACTCTAAAGACTCGTCAATACGCCGGCAGTAGGTGATGATCACATCAAGCACCCACAAGCCGTCTGCGGTACAAGCTGGACGTAACGGCTACTCGGGTATTGAGCGATCAGAAGATCAGCAAGCAAGCCCGCTCTAACTCCAGCAAAAGCCTGACGGTAACACTTGCCGTACAGTCCGACCGCCTCGTCTGATATGTCGCATATCAAGTCTAGGGGTGGTAAACGTCAGACCCCCATAACCGATAAGTCATGACGATATGAGTCTCATAACGGGTCGAGAAACTACTGGTAACACTTACCAGTAAATCTTTAAATTAGCCATGGTGAGGGACTTCCCTGTTATGGACAATCGAGCACAACGCAACTTCAACCCCAATACCGGGAGAGACGAAACCCCTCCTATCGCTCATTTCCTCCATGTGACTCGGGGTTGTACCCAAAAAACACCGTTTTGCACGCCCACTTGGACGTGGTAAGGTGGAAATCAAAGCACAGTGGGAATCACACAAGACTCTATGATGATCTCGGGTCTACAGACTAACCTGTACAAGTGTCACCAGAGAACTGCTATCTGACGTGAGGTATAATACCATCTTGGAGTTCTCGGCGAGTCCGTCCTGTGTATCCAGTCTCCACTGAGCACCCGTATATCATCTTTGATGTCAAACACCAATGAATATGGTATCATCCATCGCCCATCTCATGGGTCAAGAAGCGTATACGCTAGTCTACTCTGGTATATCGATGCCCTGTCTCGATACACCCATGACTACGAACATTAAAGGATGTACTTATTAACTACCATGGCCCCACTAGTATGATCTGCATCATATCCTGATAGTCAAGTACACATCCTAAGGGCTTTACCAACATGTAACCATAAGATAGTATCAAAAGACTAGTATAGATGTTAAGATAAAGAGCAACCAGATAGCATACTATCATATCGAGCAAGAAATTCCTCTCTATATATGTCCAAGTATCCAATATAGTATACATCATTTGTACAATACTGGCCTCTAGGGCATACATACAACTAACAATCTCCCACTTGCACTAGGGCCGGCTGCTGTAGTATCGCATACCAAGCATCCCGAATAGTCTCTCAAACTGTTTCTGTGGAATGGCCTGCATGAGTGGATCCGCTGTGTTGTACTTCGTGTCAACTCTCCTGACCTTGATCTCCCAACGATCAACTATCTCCCGGATCAGGTGATACCGCCTCAGAATATGCCTGGATCCCTGATGGGACCTAGGTTCCTTGTCCAAAGCCACCGCTCCATTGTTATCATAATACAAAAGTATTGGATCCTTAATGGATGGAACCACTCCAAGTTCAGTTATGAACTTCTTGATCCAGACAGCCTCTTTGGTAGCATTGTTGGCAGCGATGTATTCAGCCTCCATCGTCGAGTCTGCCATGGTTTCCTGCTTGGAACTCATCCAGCTTACCTGTCACGACCCGAAAGTACGGAACATGACCGGCACTTAAACTACGAAACGTCTCGAGGCGTATGTAATCTAAGTAAGCCGAAAACCCAGAAATCCAAACCAAGAAAAGTAGTAGAGTGAAGGAAAACCAATTTAAAATCAAGTAGTTTTAATAGCATAAGCCGAGTTATGCGGTTTTTTTAAAAACATCAAAAATTTCCTGAAAATTTCGGCAGAGTCTCCTTTGTAAATACCGGCTCCCAAACGGGATACAACATGAATAGTATACGAAATCAATAAAAAGGCATCCCCAAGCGGGAGCTAGCTCTTCGTCAATCGACGGTCATAACCACACAAGCAATATAATATACAACGCCAACGGCGAGGATCAAAATTCAAAAGGACACTCAAAACCATAAGAAAACCACAGAAATATAACGCGCGACTCTATGGTCGAAGGAATAACATTACTGGTCTCTATCTCAAAATAAATACATGTTTGGTTGATGGAACTTCTAAATACAACAGAATAATGATATACAAGATATATAATGGGGGTACGATACAAGTAAACCCACCTACTAGCAAATCACCTGAACGAAACTATGCCCGCAAAGCCGTAATGAAACCTGTACGGCAAACATGCAAGAAACTGGGGCACAACGGGGGTGAGTTGCCAACTCGTGAATAGAAAAACATCTACGGAAAGAAATCGCATAAATAACGCAACCTAGGTCAATGATCAGAATATATCCTCAAATATATGAATAACATGCAGCCTATAACAATGGCTAGGGTAATATCTAACCCGAGTGTGATCTCATGTGCCCGTGTCAGTGCCTCCGGTAGCAATATATCATATGAATGAGGTATGAATGCATGGAACTGAATGCATGTACTGACGAAAACTGCTTTCATAAATCAGTGAGATTTCTGTATTTTAAAAGTGAGGTACCATAAATGAAATCAGCATAAAACAGTTCCCAGCATCGACACAAAACAAGTGTCCAAATATCTCGATATCTCTGTATCACAATCGCTGTACCTAAATAACTCAAATCACAATATCTAGGGCGCCGTCAATCCAGACCGGCCCCTACCATCCATCTCAAGACCACGACGGTATCCTCCGGATATTCGACGCGTCGGGTAATATCACCGGTCGGTAGTGCTCCCCTGCCGGGCTTAACGTCAACAACACATTCCTCTTGCCCCTGGGTACCGAACCGGGCCCACCATGTACCCGAAACGGTACCTCCACTCCTCGAATCGGGTCTCAAAATCCATCAGCAAACTCATGGTGGACGACTCATACATCATGGGAAAAACCGCACTTTTTATTTAAAAAGAAAGAAAGCAGTTTATATAAGTTTTGCGGTTTCCCCCGCCCAAATCCAGAAAATCTCATGGAAATCCGAATCCAAATCATCAATAGCATGTAAAACCATGAATGCGACATAACAATGAAAAACAGTATGCATGAAGTGACAAGTAATAACTACAATGTTAAGCTGGCATATGTAAGGCAGGTACACTAATATCATGTCAAATTACTAACTAACAAGCTAAGTTAAGCAATAATATTTTCTAAGGTGTACGTGACATGGCAATTACCGGTGAAGATGTGTGTGAGCCGGCAAGTAAGTGTACGTGGTACATAGGCATCATCGGTAATGGTGCTGGTGTCCTAACAGTATGATATCAACAATGCAATAAGAAATTATAATATAAGTATGCGATGCGGAGCGAATAGCAATAATGAGCTGGAGCTGAATACTAAACACAATGATACTATAAGTCAACAGTAGTGCCTTTTAAAATAACACGAATCGCAGTGTTTTGAAAATAAGGGCTACGGTGTTTTTAAGAAAAGTTACTTCTTTCGAAATATCCGTAGAATCTCTTGACCTGTCTTTTAAAATACCCACGATCCGTTAGTTTTGAAATAGGGATGAGTCTAATCTAGTCTAATAACTACACTAAACTATACGGCTGAACTAACAAGCTGAACTACAGGTAAGGAAACCGCCTAACATCTGAGTCGATACATATACATACTTGTATATATATTAGTCGGTGATCCCGCCTCAATAACATCATATCCGATACGATATCTATAATCAGATATCCCAAGTCAAGAGTGCGGATCAAACATCAATATATAGCTCGCACGTAAATCCGTCATACGGCATCCCTAAATCTGGGTACGGGCCAATATCATACTCAACCATTCTATGCATATCACTATTCACATGGTATCGTCGTCCAAAGATCCGCTATAAACATCAGGACATATCTAAAGTACGAATCCTGCCATATCACCGATATGATAATCTCAAATCAAATCTCATCAACTCATCTCAATCCCAAGTATCATCCTCAAATCCAGTATATGAACACATAGTCCCATACCCATGTGAACACATAACAATATAAGCACATATAAGCACATATGAAAGAAGAATGTATGCAAGTATGGGTGTGTGTGTGTAAATGTGGTGCAACCTCTACTCTAGGGTCTCGCAACACTAAACATATCCAATCACACATAAAATCTATCTTTAACCAATAAACTCAACAATATATAATCAATATATATGTGTGTATACGTATTCGTATACATCACCACGAACTGCGGGGGTGCTATACGCCATCCACCCGACTTCTCCCCGTAGATATAAATCTACTCACCTGGTCCTCGCTCGCCGGTGCCGACGTCGCCACGCGCTTGCTTGTCGTCTCGAAATCTTCGTAAGGGTACCTATATATCATAACGCACCGTATCGCATTAAAATCCGACTCATGACTAAAACGATACACGAATCCTATATAGGTCAAAACCTATGGCTGCTTTCACAAATCAACCCAAAAACCCTCGACGTCGGCGTACAAACGTCAAACCATCGAGAAAAACCCAAACACACTCATTTGCACGATCACAAGCACTAATTATACTGTAAAATAGGTTAAAATTCACAAAAACCCTAAACTCACTTTAAAAGCCATTTTTCCGAAAATCTAGTAAACAAATATTACCCGTTTTAGTACAAAACCCGACGTTTAAACAAATCTAGCGGCCATAATACTTATTAAACATCTCAAATAAGTCATAAAAACAATTTCCACAATTTAATCTCATTAAATTTCATTAACCTCAAAATTCTAGTTTACAATATACCCAATTTTAACAATTTTATAGCAAAAATGCATACCAACAATTTAGCTTGGATTTCCATGAACTAAAGTATTAAACTACACTTTATAATGTTAATGAAGTCATGAAAAACCTAATTATATTTTTAAACCCAATTATTTAACCAATTTTAAAAACCTAGTTAGCAAATTAGCGTAATTATCATAATTTTTAAACTAACAATTAACAACTAGCTACAAATTTTGTTTTAACAAGTCATAAGGGCCTAATTACAACACACAACCAGACACCAAATTCACAAAACCCTAACTTGCATTCAATCCCTTTCTAGAATTTCCAAACTTGCAACAAAAGCCTAATTTACACTTAAATAAATTAGTTTTAAGGAATTAACTAACAAATTAAGCTAAAGATTTAGAAATTATACCCAAAACATTTGAAGATCCAGAAGCACCCATAGCCTCCCAAATTGAAATCTTGTTCCCTAGATCTATTCTAGATAGGCGAATGAGAAATGGGTAAGAGTTGGATTTTGATTTCGGTGAGGTTTTACTTGATTTTTGAAGAAGTTTTTGAAGGATTTTGGAGATGAGATAAGGTGGTGAAATGGGGGGAATTAGGTGCAGAATTTCGGCCAGAGGAGAGGAGAGGGAGAGGTGAGGGGATTTGTGTGGAAATTCCAAGGACAATGCCCTCACAAATTACCATAATACCCCTACCCTTTTAATATATATAAAAAAAACCTTTTTACACCATTTCTTCACATGATTTAAGGTCAAAAAGAGGGAAAGAAAATTCTTGGGCTGATACAATAGTGTGGGGCCGCCCAAGGGGAGTGAGGGTGAGTGTGAGAGACTTTACAAAAAAATTCTATGCAAAAAGACCCCCCACAATACCATATTTGCAAGTTTTAGTTCAAAATAATTATATTTTTGTTTTCCATAATAAAAACCAATTAAAACTTGAAATAAAATACTAAAAAATTATATTACAACTAAATTTTAATTAACATGATTTTAAAGATTAAAATTATCCCATTTAAATTTGTATTTATCGCTAATTTAATGTATTTTCCTACCGGCTTAAAATAATATTAAAAATAATTTTTTTCAGAAAATTTGAAATTTCACCAGTGGCTCAATAAACACCAAATACTAGCAATTACATAGCTAGAATATGTATATTTAATTTTTATAATAAGATATTTGTATTTTGACTTTTTACAGAAAACCCCCTTATTTTACCGTTTTTTCGAAATTTCACCGAAACGATTTTCAAAACGTTACAATCTTCCCCCCTTAAAGAAATTCGGTCCACAAATTTAAATTAAAACTCCCCCCAAATACTAAAACATCTAATCAAAACCATCAAGTCGTCGGGGCTCCGAAATCATAAATACATAAAACAAATCGTAGCGCAGCGCATGCGCATGAAAAATAAGCGTATAACTCAAATCAATACTCCATCCAGCATCCCGCAATCATCGGAGTAATGGTGAAGACACAATGTCCAAATCCAAAATGAAAATCAATATGATATACATCATTAAAATATCTGGAAGCAATGCATGCTAAATCTTCTTCAAATCGTTGTGCGATGCTCGCCGCACTGCACAGTGGCGGACGTTTATTGTATAAAAAAAATAACTACATATATATATATATATATATATCCTTTGTTTAATATGCACGTCCCGCCATTTTGGAAGCTATTTCAGAAGGGTTTCCTTTATAAAATGTTTCGTGTCATCTCGGACGCGTAGGTAAATACTGAGACTATAGCTCGCTTTTTGGAAATCCCTTCGATAACTATCAATGCATGCAAAATATATTCAGGTACTGTCCTCTGACTAGTCCTGCTCAGTACGAGAACACATAGCTAATATCATAAAAACGTACTGCTCCATAAGAAATCAATCACAAATATATATGAATACTACGTGCGTCAGGTGCGCACGGAAATCAAAATCTATAAATATGCCATACATGTGCACAGAAACAACATCTAGGTGCAACGGGTGTGCACACAACATCAGTCATAGGCAACGTGTGTGCCTGACAGCAAAATCAGGTGCATCTGACATGCACGAAAAATCCCGATTCAGTGCATCTGGTGTGCACCAAATCGCATCTCATAACAGGCGCCCAACATACGCTAAAAATCCAAATCTGGTGCATCCATCATGCACAAAATCAACTCAACTGTATGAAACCCATAAAATCATAAACATGAGAAACCAAGGCACGAAAACGATGTCAAGTGCAACAACTGTGCAAAATCGTAAATACTCAGTAGGTGCAACCATGGTCCATGAAAACAAATATCATGAAACTCAATCATCAAAATCAATCATGCGAATAGATCGCCCAAAATACCCAAAATCAAGTATGGCGGAATAGTCCCGCTCAAGTACATCCTCCAAGAATCTCTGGCCAATTGCCGTGGTCACTCATAGCATGTCTCGTCGACGATCCTGAACTCTGGCCTGCCGGTGTGCATAACATGACCACTACTGGGTCCAAGTCTTCTCGTAATTTATTCCAGAAAGGTCCTATCGAGATCTTTCCCAAATCTCGTCTCTGCCGAACTGTCCGGAAGTCATCGTCCCTTACTAGATCTATTCTCGTTCCTGAACGGCTGCATACTCATCGCGACTCCTTCTGGAAGGTATATCCAAGTATAATGCCTCGGCATGCGTACCGCATCTCTGATGTCGACTGAGTGGAACGTCGTCTCATCAAGATCTCGTACGAACCTCTTACTCCACTTTTCTCTAATGTCGACTGCTCCGGACTCGTCTCGTCGTGGCTGCATGGACTGAGCTCCAACGGCTATCCTCGTATCTGGAGTCTCCCAAGAAATGCATCTCACCACCTAGCATCCGAATAAAGTCGAACCATACGATCGATTCGTCAAAACCTCATAATCCCCTAGGAGCTCAACATCTTGGGTACAGTTTAACAGTATCGAGTACATACCACAGCATCGATGGTCCAGCCGTAGAAGGGCAAACCCAAGCCTAACTAATGGCGCCGTGGAACTGCCGCAAACCCTAAGGTTCAAAGGCTTTCACACGGTCATTAAGTCGAGTTAGGGTTTCATTCTTCTAGAGGGACCATGGAATTGCCTGCATGTCTTTCCGAGTACCTTAAACTTGGAATAGTAGCTTTCTGATATTCGATCGTCTCTGTCGACTCTCAACTTCTCCGCTTGAAGTCGTCTCTAGCTGGAATCAATTTATCTGATGACCTCACATCGGTAAGCGAACGATCCACACGTCCTAGTCATTCTTCCGTGGTGACTAGCGGCCTTCTATAATCTCTTAGTACAACCTCGTACTGCAATAGCTCCCACATCTGGGGCGATATCTCGTCGTTCACAGCAAAAATTGGTTCGCTCATCTGCACGCTGAACCGTGCCTCAATCACTTCAATGGTCATCTAAGTATGGCTGGCCTCTACCGGTGGCTCAATCCTCTGGTGCAAATCTGCACGTCCGAGCAATCTCATACGGCGATCCATCCAACGCTCATGGCGTAAAACACAATCAAAAGACATCTCTCTACAATCGGGTGTCGCCGGAATCATGCCCTGGTCAGTCCTCGTTCGTGACGAGCTCGTGCTGACCGCAACTCTAGCCGTAGCTCTCCCTGCCCGTAATCGTGGCAGCAAAACCAAACTGGTACCAATGAGGCTAGATCAGGAAGGAATATAATACTGAACAAGGAAATGTACATCCTAAGGCTTCTTAAGTGGAGTGGCGTGTGGTAAATATGCCGCGGAACATACCAACGGTACGTCACTCTACTTTAGTCACCTATTCCATCAACCAAGGGTCATCCTACGTTCCGAAGGTAAAACCTAACGCTTTGATACCAACTTTGTCACGACCCGAAAGTACGGAACATGACCGGCACTTAAACTACGAAACGTCTCGAGGCGTACGTAATCTAAGTAAGCCGAAAACCCAGAAATCTAAACCAAGAAAAGTAGTAGAGTGAAGGAAAACCAATTTAAAATCAAGTAGTTTTAATAGCATAAGCCGAGTTATGCGGTTTTTTTAAAAACATCAAAAATTTCCTGAAAATTTCGGCAGAGTCTCCTTTGTAAATACCGGCTCCCAAACGGTATACAACATGAATAGTATACGAAATCAATAAAAAGGCATCCCCAAGCGGGAGCTAGCACTTCGTCAATCGACGGTCACAACCACACAAGCAATATAATATACAACGCCAACGGCGAGGATCAAAATTCAAAAGGAAACTCAAAACCTTAAGAAAACCACAGAAATATAACGCGCGACTCTAAGGTCGAAGAAATAACATTACTGGTCTCTATCTCAAAATAAATACATGTTTGGTTGATGGAACTTCTAGATACAATAGAATAATGATATACAAGATATATAATAGGGGTACGATACAAGTAAACCCACCTACTAGCAAATCACCCGAACGAAACTATGCCCACAAAGCCATAATGAAACCTGTACGGCAAACCTGCAAGAAACTGGGGCACAACGGGGGTGAGTTGCCAACTCGTGAATAGAAAAACATCTACGGAAAGAAATCGCATAAATAACGTAACCTAGGTCAATGATTAGAATATATCCTAAAATATATGAATAACATGCAGCCTATATAACAATGGCTAAGGTAATATCTAACCCGAGTGTGATCTCATGTGCCCGTGTCAGTGCCTCAGGTAGCAATATATCATATGAATGAGGTATGAATGCATGGAACAGAATGCATGTACTGACGAAAACTGCTTTCATAAATCAGTGAGATTTCTGTATTTTAAAAGTGAGGTACCATAAATGAAATCAGCATAAAACAGTGCCCAGCATCGACACAAAACAAGTGTCCAAATATCTCGATATCTCTGTATCACAATCGCTGTACCTCAATATCTCAAATCACAATATCTAGGGCGCCGTCAATCCAGACCGGCCCCTACCATCCATCTCAAGACCACGACGGTATCCTCTGGATATCCGACGCGTCGGGTAATATCACCGGTCGGTAGTGCTCCCCTGCCGGGCTCAACGTCAACAACACATTCCTCTTGCCCCGGGGTACCGTACCGGGCCCACCATGTACCCGAAACGGTTCCTCCACTCCTCGAATCGGGTCTTGAAATCCATCAGCAAACTCATGGTGGACGACTCATACATCATGGGAAAAACCGCACTTTTTATTTAAAAAGAAAGAAAGCAGTTTATATAAGTTTTGCGGTTTCCCCCGCCCAAATCCAGAAAATCTCATGGAAATCCGAATCCAAATCATCAATAGCATGTAAAACCATGAATGCGACATAACAATGAATAACAGTATGCATGAAGTGACAAGTAATAACTACAATGTTAAGCTGGCATATGTAAGGCAGGTACACTAATATCATGTCAAATTACCAACTAACAAGCTAAGTCAAGCAATAATATTTTCTAAGGTGTACGTGACATGGCAATTACCGATGAAGATGTGTGTGAGCCGGCAAGTAAGTGTACGTGGTACATAGGCATCATCGGTAATGGTGCTAGTGCCCTAACAGTATGATATCAACAATGCAATAAGAAATTATAATATAAGTATGCGATGCGGAGCGAACAGCAATAATGAGCGGGAGCTGAATACTAAACACAATGATACTATAAGTCAACAGTAGTGCCTTTTGAAATAACACGAATCGCAGTGTTTTGAAAATAAGGGCTACGGTGTTTTTAAGAAAAGATACTTCTTTTGAAATATCCGTAGAATCCCTTGACCTGTCTTTTAAAATACACACGATCCGTTAGTTTTGAAATAGGTATGAGTCTAATCTAGTCTAATAACTGCACTAAACTATACGGCTGAACTAACAAGCTGAACTACAGGTAAGGAAACCGCCTAACATCTGAGTCGATACATATACATACTTGTATATATATTAGTCGGTGATCCCGCCTCAATAACATCATATCCGATACCATATCTATAATCAGATATCCCAAGTCAAGAGTGCGGATCAAACATCAATATATAGCTCGTACGTAAATCCGTCGTACGGCATCCCCAAATCTGGGTACGGGCCAATATCATACTCAACCATTCTATGCATATCACTATTCACATGGTATCGTCGTCCAATGATCCGCTATAAACATCAGGACATATCTCAAGTACGAATCCTGCCATATCACCGATATCATAATCTCAAATCAAATCTCATCGACTCATCTCAATCCCAAGTATCATCCTCAAATCCAGTATATGAACACATAGTCCCATACCCATGTGAACACATAACAATATAACCTCATATAAGCACATATGAAAGAAGAATGTATGCAAGTATGGGTGTGTGTGTGTAAATGTGGTGCAACCTCTACTCTAGGGTCTCGCAACACTAAACATATCCAATCACACATAAAATCTATCTTTAACCAATAAACTCAACAATATATAATCAATATATATGTGTGTATACGTATTCGTATACATCACCACGAACTGCGGGGGTGCTATACGCCATCCACCCGACTCCTCCCCGTAGATATAAATCTACTCACCTGGTCCTCGCTCGCCGGTGCCGACGTCGCCACGCGCTTGCTTGTCGTCTCGAAATCTTCGTAAGGGTACATATATATCATAACGCACCGTATCGCATTAAAATCCGACTCATGACTAAAACGACACACGAATCCCATATAGGTCAAAACCTATGGCTGCTTTCACAAATCAACCCAAAAACCCTCGACGTCGGCGTACAAATGCCAAACCATCGAGAAAAACCCAAACACACTCATTTGCACGATCACAAGCACTAATTATACTGTAAAATAGGTTAAAATTCACAAAAACCCTAAACTCACTTTAAAAGCCATTTTTCCGAAAATCTAGTAAGTAAATATTACCCGTTTTAGTACAAAACCCGACGTTTAAACAAATCTAGCGGCCATAATACTTATTAAACATCTCAAATAAGTCATAAAAACAATTTCCACAATTTAATCTCATTAAATTTCATTAACCTCAAAATTCTAGTTTACAATATACCCAATTTTAACAATTTTATAGCAAAAATGCACACCAACAATTTAGCTTGGATTTCCATGAACTAAAGTATTAAACTACAGTTTATAATATTAATGAAGTCATGAAAAACCTAATTATATTTTTAAACCCAATTATTTGACCAATTTTAAAAACCTAGTTAGCAAATTGGCGTAATTATCATAATTTTTAAACTAACAATTAACAACTAGCTACAAACTTTGTTTTAACAAGTCATAAGGGCCTAATTACAACACACAACCATACACCAAATTCACAAAACCCTAACTTGCATTCAATCCCTTTCTAGAATTTCCAAACTTGCAATAAAAGCCTAATTTACACTTAAATAAATTAGGTTTAAGGAATTAAGCTAAAGATTTAGAAATTATACCCAAAACATTTGAAGATCCATAAGCACCCATAGCCTCCCAAATTGAAATCTTGTTCCCTAGATCCATTCTAGATAGGCAAATGAGAAATGGGTAAGAGTTGGATTTTGATTTCGGTGAGGTTTTACTTGATTTTTGAAGAAGTTTTTGAAGGATTTTGGAGATGAGATAAGGTGGTTAAATGGAGGGAATTAGGTGCAGAATTTCGGCCAGAGGAGAGGAGAGGGAGAGGTGAGGGGATTTGTGTGGAAATTCCAAGGTCAATGCCCTCACAAATTACCATAATACCCCTACCCTTTTAATATATATAAAAAAATCCCTTTTTACACCATTTCTTCACATGATTTAAGGTCAAAAGGAGGGAAAGAAAATTCTTGGTCTGATACAATAGTGTGGGGCCGGCCAAGGGGAGTGAGGGTGAGTGTGAGAGACTTTACAAAAAAATTCTATGCAAAAAGACCCCCCACAATACCATATTTGTAAGTTTTAGTTCAAAATAATTATATTTTTGTTTTCCATAATAAAAACCAATTAAATCTTGAAATAAAATACTAAAAAATTATATTACAACTAGATTTTAATTAACATGATTTTAAAGATTAAAATTATCCCATTTAAATTTGTATTTATCGCTAATTTAATGTATTTTCTTACCGGCATAAAATAATATTAAAAATAAATTTTTTCAGAAAATTTGAAATTTCACCAGTGGCTCAATAAACACCAAATACTAGCAATTAAATTGCTAGAATATGTATATTTAATTTTTATAATAAGATATTTGTATTTTGACTTTTTACAGAAAACCCCCTTATTTTACCGTTTTTTCGAAATTTCACCGAAACGATTTTCAAAACGTTACATTACCGCCCCTCCGTAAAGGGTGAAGACAAATCCCGAGTGCGACTTAGAGTCTTCCTTATCACTCTGGAAGCTCGAATCAGTAAAGGACTCCACTTGGAGTTCTCCGTTATGTTAGTTATATATATGCCCTAGAGGCCATTGTTATACATATGATGTATATTATAATGGATGCTTGGATATATATAAAGAGGACTTTCTTGCTCGTCATGATAGTATGCTATTTGGTTTCACTTTATCTTATCATGTTGACTTGTATTAGTTTACTGTCATGTTCTCACATGTTGATAAAGCCCTTAGGATATGTACTCGACTACTGGGACTATGATGAGATCATACTAGTGGGGCCAGCGTAGTCTATGAGTACATCCTATAATTGTTCCTAGTCGAGGGTGTATCGAGACAGGGCATCGATACAGCAGAGTAGACTAGCGTATACGCATCTTGACCCATATGATGGGCGATGGATGATTCCATATCCATTGGTGTTTGACATCAGAGATGGTGTACGGGTGCTCAGTGGAGACTGGGTACACTGGATGGACTCGCCGAGAACTCCCAGATGGTATTATACCTCACGTCAGATGGCAGTTCTCTGGTGACACTGGTACAGGTTAGTGTGTAGACCCGAGATCGTTATAGAGTCTTGTGTGATTCCTACTGTGCTTTGATTTCCACCTTACCACGTCCAAGAGGGCGTGCAATACGGTAGCTTTTGGGTACAGTCCCGAATCACATGGAGGCAATGAGCGATAGGAGGGGTTTCGTCTCTCCCGGTATAGGGAGTTGATGTTGTGCTGTGTTCGATTGGCTATAACTGGAAGTCCCTAGCTAGGGCGGATATTGAGTACTGCTGGTAAGTGTTATCAGTAGGTTCTCGACCTGTTCTGAGCCTCACATCGACACGACTTATCGGTTACTGGGGTCTGACGTTTACCACCCCTAGACTAGATATGCAACATATCAGACAAAGAGACCGGACTATACGGGAGTGTTACTGATTGGATTCACAGGAGAATGTACATGCTTGCTTGTTGATCTTCTGATCGCTCAATACCTGGGAGGCTGTTACGTTTAGCTGACCGCTTGCAGCTTGTGTGTGTTTGATACGATCATCACCTACTGCCGGCGTATTGACGATTCTTTAGAGTCCTACACAGAGGATTCTTGACTCGGGCAAAACGGAGCAGGAGAACATATGTGATATGTGCAGGACCAAGGATAATACCATATGAGATACCGTGTTCTATTCTCCCAATATTTGATATCGGCCGGGTATATATGATTTAGCCGGGTCATCGGATCAAGTGTTGATTCGATGAAATGATATATTAGTCGGTTATATGCGATATAGCCGGATTGTCGGATCAAGTGTTAATTCGATAATTTAATGTATAATTATATATGTGATATATTACATTAGATTATCTAATATTGGCTCGCTTCATTATTTCATTTTCTCACCGGATAATACATTGATATATATGTTAATTGTATTATTTTCGTTTGTTACAAAAATATATTATATATGTGATATATAATATTGTAAGAAGTTATGATTACAAATGCAACATGATTAGTAGAGATTAAACATGGTTAAGGTTTGATTTGGGTTAATCTTTTCTAGATGCTTCTAGAAGCTTTTCTTTTGTTTTGAGCAAAGATATTATGTGTTGATATTTTGGAGATATTTTCCTAACCCAACCCATACCCTTTAAACCTAGTTAAATCTCTACAATGGTTAAGTATTTCTTGACTTAACCATGGTTGCAATTGTAATTATAATAACAATTCATTATTCACCATAAAAGATATTGATTCTTCTTCTTCTTCCTCCTTGAGCTCTTGAAAAGCTTTCTAGGTTTTTCTTTTGTGATGTAATAGTGTGAGAAATTGATAATAAAAGAGAGAAAAAATCCTACTTCATCATCCTCATCTAATCTAGCCAATTAGATTAGGGTGTTCACTTCATTAATACTTGATTAGTGAGTGAGAGCTTGAGTTAAAGAAATTTCAAGGTAGATCATCTTAAAAAGGAAGACATCAAGCAAGCATGGATCATTCAGGTTGTAGAGCTTCTCTTGAGTCCGGGAGATCATGGATCGCGGCGAAGGGACTACTACTTGGAGCTTATGAAGCGAAGGAGCGGACTACAAATGTTGTAATCCCTCTCTCTTAGTTGTAAAGATGTTTACTTGCATGTTTAACCCTAATTATCTAGCAAAGATCCTCGCTTTAGGTTGTTCGACACGTCTAAATTTTAAATCGGGCATGGTTGATGCCTTATATACCCTTATGACAGTTCCTAGTAACCCTACAGTGGTATCAGAGCCAAGCTTGAGCATTAGGCGTAGTGTATACGAAGTTAAAAGTCCGATCGAACGCCGAAACATCGTATTTTGACCACTCTCTGGAAATTTTTTAAAATTTTGATTTTTTCCTTATTAAAAATACTCAGAATACTCAGAAAATTCAGCATGGAATTATAAGGATTACATTAAAATACAAATCCCCAATACCATTAAGTCACCACGGAACCGCGGCAGGAACAAGCCTTGCGCGACGGTTCCGCGGCAGTACATGGGAATTATTGAATCGTATTGTTAGGGTTAATCCGTAGGTACTTCTAGTTGCTTCTGGGAATTTTTAATCTTACTCAAGTGTTGAGTTTTCTGGAGAACTTTTGTAATCGTTGATTCGATCGGAAAGTTTAATTTCGTTTAGTTTTCCGGATAATCGAGAACGTGTTAAAATGTTCGAACGGATATCAATAACTTTTTTTTTTCCAACATGAAAAACTTTCATGTGTTCAATATTTCTTGAGTTTAAAACTTTCGGAAAAACATGCAAGCATATCTGTGGACCTTCTAGAAGAACGTAACCTTAACTCGATTATGTGACCGTCAAAACTGCCACTGAACCCTAGGGTTTGTGGTAGTTTGGCGTTGCCACATGTGAAGCATTGGTTTGACCCTTCTACGGCTGGTTCACTTGGGCGGTGACATGTTCTGGGATTTTTTGAACTCCGCTCAAGTGTTGAGCTATTTGGGAAATCAACAATGCCTAACTATATTAAACTTTATAAAAAGGGTAGCTATAGTTTTGCTTTGCACAGCGGTATATATGATATACCCTGCACCTTATTCGATAAGGAAAGAGCCGAGATCCCTTCACCGGGAGTGACCTCTTTAGCAAAACTGGCAGATGCTACGAACTCGCGGTTTAGTTTTTGACAGCATAAATAGTTTTGCTTTGCACAGCGGTATATATGATATACCCTGCACCTTATTCAATGAGGAAAGAGCCGAGATCCCTTCACCAGGAGTGACCTCTTTAGCGAAACCGGAAAAGCCTCAAAAACACTCCTTTTCAAAACGCACTTGTTTCTACAACGATATCAAGTTCTCATGGTTTTCTGAAAAACCTGCGTAGCCCTCCGTCATTTCAGATAGATATTACTTAGTATTCATGCTACGTTTGATGGCCTGCGTCAAGACGTAGTGTGCGGTAGCTAACTAGTACTTATCTGCAACATGAGATGTGATTGGATTAGGGCAGTCGTATGACTTTGTTGGCCTGTGTCAAGGGTCGTGCGGGTAGGTTTAATTCAATCAAGAAATGTACGGGTTGAACTTGACTAGCGGATTGTGGTTTGTTGGCCTGCGTCAAGGTCATAGGACGCTAGGGGTAAAAGCATTATCGGGAATTTCAAGTGTTGAAATTTGCAATGAGATTGCATACCTTCTATGAGTTAGATGGATCCTGATACCCACTGCGAGTAAAAGTTACTCCTGGGAGATTTTTACACAGGACAATTAGCCGATCAAGTAGGTGACTAGAAAGGTATTTACGGGGTTATGCCTCTGGAAAGACGAGGTTTATTTTAATTATATCCGTGTGTGAGCACGGGGAACCTCCCTCAAAGTACCAACACTGGCCTGGCTGAAAGATTGGAGAACTTGTAGGGTGTAATTAATCCCGGCTAATATTTCCTTTTAGGGTTTGAAAGAAGATTTGATAAAAACAGTGGGAGATATCCTGATTAAATAAGATAATAACCAATCTAATCTTGCAACAGCATACGCTAAAGTGTTTCCTTCTCTCTTTGTCCAGGTAGCGACCATGTCAGGCCTTAATCAAGATAATAATATTGATATATTAACTGAACCCGCTTATTATACTGAGCAGGGGAACGTTGGCCCCGTTCTTTCTTATAAGTGTTATAAGACTGAACAGGGAATACGAAAATATCTGGATTCTCACGCCGCCCAAACGAAGAACAAGTATGTTGATGCATCTTCTTCGGGTGTGTTAGTTATTGAGAACTGTTTCTCAGTTCACCCTACGTCTTGGGTATTAGATACCGGATTGGGATCCCACATATGTAAATTGTTACGTGGGCTACGTAAAGGTAGAGAACTGGGAAAGGGTGATCATTTCGTACAAGTAGAGAATGGTATAAATATTGCAGCCAAAGCGGTTGGCGAATATCACCTTGTATTACCAAGTAGTAATACATTGATTCTGAATGAGTGCTATTATATACCGAACATGATGTGCAACATTATATCAGTTTCTTTATTAAGTAAAGGGTATAATTTTGTAATACAGGATAATGTTATGAACATCTTCCTAAATCAAAAGTTGATTGGATCAGGCTCGTTACATAATGGCATATTCATTCTCAATCAAAATACAGTCCTTAATATACAAAACACACACAAGAGGAAGAGTTCAGAAATGAACGAATCCTTCTTGTGGCATTGTAGACTTGGTCATATCATTGCAACACGGCTAGCTAAGTTACATAAGGATGGATATTTGAATCCGTTCGATTATCATCTTATGATACTTGCCATTCATGTCTCAAAGGTAAAATGACCAAAACTCCGTTTAGTAGACACGGAAAAAGAGTTGAGGAACTCTTAGGACTGGTACATAGTGATGTATGCGGTCCCATGTCTACACATGCCAGGAACGGTTCTTCCTACATTATTACATTCACTGATGATCTCTCTAGATACGGACATGTGTTCCTGATGAAACACAAGTCTGAAGCTTTTGAGAAATTCAGAAAATATAAGAACGAAGTAGAGAACCAAACGAGCAAAAGTATTAAGATCCTTCGATCTGATCGAGGAGGATAATACTTGAGCAATGAGTTACTGGACTATCTAAAACAGAATGGGATTCTCTCTCAGCTTACTCCTCCTTATACACCGCAGCACAACGGTGTATCGGAGCGGAGGAATCACACCCTATTAGATATGGTGCGCTCTATGATGAGCAATGCTGAGTTACTTATTTCCTTCTGGGGATTTGCACTGGAGACAGCTGCAAACCTATTGAATATGGTTCCTACCAAATCTGTGCCAACCACTCCATATGAGATATGGAAAGGAAAGAGAGCATATCTTAATTATGTTAGGATATGAGGTTGTTCGGCATATATGAAAACACAAAATCCGGACAAGCTCGGGGCAAGGTCCATTCTGTGTAAGTTTATTGGATATCCCAAACATTCGTGCGGGTATATCTTCTACCACACCGAAGAACAAAAGGTATTTGTTTCTCGGCACGCCACCTTTTTAGAAAAGGAATTTCTTGCAAAAGAGATTAGTGGCAATGAGGTAGAACTGGAAGAAATTCCAGCGACACAAACTGCAACTGAAGATTTAGTGGAACCAGAGGATTCAGTAGTTCCCGACGAACCCCAGCCTCTCCGCCGATCTAGTAGGGTTTCTCATCCACCTGAGAGATACTACGGTTTTCTCGTTGATGGTGGAAGCGAGGATTGCATCATGGAAGATGATGACCCGACTAGTTTCGAGTAGGCCATCACGAGTGGTGACTCTGTGAAATGGCTGGATGCAATGCGATCTGAGATGGAATCCATGTACACCAACAAAGTATGGACATTAGAAGTTGCTCCTGATGGGGTAAAACCCATTGGAAGCAAATGGATCTTTAAGAAGAAACTTGTTGTAGATGGAAAAGTTGAGACTTACAAAGCTAGACTTGTAGCAAAGGGTTTTCGTCAATGACCAGGTGTGGATTATGACGAAACCTTTTCTCCAGTGGCTATGCTTAAATCCATCCGGATCTTACTTGCCATTGCTGCATACCATGACTACGAAATCTGGCAGATGGATGTTAAAACAGCTTTTCTAAATGGTGATTTAGAAGAGTGTGTGTACATGACTCAGCCAGAAGGCTTCGTGGATAGTGGGAGCAGCGGAAAGATGTGCAAGCTGCTTAAATGGGCCAATCCGGACTGACGGAGCCCGATATATGAGGATTTACGTGCCGATGCTGGGCACGGTTTTCATGATGTTTTTGAGTGTCCATGTTAGGCACTCGGGTTCCATGATTTTGATGTGTCGGGAGAGAAACCGTTGATATATATATCCTCATACTTTTATGCACACTCCTTTATGATATTTACGTGCATACAGACATTGATTATATGGGTGGACGAGATCCACATGCATACATACCTTGATTTTGGTTGGACGAGATCCATATACATGCATTGATTATTACTGTTGGATGTTATCCACATGCATATAGGTATTGACTACCTTGTTGGCACATATACCGACCTGGTCACCCTAGATATCATAGTATTACCTTATGATATAGTTGACCTAGGAGTTGTTGTTTATTCGATTTCTACTTGTAGATATATTTCTATTCACGAGTTGGCAACTCACCCCCGTTGTGCCACAGTTCTTGCATGTTGACCGCGTGGATCAGTAGCGGCATCGCTGGAGCACAGTTTCTTTTGGGTGTTTTGCAGTGGTAGGTGGGACATTTGTATCGTACCCACTCTTGTATTACATTTCATATTGTATCTAGTTAACTCCATCAATCAATCAAAATTAGTAAATTGTATAAGTGATGAGACTTAGTGGGATTGTGGTTGCGAGACTTAGAGCGAGGGGTTTCCGCTACTTATGAATTATATGTCTTGCTTTTCTTTACCTCTTTGTGGTGATCTTCGTCGTTGGGTGTCGTATACTTATTTATATTGTCTTGCGTGGTTGTCATCCTCCGTTTGGCGAAGGGCTAGCTCCCGCTTGGGGATGCCATTATTCCAATTATGTACTTGTGGTTTTGGATCAAAATATACAAAGGAGGTGCGGCCAAAATTTTTAAAATACGAAACATGTTTTCAAACTAGTAAATTTCACTTGCATCATTCATGTTCTTTTCCTATGCATTAAGAAAACTTGATTTCATTATACCTTTATTTCAAAACTTCACCTCCTTTATTTTACTTAAAAGGTTTAGATTTCTGGGTTTCAGCTTACTTGAATTCCGTTACGCCTTTAGACGTTGCGTGATTCAAGTGCTGGTCACAAGCTAATATTTCGGGTCGTGACAAAGTTGGTATCAGAGCGATAGGTTTAACCTT
Organism: Agapanthus africanus; assembly: GCA_030015575.1. Taxonomy (NCBI): domain Eukaryota; kingdom Viridiplantae; phylum Streptophyta; class Magnoliopsida; order Asparagales; family Amaryllidaceae; genus Agapanthus; species Agapanthus africanus. The sequence goes on from CM057346.1 coordinate 359,261,173, forward strand.
GTTCGAGTCTATGTTTGACTATGCGGAGTCTAGGGCGGGTATGAATTTCGGAACCTAGGCTTGACCTTACGGAACTTAGACTTGAACGGGGGGTATTAGACACGAACTTTTGTTTCATAAGCTGACCCTGATTGATGGAGTAGGTAGCTTGAGTAGAGTGACGTACCGTACGAATGTTTCGCGGCATATTTACGATACGATACACAACTTAAGAAACCTTAGGATGTACATATTTTTGAGACTTATGATTCTTTTCGTATCCATGATTATACATCCATTGGAGATCTTCGATTCTATTAGTTCCATTTTCATACTTTCATTGATGTTGTTCCTTCATATGATCATGTATCCATTTTGGATCTGTCGTTTCCTCTCATGCTGTTGATCTGCTCTCTTCGATACTCGATTGAGATTCCTGTCACCATAGTTTGAGCGCAGTATGAGCTGCTGCTAGTGTTGCGGTCGGGGAGAGCTCGTCTGGTACGAGGGCTGACCATTGTGTTTTCTGATGACAAGAGAACGTCTCGAGTTAGTATTTTATGCTGTGACCTTTTGTGGAGGCGAGTGCTTGGTTTTACATCGGATGATCGGGCCATTGTTAGAGCTGCCAGTTGCGAGAGGTCTGTTGATGTACAGCATACTTCAGAGATTTTGATGTCGCCTACCGTGCAAATAGGTGACCAAGCTGTTGCTGAGATGATAGGATGTCGCTTCCAGAACTTACGAGCTAAGATCGCCGGAGCTTCCAGGCAGAAATGCGACAGATGATAGCTAGTATACCCCGATTGGAAAGACGAAGGTGATTCGTCAGATTGATGCGCCGACGTAGGCCCGGTTGAGTTGAAGATTTCCAATGTGGAGAATCTTACTCAGATCTAGAGCAGACCGATCCAGAGACGACCGCCGATGTATCGCCTTTCCTGGAGGATTAAGGCATTTTTTTATCATGCGGGCAAAGAATAGTCACATGTGGTATTGGCGAAGATAAAAGGTTCGAATGAGTGCCAGGACACCATTTTCTCAAGTTTAAAGTGTTCGGAGGAACATGCAGGTAATTCTGTGGACCCTCTGGAAGAATGAAACCCTAACTCGACATGATGACCATGGAACCGCTTTGAACCTTAGGGTTTGTGGCAGTTTAGCGGTGCCATCAGTGAGGCTTAGGTTTTCCCTTCTACGGCAGGTCCAGAGGTGCTGTGGTATATACCAGATATTTTTAGACTGCGCTCAGGTGTTGAGCCTTTGGGAAATTTTGGGACCTTGATGACTCGATCGAAAAGTTTGACGCCATCCGGATACCATGTGATAAGAGATCAGCAAGCTGACCAGCTTTGGATAGAGGACCTAACCCAGAGGTGTTGTGAGTTGATCGAGAATGGACGAGTATTGAGTATTCCTCTTATGGTTGGGACGAGCTCCTGAGGACATGTTTAGCAAGATATCCTCTACAGAGTGATGAAGCTACAGAATACGCGATTTCGAGTCCATGCGAGAGACTTCGAATTGACCGTGGCCGATAACAGTTGCAGTGCGCGGATAGCATAGTATGACGTCATGGTGGACGATGATAAAGACAAGTGGAACCAGAGGTTCGTGCGAGACGCTGACGAGCTGTCATTACTCCCCGTCGAGATCAGAGACCTGATATGCTTACAAAGGCATTGGGATAAGGCCAGTTTCCGAGGAAATGTGTGCGGAACACGCAGATGTCCATAAAACGATAAAGGGTTATGTAAGAGTACAAGCCTCCGTACAGTTCGGCATAGATGAGGACGGAAGAGACCTTGAGCAGGGATCCTTACAGGACACTGCTGCAATGAGATTTGCACCCAGGATTAGATGTGTCACGTATATTCAGAGAGCCAGAGGCCGACGCCAGTAAAGTGCTGCTTTACGAGTGGTCGTGATGGTTGACCGAGAGATGACCAGAGGAGTGCTAGAGCGGAATCGTTCCCGTTAGCACACCTGATAGGGCCGATGAGCCGATGGATTGCGGAATTGGTAATCCACAGAGAAGACGAGTACCCAGAGACAGAGGGCGCCAGACCGTGAGCAAGAGCCGAGCTGATATTCTTGTTCTGCCGATTTTAGGCGCACCAATTAATTTTCGACATTGTAGGAGGTGTACCTCAATATCCTTTATTGCGATTTGCATTTGTGATCTGAGTATCACGCTTATATCGCTTTGATTTGAGTTTTTATGACGAGTTTCCTGATATTGATTTCGTGCACCAAGGTTGCACCTACTGGATATTTACATTTTTGCGCATAGTTATCGCACCTTATATATATTTTATACAGCGTTATGTTTATTTGCGATTTGTGCATATCTATTACACTTGAGATTTGGTTTTGTGCCTTGGTTGCACATGACTGTGATTTCGTGGATTTCATATGATGATTTGATTTTGTGCGTGTGGTACGCACTCGATTTGATTTTTGCACTCGGTATAGCTTATATGTGCTTGTAGTGTATTTATTTGTATTTTGTGCACGCAGCTGCGCACGTTTACGATTTTATACACCTTGGTGTACTCGGTGTTGCTTTTATGCGTTTGAGTTATTGATTGTATTTCGTGCAATTGCTACACCAGATTCGTATTTTGCACATTAGTTGCACTAGATTTGCATTTCTTGCATTTGTTGCACCGGACAGGTATTTATGCGTTTGTCGCACTGAATTTATACTCCGTACCTTGGTTGCACTCGATTTATATCCTTGAGCATTTTTTTTACCGGAGTGGTACTTTCGTGCGCGTTGGCACATACCATTCATTCCGTGCATGCTACGACACTATATGCTTTTACGGACCCGACGCGCTTTGTAAGTCCACGTTGCCTACCCCGGTACTTGCGGGGAGGCGGAAAACGGAATAAAAATCGAATTTTTATGAGCTTAGGCAACATGGACTAGACTATGAAGGATCTTTGCTAAACAAAAACAAGCTAAAGCTAACTAGAAACTAGCTAAGTGCTAGAAAGGTTATACCTTGGGCTTTATGTCCTTCTCTCCTTGCTCCTTGGAGTGGTGGAAGGAGGTCACCTTAGTCGTCTTCTCACGTCGAAGAAAGATCCACCCGAAAGCCTCGACCTTTGGCTTCAACTCCAAGCTAGAAGTAACTAGGGTGCAAGAAGTGCTAATCCTTGAACCCTAGATGAGAGTAGAGATTATCAAGAGAGGGTTTTTCTCAAGCTTAAGTGTTTCTCAACACATGAGAGGGGAGAGCTTGAGGGAGAGGAAGAACAAGAGAGAGAATGTGAATAATGGAATGAGAGAATAATATGAAGCATTCTCTCATATAAGTGAATTATTGTAATTAGATAATTAGTGAGATAATTGTCATGGCTAAATCAAGACATGACCATTATCATTTCATTTTTAATGCAAATTGCAAGGATCAAAGAGCATCTTCCAAATGAAATGATGATGGTCAAAGTGTCAACAAGGTCAACAAGTCAAGATGGGTCAAATGGTCAACAACCATAACCATGCACAATTATTAAAGTAATATCAATTAACAATAACACACACATAAGCATTAGGGTTAATAAAATGACAATAGTCATTAACCCTAATCAAAGTCCTCTCCCTCTGTCTCAAGCAACTGTGCATACGCACCCGTATTCGTGATCCGAGGAACACGAATACAATGAGAAAAACCAATCCCAAATCATATACTAGGATCCGGCTTAAACCAAAGCCCGCTAGTATAAGCTGTCCGGACAGCAAACGTGCACAAGTGCGCGGATGTGAACGAACCCTGTCGCAAAACCATGCGACCTCTACTCATTTTGCCTAAAGGCGAATAGCTCTCTGTGTGGGACTCTAAAGACTCGACACTATGCTGGCAGTGGGTTTAACTACAGACCGCAAGCGGCACTAGCTGTACGTAACGGTCCCCAGGTAGATGTCGATAAGAAGACTGACGAGGTGAACCCCATCTGAACTCCTACTGAGCCTGTATGTGACAATCTCCGTACAGTCCGGTCTGTTCGTCTGATACATCGCATGGCGGGCCTAGGGGGGCGGTGAACGTCAGTCCCCTAATAGCGGTACAAGTCATGTCGGAGTGTAGCCCAGAACACCCTGAGATAACACTGGAAACCTACCAGTATATCTCGCTTACCCTGGCCAGGGACTACTCGTGTAATGGCTCTCCTGGACACAGCGCGATGTCAACCCCCAATACCGGGAGAGACGAATCCTGTCTAACCGTCAGTGCCTCCAAGTGCTTCGGGACTGCACCCAAAAACTACCTGTTTGCACGACTCCTTTGAGCCGTGGTAGGGTAGCAATCAAAGTGCAGTGGGAACACACTCGAGGCGAAGTGACAGTGTCAAGTCAGCGGACTAAGCTGTACTCATGTCACCTGGGAACTGATAACTGACGATAGGTATAATACCAACCAACAGTTTCCGACGAGTCCTGTCCAGTGTACTCGTAACCTAACGAGCACCCGCATACTATCTCAAGTACGACGTACTGACGGCTGTGGGACAGACCGTCTCCCACGCTGGGATGAGAAGCACATACGCTAGTCTACTCTGGAGTATCGATGCCCTGTCTCGATAGTCCAACGACTAGGGACCTGTATAAGGATGTGCTTATAGATCACCCAGCTCCCACGAGTGTGAGCGCCATCACAACGCTGGTAATCAAGCAAAGATCCTAAGGGCTCTACCAATATGTATATCAGCAATATGCTAAAAGAAACACATGCACATATTAAAGCAGAGACAAACCAAGTAGCATACTACCATTTCGAGCAAGATTGTATATATAACTGTGAATATCCCAAGCTTCCATTAAGTAATATACAAACTAGTATGATACAGTAATGGCCTCTAGGGCATATACACTAACAATCTCCCACTTGCACTAAGGCCATGTACTGGCGTATCGAAGACCTATCATCTTGATCAGCCGCTCGAACTGAGTCTGGGGCAAGGCCTTGGTGAATGGATCTGCTGTGTTATCTTCTGAAGCAACCCTCCGAACCTCAATCTCCTGGCGATCCACGATCTCCCTGATCAGGTGATACCGCCTCAAGATGTGTCTGGATTTCTGATGGGACCTGGGTTCCTTCGCTAAAGCTATAACCCCGTTGTTGTCGCAATACAGAGGTATTGGGTCAACAATGGACGGAACCATCTGAAGTTCTCTCAAGAACTTCCTCATCCAGACAGCTTCTTTTGCGGCATCAGATGCAGCGATTTATTCCGCTTCCATAGTCGAGTCAGCAACGGTTTCCTGTTTGGAGCTCTTCCAACACACCGCCCCTCCATTGAAGGTAAAGATAAAACCCGACATGGACTTGGAATCATCCTTGTCACTCTGGAAGCTGGAGTCAGCAAAGGCCTCAATCTGCAGGTCTTTTCCGCCATATACCAAGAACATCTCCTTAGTCCTTCTCAGGTACTTGAGAATGTTCTTTACTGCTATCCAATGTTTCTCCCCAGGGTTTGACTGATACCTGCTTACCACACTCAGTGCATAAGCCACATCCGGTCTGGTACACAACATCGCATACATTATAGAGCCTACCGCAGAAGCGTAGGGTATAATAGATGTTAGTTATATGTATGCCCTAGAGGCCATTACTATACATAGGATGCATATTGTAGTGGATGCTGGGACATATATAGGAAAGACTTTCTTACTCGACATGATAGTATGCTATCTGGTTACTCTTTACCTTAACGTGTATACTGATTGTCTCTCTGTTACATGTTGGTAAAGCCCTTAGGATGTGTACTTGACTACCTGGATTATGATGCGGATCATACTAGTGGGGACATGGTAGTCTATAAGTACATCCTTCAAAGTCCCTAGTCGTGGGTGTATCGAGACGGGGCATCGATATACCAGAGTAGACTAGCGTATACCTTCTCAACCCATACAGATGGGCGATGGATGATCCCATATCCATCGGTGTTTGACATCAGAGATGATATACGGGTGCTCAGTAGAGACTGGGTACACTGGACGGACTCGCCGAGAACTCACAGATGGTATTATACCTCACGTCAGATGGCAGTTCTCTGGTGACACTGGTACAGAGTAGTCTGTTGACCCGAGATCGTCATAGAGACTTTTGTAGTTCCCACTGTGCTTTGATTTCCATCTTACCACGTCCAAGAGGGCGTGCAAAATGGTGGTTTTTGGGTACAGTCCCGAGTCACATGGAGGCAATGAGCGATAGGAGGGGATTCGTCTCTCCCGGTATAGGGAGTTGATGTTGCGCTGGGTTCGATTGGCTATAACAGGAAATCCCTGGCCAGGGTTGCTGAGATTTACTGGTAAGTGTTACCAGTAGTTTCTCAAATTGTTATAGACCTCATATCGACACGACTTATCGAGCTATTGGGGTCTGACGTTTACCACCCCTAGGCGAGATATGCGACATATCAGACGAACAGACCGGACTGTACGGTAGTGTTACTGGTTGGATTCACAGGAGTGTGAGCGGGCTTGCTCGTCGATCTTCTGATCGCTCAATACCCGGGTGGCCGTTACGTTTAGCAGACCGCTTGCGGCTTGTGGGTGCTTGATATGATCATCATCTGCTGCCGGCGTATTGACGAGTCTTTAAAGTCCTACACAGAGGTTTCCTGGCTCAAGCGAAACGAAATAGGAGCGCATATGAGATATGTGCGGGACCGAGAATAATGCGTGTATGTGATACCGTATTCTATTCTCGCGATGAATGTGTCGAATGGTTGTATGCGATATAACCTAGTTATCGAATCGAGGATAGATTCGATAAGCCGATACATTGTATACTAGTCGGTTGTGTGCGACATGACCGGATCATTGAATCAAGTGTTGATTTAATTATTTAATGCATAATTATATATTTGATATATTACTTTGCATTAACTAGTATCGGTTCACTTTAAATGGATTTTCTCACTCGGTTGTGCGCATTGCATATGCGATATGATTTTGTGCACTTGCTTGTATCATGTTTGATGATACATGCCTTTTGGTTAAGTGTAAAGAATTAAACCTTGGTTAATGAAATGGTTAGGGTTTACTATTTCCTTATTCATTTTATTCATTTATTTATTCTTTTGGAAAAAGAAAAGAAAATGAGAAAATGGTGGCTTGTTTTGTTTTGTTCATGAAGTTTCATGAACACTTTGACTTTGTAACCATTTTGTCCCATGCTTAACCCTAACCATTCCACTTAACCCTAATCAATTCTCTACACTATACCATGGTTACATTATGATAAGTATTCTTTTTACTTTTCATTTTATTATTCTTATCATAACATTATTCTTCTTCTTTTTCGTTTCTTCAGGTGAAGAAAGCTTGCCTCCATCAATGGCAAGTGATGAAAAAGAGTGAGAAATCCAAATCTAAAGTGAACCCATCTCCTATTTCTTCATCCTCTACCTCTTGCCAAGTAGTATAGGGTGTTTCCTTCACAAGTTTTCATGGCTTGGTGAAGGTGAAGCTTGATCTAGCGATGCCTCGACGTAGATCATCTTCGGCATGGACATCGACGACCTAGCTCGCCTATTATCCAAAGAAGCCGACGCTAGAGCCTGGGAATTCACTTGGACAGCGAGGGGACTTCGTTGCGGAGCTATGGAGGTGGAGCACCGGATCTACAAAGGTTGTATTTCCGTTTAAACTTTAGTTAAGTTGTTAACTAGTTTCATTTTCGCCTAGAATTCTAGCCAACGATCTAGTCTAGGGTTTCTCGGCACCGTTAAAATTTGAAATTGGCATGGTTGATACCTTGTGAGACCTCATTAGGGTGCCTAGGAACCCTACAGTGGTATCAGAGCCTAGCTAAAGCCTTAGGCGAAGTATAGACGGAGTTTGAAGTCCGATCGAACCGAAAACTAGAACCCAAAATAGCTCTCTGGACTTTTTCCAAATTCTGGGATTTTTCCACATTAAAAATATGCAGAAAACACATCAGAAATATCTAAGAGTTACTGTGAAATTCGGCGGCCTAATTCAACTATCCCACCGCGGTTCCGCGGCATGAGCAAGGCTAATGCGGCGGTTCCGCGGCCGTACTGCCACAGTATTTAAATTATTTTGCACAGTAATTCTTAGTTTCCAGTGGTGTTTTTTCTGGGAATTTTTAATATTTTTTCAAGAGTTGAATTTTCTGGGGTAGTTTTGGGGATTCGGTGTTTCGATCGGCGTATCAGATTTTGTCTATGTGGCTTTCCGGATAAATTTTAGAATATGTTAAAAAGTTCGACCGGATATAAATACCCAATTTTTCCCCTGTCGGGAAATTTCCAAGTGCTGGATTTTTCCGTAGTTTAAAGACGTTCTAAGTAGTGCAAGTAACGCGATGGACCCTCTAGAAGACAACAAACCTTAACTCGATTATGTGACCGTCTTGAACTGCTCTTTGAACCTTCGGGTTTGGGGCAGTACGGCGTGCCACATGTGAGGCGTTGGCTTGACCCTTCTACGGCTGGACCGTTGGTACTGAGGCACGAACTGAATGTTGTTAGACTTATTTCATGTGTTGAGCTGTATCGGGAAAACTTGGGTGTTTGACTGTTCGATCGAAAAGTTTAACATTTTCTAATTATCCTGAATGGGATACAATAATTGGAATTCACAAGTAGTTATGAGATAACTGAATGAATGTTATAAACATAGCAGTTTAGTCTCACTTGATCGGTTGCCACGGAATTTTGATGTGATCAAAAGTCCGTCGCAATCACGTAGCGTACGCGGATACTCGCCGGGTAAACTTAATAGACAGCCTCACCCCATAGCCCCGACCAAGTGACTGTAGGAGAACCCCGTCGCCGAAAGCATCCGTTAGGGTGCTCCCGGTAGCGGTGTTTCGCCTTGGTACACTTCGTCGACGGTGTCGGGGGTGCGACCATCTACTGAAGTTTGCGACGAGCATTCGATCAGGATGTCGGGAATCTTGTTGCATTGCCCGACTTGATATTGAAAAGAGTTTTCGATTTTGAGACTAAAATGCGGAGTTTATAATTGTTAGGCATGCGATGTCTAAGAAATTCATTTGGTCAGGCATGCGATGTCTGAGGTGGTTGTGGATTCCAACTGTTGTAGTTTTACACTTTCTTTTCTGTGACCGTAAGTGTAATATGTGATATCGCCGGTTTCGTTGCTATATGTCAACGACAATTGGGATACGCATATTTACTTACGTTGATGACATGTGATGTTATGTGTTGCTGGATATGTTATATTGGATCGTCGTGTTTGAATAGCCGGGGGGGGTTTTATGTGAGATGAGTGTTTTTCATTTTCATTCATGTAAAAACTTGTATGTAATATTCTTTTATTTGGGGCACTTCCAGGTTGCGGAAGTTGTCACCCTTTGTATATTATTTACTTTTCCGCACCAGGATAGACCCAAGGACGAGGGCACAAGTAACCGGGTTCTGGAGTCCAGTGGGAGACCAACTCGAGGAGTCGGGTCCGGGTCTCCTAACTCTAGAATTGGTAGGGTTGCTTGCCGCTCTAGTAGGGGTCCACGGGTGTGGGTTTGGCTATTCATCGCGACCGTGGAATCCGTGTTTTATACTGGCTTGTATTGAAAACACGGACGTCCTAGTATATCCAATATTTCATATGATTCTTCTGCTGCAATATCTGTGATGTGATCATGTGATGTTCTGTGATAGATACTGTATATAGTATATATGATATATTATATAGGCGTTGCTTATGTTTTACACCCGCGCTAGCCCTGCCCCGCTCTGCCGTTAGTTACCTAACCTAACGGTGCAAGAGGGGACATCGAGACGAATGCGGATGGCATAAGTGTACGTCGTATTTATCTGTGATGTTTAGGTATATAAATGATGGGATTTCATTAATGTGATTAATGAAAATAAAAGAAACCTAATGATGTTGTAGAATCGAATTTCAAAATAAAACAGGTAGCTACAGTTCTTGCTTTGCACAGCGGTATATGTGATATATCCTGCACCTTATTCGATGAGGAAAGGACCGAGATCCCTTCACCGGGAGTGACTCCTTTAGCAATAACTGGCAGATGCTACACACTCGGTTTGTCTTTTTGATTGCTTTTAAATGTTTTTGCTTTGCACAGTGATATATATGATATATCCCGCACCTCATTCGACAGGGAAAGGACCGACGATCCCTTCACCGGGAGTGATTCCTTTAGCAATACTAGAAAAGCCTCAAAAGCACTCCATTTCAAAATCATTTGATTCTACAACGATATCAAGTTCATTACGCAATAGGTTTTCAGAAAAACCTGTCGTAGCCCTCCGTCATTTCAGATAAGTGGTAGTTAGTATTCGTGCTACGTTTGTTGGCCTGCGTCAAGGCGTAGTGTGCGGTAGCTAACTAGTATTTATCTGCTTATGCATATGATGCAGATTGGATTAGGGTAGTCGTGCGACTTTGTTGGCCTGCGTCAAGGATCGTACGGGTGGGTTTAATTCAATCAGGAAATGACGGGTTGAACTTGACTAGCGCACTATGGTTTGTTGGCCTGCGTCAAGGTCATAGGACGCTAGGGGCAAAATATTATCGGGAATTTCAAGTGTTGAAATTTGCAATGAGATTGCATACATTCTATGAGATAGTTGGATCCCGATACCCGCTGAGAGTAAGTGTTACTCCTGGGAGAGTTTTATACATTACAATTAGCCGATCAAGTAGGTGTCTAGAAAGGTGTCAACGGGGTTACGCCTCTGGGAAAACGAGGTTTACATTAATTAGGTTCGTGCGAAAGCACGGGGGACCTCCCTCAAAGTACCGACACTGGCCTGGCTGAAAGATTGGCGAACTTGTAGTGTGTAATTAATCCCGGCTAGTCTTTCCTTTTAGGGTTTGAAGGAAGATTTGATAAAAAGCAGTGGGAGCCATCCTGATTAAATAAAATAATAACCAATCTATTCTTGCAAGAGCGCACGCTGAGTGTTTTCTTCTCTCTCTCTCCAGGTAGCGACCATGTCACGCCTTAATCAAGATAATGAAACGGATATTTGACCGAACCCGCTTGTTATACTGAGCTGGGGAATGTTGGTCCCGCTCCAACTTATAATTGTTATAAGACAGAGCAGGAAATTGGGGAATACCAGAATTCCCGTGCCACCCAAACGAAGAGAGTGCATGCTGATGCATCATCTTCGGGTGTGTTCGTTACAGAGAACTGTTTCTCAGTATCCTTTACGTCCTGGGTATGTGATACCAGATCAGGATCCCAGATATGTAATCTGTTACATAGGGCTACAGAAAGGTAGAGAACTGAGAACGGGTGATAAGTTTCATGAGGCAGAAAACGGGGCAAGAGTTGCAGCCAAGTCTGTTGGTCACTGTCACCCTGTATTACCAATACATTGATTCTGAACGAATGTTATTAGATACCGAACCTGATATACAAAATCGTATCTATCTCTTTATTAGCAAAGAAATGATAAAATTTTGTATTGTTGGATAATGTTTTGAACATTTCCTATATCAAAAGTTGATCGTTTCAGGCACGTTATCTAAAAGCGTTGATATTCTAAATCAAACTACAGTTCTTTAGTATACGAAACACACACAAGAGGAAGAGTTCAGAAATGAACGGATCCTTCTTGAGGCATTGTAGACTAGGTCATATCAATGCGACCAGACTAGCTGAAGTTACATGTAGATGCATATTTAAATCAGTTTGAATTTACATCTTATGAAACTTGCGAGTCATGTCACAAAGATAAGATGACCATAGCTCTTTTTACTGGAAACAGAGAAAGAGTTAGTGAACTCTTGGGATGATACATGTTGATGTATGTTAGGTCTCGTGTCTAAATATGCCAAGACCGGTTCTTTGTACTTCATTACATTCTCTGATGATCTCTTTAGATTCAGACATATGTTCCTGTTGAAACTCAAGTCCGAATCTTTTTAGATATTCACAGAATATAAGTTAGAAGTAGAGAACCAAAACGGGTAAAAGTATTATGTCCTTTGATGAGATCAGGGAGGAGAATACTTGAGCACGGAATTCCTGGACTATTCTAAAGGAGAATAAGATTCTCTCTCAGCATTACTCCTCCGTATACACCATAGCACGATGGTATATCGGGGCGGAGCAATAGCACCCTATGTGATAAGGTGTGCTCTATGATGAGTACTACTGAGTTATCTATTTCCTTTTTGGGAGTTATGCACTTGAGAAGCTGCATACCTATTGAATAGGGTTCAAATCAAATCGGTTGCCTACCACTTCATATTTGATATGATAAGGGAAGAGCCCATGTCTTAAGCTAGTTAAGATTTGGGTTGTCCGGCTTATGTCTGAAAGCAAAATCCGGACAAGCTCGAGGCAATGTAAGTTATGTAGAACTGGAAAGGTTCCAACTATACAAACTGCAGCTGATGATTTGGTAGAACCGAAGGATTCAGTAGAAACCAACGAACCTCAGCCTCTCCGCCGATCTTGTAGGGTTCCTCACCTACCTGAGAGATACTTCGGTTTCTCTGTGACAGTAGGAGCGAGGATTGCATCATGAGATGATGACCCAACTAGTTTCGAGCTGGCCATCAGGAGTGGGACTCTGTAAGAATGGCTGGATGCTTAGTGATCTGAGATGGAATCCATGTACACCAACAAAGTATGGACTTTGGTTGCTATATCTGAAGGGTTAAATCCCCATCAGGAGCCAGTATATCTTGAGAAGATTACTTGGTGTAGATGGAAAAGTTGAGACTTTCAAAGCTAGACTTGTTAAAGGTTTGCATCATTGACCAGGTGTGGATTATGTTGAAACCTTTTCTAAGGATCTATGCTTAAGTCCATCCAGATCCTACTTGCCACGGCTACATACCATGACTACGATATCTGGTGGTTGAGTGTCTTGACTGCTTTTCTAAATGATGATTTGGAAGAGAGCGTCTATAAGTACACAGCCAGAGGGCTTCGTAGACAGTGGGAGCAGCGGAAACGTGTGCAAGATGCTTTATAGGATAAAGCAGGCATCGCGGAGTTGGAACATCTGTTTTGATGAAGTAGTCAAAGAGGTTGACATCATCAAAATGGTAGATGAACCTTGTATATACAAAAAGGTAGTAGGGAGTATGGTGATGATCTTCGTAGAGTACGTGGATGACATACTCTTGATAGGGAAGGAGTTTCCTATGCTACGCTCGGTCAATCTCCGCTTATCACAATAATTCTCCATATATGATCAAAGTGATACCTCCTAAATCCTGGATTTTGGATCTATGAGATAGATCTAAATGGATGTTAGGATACTCACTAGCTGTAGTGAGATGGTATCAATCGACCCTGGGGAGAATCACTGGAATGGTTCCAGGGTGATAAAGACGACTGAATGTCAGTCACAGGCATTGTCTTTACCCTCAGTAAAGGGACGGTATGTTGGAAGAGTTCCAAATAAGATACCGTGACACACTAGACGATAAAGGCTGGATACATCGCTACTCAAGATGCTACCAAGGAGGATGTTTGGGTGTATATTGGTTCATGAGATGAACTACGTTCCTACCATTGTGAGACAATGGAGTTGTGGCTTATGCCAAGGAACGCCCATCCCATCAGTGATCCAGACATATTCTAAGGCAGTGTCACCTGATCATGGAGATAGTTGATCTCCAGGGTGATCGAGGTTAGGAGAGTAGACTCAGAGGACAACACAGCGGATCCACTCACAAAGGCCTGTTCCCAGAGAGAGACTTTTATGGGATGGTTGAGTATGAGATACTGCAACCACTGCTATCAGATGGCCCTAGTGCAAGTGGGAGATTGTTAGTTATATGTATGCCCTAGAGGCCATTACTATACATAGGATGCATATTGTAGTGGATGCTGGGACATATATAGGAAAGACTTTCTTGCTCGACATGATAGTATGCTATATGGTTACTCTTTACCTTAACGTGTATACTGATTGTCTCTCTGTTACATGTTGGTAAAGCCCTTAGGATGTGTACTTGACTACCTGGATTATGATGCGGATCATACTAGTGGGGACATGGTAGTCTATAAGTACATCCTTCAAAGTCCCTAGTCGTGGGTGTATCGAGACGGGGCATCGATATACCAGAGTAGACAAGCGTATACCTTCTCGACCCATACAGATAGGCGATGGATGATCCCATATCCATCGGTGTTTGACATCAGAGATGATATACGGGTGCTCAGTAGAGACTGGGTATACTGGACGGACTCGCCGAGAACTCCCAGATGGTATTATACCTCACGTCAGATGGCAGTTCTCTGGTGACACTGGTACAGAGTAGTCTGTTGACCCGAGATCGTCATAGAGTCTTGTATGGTTCCCACTGTGCTTTGATTTCCATCTTACCACGTCCAAGAGGGCGTGGAAAACGGTGGTTTTTAGGTACAGTCCCGAGCCACATGGAGGCAATGAGCGATAGGAGGGGATTCGTCTCTCCCGGTATAGGGAGTTGATGTTGCGCTGTGTTCGATTGGCTATAACAGGAAATCCCTGGCCAGGGTTGCTGAGATTTACTGGTAAGTGTTACCAGTAGTTTCTCAAATTGTTATAGACCTCATATCGACACGACTTATCGAGCTATTGGGGTCTGACGTTTACCACCCCTAGGCGAGATATGCGACATATCAGACGAACAGACCGGACTGTACGGTAGTGTTACTGGTTGGATTCACAGGAGTGTGAGCGGGCTTGCTCGTCGATCTTCTGATCGCTCAATACCCGGGTGGCCGTTACGTTTAGCAGACCGCTTGCGGCTTGTGGGTGCTTGATATGATCATCATCTGCTGCCGGCGTATTGACGAGTCTTTAGAGTCCTACACAGAGGTTTCCTGGCTCAAGCGAAACGAAATACGAGCGCATATGAGATATGTGCGGGACCGAGAATAATGCGTGTATGTGATACCATATTCTATTCTCGCGATGAATGTGTCGAATGGTTGTATGCGATATAACCTAGTTATCGAATTGAGGATTGATTCGGTAAGCCGATACATTGTATACTAGTCGGTTGTGTGCGACATGACCGGATCATTGACTCAAGTGTTGATTTAATTATTTAATGCATAATTATATATTTGATATATTACTTTGCATTAACTAGTATCGGTTCACTTTAAATGGATTTTCTCACTCGGTTGTGCGCATTGCATATGCGATATGATTTTGTGCACTTGCTTGTATCATGTTTGATGATACATGCCTTTTGGTTAAGTGTAAAGAATTAAACCTTGGTTAATGAAATGGTTAGGGTTTACTATTTCCTTATTCATTTTATTCATTTATTTATTCTTTTGGAAAAAGAAAAGCAAATGAGAAAATGGTGGCTTGTTTTGTTTTGTTCATGAAGTTTCATGAACACTTTGACTTTGTAACCATTTTGTCTCATGCTTAACCCTAACCATTCCACTTAACCCTAATCAATTCTCTACACTATACCATGGTTACATTATGATAAGTATTCTTTTTACTTTTCATTTTATTATTCTTATCATAACATTATTCTTCTTCTTCTTCATTTCTTCAAGTGAAGAAAGCTTGCCTCCATCAATGGCAAGTGATGAAAAAGAGTGAGAAATCCAAATCTAAAGTGAACCCATCTCCTATTTCTTCATCCTCTACCTCTTGCCAAGTAGTATAGGGTGTTTCCTTCACAAGTTTTCATGTCTTGGTGAAGGTGGAGCTTGATCTAGCGATGCCTCGACGTAGATCATCTTCGGCATGGACATCGACGACCTAGCTCGCCTATTATCCGATGAAGCCGACGCTAGAGCCCGGGAATTCACTTGGACAGCGAGGGGACTTCGTTGCAGAGCTATGGAGGTGGCGCACCGGATCTACAAAGGTTGTATTTCCGTTTAAACTTTAGTTAAGTTGTTAACTAGTTTCATTTTCGCCTAGAATTCTAGCCAACGATCTAGTCTAGGGTTTCTCGGCACCGTTAAAATTTGAAATTGGCATGGTTGATGCCTTGTGAGACCTCATTAGGGTGCCTAGGAACCCTACAATAGACATGCGATCCTTCTCCAAATCAGTCTTGGGAGACATCTCTTTGGAGAGGGTGATCCCGTGACAAGCCGGTAGATTACCGCGCTTGGAATCTTCCATACTGAATCTCTTCAGTATGGTGTCGATGTACCTGGACTGCGAAAGTCCTAATATCCTCTTGGATCTGTCACGGTAGATCCGGATACCCAGAATGCATGAAGCATCACCCAGGTCTTTCATGGAGAACCTGTGTGACAAGAACCCCTTGACAAATTGTAGCATAGGAATGTCATTTCCTATTAAGAGAATGTCATCCACGTATAAAACGAGGAATACTACAGTTCTCGCTACAAATCTACAATAGATGCATGGTTCATCTGGATTTTTGATAAAGCCAAATTCCTTGACCGTCTCATCAAAACAGATGTTCCAACTCCGCGATGCCTGCTTTAGTCCATAAATGGACTTAAGCAACTTGCACACCTTTCCGCTGCTCCCACTCTGAATGAAACCCTCTGGCTGATCCATATAGACACACTCCTCTAAATGTCCATTTAGAAAAGCTGTCTTTACGTCCATCTGCCAAATCTCATAATCGTGGAAGGCAGCAATGGCAAGAAGGATCCGAATGGATTTCAACATAGCTACTGGAGAAAAAGTTTCGTCATAGTCCAAACCAGGTCGCTGACGAAAACCCTTTGCTACCAGTCTAGCTTTATAGGTCCCAACCTGTCCATCTACACTAATCTTCCTTTTGAAGATCCACTTGCATCCTACGGGTTTTACCCCATTTGGAGCAATGTCCAACGTCCATACTTTGTTGGTGTACATGGACTCCATTTCGGTCCGCATTGCATCCAGCCATTTTACCGAGTCGACGCTCTGAATGGCTTGCTGGAAGCTAGTAGGCTCATCAAACTCTATGATGCAATCCTCTCTATCCCCGTCAATGAGAAAACCGTAGTATCTCTCGGGCGGATGAGACTGCCTACTACTCCTGCGGAGTGGCGTGGGAATGTCCTGATCTTTCGAACCCTCTGGTTCTACTAAGCTTTCAGTAATAGCTTGTGGTTCTGGAATTTCTTCCAGTTCTATTGCGCTCCCACTTGATTCTTTTTCTATGAACTGGTGTTCTAGAAAGTGGGCATGGCGAGAAACAAGGACTTTTTGTTCCTCTTCGCAATAGAAGTAATATCCCTTGGAGTTCTTTGGATATCCCACAAACTTGCACTGTACTGAGCGTGCCTCGAGCTTGTCCGCATGCTGCTTTTTTACAAAAGCTGGACATCTCCATGTCTTAATGTGATTAAGATAAGGTCTCTTCCCACACCACATCTGATATGGTGTAGTAGGCACAGTCTTAGTTGGAACTCGGTTCAAAAGGTATGCAGCTGATTCTAGCGCATATCCCCAGAACGATCGCGGCAACTCAGCAATACTCATCATGGACCGTACCATATCCAATAGGGTTCGGTTCCGTCTCTCCGATACACCGTTATGTTGCGGAGTGTATGGAAGAGTAAGCTAAGAGAGAATTCCATTCTCTTTTAAGTAACCCAGGAACTCGGCACTCAAGTATTCACCACCTCGATCAGATCTCAGTGCCTTGATACTTTTGCCTGTTTGTTTTTCTACTTCATTCTTATATTCCTGGAATTTTTCAAAAGCCTCAGATTTATGTTTCATTAAGAAGACATAACCGTACCTTGAAAAGTCATCCGTAAAAGTAATGGAATAAGAATAACCGCTTCGTGCATGTGTAGACATTGGACCGCACACGTCGCTGTGTACGAGTCCCAAAAGCTCGCTCGCTCTTACTCCATGTCCAGTGAACGGAGTCTTTGTCATCTTTCCTTTGAGACAGGATTGACAAGTTGCATACGATTGATATTCGAACGAATCCAAATATCCATCTGCATGTAACTTAGTCAACCTTCTCTCATTGATGTGACCCAGTCTACAATGCCATAAGAAAGTTTTATCGATTTCTGGAGACTTTCTTTTGTGTGTATTCTGGACATTGAAAATCTGTGGCTGGTTTAATACGTATATACCGTTGTTCAATGTACCTGACCCAATCAAAACTTGATTAAGGTGAATGTTCACTACATTACTTACAAATGCAAATTCATAACCTTCTTTAGATAATAAAGATACAGAAATGATATTACAGGTTGCATTTGGTACATAATAACAACTACGTAAAACCAAAAAGTGTCCATCTAACAATCCCAGGTGATAGTCCCCCACGGCCTCAGCATCCATGCTAGCACCGTTTGCAACTCTGAGGGTCATGTCACCTGCCTTCAAAACTCTACGCTTTCTCAACGCCTGCAAAGAATTACAGATATGAGATCCTGATCCGGTATCCAATATCCAGGATGTAGAGTTTATTGATAGACAGTTTTCAATAACATACACACCTGAAGCTGAAGCTGCAACTCGCTTCAAATCCTGTGTTCTGGCCTTCCAAGCCTTGCAATCTTGTTTCCGGTGACCACTTTTGTGACAATAGAAGCATTCTTCCTTCCCCATCAGCTTTCCCGCTACCTTTGTTGCTTTTCCTTTTCCCTTCGTATCCACTTTACTGACACCGCCTCTTGGTTTGGCGGGGGCTTTCTTCTTCTTGCCCTTGGCTTTCGCCCTGGACCTAGAAGAGGAAGATCCTCCTATAAACAAAGTGGATGTCTCCCTACCCTTTTGTAGGGTGCCCTCAGCACTCCTCAACATGTTCAGAAGTTCGGAAAGTTCAACCTCCTTTCCTTGCATGTTGAAGTTAAGAATAAACTGGGCGTAAGTGGAAGGAAGGGACTGGAGAATCAAATCAGTATAGAGTTCATTCTCCAACGTGGTCCCAAGGTCCGCGAGCTCCTCAATGTAGCCAATCATCTTAAATACGTGGTCCGCTACCGATGATCCGACGGCCAACCTTGCCGAAAACAACTTCTTCGACACTTCATATCTTGCGATACGAGACTGCTCTCCATACAGTTCTTTTGTATGAAGAAATATGGACTCTAGGTCCATATTCTCGTGCCTCCTCTAATGTTCGTTGTCCATCAAGGCAAGTACGAGGCATCTGGCCTTCGCGCAATCTATTTCCCAGGTCTTGTAGATTTCCCTATCTACGACACTGATTTTGGGACCTGGGACAGGGGGAGCTTTGGTGGTAAGGACATACCCCAACTTGTCGTAAGTGATTGCCATCTTGACATTCCTGAGCCAATCTTTGTAGTTTGGCCCTGTCAATATGTTTTTATCTAGTAATAACTTAAGTCCGGTCATGTTGAATGGTCGCTGCAATTAGGAGAGAGAAAAGAAACACTTTAGCATGATGCTCTTGCAAATTTAGAGTGGTTTTTAGTTTGTCTAAACTGGATGGCTCCTACTGTCTCTCGAATCCCTTCTCAAACCGTAAAGAAAGGATTAGTCAGGATCAATCTCACCGTACAATACTTGCTTAACCGTTCAGCCAGGCCAGTGTCGGTACTTCGAGGGAGGTTTTCCAACGCTTTCGCGAAGTTCCTTAATTAAGTAACCTCTTTTCCCTGGGGGCGTAGCCCCGCTAACACCTTTCTAGACACCTACTAAGTTTATAGCATTGATCGTTACGTGAGAGTTTTCCCGAGGAGTAGCATATACTCACAGTAGGATCGGGATCCAAATATCATCGCGTGATAAAACCGAAGGAATTCTACTAGAATTATCACACTCTAAATGGTATGCAGCGCTAGCAAGTTTCAGTACTTATGAAACTCCCGATGTGGATTTTTGCCCCATGCTCTTATGACCTTGACTTTGGCCAAAATATCATAAGTCACATGTCAAGTTCTACCCGTCATTCTCCTGGTTAATTTGGACCCACCCGTACCTACCCTTGACTTTGGCCAAAATGGCAGCACGACTGTCCCAAACCAACGCATCTATCTATGCTGCACATGAATACCCAATAGCTACCAATCACTATGCCTTGACTTTGGCCAAAATACATAGCTTGAATACTTTTTGACCATTCATGTGGAATGACGGAGGGCTACGAATGGTTTTGGCGAAACCGTGAACGTAGTGAACTTGATATAATCGATGGAACGAGATAGCTTTTAAAAGGAGTGGTTCAAGCTCCGCGTTTAAAAGTTTGGTTTTGAAAAGAACCGAGTGGTTTTCAAAGTGTTCCAATCGACTTTTACTTGGTTTATTTTCTTGCATTAGTTCTTTTAATACGTCCCATCATTTAATCCTACCATTGCAGAAAACAACCAAAATATGACGTACGCTTATGCCATTCGCATTCGCCACGGGGCCCCGTCATTACCCGTTAGGTTACTTAACTAACGACAGAGCGGGGGCTGGGCTAGCGCGGCTGTAAAACATAAGCAACGTCTAAATAGTTATCATATATAAATATATAGCAATGATAGACATTACAGATCACAGATGAATACATTGGATATACTAGGAATCCGCAATCCGTTCGAGCCTGCAATGAAAAGCGGATTACATGGTCACGGTGAATAGCCAATACCCCACCCAAGACCCCTACGGGTGCGGCAAACTACCCGCCAAGTACCCGAAGCGAAGCAACCTCCCTCACCACCGTGAGTAGGCCACTCGGCACTTCGAGATACCCGGTAGTTTGTGCACCCCCTCCATGGGTCTATCCTAGGAGTGAAAACAGTAAAAAGAATTATACAATAACGGCTACAACCGCGACCCGGTTGTGCGGCCAAACAAATAATAATATTACATCAATTTACATATTATAATGAATGAAAGAAGAAGCAACACTCATCTCAATTCCACCCCGGCTATTCATCCGCGACAATCCAACCCATTCATATACACATACCATCATCAATCACAGATCACAGATATGTATAACCCCGACTAATCGACATATAGCGATTAGCCGACGTTCAATACATGTAAACATCACAGATATAACCTTTTAGTCAAAGTATATTGAAGTTCCGAAAAAAAATACGGATTTATAGGCCCCCAAAAACAAATTTCAATTCTGGAAAACCTGGGAACATATAAACCATCTTAAAAATCCTAAAACCAAGCCATAAGAAAACTGCACCAAACTCGACTCAGTGAAGAGTCAAAACGGCGGCGGTTCCGCGGCAATAGCTTGCTATTGCCGCTGAACCGCGGCGGTTTAGACGACTCACTGGACCGGGTTTGCTGTGCTTCTTATGAAAACCCTGAGATGATTTTTGGAGTATGACAAATTTTATTTCGAACAGAATTTTTTTTTACAGAAACTTAGGGTTTTTAAAACTCGGTTTTTTGATTTTTTTCGGTCGAACTTCCATACACTTTACTACTTAGCTTGTTTATGTTTAGTTAGGCTCTGATACCACTGTAAGTCCACGTTGCCCACCCCGGTACTTGCGGGGAGGCGGAAAAAGGAATAAAAATCAAATTTTTATGAGCTTAGGCAACATGGACTAGACTATGAAGGATCTTTGCTAAACAAAAACAAGCTAAAGCTAACTAGAAACTAG
This sequence comes from Agapanthus africanus, assembly GCA_030015575.1. Classification (NCBI taxonomy): domain Eukaryota; kingdom Viridiplantae; phylum Streptophyta; class Magnoliopsida; order Asparagales; family Amaryllidaceae; genus Agapanthus; species Agapanthus africanus. Next base: position 359,282,628 of record CM057346.1, read on the forward strand.
CTAAGTGCTAGAAAGGTTATACCTTGGGCTTTATGTCCTTCTCTCCTTGCTCCTTGGAGTGGTGGAAGGAGGTCACCTTAGTCGTCTTCTCACGTCGAAGAAAGATCCACCCGAAAGTCTCGACCTTTGGCTTCAACTCTAAGCTAGAAGTAACTAGGGTGCAAGAAGTGCTAATCCTTGAACCCTAGATGAGAGTAGAGATTATCAAGAGAGGGTTTTTCTCAAGCTCAAGTGTTTCTCAACACATGAGAGGGGAGAGCTTGAGGGAGAGGAAGAACAAGAGAGAGAATGTGAATAATAGAATGAGAGATTAATATGAAGCATTCTCTCATATAAGTGAATTATTGTAATTAGATAATTAGTGAGATAATTGTCATGGCTAAATCAAGACATGACCATTATCATTTTATTTTTAATGCAAATTGCAAGGATCAAAGAGCATCTTCCAAATGAAATGATGATGGTCAAAGTGTCAACAAGGTCAACAAGTCAAGATGGGTCAAATGGTCAACAACCATAACCATGCACAATTATTAAAGTAATATCAATTAACAATAACACACACATAAGCATTAGGGTTAATAAAATGACTATAGTCATTAACCCTAATCAAAGTCCTCTCCCTCTGTCTCAAGCAACTGTGCATACGCACCCGTATTCGTGATCCGAGGAACACGAATACAATGAGAAAAACCAATCCCAAATCATATACTAGGATCCGGCTTAAACCAAAGCCCGCTAGTATAAGCTGTCCGGACAGCAAACGTGCACAAGTGCGCGGATGTGAACGAACCCTGTCGCAAAACCATGCGACCTCTACTCATTTTGCCTAAAGGCGAATAGCTCTCTGTGTGTGACTCTAAAGACTCGACACTATGCTGGCAGTGGGTTTAACCACAGACCGCAAGCGGCACTAGCTGTACGTAACGGTCCCCAGGTAGATGTCGATAAGAAGACTGACGAGGTGAACCCCATCTGAACTCCTACTGAGCCTGTATGTGACAATCTCCGTACAGTCCGGTCTGTTCGTCTGATACATCGCATGGCGGGCCTAGGGGGCGGTGAACGTCAGTCCCCTAATAGCGGTACAAGTCGTGTCGGAGTGTAGCCCAGAACACCCTGAGATAACACTGGAAAGCTACCAGAATATCTCGCTTGCCCTGGCCAGGGACTACTCGTGTAATGGCTCTCCTGGACACAGCGCGATGTCAACCCCCAATACCGGGAGAGACGAATCCTGTCTAACCGTCAGTGCCTCCAAGTGCTTCAGGACTGCACCCAAAAACTACCTGTTTGCACGACTCCTTTGAGCCGTGGTAGGGTAGCAATCAAAGTGCAGTGGGAACACACTCGAGACGAAGTGACAGTGTCAAGTCAGCGGACTAAGCTGTACTCCTGTCACCTGGGAACTGATAACTGACGATAGGTATAATACCAACCAACAATTCCCGACGAGTCCTGTCTAGTGTACTCGTAACCTAACGAGCACCCGCATACTATCTCAAGTACGACGTACTGACGGCTGTGGGACAGACCGTCTCCCACGCTGGGATAAGAAGCGCATAGCTAGTCTACTCCGGAGTATCGATGCCCTGTCTCGATAGTCCAACAACTAGGGACATGTATAAGGATGTGCTTATAGATCACCCAGCTCCCACGAGTGTGAGCGCCATCACAACGCTAGTGTTGGAGATAGTGCCCTCAGAGTTAATTATTAGGTCACAGGTACGTGATTGTAATGATTGATGGAGGACCTATCCCGGTAGGACAGTCTTACTCGAGATGATAGTATGCTATCTGGTTTATCTTTATCATCGTGTACTGTTTTAAGTGACATGACACGTCGCTATTACACGTTGATAGAGCCCCTAGGATTCTTGCTTGACCACCAGCAGTATGAGGGCGATCATATAAGTGGGAGCTGGGGGTCTATAAGCATATCCTTAAAAGGTCCCTAGTCGTGAGAGTTTCGAGACAGGGCATCGATTCTCCATAGTAGACTAGTGTATACAGTCGAGACCCCGACGAGGGGCGGTGGCCGGTCTCACAAGCCACTGGTGTCAGTTGGATCACCTAAGATGTATACAGGTGCTCATTGGGTTATGAGTACACCGGACAGGACTCGCCGGGAACATGCTAGTTGGTCATATACCAGACGTCAGATGGCAGTTCCCTGGTGACATGTGTACAGGTTAGTTCATCGACCTGGGGATCGTCATTTGTCTCGTGTGAGTTCCCACTGTACTTTGATTACTACCCTACCACGGCTCAAAAGAGTCGTGCAAACAGGTTTTAGTTGGGTACAGTCCCGAGCCACATGGAGGCAGTGAGCGTATCTTCAGGGGTTCGTCTCTCCCGGTATTGGGGGTGAGGTCGTGCTGTGTCTAGGAGAGCCATTACACAAAGTCCTTGGCCAAGGCAAGGAGATTTACTGGTAGGTATTCCAGTAGTATCTCAGGGTGTTCTGGGCTACACTCCGACACGACTTGTACCGCTTTTGGGGGTCTGACTTTTACCAACCCCCTAGGCCCGCCATGCGATGCTCATAGACGAACGGACCGGACTGTACGGATATTGTCACTGACAGGCTCAGTAGGGTTGTCAGGCTGAGTTCACTCACAGACATCCCTTTTAGTCAATACCTGGTAGCCCGTTACGTATTGGCTTATACCTCTGACGTGCTAGTGGTTAAATCCACAACCAAGGTGTTGATGAGTCTTTAGAGTCCCCCACATTCAGTTACTCAGCTTTCGGGCGAAAGGTTGTAGAGGCCGTATGGAGATATGGCAAGGTCCGATCAGATACGTGCGGTATTGCACGGATCAGGATAGGACAGTTTGTACTATAGGCCGTATGGTTATATGGCAGGGTTCGATCAGATACGTGCGGTATTGCACGGATCAGGATCGAACGGATTTTACTAGCCGGCTTTGGTTTAAGCCGGATCCTAGTATAGTACAGTGGAGATTTTGTCTCAATGCATTTGTATTTCGGTCGAAATACAGATGCGGGTGTGTATGCACAGTATCGGGGTTTTCCTGTAATTTATTACGGGACCAGTCTTCTGGAGTTGCCAGTTGGCTTTCCGTTTCGGCCGATTTCCATTGTTCCGTTCATTGGCCGAAGATTGGTGGAGGAGGGCTTATTTGCATTGTTGCAAATAAGTGGTTGTGGAGGGGGTCTTTGCATGTTTATTTGTATCATGATGGTTTCATGATGGAGCCCATCCTTTGACTCTTTCTTTTCCATCATGGCTTGACTTTGTAAACAATCATGGTTGTTGATTGTTGATTGAGTGTTGGGATTGTTGTTGATGATGGGAGGTGATATGGTTGTTGAGTGAGGACTTTTCTTAGTGATGATTTTATTCCATATGATAACCATTCCTCTCTCTCTCTCTTGCATGATTCATATGGTCACCTCCCCCTTGACTTTTCCCTCTCTCCTTTTTACTACAAGGGCCGGCCATTCTTTAGGATGGTGGGTGATTGATTTTGGTGTGGTAATTTTTGGTTCTCTTGATTCTCCAAAAATCACACAAGAACCCTCTCCAAAAGTTCACTTCAATTCCTCTACAAAAGGGCAACTCCATAATCCCAAATGAGACATGTAATCCACATTATATTCTACAGCAAATCTTGGGCACGTCGAGTAGCCGGCTTCGTGCCCGAGTTGCCTCGGCATTGAGGTGGGAGCCCGTAAAAGAAGTGGGCGATGTGGTGCACTTCCGGCGACGAGGAGGAGACGGGACATTCCGCAGGAGATCGGGACGACGACGAGAAGACCGGAGGACTCGGATCTGTCGGTATACTTCTCTTCCCTATCTTGTAGTTAGCTAGGACTAGTTAGTGGTTCGATCCGGGTATTAGTGCGCGGCGGTTTGCCAGTTCAAGAAAAATTAAAGTTTATCACCGCTTCCGCATCCGGCCGTCGGATTGACGGCCGGGGCGCCGCCGTTCACTTACAGTGGTATCAGAGCCTCCCCATTAACTTAGTCTAGCTTTGTGTAATGTGTTTTTTGAGTTCCGATCGATCGAAATGTCCAAAAACCCGTATTTGCTCACGACGGTTTTCTGTTGGAAATTTTTGGTGTCGAAAAATTTTTCAGGTTGTAAAATATTGATGTACTGGAAAATCTAAGAGCTCTGTAAAAATTCGACGAAGTAACTCCACAGTGGGAGCGCGGAACCGCCGCGAAAACCACCTTCCCGCCGCCCTTCCGCCGCGCACTGTGGAGATCACTTCACCAATTTTTTTCAGAGGCCTTCTGGGCTTAAAATATGGGTTTTGGAATATTAAAATTGGGCCCAAGTTTTCTGTGAGTGCTACAGTTTTGATTGGGGCCCACTTGTTAATTTTTGGTCAATCAGAAAATTTTAAACACATTTTTCACAGTATTTACATTATATCTGCGACCGTGAAAGTCACTTGATCGGTAAATCCGGTCTAACTGCTATAGCCCGGTTAGACGGATTTGCGAACGTGACTTTCACGTTGATGTTTTGTTTTTGCTGTGATGTTGCGGATCGGTCGTGGGGGATAGCCTGGATGCAATGCTAGTACAGTTCTGTTGTATTATGTACATTTGGTATTGCGGGGCGAGCGTCCGACATGTGGACTGCCGTCACTGCCTGATTGTATTATTATTTTGGGGCACGACCTGGTTGCGGTCGATGTACCCGGTGTATGTATATTTTACTTTCTGTACTAGGATTACCCCGCGGAGGGGTGCACGGGTAGCCGGGTTCTAGAGGGCAACAAGCCCGCATCTCATGGCATTGAGACGGAGGGGGCTTCACTCTAGGATTGCCGGGATATTCGCCGCACTCGTAGGGGGTACAGGTTGACCCAGGAGGGGTGCCCAAGTTACCGGATTCCGTGAAGTGCTGGGTGGTCCATTCACGGCGCTGAAGGGGGCTGCCTCGCTTCAGGTTTTGGCGGGTAACTTGCCGCGCCCGTAGGGGTCTAGGATTTCATTGCACAGGCTATCCACACGACCAGGGGAACGTCGGGTTTCAGCAGTGGCTCTGTGAAACCCGGGGATCCCAGATATCTGTATTGTTTCTGTGATGCTGTACATTTCTGTGATGTTGCATTTTATTCACGCCTTGAGCGAATAAAATATATTGGTATATATATTAGTAGATGTTGTATATGTTTTACATCCGCGCTAGTCCAGTCCCCGCTCTGTCGTTAGTTAGCTAACCTAACGGGTAATGACGGGACCCAGTGGCGAATGCGGATGGCATATACGTACATCAGTATATTTTCGTTCTTTGTGGTGTGATCAATTGATGGGACTGCATTGATTCGGATCAATGCAAGTTAAAAACAAACCTAATCTGATGTTGTTGGAACACTTTTCAAAAAGCTGTTATTGCAAGGACGTTTACTTTTGTTTTGCATCGTGGTATTCATTGGAATATCCTGCTCCTCAGTCGACGAGGCAAGGGCCGAGATCCCTTCACCGGGAGTGACTCCTTGGACAAAAGTTTGCGTCAGGGCATTAACTTCACTATAGCCGATTGCTTTTGCTTTGCACCGTGGTATTCAGTTGGAATATCCTACACCCCATTCTACGGGGAAAGAGCCGAGATCCCTTCACCGGGAGTGACCTCTTTAGCGGAAGTTGTCGTCACTATATTTCTAAAAAGCTATCCGTTCCTTCGACGATATCAAGTTCATTACGTTAAAGGTTTTCGCCAGAAACAATTCGTAGCCCTCCGTCGTTTCAGACGGGTAGCACGTAGTATTCATGCTATGTTTGTTGGCCTTCGTCAAGGCATAGTGTATGGTAGCTGCTTGTTGCCTTTCTGCAGCATAGATAGATGCGTTGGTTTGGGACAGTCGTATAGCCTTGTTGGCCTTCGTCAAGGGCTTGTGCGGGTGGGTTCAAATCAACCTGGATAATGACGGGTAGAACTTGACATGTGACTTATGATTTGTTGGCCTTCGTCAAGGTCATAAGAGCATGGGGTAAAAATCACATCGGGAGTTTCAAAAGAACTGAAACTTGCCAGATATGCGCATACCTTCTGGAGTGTGATAGCATGAGCGGATTCCGTCACGTTATCATGCAATGATAGTTGGATCCCGATTCCCACTGATGAGTTAGTTTACTCCTTGGGTGACCCCGACTAATTCTTCTTTTAGGTTTGGAGGAGAATTTGAGGTACAGTGGGAGGATTCCAGATTAGATAAATTGGTAACCATTCTGATCTAGGTTAGAGTGCACGCTGAGTGTTTCTTTTCTCTCTCTCTCTGGCAGCGACCATTGACCCGACCCTAAGACTTTGACTCAGTGACCAAGTTGACCGAACCTTCTTAACACTGGCTTTTGGATTGTCAGAGTTGCAAACCTCATTGCCACTCCTACTTTTACCCTTTTCTCCAGGACACCCCGTGTTACTACGAACGTCCACTTCCATTGGACAAAACCATCGTATGGTTAGATACGAACTCGAAGGGATTTATTCGAGGATGGTTTCCGGTTCTGGAGAAAACGGATAGGATTATTCAGTTGTCTTTTCCTTTTACCATCTCTCAGGTTATGAGTACTCCTTGGTTTAGGGGTAGTACACCTATTACGCAAATTGGATAGTCTTCTTCCAAACCTTAGGCTGGTGCCGACCGGTAGGGAATGAAGAAAACCAATTAGCCTAACGATGGTGTGCAGAAGGTATTAAGTTCAGACAAAGCAAGGGATTAGTAAGAGGGCAAAGTAAATTGCAACAGATATTCACGACCAAACCAAATATTTCGTTACCACTCCCACATCACCTTTGTATTTCTCCAGGACACTCCGTATCACTACGAAGATCCACAGTTTATTTGGATACTCCATCGTATGGTTATATACGAACTCGAATGGAACTGGTTCCAGTTCGGGGATGGATCCTGGTTCAGGAGAAATAGGAATAAGGTTTATTCGGTTGTCTTTTATCTTCACCCTCTCTCATTGCGAGTGTTCCTAGGATTGGGACAGTACACCCATTATGCTTATTGGATAGTCTTCTTCCAAACCATAGGCTGGTGCCGAACGGTAGGGAAGGAAGAAAACCATTTGGCCTAAAAGAGTGTGCAGAAGGTAAAGACTAAAGACATATGAAGGGATTTGGAGAGGTGGCAAAGAACTATACGGTTACAGTCGTGAATCTGGAAGAGGCATTACTAGGAATACCAGAATACCCCATCGGAACATTTCAATGTTTCAGTTTCACTGTGTAATGTTAAAGGAAAACTGTTTTCCCGATTTGATACTTACTCCAGGGTATGTATTTACCAGGTACGATTCTCACATCTGTATGGTTTTACAGATGATGAGTGGGAGTAAGTTATTGGGAATTAGGTGATTATCCTCATTATATCGGGATTCGTTGTAATCGGTGATATTTGAAGAAATCACCTGGGCTGTTTGCCGGGTGGCAAATATTTGGTTTTGAATATCCGCTGTTATGCACCAATTTCAAATTGATATATCTGTACGTCTATTTTCATAGAGTGAGATATACCTTTTTGAAATTATGTCTACAACATTTACCTATATCAGTGGATGGTTAGGTAAGGAGCATTGAACAGCGGTGTAATTCTTCTTAACCATAAGTACAGTTTTCAACCTACGACACACAGTGAATGAGTTATCAGACTCAAGGGACTTATACAGAGTATTGTATGTTGTCCAGGGTCCATCCGGACAGAGGGGTGGTCCTCATACTATATTCGGTTTACTTATGACTTCTCTAGTTTTTAGACAGGTGTTTCGTGGAAACACAGGGTCCGAATTTGGAGAAGTTATAGGTATTTGAATAGAGTAGAAAACCAGGTATAGCAAGTATCGGGATTCTTCAAAGAGATCGAAGATGTTGATACTTGTGTGTGGTATTCAGTTGATAGTAATGATAAAGAGATCTTGCTTCTCTTTCAGGTTACTCATAATTGGAAGTATTCCTAAGTTGAGTAACGCTGATCGGCCTCCTTCCATTTAGTTGACATGCGCTGGGGACAGCTGCATGATTTGAATCTGGTTCAATTAAATCAGTGCCTCTATTTCTATATTGGATATAGAACAGTTCATATCTTAACGATGTTAAGGTACGGGGAGTTGTCCGGTTTATGATTAAAACCAGACACTGGACAACTCAAGGCACGTTTCTGTAATGGTTGTTTGTGGGTTGACCCAGGCTATGACGAGGGTTGACTTTCTACCATCTGGATGAACAATAGCGATATTGTTCTAGACTCGTCACAGTTTTATTAAAAATGGATTTTTTCAGAAAACAGTAGTGGGAGTATGGTAGAACTGGAAGTGATTCCAGAACCACAAACGATTACTGAAGATTTGATAAGGAACCTAAAGTTTCAATCTGGATTGACATTCCATTGGCCACTCCGCAGATAAGGTGGGTAACTTCAGGCACCCGAGAGGCACTACGGTAGCCTCAAGGACGGTGACAGGGAAGTTCTTGTTTACCCACAATTGCCAGTGCTGTTGTTCCAGGTTACGAGACCCGGCGGGAGGATGAGTATAGCGTCGTTCTAAACCAGTTTTAGAAGTGTGCGTCTATATGACTCTGCCAGAGGGTTGTCGTAGTCAGTGGGAGCAGCGGAAGCATTGGTGGACAGGTTGCTTCTGTCTATTTATAGACTAGAGCAGATGTAGCGGAGATAGATCATCTATTTTTGACGTGACAGTCATGGGTTTGACTTCATCAGAATAGGGGATGGATCTGTTGAGAAGGTAGTAGGGTGTGATATCCAGGTATTTGGATGATATACACAGAGTAGGAAAAGAAACTCCTACACTACGATCGGTTATACTTTGGTCGTCACACAGTTGTTTCTCCACAATGGAAATGGATTTTATATCAGACATACTGGTTACTAGATCTATGGTCTTAGATCTAGATTTGGGTGGTTTCCCAATCAGGGTACTTGACAGCATTCTAAGAGTATTTAGGATGGACGACTCCTGGCACGGTAGTGTACCTGCAGGTAATGGAGTCACCCTCTCCAAAGGTGTCTTACAGACTAAAGGGGAGAGGGACGGGCATGATTGGAAGATCACTTGCTCAGGCAATTGAGTCAATCGTGAGATGTCAAGTACCACACCAGATGTTGTTCTTGCACTAGATGCAATAAGTTGACATTAATCCAATCCTGGAGAAACTGTCGGAAGCAGTTTTAGAACATAAGTGGATGTTCTAGGGAGATGATAACGACAGCCTCATTCAGGAGACAGTTATCATTCCAGGCTTCCAAGGTGACATGGACGACAAGGAGGTTGTCAGAGTTATAGTTTTCCTTCTGATGAGGGGCAGTATTTTGGACAGGTGGTCCAAGGCAATACTGAGGGAGGCATGGCGCGCAGGATACTGATTAAGTTCAGTTGACGATACAGTCTAAGAAGTTTGGATTTGGAGTTCATTTATGAGCTAGGTCCCATCAGACATCCAGACATATTCTGAGACAGGTATTGCTCTTTTCGGGAGATGGCTTTCTCCGCGAACTTGAGATATAGAGAGACATAGAAAGGAACAAATAAGCGGGTCCACTCACTGAGGCTATTCCTCGAACGCAATAGTTCCGCAAACGAGCTTTGTGAGACTGACTAGTAGAGGAGTTGGGTGTTCGGTATCACACGGGCTGTGAGTGTGCGACATCGCAATAATTAGCCTTGAGTGCAAGTGGGAGATTGTTGGAGATAGTGCCCTCAGAGTTAATTATTAGGTCACAGGTACGTGATTGTAATGATTGATGGAGGACCTATCCCGGTAGGACAGTCTTACTCGAGATGATAGTATGCTATCTGGTTTACCTTTATCATCGTGTACTGTTTTAAGTGACATGACACGTCGCTATTACACGTTGATAGAGCCCCTAGGATTCTTGCTTGACCACCAGCAGTATGAGGGCGATCATATAAGTGGGAGCTGGGGGTCTATAAGCATATCCTTAAAAGGTCCCTAGTCGTAAGAGTTTCAAGACAGGGCATCGATTCTCCATAGTAGACTAGTGTATACAGTCGAGACCCCGACGAGGGGCGGTGGCCGGTCTCACAAGCCACTGTTGTCAGTTGGATCACCTAAGATGTATACAGGTGCTCATTGGGTTATGAGTACACCGGACAGGACTCGCCGGGAACATGCTAGTTGGTCATATACCAGACGTCAGATGGCAGTTCCCTGGTGACATGTGTACAGGTTAGTTCACGACCTGGGGATCGTCATTTGTCTTGTGTGAGTTCCCACTGTACTTTGATTACTACCCTTCCACGGCTCAAAAGAGTCGTGCAAACAGGTTTTAGTTGGGTACAGTCCCGAGCCACATGGAGGCAGTGAGCGTATCTTCAGGGGTTCGTCTCTCCCGGTATTGGGGGTGAGGTCGTGCTGTGTCTAGGAGAGCCATTACACAAAGTCCTTGGCCAAGGCAAGGAGATTTACTGGTAGGTATTCCAGTAGTATCTCAGGGTGTTCTGGGCTACACTCCGACACGACTTGTACCGCTTTTGGGGGTCTGACTTTTACCAACCCCCTAGGCCCGCCATGCAATGCTCATAGACGAACGGACCGGACTGTACGGATATTGTCACTGACAGGCTCAGTAGGGTTGTCAGGCTGAGTTCACTCACAGACATCCCTTTTAGTCAATACCTGGTAGCCCGTTACGTATTGGCTTATACCTCTGACGTGCTAGTGGTTAAATCCACAACCAAGGTGTTGATGAGTCTTTAGAGTCCCCCACATTCAGTTACTCAGCTTTCGGGCGAAAGGTTGTAGAGGCCGTATGGAGATATGGCAAGGTCCGATCAGATACGTGCGGTATTGCACGGATCAGGATAGGACAGTTTGTACTATAGGCCGTATGGTTATATGGCAGGGTTCGATCAGATACGTGCGGTATTGCACGGATCAGGATCGAACGGATTTTACTAGCCGGCTTTGGTTTAAGCCGGATCCTAGTATAGTACAGAGGAGATTTTGTCTCATTGCATCTGTATTTCGGTCGAAATACAGATGCGGGTGTGTATGCACAGTATCGGGGTTTTCCTGTAATTTATTACGGGACCAGTCTTCTGGAGTTGCCAGTTTGCTTTCCGTTTCGGCCGATTTCCATTGTTCCGTTCATTGGCCGAAGATTGGTGGAGGAGGGCTTATTTGCATTGTTGCAAATAAGTGGTTGTGGAGGGGGTCTTTGCATGTTTATTTGTATCATGATGGTTTCATGATGGAGCCCATCCTTTGACTCTTTCTTTTCCATCATGGCTTGACTTTCTAAACAATCATGGTTGTTGATTGTTGATTGAGTGTTGGGATTGTTGTTGATGATGGGAGGTGATATGGTTGTTGAGTGAGGACTTTTCTTAGTGATGATTTTATTCCATATGATAACCATTCCTCTCACTCTCTCTTGCATGATTCATATGGTCACCTCCCCCTTGACTTTTCCCTCTCTCCTTTTTACTACAAGGGCCGGCCATTCTTTAGGATGGTGGGTGATTGATTTTGGTGTGGTAATTTTTGGTTCTCTTGATTCTCCAAAAATCACACAAGAACCCTCTCCAAAAGTTCACTTCAATTCCTCTACAAAAGGGCAACTCCATAATCCCAAATGAGACATGTAATCCACATTATATTCTACAGCAAATCTTGGGCACGTCGAGTAGCCAGCTTCGTGCCCGAGTTGCCTCGGCATTGAGGTGGGAGCCCGTAAAAGAAGTGGGCGATGTGGTGCACTTCCGGCGACGAGGAGGAGACGGGACATTCCGCAGGAGATCGGGACGACGACGAGAAGACCGGAGGACTCGGATCTGTCGGTATACTTCTCTTCCCTATCTTGTAGTTAGCTAGGACTAGTTAGTGGTTCGATCCGGGTATTAGTGCGCGGCGGTTTGCCAGTTCAAGAAAAATTAAAGTTTATCACCGCTTCCGCATCCGGCCGTCGGATTGACGGCCGGGGCGCCGCCGTGCACTTACAGCTAGTAATCAAGCAAAGATCCTAAGGGCTCTACCAATATGTATATCAGCAATATGCTAAAAGAAACACATGCACATATTAAAGCAGAGACAAACCAAGTAGCATACTTCCATTTCGACCAAGATTGTATATATAACTGTGAATATCCCAAGCTTCTATTAAGTAATATACAAACTAGTATGATACAGTAATGGCCTCTAGGGCATATACACTAACACGCTTTGGTCGGATTTTGCGCAAATTAGGCGCTCGAGTTTGGATTTTTGTGCGCATCGGGTGCACTTGAGTGAGATTTCACTCGTGCATGTCGGAAGCTCTTAATTTAAATTTCTTCCATGCATATTGGATGCGATTTCATTTGTGCGGGACATATGCACTGATTTGGATTTTCGCGGATGTTGGGCGCATGATATGAGATGCTATCCTGTGCACACCGGATCCATTGGAATGAGATTTTAGTGCATTTTGGATACATTTAATATTGCTGTCGTGCACACCCGTTGCAGTAGATAGATGTTTTTGTGCACACTCGTTGCATTTAGTTTTGCTTTGTGTGTATTGTGGCACCTCTATTTGAATTTGATTTCCATGCGCACTAGACACATGCGATTATTGGATACGCCTTTTGAGGCTGATTTTGCTTTTGAGCACTTTGTTTTCATGTTGGGCACTATATTGTGTAGTAGCCAAACATGACTGATCTGAGGACACTACCTGAGTAATTTGCATGCATTAAAAGATTATCAAAAGGGTTTTCAAGAGGAGCTATAGTTTTGCTATTTTCCTACGTGTCCGTGAGCGACGCGAACGTTTATAAAGGAAAACCTTTTGGGATATTTTCAAAACGACGGAACGTATGTTTAACAAAATGTATATGGACATATATTATTGTTTTAAAATTAGCGTCCGTCACTTATACCGTGAGTTACGTATCACACGGTAATTTAGAAAAGATTTTTGCATGTATTTTATTCAGATTTTGGAGTTTTCAAAGATGCGTACTATACACGTATTATAGTATTTGACTACTGTCTATTGGATTTCAGATTTCGAGACCCGCTTCTCTATTGTAACTCTGAGGATATGCATGAAAATCCGATGATTTGCGTGACGCTTGACGGAGTTCGATTTTGAGTTTTGTACTCGTTTTTATGCGCGCTTGGCGTGTTGTGTTATTTCTTCGTTTTCCATGATTTCGGAGTCTCGTTTTTTTGAGCTGATTATTGACATGTTTTAGATTTTGGGGGTTTAAATTTAAATTCGGGGACCGAATTTCTTTAAGGGGGGAAATTGTAACATTTCAGAAAATATAAAATATTATTTTTGGAAGTTAATATTAAAATAATATATTTCCCGAAAACTGTCCGATTTGCGAAATTGGGGTTTTCGAAAAAAGGTATAAATATATACAATATTTGTGAAATAATTGTAAATTAAAATGATTTATCCATTTAATAATATATTTAAAGAATTTTGCGTTTTAAAAATTTAATATATGCATTTTTGATAAAAACCCGATTAGTGCACTGCTAATCGTGATTAAGCCAAATCCGCATTTCTACAGCTTTTCATAGTTAGTGCACCATGACATGTTTCATTTGGTTACATGTTATTTCATTTATGGTTTTATATGGGTGTATGTGTTTTTTTTTTGGTGAGAAAAATAAATAGGAAAAAGAAAAGTCAAAAGGGGGGACAAAATGATTAGGTTAGGAGAGAGAGGGAGAGTGAATAATAGTGAGAGAGAGGGGGTCTGCCCTAACCCTTGGCCATCATTTTCTACTCCTTCTTCATTCTACAACCCCACAACCTTCCTCAAAGAACCCTAGATCTATCTCCAAACCATCACCAAAACCCTACACTCCCTTCACAAAACTTAATCCCCATCTCCTCCTCTACACGTTGAACCGAGCAATGTGGGATTTTGACGACGTTGGGAAGTTAGTGCTGCCTTGAGTGGACTAGATGAGGTATAATTTCTTCCCTTTAGATTAGTTTTGTGTGATATCGTGTTTTGGATGTCGTTTTATGAGGTTGCTGACCTGCTGTGACCCCGAGCATTCACTGGGAAAACAAACAGTATCATAGTGTTGTACTGGTAACCCTAGGTGACCATCTAAAACCCAACCCCTTCCCACCGGTCAGGGGTCGGCGACCATGGAGACAAATCCGGCGACCCCGGGTGTATAGATGAGTTAGGGTATGGGATTTGCAGGGTAGTTACCTGGAGGTGTTTGAGGGGGTTTGGTTATACTTGATTTTTCTGTAATATCTATAGGTGAAATCTGGGGACATTGGTGAGTGTTTACATGACCATGGTAACACGATTCATGACCTGAGCCATAGAGCTGAACCCGTTGCACGAACTCAGGAATTGACCCATATCAGTTTTGTGACTTTTAGTGTGCCTATGGGGTATCTAGAGCAACCCAGGGAATTACTGAGGCAAACAAACAATACTAGTGGCCTAGATATACTACTAGGAGACCTATCTGACCTGATGAATCCTAACAGAGACCTCCTGGCCGGCGAGCTTGGATTTTAGGAGGAAGTGGCCGTCCACATGGTGAGGGTAGAGGCCTAGGTTGGTTCAGTAGCTCACATATACCTTATGCATCACCCTAAACTTGTTTGCTTGGATTTATTTGACCTGAGTCAAAATCTGGGAACAGTTTTGTGTGATTTAGGATATGTTTTCCGTATTTTGAATGATGAGTTTTGATAATTGGATTCGTTTTTGGTTGTCGCATGTTTGTACATTGACAACAAGGGTTGTTTGATTGATTTTGTACGCATATGCTATAGGTTCTAACCTACGAGCAGTGCGCGTGCCGTTTTGGTTTTCCGCCTTGATTTTAATATCGTTACGATATGTGTTGTTATTGTAGATACCTTCGAGTGGATTCCGAAGCGATGGAGCGAGGCGTCATCGACTTCGGCGAGCGAGGACTACAGTGAGTAGATCTATATCTACCGGGGAAGTTGGGTGGATGGCGTATAGCACCCCCGCAAAGTTTTGATGGAAGAATGATCCATAGAATATGGTTAGGAAAACCTAGATAAGGAAACTAGGGTTAGAATGAGGATAGCTACGAAACCATATTAGAAACAAGAGGATAGTTAGAAGTGATATGTTACTACTATCATAGGATGACGTTTAGAGATATTGCCGTTTATGGTACTGTAGGACTAGATAGTCGATGTAGATGCGTCATCCGAACCATACTTTTTTCTAAACCGAAGAATCGTATGTATCTTTTAAATGTATACCTTGAGGGATGTTACGGATTTTCAAATGATATATTTTTCTTAAAAACACTGTAACCCCTACTTTCAAAACTACGATTCGCTTCTTTAAAAATCTGACTATATGGTTCGGGTGTGTATGTTAGATTAGATACTTATGTTTAGTAGAGATAAAATGTTGATGTAAATTCGATTTGATGTGTGTTATAAATACAATGAAAGGATATAAGAAGGATATGATGATATGACGAGATGATGATATGTTGGTATACGGATGCTTGTCGATCGTGATGATTTATACCCTGCCGGTCCCCTGATTTGAGATTATTGCGGATGTGAACCGGGAGATAGGTACATAGATATACATACATATATAGAATGTTGTGAATCATGGATGATAGGCCGTATGTGATATTAGGCCGTACCCTCTTTTGTCGTATAGGATGAAAGGATCCCTATTAGTTTAATGCCGTCGTACGATGATTTTCCGTGCGTGATGAGTTCGACTTGATAATTGATCCTTACCCTTGACTAGAGGTTGTCGTATGATGGATTATACCATATGCGTTGATGTCTTGGCTGGATGCCGATTGATAGATTCACCGACTCGATCTTGTTAGATACGTATACCCGTCAGCATTTGCATATGTTTTACCTTATACTGCTTTCATGTTATTCCCATTGCATCTCTTATACCTGTGATAGTACACCTGCACCATTATCGATGATGCATATGTTACACGTACATAGATTGTAGGCTCACACACTTCACCATCGATAATTGCCATGTAACTACACAGTACGGTTGCTACATCAGGATATGACTCTTCGCATAACATGCTAATGTATACATTGCTACATCCATACTTGCGCATATATACATTGTATATTCAGATTGTGCACATATACACTGGTTTATCCATATTGGTGCACACATACATTGGTACATCTACACTTGCGCATATTCATATTGTACCTATATAGATAACAGGTTTTATTGTAAAATTGGGAACTGCATGATATATTTTAAAAACTGGAATCAATTTAAAAGAGCGGTTTTCCCTTAATATGTCATATCAACTATTCCATGTTGCATGATACACGATATGCTTACATTTCTATTATATGTCGCATGCATCATACTCTATGAATTTACGTTTTGAGATATGCTGTTTTCATGAGATTTTTGGATTTGAGAACTGATTGGTAGAGTTTTTGCGTGCTAAGTTTATAACCGCAATCAAGACGGTTTCGCTTGTAGCTAGCCGGTTGAGTACGGGTCGATCCACAGGGAGATGGTTGTATTTCCGTTCATGTTTTAGACGAGTCAATAAAGAATGTGTATATGTTTGTTCAATTCTATCCTAAGTGTTGGTATTTATGTTCAAGTAAGCTTGTTAAGGTTAAGGTTGGTTAGTAGAGTTAGGATTAGTCTTGTACTTATCTTTTGCCATCCTTAAAATGGTGTCGGGATAATCGAAAGTAGCGGGGATTAGGAGGACATAGGAATGGGATTTGCGAGTTTAAGCAAGCTTTCCAACGCTAAATCCATTCCTAGTGCCCCTTGTCCGTCCGCTAAATACGCTTCTTTCCAACCCTCGGCCAAACACCCGCAACCATGTATCCAATTAAGTCACAACTACTTGTCACTTTGTAGTGCGCTTAAAGGACTTCTCGACTTAGGTCGCGGCTATATGTCACGTATAGCGTGCCTAAGCGAGGGGGTTGCGATTATTTGGTCGGGGTTCGTTTCAAGATGTTTGGCGAAGAGAAGCACAAGGGATTTCTCCGTCCCTCATACTACCTTCCTTAGCCTTAACAAGAGGGAAATTATTCACACATTATTAAAGAAAAGAAAACAAAACAAGAAGGAAGAAAAGAGGAAAATAGGGTTTTACAAGTGAAGCAAGCTAACTCTTGGGTCCTCACCTTAGCAAGGAACTCCGTCAAGTATCATCGCTTGAAAATACGGATAAGAGAAGAAAAGAAAAGAGAACAAGAAAAGAAATAACAACAACTAGTTAACAACAAATAATAAAATTACAATACAAGATAATAAAATTACAAGACAATAAATAAAAGAGACAAGATAAAAACAACCCTCATCTTCATTGATCTTCCACTCAAAAAGCTCTCACTACAATTTCATGGAGGAAAGAATGAAGAAGAAGAAGAAACTTAGCTAAACCCTAACAAAAAGAGGCATGAAAAAGAACACCCTTGGCTTGGCATGTTCTGGGCAATTTATAGGCAGGGAACTGGAAACCTAGGGCAACAATCTGCCTCTATATAAAATTACCAATATACCCCTAAAATTTCATCAATTGAGGAGCCGACATGGCCGCGGATCTGCGGCCTAAGCGCTCTTATGCCGCGGTTCCGCGGTCCTTTAGAAAGCTTGTGCCTTCATATTTTGTCGTATCCCCTAGTTTGTGGTCTTCTTCAGTGTGGTATAGTACTTTTCTCAGAATCTCTTCACAATTCTTCCAGAATTTCAGTAGATCAAAAGGTGATGTGATGTGGATCTTTTGCCATGATTTCCTCGAGCTCCGCGTAGATATGTTGGATCTTGTGTTGACATTGAGCTTTGTGCATGAAAATGACATCGATTTGCCATTTTGTCCCTTAAACTGGTCTGTGGCAACACACGGATAAAGAGCGGATACCCGTGTTTTATCTGTTATTGGCAGTAATCCGGAATTTGTCGTACTTTTCTATGATATTCATTGTTTAGATCTGAGACCAGTATCCTACAATTATGTAGCAAACACTAATTAAAAGCACCTGCCTATAAACAAACGAGCGTAAGAATGGGCGGTATAAAATGCAATATTCTGGTATGAACAAATACCCCCAAACATAACTTTTGCTCGTCCCGAGAAAAACCAATTATTCACAAAAAAGTCCTAACCGCACTTTCGCAGGGAACGCGATTGCATTGAGCACGTGCAACAAGCCGTTAAAACTCTAGGTGTCCCTAGTAGGAGGAGTGTTGTCTCCTGAGGGTTTTTAGCGGATTACACCCACAAAATCCCGTCAAGCTAGTATCATAAGTTAACGTCGATTCTACTCCTACAGTTTAGTATTTACGTTAGAAATTCTATCATCCTAAGTTAGAAATATCCAACCCTAATGCTTCACACCTCCTATCTATTTAACCTTAGATCATATACGTTCAAAAAAAGTTTAGAAAGATGTTGGTATCTCCTGAGTTTTCCTTCTTCAAGTGTGGTCTTAATTCAGGGATTTTTATCAACTTTACAGAAAACACAAGTCTTATTCTTTATTTCTATCTCCTATCCAAACATCGATTGTATACCCCTACGTGTGTGTATATTTGCACCCCTACACTCAAGAATTCAATTCAAGCTATAATACCTTGCCCTAATTCCTAATACTACTTCTTTTCATTAAGGATGGACGGATTTGCTCACACACCTTTCATGCGACTATTAATGCTTCTTGAGGCACTAACGGCCGATTACTGAATGTGTGAACTTTAAAGCGTAAATAGCAGTTTCCAGGTCTTGACTTTGTTCTATTTTTCATTTTCTTTTTCTTTTTCTTTTTCAAGACCGGATATATTTTTCAATATGCTCTTTTGGTGTTTAGCTTTAAATACCATTTTTTCTTTCATACTAGGCTTTCAGGCAAGAGTATTTCTAGGTATCCTCTACTATCCCAAGTTTCAAGGTGCGTGTAAGTGTAGTTTGTAGGGTATATACTTTCTAAATTTGAACTCAAGAAAAGAAACTATTTTTCAGACTTATCTTTCAGTAAAACTTCAATACTTTCCCTTCATCTTGACTTAACTCAAGAACTGAACTCAAGATTACCTATTTCTCAAAAAAACTGTAAGGATGTATACTTACCAATGTTAGATAGAATGAGGGTTATTTTAAGGGTTTTCGATTCCTAAGCCTAGAATTTAGTTATTTCTAACATATTAACTAAACTTTCAGAATAAAAATCTAAGTTACCCTATTAGTTAACTTGACGACAAAGTTTTTATATTTTTTGGAAAATTTTCAATTTTTGTGGGTTTTTAATAAGGTATGCAAATGCAAAATATACAAATGAATGCGAAAGAAGAAACCTTACCGAGCACACCCCCAAACTTAAACTTGACAGTGGCCTCACTGTCAGGCTATACCAAGAGGGTCAAAATTGTCGGCATTCTCCCTAAAAACAAATTATATACAAAACAAAAAGGAAAACAAAAAATATATACAAAAAAAAGAGTCCCCCCCAAACTTAAGTAAAACAGTGTTTCCACTGTTAAGCGTTGAAATGTAGGATTAGGGGGGAAAGAGAACAGTTTCAAACTATACAAGGCCTTACACAGGCCAAAAGTGAGTACCAACCATTCAAAGATTTTATCGTTATAAAGCGACGGTTGGTGAAAGAATGGAGTGCAGAGAAAAGAAATAAGAAACACGCGAGACCGTGTGGGGATAGAAGTGGCGTCCGGTCTCGGTGGAAGAGAAGAATGGCGGATGGGAGAAAGAAGTGGAATACGAACTTGAGGGTGGAAATGGAGCGAATAAATAAGCACAATTTGTGATGACTGATGTGTAAAAAGCGAATGTGCTAATCTATTAACCTGTCGAGAAATGGGGTCAAATCCCTCAAGATTCTTGAGAAACCATGGGTACGCCGAACTCGGTAAACCAGACATATGAAATGAAAGTGAGACGGTTTCTTGCAAGGTCGGAACGATGGAAAGGATGGAGGTAGGTGATTGGGGAAGGTTATCGGTTAAAGGTTCAGGAGGGTGTACACAGTCAATGAAAGGAACAGGATGAATTGGAAAATCCGACTTATCAATTAAAACTTGTTCATCCTCAAAAATATCCTCAAAAGTTTCCTCAAAATTCAGCTTATCCATGCAAATTTCATCAAAATCTAGATGCATATGGGGTTCGGGAAAAACAGTAAATGACTCGGGATGATGAATTGGAGAGAAAAACTCTGCCAAATCTACAGGTTCATCATCCAAAATATTCCCGGCGTCAATATCCTCAATTAAGTGAAAATCAATATTCTTAGACACCTCAACAAAAGCATGGATATTAATCAATTCAGGTTCTAGAGAGGAGGTGTAGAGGTCAAAAGGATTGGGTGTGGTTTCACTCGAAAAGGACCCTTCACAATCAGGTAAATCAAACACTACAAAGTCGCACAACTCATTATCTGTTCTATCTTTAATCAATGAATCGTTTGGAACATTAGATATACATTCAAAACCGGAGTTGTGGGATTCAAGTTGAAACGGGTAGGCTTGATTCGGAAGGGGGTACATCTCACTCCCTCCACTCAAATTCTCAACCTGTCTTACCACCTCTTCATACGTTGGAAAATTTGGAGCTAGTTAAAAACTAGCTACCGGGTCACTAGGTTGTATGATGGAGGCTATGGACGCATTCAAATCCATCATCTGTTGGTACGACGCTACCCTAAAGTCTTCCAAAGACTGTTCCAGACTAGACATGGGTTGTGAAGGGTTTCAGTAAAAGATTCAAAATTGTTTGGATACTGAAAACTCCCAAATGGCGGTTCAGAAGCAATGTCTAGGGAAGGTGCAAAAGTCGGGTAGGCCTGGTAGGAATTGAATGGCTGGACAGGAGCATGATCAACATTTGGATAAGAAGGTGAATGGAATTGTTGATCCCAAGAAGCTGTAGTGGTGAAAGGAGTGAAAGATCGGCTATAGGATTGTTCAATATGTTCAGCGACGGACAAAGGACGACTTGCAAAAGGGGTATCAACATAAGAGGGTGGGGGAGGTTGAAAAGGTTGATACAAAGTGGATTGTGGAGGGAAAGTGTTTGTCCTAGATGTAGGGTTCCTAGGCACCCTAATGAGGTCTCACAAGGCATCGAACATGCCATTTTCAAAAATTCTAGGTGCCGAGAGACCCGACTACGGATCGTTGGCTAGAAAACTAGGCGAAAAAGCTAACTAGTTAACGCTTAACTATGAGAATCGGAAATACAACCTTTGTAGATCCGGTGCTCCACCTCCATAGCTCCGCAATGAAGTCGTCTCCGCTGTCCAAAAGGAATCCGGGCTCTAGAGTCGGCTTCGTCGGAGAAAAAGCGAGCTAGGTCGTCGATGTCCATGCCGAAGATGATCTACGTCGAAGCATCGCAAGATCAAGCTCTCACTTCACCAAGTCAAGAAACTTGTGAAGGAAACACACTCTACTACTTGGCAAGAGGTAGAGGATGAAGAAATAGGAAGTGGGTAGACTTTAGATTTGGATTTCTCACTCATATCATCAATCCACCATTGATGTAGTCTAGGTTTTTCTTCTTGAGTTGAAAGAAGAAGAAGAAGAAATGATATGATAAGATTATTAAAAAGAAAAGAATAATCCATTCTTATCATAACATAACCCAAGTTAAGTGTAGAGAATTGACCAAGGTTAAAGAATGGTTAGGGTTAAGGAGATGAGACAAAAATGGTGACTTAATGAAAGCTTCATGAAGCTTCATGATGAAAACAAAACTAGCCACCATTTTTCACTTCTTTTCCTTTTCTCATTTATCTTTTAAATGCAAAAGAAAAGATAAATGAATGAATAAAAGAAAACCCCAATCATTTACTTAACCTAGGTTTAATTCATTACACTTAACAAAAAAGATATGTATCATCAAACATGATACAATCAAGTGCACAAAAATCATATCGCATATGCAATGCGCACACCCGAGTGAGAAAATCCATCTTAAGTGAACCGATACTAGTTAACGCAAAGTAATATATCAAATATATAATTATGCATTAAATCATTAAATCAACACTTGATTTAACGATCCGGTCATGTCGCACACAACCGACTAGTATACAATGTATCGGCTTATCGAATCAATCCTTGATTCGATAACTAGGTTATATCGCATACAACCATTCGACACATTCATCGCGAGAATGGAATACGGTATCACATACACGTATTATTCTCGGTCCCGCACATATCTCATATGCGCTCCTATTTCGTTTCGCTTGAGCCAAGAAACCTCTGTGTAGGACTCTAAAGACTCGTCAATACGCCGGCAGCAGGTGATGATCATATCAAACACCAACAAGCCGCAAGCGGTCTGCTAAACGTAACGGCCACCCGGGTATTGAGCGATCTGAAGATCGACGAGCAAGCCCGCTCACACTCCAGTGAATCCGACCAGTAACACTACCGTACAGTCCGGTCTGATCGTCTGATATGTCGCATATCTTGCCTAGGGGTGGTAAACGTCAGACCCCAATAGCTCGATAAGTCGTGTCGATATGAGGTCAATAAAAATTCGAGAAACTACTGGTAACACTTACCAGTAAATCTCAGCAACCCTGGCCAGGGATTTCCTGTTATAGCCAATCGAACACAGCGCAACATCAACCCCCTATACCGGGAGAGACGAATCCCCTCCTATCGCTCATTGCCTCCATGTGACTCGGGACTGTACCCAAAAACCACCGTTTTGCACGCCCTCTTGGACGTGGTAAGATGGAAATCAAAGCACAGTGGGAACCACACAAGACTCTATGACGATCTCGGGTCTACAGACTAACCTGTACCAGTGTCACCAGAGAACTGCCATCTGACGTGAGGTATAATACCATCTGGGAGTTCTCGGCGAGTCCGTCCAGTGTACCCAGTCTCTACTGAGCACCCGTATATCATCTCTGATGTCAAACACCAATGGATATGGGATCATCCATCGCCCATCTTTATGGGTCGAGAAGGTATACGCTAGTCTACTCTGGTATATCGATGCCCCGTCTCGATACACCCACGACTAGGGACTTTGAAGGATGTACTTATGGACTACCTTGTCCCCACTAGTATGATCCGCATCATAGTCCAGGTAGTCAAGTACAGATCCTAAGGGCTTTACCAACATGTAACAGAGAGACAATCAGTATACACGTTAAGGTAAAGATCAACCAGATAGCATACTATCATGTCGAGCAAGAAAGTCCTCCCTATATATGTCCCAGCATCCACTACAATATACATCCTATGTATAGTAATGGCCTCTAGGGCATACATATAACTAACAATCTCCCACTTGCACTAGGGCCATCTGTAGCAGTGGTTGTAGTATCTCATACTCAACCATCCCATAAAAAAATCTCTCTTTGGGAATAGGCCTTTGTGAGTGGATCCGCTGTGTTGTCCTCAGAATCTAACCTCCTTACCTCGATCAGCCTGGAGATCAACTATCTCCATGATCAGGTGATGCGGCCTCAGAATACGCCTGGGTCACTGATGGGACGGGTGTTCCTTGGCATAAGCCACAACTCCATTGTCTCACAATGGTAGGAACGAAGTTCATCTCATAAACTATTATACACCCAGACTGTCTCTATGGTAGCATCTTAAGTAGCGATGTATTCAGCCTTTATCGTCTAGTATGCCATGGTATCTAGCTTGGAACTCTTCCAACATACCGTTCCTTTACTGAGGGTAAAGACAATGCCTGTGACTGACATTCAGTCGTCTTTATCACCCTGGAACACTTCCAGTGATTCTCCCCAGGGTCGATTGATACCATCTCACTAACACTAGTGAGAATCCTAATATCCAATTAGATCTATCTCATAGATCCAAAACTTAGGATTTAGGAGGTATCATTTTGATCCTACACGGAGAATCTTTGTGATAAACAGAGATTGATCGAGCGTAGCATAAGAAACTCCTTTCTTATCTAGAGTATGCCATCCACGTACTCTACGAGGATCACCACCATACTCCCTACTACCTTTTTGTATATACAAGGTTCATCTACCATTTTGATGAAGTCAAACTATTTGACTACTACATCAAAACAGATGTTCCAACTCCGCGATACCTGCTTTATCCTATAAAGCATCTTGTACACGTTTCCGCTGCTCCCACTGTTTACGAGGCCCTCTGGCTGTGTACTTATAGACGCACTCTTCTAAAACATCATTTAGAAAAGCAGTCATGACACCCAACCACCAGATTTCGTAGTCATGGTATGTAGCCGTGACAAGTAGGATCTGGATGGACTTAAGCATAGCTACTTAGAAAAGGTTTCATCATCATCCACGCCTGGTCGATGACGAAAAGCTTTAACAAGTCTAGCTTTGAAAGTCTCAACTTTTCCATCTACACCAAGTAATCTTCTCAAGATATACTTGCTCCTGATGGGGATTTAACCCTTCAGATATTGCAACCAAAGTCCATACTTTATTGGTGTATAAGGATTCCATCTCAGATCACTAAGCATCCAGCCATTCTTACAGAGTCTTACTCCTGATGGCCAGCTCGAAGCTAGTTGGGTCATCATCTCATGATGCAATCCTCGCTCCCACTGTCATAGAGAAACCATGGTATCTCTCAGGTGGGTGAGGAACCCTACTAGATCGGCGGAGAGGCTGAGGTTCGTTGGTTACTAATGAATCCTTTGGTTCTTTCAAATCATCTGCTGTAGTTTGTATAGCTGGAACATTTCCAGTTCTACATAACAGATCTTGCCTTGAGCTTGTCCGGATTTTGCTTTTAGACATAGGCCGGACAACCCCAAATCTTAACTAGCTTAAGACATGGGCTCTTCCCTTTCCATATCTCATATGGAGTGATAGGCAACTGATTTGATTCGAACCTATTCAATAGGTATGCAGCTTCTCAAGTGCATAACCCCTTAAAAGGAAAATAGGAAACTCAGTAGTACTCATCATAGAGCACACCTTATCATATAGGGTGTGATTGCTCCGCCCCGATATACCATCGTGCTATGGTGTATTCGGAGGAGTAATGCCGAGAGAGAATCTCATTCTCCTTTAGAATTGTCCAGAAATTCCATGCTGAAGTATTCTCCTCCCTGATCTCATCATAGGACATAATTCTTATACCCGTATTTTGGTTCTCTACTTCTAACTTATATTCCGTGAATATCTCAAAAGGTTCGGACTTGTGTTTCAACAAGAACATAGATCTGAATCTCGAGAGATTATCAGAGAATGTAATGAAGTACAAAGAACCGGTCTTGGCATGTGTAGACAGGGGACCTACATACATCAACATGTATCATCCCAAGAGTTCACTAACTCTTTCTCTATTTCCAATAAACGGAGCTATGGTCATCTTATCTCTGTGACATGACTGGCACGTTTCATAAGATGTAAATTCAAACTGATTTAAATATGCATCTAATATGTAACTTCAGCCAGTCGGATCGCATTGATATGACCTAGTCTACAATGCCTGAAGAAGGATCCGTTCATTTCTGAACTCTTCCTCTTCTGTGTGTTCCGTATACAAAGAACTGTAGTTTGATTTAGAACATCAATGCTTTTAGATAACGTGCCTGAACCGATGAACTTTTGATATAGGAAATGTTCAAAACATTATCCAACAATACAAAATTTTATCATTTCTTTACTAATAAAGAGATAGATATGATTTTGTATATCAGGCTCGGTATCTAACAACATTCGTTCAGAATCAATGTATTGGTAATACAGGGTGACAGTGACCAACAGACTTGGCTGCAACTCTTGCCCCGTTTTCTGTCTCATGAAACTTATCACCCGTTCTCAGTTCTCTACCTATCTGTAGCCCATGTAACATATTACATATGCGGGATCCTGATCTGGTATCACATACCCAGAACGTAAAGAATAGAGAAACAGTTCTGTATAAAGAACACACCCGAAGATGATGCATCAGCATGCACTCTCTTCGTTTGGGCGGCACGGGAAATCTGGCATTCCCCAATTTCCTGCTCTGTCTTATAACAATTATAAGTTGGAGCGGGACCAATGTTCCCCAGCTCAGTATAACAAGCGGGTTCGGTCAATAATCCGTATTATTATCTTGATTAAGGCGTGATATGGTCGCTACATGGAGAGAGAGAAAAGAAAACACTCAGCGTGCGCTCTTGCAAGAATAGATTGGTTATTATTTTATCTAATCAGGATGGCTCCCACTGCTTTTTATCAAATCTTCCTTCAAACCCTAAAAGGAAAGACTAGCCGGGATTAATTACACACTACAAGTTCGCCAATCTTTCAGCCAGGCCAGTGTCGGTACTTTGAGGGAGGTCCCCCGTGCTTTCGCACGAACCTAATTAATGTAAACCTTGTTTTCCCAGAGGCGTAACCTCGTTGACACCTTTCTAGACACCTACTTGATCGGCTAATTGTAATGTATAAAACTCTCCCAGGAGTAACTCTTACTCGCAGCGGGTATCGGGATCCATTTATCTCATAGAAGGTATGCAATCTCATTGCAAATTTCAACACTTGAAATTCCCGATAATATTTTGCCCCTAGCATCCTATGACCTTGACAGAGGTCAACAAACCATAGGCTGCTAGTCAAGTTCAACCCGTCATTTCCTGATTGAAGTAAACCCACCCGCACGACCCTTGACAGAGGTCAACAAGGCCGCACGACTACCCTAAATCAATCACATCATATGCTTATGCAGATAAGCACTAATCAGCTACCGCACACTACGCCTTGACAGAGGTCAACAAACGCAACACGAATACTAACCAGTACATATCTGAAATGACGGAGGGCTACGACAGGTTTTCCTGAAAACCTATTGCGTAATGAACTTGATATCGTTGTAGAATCAAATGATTTTAAAATGGAGTGTTTTTTAGGCTTTTCTAGTTTTGCTAAAGGAGTCACTCCCGGTGAAGGGATCGTCGGTCCTTTCCTCGTCGAATGAGGTGCGGGATATATCACATATATCACTGTGCAAAGCAAAAACACTTAAAAGCAATCAAAAGACAAACCGAGTGTGTAGCATCTGCCAGTTATTGCTAAAGGAGTCACTCCCGGTGAAGGGATCTCGGTCCTTTCCTCATCGAATAAGGTGCAGGATATATCTCATATACCGCTGTGAAAAGCAAGAACTGTAGCTACCTGTTTTATTTTGAAATTCGATTCTACAACATCTTAGGTTTCTTTTATTTCATTAATCACATTAATGAAGTCCCATCATTTAAGTACCTAATCATCACAGATAAATACGACGTACACTTATGCCATCCGCATTCGCCTCGATGTCCTCTCGTGCACCGTTAGGTTAGGTAACTAACGGCAGAGCAGGGCAGGGCTAGCACGGGTGTAAAACATAAGTAACGTCTATATAATATATCATATATACTATATACTGTATCTATCACAGAACATCACATGATCACATCACAGATATCGCAGCAGAAGAATCATATGAAATATTGGATATACTAGGACGTCCGTGTTTTCAATACGAGCCAGTATAAAACACGGATACCACGGTCGTGATGAATAGCCAAACCCATACCCCTAGACCCCTATGAGAGCGGCAAGCAACCCTACCAATTCTAGAGTTAGGAGACCCGGACTCGACTCCTCGAGTTGGTCCACTGGACTCCAGAACCCGGTTACTTGTGCTCTCCTCCTTGGGTCTATCCTAGTGCGGAAAAGTAAATAATATACAAGAGGTGACAACTTCCGCAACCTGGAAGTGCCCCAATAAAAGAATATTACATACAAGTTTTTACATGAATGAAAATGAAAAACACTCATCTCACATAAAAACCCCCGGCTATTCAAACACGACGATCCAATATAACATATCCAGCAACACATAACATCACATGTCATCAACGTAAGTAAATATGTCCATCCCAATTGTCGTTGACATATAGCAACGAAACCGGCGATATCACATATTACATTTACGGTCACAGAAAAGAAAGTGTAAAACTACAACAGTTGGAATCCGCAATCACCTCAGACATCGCATGCCTGACCAAATGAATTACTTAGACATCGCATGCCTAACAATTATAAACCCCGCATTTTAGTCTCAAAATCGAAAACTCTTTTCAATATCAAGTCGGGCAATTCAACAAGATTCCCGACATCCTGATCGAATGCTCGTCGCAAACTTCAGTAGGCGGCCGCACCCCCGACGCCGTCGACGAAGTGCACCAAGGCGGAACACCGCCACCGCGAGCACCCGAACGGATGCTTTCGGCGATGGGGTTCTCCTACAGTCACTTGGTCGGGGCTATGGAGTGAGGCTGTCTATTAAGTTTACCCGGCGAGTATCCGCGTACGCTACGTGATTGCGACGGACTTTTGATGACATCAAAATTCCGTGGCAACCGATCAAGTGAGACTAAAGTGCTATGTTTATAACATTCATTCAGTTATCTCATAACTTATTGTGAATTCTAATTATTGTATCCCATTCCGGATAAATAGAAAATGTCAAACTTTCCGATCGAACAATCGAACACCCAAGTTTTCCCGGTACAGATCAACACATGAAACAAGTCTAACAACATTCAGTTCGTGCCTCAGTACCAACGGTCCAGCCGTAGAAGGGTCAAGCCAACGCCTCACATGTGGCACGCCGTACTGCCCCAAACCCGAAGGTTCAAAGGGCAGTTCAAGACAGTCACATAATCGAGTTAAGGTTTGTTGTCTTCTAGAGGGTCCATCGCGTTACTTGCACTACTTAGAACGTCGTTAAACTACGGAAAAATCCAACACTTGGAAATTTCCCGACAGGGGAAAAATTGGGTATTTATATCCGGTCGAACTTTTTAACATATTCTAAAATTTATCCGGAAAGCCACACAGACAAAATTTGAAACCCCGATCGAATCTTTGATTCCCAATACAACCCAAAAATGCTCAACTGTTTACTGCATATTAAAAATTCCCATAAAACTCAGCATATTAAAATAGGAATTACTGTGCAAACAGGAGTCAACGAGTCAACAAAACGGCCGCGGAACCGCCGCGCCACGTGGGCTTAGGCCGCGGTTCCGCGGCGTTATGACGGAGTTAAGTCTCCGTTTTTCACAGTATTTCATAAAAAACCCTGCTTGATTTTATGGATATTTTTAATCTTGAAAAATCCACAATTTTAAAATCTGGACAGAGAGCATTTTTGAATATGGGTTTCGGGTTCGTTCGGATTTCAAACTCCGTCGGGACTTCGCCTAAGGCTCTAGCTAGGCTCTGATACCACTGTAGGGTTCCTAGGCACCCTAATGAGGTCTCACAAGGCATCGAACATGCCATTTTCAAAAATTCTAGGTGCCGAGAGACCCGACTACGGATCGTTTGCTAGAAAACTAGGCGAAAAAGCTTACTAGTTAACGCTTAACTATGAGAATCGGAAATACAACCTTTGTAGATCCGGTGCTCCACCTCCATAGCTCCGCAATGAAGTCGTCTCCGCTGTCCAAAAGGAATCCGGGCTCTAGAGTAGGCTTCGTCGGAGAAAAAGCGAGCTAGGTCGTCGATGTCCATGCCGAAGATGATCTACGTCGAAGCATCGCAAGATCAAGCTCTCACTTCACCAAGTCAAGAAACTTGTGAAGGAAACACACTCTACTACTTGGCAAGAGGTAGAGGATGAAGAAATAGGAAGTGGGTAGACTTTAGATTTGGATTTCTCACTCATATCATCAATCCACCATTGATGTAGTCTAGGTTTTTCTTCTTGAGTTGAAGGAGGAAGAAGAAGAAATGAATTGATAAGATTATTAAAAAGAAAAGAATAATCCATTCTTATCATAACATAACCCAAGTTAAGTGTAGAGAATTGACCAAGGTTAAAGAATGGTTAGGGTTAAGGAGATGAGACAAAAATGGTGACTTAATGAAAGCTTCATGAAGCTTCATGATGAAAACAAAACTAGCCACCATTTTTCACTTCTTTTCCTTTTCTCATTTATCTTTTAAATGCAAAAGAAAAGATAAATGAATGAATAAAAGAAAACCCCAATCATTTACTTAACCTAGGTTTAATTCATTACACTTAACAAAAAAGATATGTATCATCAAACATGATACAATCAAGTGCACAAAAATCATATCGCATATGCAATGCGCACACCCGAGTGAGAAAATCCATCTTAAGTGAACCGATACTAGTTAACGCAAAGTAATATATCTAATATATAATTATGCATTAAATCATTAAATCAACACTTGATTTAACGATCCGGTCATGTCGCACACAACCGACTAGTATACAATGTATCGGCTTATCGAATCAATCCTTGATTCGATAACTAGGTTATATCGCATACAACCATTCGACACATTCATCGCGAGAATGGAATACGGTATCACATACACGTATTATTCTCGGTCCCGCACATATCTCATATGCGCTCCTATTTCGTTTCGCTTGAGCCAGGAAACCTCTGTGTAGGACTCTAAAGACTCGTCAATACGCCGGCAGCAGGTGATGAGCATATCAAACACCCACAAGCCGCAAGCGGTCTGCTAAACGTAATGGCCACCCGGGTATTGAGCGATCTGAAGATCGACGAGCAAGCCCGCTCACACTCCAGTGAATCCGACCAGTAACACTACCGTACAGTCCGGTCTGATCGTCTGATATGTCGCATATCACGCCTAGGGGTGGTAAACGTCAGACCCCAATAGCTCGATAAGTCGTGTCGATATGAGGTCAATAACAATTCGAGAAACTACTGGTAACACTTACCAGTAAATCTCAGCAACCCTGGCCAGGGATTTCCTGTTATAGCCAATCGAACACAGCGCAACATCAACCCCCTATACCGGGAGAGACGAATCCCCTCCTATCGCTCATTGCCTCCATGTGACTCGGGACTGTACCCAAAAACCACCGTTTTGCACGCCCTCTTGGACGTGGTAAGATGGAAATCAAAGCACAGTGGGAACCACACAAGACTCTATGACGATCTCGGGTCTACAGACTAACCTGTACCAGTGTCACCAGAGAACTGCCATCTGACGTGAGGTATAATACCATCTGGGAGTTCTCGGCGAGTCCGTCCAGTGTACCCAGTCTCTACTGAGCACCCGTATATCATCTCTGATGTCAAACACCAATGGATATGGGATCATCCATCGCCCATCTGTATGGGTCGAGAAGGTATACGCTGGTCTACTCTGGTATATCGATGCCCCGTCTCGATACACCCACGACTAGGGACTTTGAAGGATGTACTTATGGACTACCATGTCCCCACTAGTATGATCCGCATCATAGTCCAGGTAGTCAAGTACAGATCCTAAGGGCTTTACCAACATGTAACAGAGAGACAATCAGTATACACGTTAAGGTAAAGATCAACCAGATAGCATACTATCATGTCGAGCAAGAAAGTCCTCCCTATATATGTCCCAGCATCCACTACAATATACATCCTATGTATAGTAATGGCCTCTAGGGCATACATATAACTAACAATCTCCCACTTGCACTAGGGCCATCTGTAGCAGTGGTTGTAGTATCTCATACTCAACCATCCCATAAAAAAATCTCTCTTTGGGAACAGGCCTTTGTGAGTGGATCCGCTGTGTTGTCCTCAGAATCTACTCTCCTTACCTCGATCACCCTGGAGATCAACTATCTCCATGATCAGGTGATGCGGCCTTAGAATACGCCTGGGTCACTGATGGGACGGGTGTTCCTTGGCATAAGCCACAACTCCATTGTCTCACAATGGTAGGAACGAAGTTCATCTCATAAACTATTATACACCCAGACGGTCTCTATGGTAGCATCTTAAGTAGCGATGTATTCAGCCTTTATCGTCTAGTATGCCACGGTATCTAGCTTGGAACTCTTCCAACATACCGTCCCTTTACTGAGGGTAAAGACAATGCCTGTGACTGACATTCAGTCGTCTTTATCACCCTGGAACACTTCCAGTGATTCTCCCCAGGGTCGATTGATACCATCTCACTACAACTAGTGAGAATCCTAATATCCAATTAGATCTATCTCAAAGATCCAAAACTTAGGATTTAGGAGGTATCATTTTGATCCTACACGGAGAATCTTTGTGATAAACAGAGATTGATCGAGCGTAGCATAAGAAACTCCTTTCTTATCTAGAGTATGCCATCCACGTACTCTACGAGGATCACCACCATACTCCCTACTACCTTTTTGTATATACAAGGTTCATCTACCATTTTGATGAAGTCAAACTATTTGACTACTACATCAAAACAGATGTTCCAACTCCGCGATACCTGCTTTATCCTATAAAGCATCTTGTACACGTTTCCGCTGCTCCCACTGTTTACGAGGCCCTCTGGCTGTGTACTTATAGACGCACTCTTCTAAAACATCATTTAGAAAAGCAGTCATGACACCCAACCACCAGATTTCGTAGTCATGGTATGTAGCCGTGACAAGTAGGATCTGGATGGACTTAAGCATAGCTACTTAGAAAAGGTTTCATCATCATCCACGCCTGGTCGATGACGAAAAGCTTTAACAAGTCTAGCTTTGAAAGTCTCAACTTTTCCATCTACACCAAGTAATCTTCTCAAGATATACTTGCTCCTGATGGGGATTTAACCCTTCAGATATTGCAACCAAAGTCCATACTTTATTGGTGTATAAGGATTCCATCTCAGATCACTAAGCATCCAGCCATTCTTACAGAGTCTTACTCCTGATGGCCAGCTCGAAGCTAGTTGGGTCATCATCTCATGATGCAATCCTCGCTCCCACTGTCATAGAGAAACCATGGTATCTCTCAGGTGGGTAAGGAACCCTACTAGATCGGCGGAGAGGCTGAGGTTCGTTGGTTACTAATGAATCCTTTGGTTCTTTCAAATCATCTGCTGTAGTTTGTATAGCTGGAATATTTCCAGTTCTACATAACAGATCTTGCCTTGAGCTTGTCCGGATTTTGCTTTTAGACATAGGCCGGACAACCCCAAATCTTAACTAGCTTAAGACATGGGCTCTTCCCTTTCCATATCTCATATGGAGTGGTAGGCAACTGATTTGATTCGAACCTATTCAATAGGTATGCAGCTTCTCAAGTGCATAACCCCTTAAAATGAAAATAGGAAACTCAGTAGTACTCATCATAGAGCACACCTTATCATATAGGGTGTGATTGCTCCGCCCCGATATACCATTGTGCTATGGTGTATTCGGAGGAGTAATGCCAAGAGAGAATCTCATTCTCCTTTAGAATTGTCCAGAAATTTTCTCCTCCCTGATCTCATCATAGGACATAATACTTATACCCGTATTTTGGTTCTCTACTTCTAACTTATATTCCGTGAATATCTCAAAAGGTTCGGACTTGTGTTTCAACAAGAACATAGATCTGAATCTCGAGAGATTATCAGAGAATGTAATGAAGTACAAAGAACCGGTCTTGGCATGTGTAGACAGGGGACCTACATACATCAACATGTATCATCCCAAGAGTTCACTAACTCTTTCTCTGTTTCCAATAAACGGAGCTATGGTCATCTTATCTCTGTGACATGACTGGCAAGTTTCATAAGATGTAAATTCAAACTGATTTAAATATGCATCTAATATGTAATTTCAGCCAGTCGGATCGCATTGATATGACCTAGTCTACAATGCCTGAAGAAGGATCCGTTCATTTATGAACTCTTCCTCTTCTGTGTATTCCGTATACAAAGAACTGTAGTTTGATTTAGAACATCAATGCTTTTAGATAACGTGCCTGAACCGATGAACTTTTGATATAGGAAATGTTCAAAACATTATCCAACAATACAAAATTTTATCATTTCTTTACTAATAAAGAGATGGATATGATTTTGTATATCAGGTTCGGTATCTAACAACATTCGTTCAGAATCAATGTATTGGTAATACAGGGTGACAGTGACCAACAGACTTGGCTGCAACTCTTGCCCCGTTTTCTGTCTCATGAAACTTATCACCCGTTCTCAGTTCTCTACCTATCTGTAGCCCATGTAACATATTACATATGCGGGATCCTGATCTGGTATCACATACCCAGGACGTAAAGAATAGAGAAACAGTTCTGTATAAAGAACACACCCGAAGATGATGCATCAGCATGCACTCTCTTCGTTTGGGCGGCACGGGAAATCTGGCATTCCCCAATTTCCTGCTCTGTCTTATAACAATTATAAGTTGGAGCGGGACCAACGTTCCCCAGCTCAGTATAACAAGCGGGTTCGGTCAATAATCCGTATTATTATCTTGATAAGGCGTGATATGGTCGCTACCTGGAGAGAGAGAGAAGAAAACACTCAGCGTGCGCTCTTGCAAGAATAGATTGGTTATTATTTTATCTAATCAGGATGGCTCCCACTGCTTTTTATCAAATCTTCCTTCAAACCTTAAAAGGAAAGACTAGCCGGGATTAATTACACACTACAAGTTCGCCAATCTTTCACCCAGGCCAGTGTCGGTACTTTGAGGGAGGTCCCCCGTGCTTTCGCACGAACCTAATTAATGTAAACCTCGTTTTCCCAGAGGCGTAACCTCGTTGACACCTTTCTAGACACCTACTTGATCGGCTAATTGTAATGTATAAAACTCTCCCAGGAGTAACTCTTACTCGCAGCGGGTATCGGGATCCATTTAACTCATAGAAGGTATGCAATCTCATTGCAAATTTCAACACTTGAAATTCCCGATAATATTTTGCCCCTAGCGTCCTATGACCTTGACAGAGGTCAACAAACCATAGGCTGCTAGTCAAGTTCAACCCGTCATTTCCTGATTGAAGTAAACCCACCCGCACGACCCTTGACAGAGGTCAACAAGGCCGCACGACTACCCTAAATCAATCACATCATATGCTTATGCAGATAAGCACTAATCAGCTACCGCACACTACGCCTTGAAAGAGGTCAACAAACGCAGCACGAATACTAACCAGTACATATCTGAAATGACGGAGGGCTACGACAGGTTTTTCTGAAAACCTATTGCGTAATGAACTTGATATCGTTGTAGAATCAAATGATTTTAAAATGGAGTGTTTTTGAGGCTTTTCTAGTTTTGCTAAAGGAGTCACTCCCGGTGAAGGGATCGTCGGTCCTTTCCTCGTCGAATGAGGTGCGGGATATATCACATATATCACTGTGCAAAGCAAAAACACTTAAAAGCAATCAAAAGAAAAACCGAGTGTGTAGCATCTGCCAGTTATTGCTAAAGGCATACATATAACTAACACTAGACGCGTCTATCCGATCTTTCAAAGAGATTTTGGGCATGGAGGGATCGTTCGACGTTCGGCCAAAGTAAGAACCGTAAGATGTAATGTCCGGTTGTGGGTACCAAAGTTCGGCAAGAGTTTTTCTAGGTGGAGTACCCATGATATGAAGAGAGAAAGAAAGAAAGGAAGAGAAAAGGAGGGGAAAAAGAATGTGATTTTTTTTAGTAAGATATTAACAAAAGAATGAAATATACAAACAAAAAGAATCTGGACAAAAATAATCACGACACAAAAGTACCACGCACCAAATTGGTCTAGGGTTCGCCTAGGTCAACCTGACCTGCTCCAGAAATTGATTGTCGAAATAAAACTGTGTCGAGAAATGGGCTCAAAATACACTTATCACGAGGCCAGGTAAGTGCAGAGATAAGGGGAGGTTTTTCGACGCTTTCGCGAAGGTCCTTAATTAAATAACCCTTTCTCTTTTGGCGGTTTCGCCGTTAACACTTTCCTAGACACCCCGTAAACAATATACCGTTAAGCTAGGTTCTAAACACAGTTAACTTCTCCTAGTGAGCGCGAAGTCCTTAAGGCTTAAAGTCTAGTTTCTTTTAAAATTTATGCGGGTAAACATTATGCTCAAGTTCGTGATTTGTGGGCCACGGAAAAGGTGATGAAATCCTTTACCGTATGTTGTGGGGTTCGCTTGCCCTTAAGTCCGTATTAATGTATGCAATGAGCAATTCAATAAAAATTCTATAAAGAATCAAACAATGGTTTTTTTGTTTAAGCACGGCACTGCAACAAATACGGGTTAGTCAATTTTTAGCGTTTGCTAGCGAACTTGCAAAGAATCCTGCAAAGAATAGTATATTGGATGCGTCGGATTTGAGAAGAAGGTGTTAGTAAAATACGTACCGTTAAGTTTTTGGGTTAGGAAACCCCCGTTGAATCAAATCCGGTAAGCTTGAAAAGTTCGCTTGCGCGGGTCAAACTACCCGGATCTTTGGCAATGTACTTTGCAATCACCTTAGCCTTGAACATACACTTTGCTCCCCACAATCACCATTTGCAAATCCGCAAAAATCTGCAGAAAATACAGTATAGTGGAATTACAGAGACGATAAAAGAACAGAGGCAGAGCAGGAAAAAAAATAAAAAATTTGGGCACTGAGGCCTCAATACAGCCGCGGAACCGCGGCTAAAGCCCCCCTTTAACCGCGGTTCCGCGGTCAAGTTGCTTAGTTGGGGCTTCAACTTGGGTCCCTGCACTCCCCTTGGTCTCTTCTCCAAAATAAAATTCTCTGTTTTCTTTTTGGATTACTGTACTTGCTCCAGATTAGCCTGCACACTTGCACACAAAAATTATCAAAAATAACAAAAATATTTTATTTTATTTTATTTTATTTATAAATATATACAAAAAGAATATTAACCCGAATAACAAGAAAGAAAATACGCTACCGTCTCCCCGGCAACGATGCCATTTGATTGGTAGAGTTTTTGTGTGCTAAGTTTATTACCGCAATCAAGACGGTTTCGCTTGTAGCTAGCCGGTTGAGTACGGGCCGATCCACAGGGAGATGGTTGTATTTCCGTTCATATTTTAGACGAGTCAATAAAGAATGTGTATATGTTTGATCAATTCTGTCCTAAGTGTTGGTATTTATGTTCAAGTAAGCTTGTTAAGGTTAAGGTTGGTTATTAGAGTTAGGATTAGTCTTGTACTTATCTTTTGCCATCCTTAAAACGGTGTCGGGATAATCGAAAGTAGCGGGGATTAGGAGGACATAGGAATGGGATTTTCGAGTTTAAGCAAGCTTTCCAACGCTAAATCCATTCCTAGTGCCCCTTGTCCGTCCGCTAAATACGCTTATTTCCAACCCTCGGCCAAACACCAGCAACCATGTATCCAATTAAGTCACAACTACATGTCACTTTGTAGTGCGCTTAAAGGACTTCTCAACTTAGGTCGCGGCTATATGTTGTAGGGTTCCTAGGCACACTAATGAAGTCTCACATGTGATCAAGCATGGCTAATTCAAATTTTACAAGTGCCTACAAACCCTAATACGGATCGTTAACTAGACATATAGGCGATGCAAGCATGTAAACGAATTAAATGCTAAATGAAAGTGACTACAACCTTTGTAGATCCGGTCCACCACATCCTGAGCTCCGCGATGATGTCCCTCCGCTGTCCAAATCGGATTCCGGACTCTAGCATCGGCTTCATCGAGGAAATGGGCGGGCTTGGTCGTCGGCTTCGATGCCGAAGATGATCTACGTCGAGGCATCACTAGATCAAGCTCACACTTCACCAAGTCATGAAACTTGTGAAGAAAACACCCTATACTACTTGGCAAGAGGTAGAGGATGATGAAATAGGAAGTGGGTTCACTTTAGAATTGGATTTCTCACTTGTTTTCATCACTTGCCATTGATGTAGCAAGCTTTTCTTTATGGAAGAAGAAGATGAAGAAGAAGAAGAAGATATGATAAGTCTTGAATAATTAGATAAATAAATCAATACTTATCATATATTAACCCTTGGTTAATTGTAGATAATGGACCATGGTTAACTTGAATGGTTAGGGTTAAGGAAGAGACAAGAATGGTGGACTTGTTCAAAGCTTCAAAGAAAAAACAAAACAAGCAACCAATCTTTTCTCTTTATCTTTTCAAATGAAATAAATAAAATAAATAAATAGATAAATGAATAAGTAAATGAAATGAAACCCTAACCACTAACTAACCATGGTTTAATTCTTTACACAAAACCAAGCTAGAATGCATCATCAAACATGATACAATCATGTTCACAAAAAAATATATCACATATACAATGTGCATTTCAAGTGAGTAAATCCATTTAAAGTGAACCAATACTAGTTAATGCAAAGTAATATATCAAATATATATATTATACATTAAATCATTAAATCAACACTTGATTCAATGATCCGGTCATATCGCATATAACCGACTAATATTCAATGTATCGGTTTATCGAATCAATCCTTGATTCGATAACTAGGTTATATCGCATATAACCTAATCGATACATTCATCGCGAGAATGAAATACGGTATCACATACACGCATTATTCTCGGTCCCGCACATATCTCATATGCGCTCCTATTTCGTTTCGCTTGAGCTAGGAAACCTCTGTGTAGGACTCTAAAGACTCGTCAATACGCCGGCAGCAGATGATGATCATATCAAACACCCACAAGCCGCAAGCGGTCTGCTAAACGTAACGGCCACCCGGGTATTGAGAGATCAGAAGATCGACGAGCAAGCCCGCTCACACTCCTGTGAATCCAACCAGTAACACTTACCGTACAGTCCGGTCTGTTCGTCTGATATGTCGCATATCTCGCCTAGGGGTGGTAAACGTCAGACCCCAGTAGCTCGATAAGTCATGCCGACGTGAAGTCCATGACATGTGTGAAACTACTGATAACACTTACCAGTAGGTCACTGCAACCCTGGTCAGGGATTTCCTGTTATGGCCAGTCGAGCATAGTGCAACATCAACCCCCAATACCGGGAGAGACGAATCCCCTCCTATCGCTCATTGCCTCCATGTGAATCGGGACTGTACCCAAAAACCACCTGTTTGCAGCACTCAGTAGAGCCGTGGTAGGGTGAAAATCAAAGCACAGTGGGAGACACACAAGACTCTATGACGATCTCGGTTCAACAGACTAAGCTGTACCAGTGTCACCAGAGAACTGCCATCTTACGTGAGGTATAATACCATCTGGGAGTTCTCGGCGAGTCCGTTCAGTGTACCCAGTCTCCACTGAGCACCCGCATACCATCTCCGATGTCAAACACCAATGGATATGGGATCATCCATCGCCCATCACATGGGTCGAGAAGATATACGCTAGTTTACTCTGGAATATCGATGCCCCGTCTCGATATTCCCACGACTAGGAACAATGAAGGATGTACTCATTGACTACCCAGGCCCCACTAGTATGATCTTCATCATAGTCCTGGAAGTCGAGTACACATCCTAAGGGCTTTATCAACATGTAATCAGAGAGACATAAAGTATACATGTTAAGATAAAGAGCAACCAGATAGCGTACTATCATGTCGAGCAAGAAAGTCCTACCTATATATGTCCCAGCATCCACTACAATATACATCCAATGTACAGTAATGGCCTCTAGGGCATACATATAACTAACAATCTCCCACTTGCACTAGGGCCATCTGTAACAGTAGTTGTAGCATCTAATACTCAACCATCCCCTTAAAAGTCTCTCTTTGGGAAAAGGCCTTTGTGAGTGGATCCGCCGTGTTGTCCTCTGAGTCTACTCTCCTAACCTTGATCACCCTGGAGATCAACTATCTCCATGATCAGGTGATGCTGCCTTAGAATATGTCTGGGTCACTGATGGGACCAGGGTTCCAGGGCCAAAGCCACAGTTCCATTGTCACACAATGGTAGGAACCTAGTTCATCCTATGAACCAATATACACCCAAACTGCCTCTTTGGTAGTATCTTTAATAGCGATGTTACCAGCCTTTATCTTCTAGTTTGTCACGGTATCTAGCTTGGAAATCTTCCAACATACCGTCCCTTTACTGAGGGTAAAGACAATGCCTGTGACTGACATTCAGTCGTCTTTATCACCCTGGAACACTTCCAGTGATTCACCCCAGGATCAACTGATACTATCTCACTATAGCTAGTGAGAATCCTAAAATCTATTTAGATCTATCTCATAGATCCAAATCCCAGGATTTAGGAGGTATAACTTTGATCCTTTATGGAGAATCTATGTGATAAGAGGAGATCGACCGATCGTAGCATAGGAAATTCCTTTCCTATCAAGAGTATGTTGTCCACGTACAATACGAGGATGACCACTTCACTCTCTACTACCGTTTTGTATATACAAGGTTCATCTACCATTTTGATGATGTCAAATTGTTTGACTAACTCATCAAAACAGATGTTCCAACTCCGTGATGCCTGCTTCATCACATAAAACATCTTGCACACGTTTCCGCTGCTCCCACTGTTTACGTAGCCCTCTGGCTGTGTTCTTATAGACGTTCTCTTCTAAATCTTTATTTAGAAAAGTAGTCATGGCACCCAACCACCAGATATCGTAGTCATGGTATGCAGCCGTGGTAAGTAGGATCTGGATGGACTTAAGCATTGTCCCTGGAAAAGGTTTCATCATTATTCGTGCCTGGTCGATGACGAAAACCTTTAACAAGTCTAGCTTTGAAAGTCTCAACTTGTCCATCTACACCAAGTAATCTTCTCAAGATATACTTGCTCCTGATAGGGATCTAACCCTTCAGATATCGCAACCAAAGTCCATACTTTGTTGGTGTATATGGATTCCATCTCAGATTGCTAAGCATCCAGCCATTCTTACAGAGTCCCTACTCTTGATGGCCTGCTCGAATCTAGTTGGGTCATCATCTCATGATGAAATCCTTGCTCCTACTGTCATCGAGAAACCGAAGTATCTCTCAAGCAGGTGA
The DNA here is from genome assembly GCA_030015575.1 of Agapanthus africanus. NCBI lineage: Eukaryota > Viridiplantae > Streptophyta > Magnoliopsida > Asparagales > Amaryllidaceae > Agapanthus > Agapanthus africanus. The sequence goes on from CM057346.1 coordinate 359,323,336, forward strand.
GGAACCCTACTAGATCGGCGGAGAGGCTGAGGTTCGTCGGGAACTATTGAATTCTTTGGTTCTGTCAAATCATCAGCTGCAGTTTTGTATAGCTGGAACCTTTCCAGTTGTACACAACTGACTTTACCTCGATCTTGTCCGGATTTTGCTTTTGACATAGGCCAGACAACCCCAAATCTTAACTAACTTAAGATATGGGCTCTTCCCTTTCCATATCACATATGAAGTGGTGGGCAACTGATTTGATTTGAACCCAATTCAATAGGTATGCAGCTTCTCAAGTGCACAACCCAAAAAGGAAATAGGTAACTCAGTAATACTCATCATAGAGCACACGATATCTAATATTGTGCGATTTCTCCGCCCCGATACACCGTTGTGCTGTGGTGTATTCAGAGGAGTAATACGGAGAGAGAATCTCATTCTCCTTTAGAATGGTCCAGGAATGCCATGCACAAGTATTCTCCTCCCTGATCTTATCATAGGACATAATACTTATACCCGTATTGGTTCTCTACTTCTAACTTATATTCTGTGAATATCTCAAAAGGTTCGGACTTGTGTTTCAACAGGAACATATGTCTGAATCTTGAGAGATTATCAGAGAATATAATGAAGTATAAAGAACCATTCCTGGCATGTGTAGACAGGAGACCTTACATATATCATAATGTATCAGTCCCAAGAGTTTACTAACTCTTTCTCTGTTTCCAACAAACAGAGCTATGGTCATTTTATCTTTGTGACATGACTGGCAAGTTTCACAAGATGTAAATTCAAACTGATTTAAATATGCATCTAAAATGTAACTTCAGCCAGTCGGGTCGCATTGATATGACCTAGTCTACAATGCCTCAAGAATGATTCGTTCATTTCTGAACTCTTCCTCTTGTGTGTGTTCTGAATACTAAGAACTGTAGTTTGATTTAGAACGTTAATGCTTTTAGATAACGTGCCTAAACCGATCAACTTTTGATATAGGAAATGTTCAAAACATTATCCATCAATACAAAATTTTAACATTTCTTTACTAATAAAGAGACTGATATGATTTTGTATATCAGGTTCCGTATCTAATAGCATTTGTTCAGAATCAATGTATTTGTAATACAGGGTGATAGTGACCAACAAACTTGGCTGCAATACTTGCCCCGTTTTCTGTCTCATGAAACTTATCACCCGTTCTCAGTTTTTCTACCCTTTTGTAGCCCTATGTAACAGATTACATATCTGGGATCCTGATCCGGTATCATATACCCAGGATGCAGAGGATACTGAGAAACAGTTCTTTGTAATGAACACACCCGAAGGAGATGCATCATATGCACTTTCTTCGTTTGGGCGGCATGGGAATCCTGGTATTCCCCTAATTCCTGCTCTGTCTTATAACAATTATAAGTTGGAGCGGGACCAACGTTCCCCAGCTCAGTATAACAAGCGGGTTCGGTCAATACATCCATATTATTATCTTGATTAAGGCGTGATATGGTCGCTACCTGGAGAGAGAGAGAAGAAAACACTCAGCGTGCGCTCTTGCAAGAATAGATTGGTTATTATTTTATCTAATCAGGATGGCTCCCACTGTTTTTATCAAATCTTCCTTCAAACCCTAAAAGGAAAGCCTAGCCGGGATTAATTGCACTCTATAAGTTCGCCAATCTTTCAGCCAGGCCAGTGTCGGTACTTTGAGGGAGGTTCCCCGTGCTTTCGCACGGACCTAATTACAGTAAACCTCGTTTTCCCAGAGGCGTAACCCCGTTGACACCTTTCTAGACACCTACTTGATCGGCTAATTGTAAAGTGCAAAACTCTCCCAGGAGTAACAATTACTCGCAGTGGGTATCGGGATCCAACTATCACATAGAAGGTATGCAATCTCATTGCAAATTTCAACACTTGAAACTCCCGATATTGGTTTTTACCCCTAGCACCTATGACCTTGGCTAAGGTCAACAAATCATAGGTACTAGTCAAGTTCTACCCGTCATTTCGTGATCAATTAGACCCACCCACATGACCCTTGGTTAAGGTCAACAAAGCCACATGACTGTCCTAACTAATCGCATCATATGCTGTGTAGGAAGACATCACTTAGCTACCGCACACTACGCATCGGCTATGGTTGACAAACGTAGCACGAATACTAAGTACTCTACTTCCTAAAATGACGGAGGGTTGCGAATGGTTTTTATGAAAACCTCTAACGCTTTGAACTTGATCTCGTTGCGGAATCAAATGGTTTTTAAATGGAATGTTTTTGAGGCTTTTCTAGTTTTGCTAAAAGGGTCACTCCCGGTGAAGGGATCGTCGGCCCTTTCCTCGTCGAATGAGGTGCGGGATATATCATATATATCACTGTGCAAAGCAGAAACTATAGAAGCAATCAAAAGACAAACCGAGTGTGTAGCATCTGCCAGTTATTGCTAAAGGAGTCACTCCCGGTGAAGGGATCTCGGTCCTTTCCTCATCGAATAAGGTGCAGGATGTTCTATAATGAACACCGCGATGCAAAGCAAGAACTGTAGCTACCTGTTTTTATTTTGAAATTCGATTCCACAACATCAATTAGGTTTATTTTCTTTCATTAATCTCATTAATGAATATCCCATCATTTAAATCCACCTAAACATCACAGATAAATATAACGTACGCTTATGCCATCCGCATTCGCCTCGATGTCCCGTCTGCACCGTTAGGTTAGGTAACTAACGGCAGAGCGGGGCAGGGCTAGCGCGGGTGTAAAACATAAGCAACGTTTATATAATATATCATATATACCATATATAATATCTGTCACAGAACATCACATGATCACATCACAGATAAATCACAGCAGAAGAAACATATGAAATATTGGATATACTAGGACGTCCGTGTTTTCAATGCGAGCCAGTATAAAACACGGATTCCATGGTCATGATGAATAGCCTATCCCACACCTCTAGACCCCTACGAGAGCGGCAAGCAACCCTACCAATTCTAGGGTTAGGAGACCCGGACTCGACTCCTCGAGATGGTCTCCCACTGGACCCTAGAACCCGGTTACTTGTGCTCCCCTCCTTGGGTCTATCCTAGTGCAGAAAAGTAAATAATATACATCAACGGTGACATCTTCCGCAACCTGGAAGTGCCCCAATAAAATAATATTACATACAAGTTTTTACATGAATGAAAATGAAAAACACTCATCTCACATAAAAACCCCGGCTATTCGAACACGACGATCCAATATAACATATCCAGCAACACATAACATAACATGTCATCAACGGAAGTAAATATGCGCATCCCAATTTTCGTTGACATATAGCAACGAAACCGGCGACATCACATATTACACTTACGGTCACAGAAAAGAAAGTGTAAAACTACAACAGTTGGAATCCGCAACCACCTCAGACATCGCATGCCTGGTCAAATGAATTCTTTAGACATCGCATGCCTAACAATTATAAACCCCGCATTTTAGTCTCATTATCGAAAACACTTTTCAATATCAAGTCGGGCAATTCAACAAGATTCCCGACATTTTGATCGAATGCTCGTCGCAAAATTTAGTAGACGGTCGCACCCCCAATACCGTCGACGAAGTGCACCAAGGCGGAACACCGCTACCGCGAGCACCCGAACGGATGCTTTCGGCGACGGGGTTCTCCTATAGTCACTTGGTCGGGGCTATGGAGTGAGGCTGTCTATTAAGTTTACCCGGCGAGTATCCGCGTACGCTACGTGATTGCGACGGACTTTTGATCACATCAAAATTCCGTGGCAACCGATCAAGTGAGACTAAAGTGCTATGTTTATAACATTCATTCAGTTATCACATAACTTTTGTGAATTCCAATTGTTGTATCACATTCCGGATAAACAGAAAATGTTAAACTTTCCGATTGAATATTCGAACACCCAAGTTTTCCCGAAACAGCTCAACACATAAAATAAGTCTAACAACATTCAGTTCGTGCCTCAGTACCAACGGTCCAGCCGTAGAAGGGTCAAGCCAACGCCTCACATGTAGCACGCCGTACTGCCCCAAACCCGAAGGTTCAAAGGGCAGTTCAAGACGGTCACATAATCGAGTTAAGGTTTGTTGTCTTCTAGAGGGTCCATCGCGTTACTTGCACTACTTAGAACGTCGTTAAACTACGGAAAAATCCAACAATTGGAAATTTCCCGGCAGGGGAAAAAGTGGGTATTTATATCTGGTCGAACTTTTTAACATATTCTAAAAATACCCGGAAAAACACACTGACAAAATTAAACAATCCGATCGATACACCGAGTCCCCAATACAACCCAGAAAATTCAACTCTTGAAAAATTATTAAAAATTCCCAGGAAAACCAGCACTGCAAACTAGGAATTACTGTGCAAAATTTATTGCAAGAGGAGACAAAAGGGCTGCGGAACAGCCGCATTAGCATGCTAATGCCGCGGTTCCGCCGCGCTTTAATGGATTCAGGGGCCCCGTTTTATACAGTAATTCTTAGAATCATCTACTGAGTTTTCTGCATATTTTTAATCTGGAAAAAACCACGTTTTTCAAAAAAGTCCAGAGAGCAAAATGCGATTGGGGTTTCGGTTCAATCGGACTTCTAATTCCGTCTACGCATCGCCTAAGGCTCTAGCTAGTCTCTGATACCACTGTAGGGTTCCTAGGCACACTAATGAAGTCTCACATGTGATCAAGCATGGCTAATTCAAATTTTACAAGTGCCTACAAACCCTAATACGGATCGTTAACTAGATATATAGGCGATGCAAGCATGTAAACGAATTAAATGCTAAAGGAAAGTGACTACAACCTTTGTAGATCCGGTCCACCACATCCTAAGCTCCGCGATGATGTCCCTCCGCTGTCCAAATCGGATTTCGGACTCTAGCATCGGCTTCATCGAGGAAATGGACGGGCTTGGTCGTCGGCTTCGATGCCGAAGATGATCTACGTCGAGGCATCACTAGATCAAGCTCCCACTTCACCAAGTCATGAAACTTGTGAAGAAAACACCCTATACTACTTGGCAAGAGGTAGAGGATGAAGAAATAGGAAGTGGGTTCACTTTATAATTGGATTTCTCACATGTTTTCATCATTTGCCATTGATGTAGCAAGCTTTTCTTCATGGAAGAAGAAGATGAAGAAGAATAAGAAGATATGATAAGTCTTGAATAATTAGATAAATAAATCAATACTTATCATATATTAACCCTTGGTTAATTGTAGAGAATGGACCATGGTTAACTTGAATGGTTAGGGTTAAGGAAGAGACAAGAATGGTGGACTTGTTCAAAGCTTCAAAAAGCTTCAAAGAAAAAACAAAACAAGCAACCATTCTTTTCTCTTTATCTTTTCAAATGAAATAAATAAAATAAATAAATAGATAAATGAATAAGTAAATGAAATGAAACCCTAACCACTAACTAACCATGGTTTAATTCTTTACACAAAACCAAGCTAGAATGCATCATCAAACATGATACAATCATGTGCACAAAAAAATATATCACATATACAATGTGCATTTCAAGTGAGTAAATCCATTTAAAGTGAACCAATACTAGTTAATGCAAAGTAATATATCAAATATATAATTATACATTAAATCATTAAATCAACACTTGATTCAATGATCCGGTCATATCGCATATAACCGACTAATATTCAATGTATCGGTTTATCGAATCAATTCTTGATTCGATAACTAGGTTATATCGCATATAACCTAATCGATACATTCATCGCGAGAATGAAATACGGTATCACATACACGCATTATTCTCGGTCCCGCACATATCTCATATGCGCTCCTATTTCGTTTCGCTTGAGCTAGGAAACCTCTGTGTAGGACTCTAAAGACTCGTCAATACGCCGGCAGCAGATGATGATCATATCAAACACCCACAAGCCGCAAGCGGTCTGCTAAACGTAACGGCCACCCGGGTATTGAGAGATCAGAAGATCGACGAGCAAGCCCGCTCACACCCCTGTGAATCCAACCAGTAATACTTACCGTACAGTTCGGTCTGTTCGTCTCATATGTCGCATATCTCGCCTAGGGGTGGTAAACGTCAGACCCCAGTAGCTCGATAAGTCATGCTGACGTGATGTCCAAGACATGTGTGAAACTACTGCTAACACTTACCAGTAGGTCACTGCAACCCTGGCCAGGGATTTCCTGTTATGGCCAGTCGAGCATAGCGCAACATCAACCCCCAATACCGGGAGAGACGAATCCCCTCCTATCGCTCATTGCCTCCATGTGAATCGGGACTGTACCCAAAAACCACCCGTTTGCACGACTCAGTAGAGCCGTGGTAGGGTGGAAATCAAAGCACAGTGCGAGACACACAAGACTCTATGACGATCTCGGGTCAACAGACTAAGCTGTACCAGTGTCACCAGAGAACTGCCATCTGACGTGAGGTATAATACCATCTGGGAGTTCTCGGCGAGTCCGTTCAGTGTACCCAGTCTCCACTGAGCACCCGCCTACCATCTCCGATGTCAAACACCAATGGATATGGGATCATCCATCGCCCATCACATGGGTCGAGAAGATATACGCTAGTCTACTCTGGAATATCGATGCCCCGTCTCGATATTCCCATGACTAGGAACAATGAAGGATGTACTCATTGACTACCCAGGCCCCACTAGTATGATCTTCATCATAGTCCTGGAAGTCGAGTACACATCCTAAGCGCTTTATCAACATGTAATCAGAGAGACATAAAGTATACATGTTAAGATAAAGAGCAACCAGATAGCGTACTATCATGTCGAGCAAGAAAGTCCTACCTATATATGTCCCAGCATCCACTACAATATACATCCAATGTACAGTAATGGCCTCTAGGGAATACATATAACTAACATGTGTCACGTATAGCGCGCCTAAGCGAGGGGGTTGCGATTGTTTGGTCGGGGTTCGTTTCAAGATATTTGGCGAAGAGAAGCACAAGGGATTTCTCCATCCCTCATACCACCTTCCTTAGCCTTAACAAGAGGGAAATTATTCACACATTATTAAAGAAAAGAAAACAAAACAAGAAGGAAGAAAAGAGGAAAATACGGTTTTACAAGTGAAGCAAGCTAACCCTTGGGTCCTCACCTTAGCAAGGAACTCCGTCAAGTATCATCGCTTGAAAATACGGATAAGAGAAGAAAAGAAAAGAGAACAAGAAAAGAAATAACAACAACTAGTTAACAACAAATAATAAAATTACAATACAAGATAATAAAATTACAAGACAATAAATAAAAGAGACAAGATAAAAACAACCCTCATCTTCATTGATCTTCCACTCAAAAAGCTCTCACTACAATTTTCATGGAGGAAAGAATGAAGAAGAAGAAGAAACTTAGCTAAATCCTAACAAAAAGAGGCATGAAAAAGAACACCCTTGGCTTGGCAAGTTCAGGGCAATTTATAGGCAGGGAACTGGAAACCTAGGGCAACAATCTGCCTCTATATAAAATTACCAATATACCCCTAAAATTTCATCAATTGAGGAGCCGACATGGCCGCGGATCCGCGGCCTAAGCGCTCTTATGCCGCGGTTCCGCGGTCCTTTAGAAGGCTTGTGCCTTCATATTTTGTCGTATCCCCTAGTTTGTGGTCCTCTTCAGTGTGGTATAGTACTTTTCTCAGAATCTCTTCACAATTATTCCAGAATTTCAGTAGATCAAAAGGTGATGTGATATGGATCTTTTGCCATGATTTCCTCGAGCTCCGCGTAGATATGTTGGATCTTGTGTTGACATTGAGCTTTATGCATGAAAATGACATCGATTTGCCATTTTGTCCCTTAAACTTGTCTGTGGCAACACACGGATAGTGAGCGGAGACCCGTGTTTTATCTGTTATTGGCAGTAATCCTGAATTTGTCATACTTTTCCATGATATTCACTGTTTAGAGCTGAGACCAGTATCCTACAATTATGTAGCAAACACTGATTAAAAGCACCTGCCTATAAACAAACGAGCGTAAGAATGGGCGGTATAAAATGCAATATTCTGGTATGAACAAGAACCGTTGACATTTTAAAAGTGATTATGTGTTGTTTTAAAAACCTGGTTTCTCCTGATATGATATTTCAGTGCGTCCACCATGTCTTTTCTCGGTTCTGAGAGCGACATGTGAAACCCGATTCGAGGAGGCGGATGAGGCTGATTGCGGGTACATAGTGGACCCGGTATGGTACCCCGGGGCAAGAAAGGGATGCTGTGTATACAGACGGTGAGCCTGGAAGAGGGACTACCTACCGGTGATAGTATTTGGGCTCGGCGGATATCCGGAGGATACCGACCAGAGTAGAGAGATGATATGGGCCGATACGGACTGACGGAGCCCGTGGGCCGATCTGGACTGACGGAGCCCGATATATGAGGATTTACGTGCCGATGCTGGGCATGGTTTTCAGGATGTTTTCGAGTGTCGATGCTAGGCACTCAGGTTCCATGATTTTGATATGTCGGGATGGACACCGTTGATATATATATATATATATATCATCATACTTTCATGCACACTCTTTTATGATATTTACGTGCATACAGACATTGATTATATGGGTGGACGAGATCCACATGTATACATACCTTGATTTTGGTTGGACGGGATCCATATACATGCATTGATTATTACTGTTGGATGTTATCCACATGCATATAGGTATTGACTACCTTGTTGGCACATATACCGACCCGGTCACCCTAGATATCATAGTAATACCTTTTGATATAGTTGATCTAGGAGTCATTTATTCGATTTCTACTTATAGATATATTTCTATTCACGAGTTGGCAACTCACCCCCGTTGTGCCACAGCTCTTGCAGGTTGAACACATGGATCAGTAGTGGCATCGCTCGCGCACAGTTTCTTTTGGGTGTTTTGCAGTGGTAGGTGGGACATTTGTATCATACCCACTCTTGTATTACATTTCATATTGTATCTAGTTAACTCCATCAATCAATCAAAATTAGTAAATTGTATAAGTGATGAGACTTAGTGGGATTGTGGTTGCGAGACTTAGAACGAGGAGTTTCCGCTACTTGTGAGTTATATGTTTTGCTTTTCTTTACCTTTTTATGGTGATCTTCACCGTTGGGCGTCGTATATTTATTTATATTGTCTTGCGTGGTTGTGATCCGCCATTTGGCGAAGAGCTAGCTCCCGCTTGGGGATTCCATTATTCCTATTATGTACTTGTAGTTTTGGATCAAAATATACAAAGGAGGTGCTGCCAAAATTTTTAAAAGACGAAACATGTTTTCAAACTAGTAAATTTCACTTGCATCGTTCATGTTCTTTTCCTATGCATTAAGAAAACTTGATTTCATTATATCTTTATTTCAAAACTTCACCTCCTTTATTTTACTTAAAAGGTTTAGATTTCTGGGTTTCAGCTTACTCGAATTCCGTTACGCCTTTAGACGTTGCGTGATTCAAGTGCTGGTCACGAGCTAATATTTCGGGTCGTGACAGGACTATTGATGTACAACATACCTCAGTGATTGTGATGTCGCCTACCATGCAGGCAGATGACCCAGCTATTGCTGAGATTGATAGGATGTCGCTTCCAGAGCTTACGAGCTGAGATCGCTGGAGCTTCCAGGCAGAGATGTGACAAGTGATAGCTAGTCTACCCCGATTTAAGAGACGGAGGTAATTCTTTAGATTGATGCACTGACGCGGGCCTAGTCGAGTTGAAGATTTCCAGTGTGGAGAGTCTTACTTAGATCTAGAGCAGACCGATCCAGAGATGACCGTCGATTTATCGCCTTTCCTGGAGGATTGAGGCATTGTTTAGCATGCGGACGAAGTGTATTCGCATGTTTCCTAGACGAAGTTAAAATGTTCGAACGAATGTCAGAAAACCTATTTTTCCCAAGTTTAAAGTGTTCGGAGGAACATGCAAGTGATTCTGTGGACCATCTAGAAGAATGAAACCCTAACTCGACATGATGACCATGGAACCGCTTTGAACCTTAGGGTTTACGGCAGTTTAGCGGTGCCATCAGTGAAGCTTGGGTTTGCCCTTCTACGGCTGGTCCAGAGGTACTGTGGTATGTACCAGATATTTTAGACTGTGCTCAGGTGTTGAGCTTTCGGGAAATTTTGGAACCTTGATGACTCGATCGAAAAGTTTGACGTCGTCCGGATATCATGTGATATGAGACCAGCAAGCTGACCAGCTTCAGATAGAGGACCTCACCCAGATGCGTTGTGAGTGGATCGAGAATAGATGAGTATGGAGTATACCTCCGAAGGTTGGGACGAGTTCCCGAGGACGTGTTCGGCCAGATATCTTCTACAGAGTAATGAAAATACCGGGTTCATAATTTCGAGTCCGTGCGAGAGACTCGAGATCTACTGTAGCCGAGGACCATTGTTGTACACAGATAGCACGACGTGACGTCAAAGTGGATGATGATACAGACGAGTGGAGCCAGAGGTTCATGCGAGATGCTGACAATCTGTTTCTACTCCCCGTCGAGATAAGGATCTGATATGTCTACAGAGGCGTTGGGATGTGGCCAATTCCCGAGGAAATGTTGTGCTGAGAATGCAGGTGTCTAGAAAACGAGAAAAGATTACGTAAGAGTACCAGCCTCCGTACAGTTCGGCATATCGGAAGAGACATTGAGAAAAATTCCTTCCAGGACACTGCTGCAATAAGATTCGCACCCAGGATCAGATGTGTGATGTGTATTCAGAGGACTAGAGGCCAACGCCAGTGACGTGCTACTTTGTGAGTGGTTATACTAATTGTCCAAGAGATGACCAGAGAAGTGCCAGAGCAGAATCGTTCCCGTTAGCACACCGGACCTAACCAAGGAGCCGATGGATTACGAGATTGGTGGTCCACAGAAAAGATAAGGACCCAGAGACAGAGGACGCCAGACCATGAGCAGGAGGCAAGCGGATGTTCTTGCTCTGCCAGTTTTGGGCACACCGACATTTTTCGACATTGTAAGGGGTGTACCTTAATGTTATTTGTTGCGATTTGCGGATATGATCCAAGTATCACGCTTATATCGCTTGGATTTGAGTTTTGATGATGAGTTTCCTGATATCTTTTTCATGCACCATGGCTGCACCTACTGAGTATTTACATTTTTGTGCATAGTTATCGCACCTAGTATATATTTTATACACCGTTGTGTTGATTTGCGATTTGTGCATATCCATTGCAACTGATGTCGATTTTGTACCATCGTAGCATGTGTTTATGATTTCGTGGATTTCATACGGACGATGTGATTTTTGCACTCGGTATAGCTTATATGTGCTTGCAGTGTATTGATATGTGTTTTGTGCACGCAGTTGCACATGTTTATGATTTTATATACCCTGGTACACTCGGTGTTGTTTTTATACGCATTTGAGTTGTGTATTTGTATTTCGTGCACTGGACGCACTGTATTTGTATTTCGTGCACTGGATGCACTTTATTTGTATTTCGTGCACTGGATGCACCAGATTTGCGCTTCGGGCATTTGTGGCACTAGATTTTCATTTCTTGCGATTTTCGCACCAGATTTATATTTTTGTGCATTTGCTGCACCAGATTCGTATTTCGTACATTAGTTGCACTGGATTTGCATTTCCTGCATTTGTTGCACCGGACGGGTATTTATGCATTTTTCGGACTGGATTTATACTCCATACCTTGGTTGCACCCGATTTATGTCTTTTAGATTTGTGTTGCCAGATTTGTGTTTTCGTGCGCGTTGGCACTGGCCGTTCGTTTTCGTGCATACTACTGCACTATATGCTTTTAAGGACCCGAAGCGCTTTGGTTGGATTTTTGCGCATATTACCCGCATGATATGAGATGTGGTATTATGCACACCGGATGAACTCAATTGGGATTTTCATTCATGCATGTTAGTTGCACCGGATGCACTCTAGGATGCAATTGATATTGTTGTCGTGCACACCCATTGCACTGGACAGATTCTTTCGTGCACATCCATTGCACTGATGTTTGCTTTTGTGCATATTGTGGCATTTGTATTTGGATTTGATTTCCTTGCGCACCAGACGCACGTGATTGTTGGATATGCCTTTTGAGGCTGATTTTTCTTTTGAGCACTTTGTTTTCATGTTGGGCACTATATTGTGAAGTAGCCAAACAGGACTGATCTGAAGACAGTACCTGAGTATTTTGCATGCGTTAGAAGATAACCTAGAGGGTTTTCAAAAAGATCTATAGTCTCTCTATTTCCGATGTGCCGTGAGCGACACGAACGTTTATAAAGGAAAACCTTGTTGAAATATTTCAAAAAAAAAGACGGAACGCATATTTGAGCAAAATATATATGAAACTATATTTACTATTTTACAAATGAGCGTCAATCACTTATGCCGTGAGTTACGTATCACACGGCGATTCAGAAAGGATTTTGTATATATTTTATTCAAATTTTGGGGTTTTTCAAGTATGCGTACTATATACATGTTATAGTACTTGACTAGTGTATATTGGATTTCAAGATCTGTATCTCTATTGTGACTCAGAGAATATGCGTGTAAATCCGATGATTGCGTAATGCTTGACGGAGTTCGATTTTGAGTTTTATACTCGTTTTCATGCGCATTTGACGCGATGTGCTGTGTTATTTCTAAATTTTCCATGATTTCGGAGCCCCGTTGATTTGAGCTGATTATTGAAATGTTTTAGATTTTAGGGGTTTAAATTTAAATTCGGAGACCGAATTTATTTAAGGTGGGAAGATTGTAACATTTCAGAAAATATAAAATATTATTTTTGGAATTTAATATTAAAATAATATATTTCCCGAAAACTGCACGATTTGCGAAATTGGGGTTTTCGAAAAAGGGTATAAATATATACCGATAATTGTGAAATAAATGGAAATTAAAATTATTTATTCATTTAATAATATATTTAAAGGATTTGGCATTTTCAAAATTTATTATATTCAGTTTCGATAAAAACCCGATTAGTGCACTACTAATCGCGATTAGGCCAAATCCGTGTTTCTACAGTTTTCAAGGCTAGTGCACCATGTCATGTTACATTTGGTTACATATTGTTGCATTTGTATTGTTTTATGGGTATTATGTGATTTGGTTTTGAAATTTGAAAAAGAAAAGAAAAAGAAATGAAAAAAGGTTAAAAAGGTGAATGGTTGGAGAGAGAGAGAGTGTGTGAGAATAAGTGAGAGAGAGGGGGGCTGCTGCCATTGTAGTTTGACCCCATCATTTTCTTCACCTTCTTCATCTTCCTCACCCTCATCTCCCTCCACTTCTAATCCTAGATCCATTTCCAAATAATCCCCAAAACCTTATACTCCCTTCACAAAAATTAATCCCCATCTCTTCCTCTACACATTGGACCAAGAAAAGTTGGATCTTGATGAATTTGGAATTCTAGGGTTTGCTCAAGTGACACCCATGAGGTATAAATTCTTCCATTTAGCTTATTTTGAGATTTCTTGTATTCTAGATTAGTTTAGAAGGTGTTTGGCTAGGGTATGTGGTGTTTAGAAAATTCAAGAGAAGAGTTTGAGAATTTTGGGGGAATTAGTGATGTATGGTAGCTGTACAAGACCCTGGGGATCAAATTCTAGACCTGGAACTGAGTTTAGAACAGAGAACACAAACTTTAGAATTGATCAACGTCGTTTTGTGAGTATATAGGGTATAGGGAAATCTGGAGCAACCCGGGAACTTTTTGAGTTTAGCAAACAATACCAGAGACCCATTTTAGACCATAGGAGACCACCATGACCAAACGAAGCCCAACAGAGCAAGGATGGCCGAAGAGGCTGGATTTTGGGGGTAGGTGGCCGGCCACTTTGTGGCATGTGGTGTCGGGGTTGGTCCAGTAGCTCATATACATCATATACAGCACCCTAGACTTGTTTGTGCAACTGGTTTTGACCCGAGTCAAAATCTAGGAGCATTTTAGTGTGATTTTGGCTTTGGTTTTCCGTATTTTGAAATGTTTATTTTTGATATTTGGATTCGAATTTGGTTGTTGGATGTTTGTACATCAACAACAAGGGTTGTTTGGTTGATTTTGTACGCGTAAGCTATAGGTTCTAACCTATGAGCAATGCGCGTGCCGTATTGGATTTCAGAACTTGATTTTAACAGCGTGGCATATGTGTTGTTATTGTAGGTACCTTCGCGTGGATTCTGAGACGACGGAATGTGGCGTCATGGACTTCGGCAAGCGAAGACCAAGGTGAGTTGATCTATATCTACGGGGTAAGTTGGGTGGATGACGTATAGCACCCCCGCACACTTTGATGTAAACCGATTTATATATAGATAATGGTTAATGAAACCTTTAATAGAAAATTATAGATAGAGTAAAAAGGGTAGTTAGAGAACCGTATTAGAAACTAAGGATAGTTAGAAATGATATGATATGACTACTATGTGATGACGGAACTTGAGAATGATATTTGATGATATTGCCGTTTAGGGTACAATAGGACTAGATAGTCGACGAAGGTGTGTCATCCGAACCATACCTCTTTCCAAACTGAAGAATCGTATGCATCTTTTACACAGATACCTTGAGGGATGTTACGGATTTTCAAATGATATCTTTTGTTTAAAATCATCGTAGCCCGTACTTTCAAAACCACGATTCATATCTTTCAAAAGCTGTTTGTATGGTTCGGGTGTGTAAGTTAGATTAGATCAGTATTCTTATAGTAAAGGTAGGATGTATATATATAACATTTGACTCGATGTGAAATATAAATGTGATGAAAAAAATTGTACAATGCGATATGATGAATTTGGTGATATGTTGGTATACGGATGCGAGTCGATTGAGATGATTGATTGCCGGTCCCCCTGATATGAGATTTTTATGGATGAGACCTAGGATATAGGTATATAAATATATATATAGAATGTCGTGAATCATGTGTGATATGTCGTACGAGACGTCAGGTCCGTACCCCTCATTATCGTAAAGGTTGATAGGATCCCCAATGTTTTAAATGTCGGCGTACGATGATTTTTCATGCGAGATGAGTTTGACTTGATGATTGATCCATACCCTTGACTAGAGGATGCCGTACGATAGATTGTACCGTACACGATGTGGTGTGGCTGGATGCCGATTGTTAGATTCATCGACTCGGTCATGTTAGATACGTATACCTGTCAGCATTTGTATATGATTTACCTTATGCTGCCTTCATGTTATTCGCATTGCATTACTTATACCTATGATAGTACACCTGCACCATTATCAATGATGCGTATGTTACACGTACACAGATTGTAGGCTCACACACATCATCATCGATAATTGCCATGTCCCTACACAGTAGGATTGCCGCATCATGATATGACTCTTCGCATAACATGCTTGCGTATATACCACTTGTATAGCCATACTTGCGTACATACATATTGTGCACCATACTTGCATGCATACATATTGTACACCATACTTGCGTACATACTTGCGTGCATACATATTGTACACCATACTTGCGTGCATACATATTTGTACTTCCTATCACGACCCGAAATTGGCACGTGACGGCCCTAATACTACGCAACGCCTAAAGACGTGACGCAGTAAAAGAAAACCAAAACCCAGAAATCTAAACCATAAAAATGCGAAAAAGATAATAAAAGTTTTTGAAACATTTGAAATCGCGACCCAAATTCTTTAAAAAATCCCACTTTCTATATTTAAAATTTTAGCAACACCCCTTTTGTAAAAACTGGCCTAAAGGCCGAAAACATTCACATCATAAATATACGACGCCGTAGCGAAGAAATAAGAGACAATAGAAAGGAAACTGTATATAAAAGACAACAAATCCACCATTAATACACAATAACGTCCTCACCAAGTCTCTAAGTCAACAACATAATAGTAGATGGAGAGTATAAGATACAACGAATGTACAATATGAAATACAGATAATCATCCAACCCACCTAAGCAAAATAGTACTGTGAGCTGATGCGGTATCTGTAGCAAAAGATGATAGATGAATAGCTGAACAGCCTGCCTCGACTACTCTGGGGAACAAACTGAAACACCTGTGGCACAACGGGGGTGAGTTGCCAACTCGTGAATAGTAGATAACATATGCAGGTAATCGCAGGAATGTACGTATAACATGAATCTAAGATATGCGATTACAGTAATAACATGTCATGTGAATGCAGAATAATGGAAAGTGCACTAGCAGGTACAATCAATATGTGAAGCAATGATGACATTATAATAGTATGCAATAACTATGCAATAGGGATATGAGAAATAGATATGCAGCAATCAAAAAGGTAAACTAACAGGTACTACCAATATATGAAACCGTGCATAAGTGAATAGGTATGAGGTATGGAGTGAAATATGTCGTTCCCACGGAAACCTGACATCGTGGTAGGGTCACAATCCATTAAGACATTCAAAATCCCAATTCCTCAAATCCGCCCCCAAGTTGGGATCTCATATCAAATAAGTCTCACATCTCTCCAATGTACAATATCGAGTAATCTCCTATATCCCGAATGTACAAATCGACAATCTCATAGATATCCTGTATCCAATCTCAACGAATCACCTAATATCCCAAATCACGTCTCAAGTAAGATTCTAGCATCCAAAATATTTATATATGTAGAAATAAATATGATGGGGTCAATACAAATATATTAGCGTCCCACTCCACTAATATTGGTGTAAGAGGATATATAACAACGGCTAAATCCCCTGTTATATATACAAAGGTGTTAAAGACATATCATGAAAACCATGTGCCAAGCATCGACACAGAAATCCTGATCACGTATCATACGCTATCCCGAAAGCACAAGTGCCTAGCTCTGACCCTCGCCTTTCGACGTATGCATACGTACATGACTCCCAACGGTGTCTCCGTGATCCCCAGCCGAGTCATGGGTACTGTCACCGGTAGGTACTCGCCCGCCTCCAGGCTCAATCGGCAAAGTCCATCGATCTTCTTGCCGAGGGGAACCATACCGGGCCCCACCATGTACCCTCTACGGCCTCGACGCCTCCTCGTAGGGGTATATATAAATCAGCACCGATAAAACTCATGTTGGATGCACAAATATTATATCAAGGAAACCGGGTTTTTCATTGTATGCATAATTTCATGAACTCCCGCTGTTCTCAAATCCAGAAAACATCATCTAAAATCCCAATAAATAATGCGCAAATCCAGGAATAAATATATGCGATATATCTGAAATGCGAGCATATAAAAGAGAATATGCAGCTGAAACCAGATGTATGCGAAATCAATAAGGTACAGCTAAGTATAGGTGTCTACCTATAAGTAAAAGATGTCGTATACCCCCTGTAGGGTTCCTAGGCACCCTAATGAGGTCTCACAAGGCATCGAACATGCCATTTTCAAAAAATCTAGGTGCCGAGAGACCCGACTACGGATCGTTGGCTAGAAAACTAGGCGAAAAGCTAACTAGTTAACACTTAACTATGAGAATACGGATATACAACCTTTGTAGATCCGGTGCTCCACCTCCACGGCTCCGCAATGAAGTCTCCTCACTGTCCAAGACGGATCCCGGGCTCTAGCGTCGGCTTCATCGGAGAATGGACGGGCTAGGTCATCGACAACGTGCCGAAGATGATCTACTTCGAAGCATCAATAGATCAAGCTCCACCTTCACCGAGCCTTGAAAACTTGTGAAGGAAACACACTCTACTACTTGGCAAGAGGTAGAGGATGAAGAAATAGGAAGTGGGTAGACTTTAGAATTGGATTTCTCACTTGTTTCCATCAATCACCATTGATGGAGCTTGCTTTCTTCACTTGAAGAAAGGAAGAAGAAGATGAAATTGTTATGATAAGTTAATTAAAAAAGAAAAGAATAATCCATTCTTATCATAACACTAACCATGGTAATGTGTAGAGAATCAATCATGGTTAAATTGGATGGTTAGGGTTAAGCATGAGACAAAATGGTTGCTAAAGTCAAAGTCTTCATGAAGCTTCAACAAGCTTCCAAATAAAGCCACCATTTTGCATTATGCTTATCATTTTCCAATAATGAGTAAACAAATAAATAAATAGATATGAAAATGAAAACCCTAACCATTACATAACCATGGTTTAAACTTTACACAAAACACAAGTTAGCATGCATCATCAAACATGATACATACAAGTGCACAAAAGTATATCGCATATACAATGCGCACATCCGAGTGAGAAAATCCATGTTAAGTGAACCAATACTAGTTAATGCAAAGTAATATATCAAATATATAATTATGCATTAAATGATTAAATCAATACTTGATTCAATGATCCGGTCATGTCGCACACAACCGACCAGTATATAATGTATCGGCTTATCGAATCAATCCTTGATTCAATAACTAGGTTATATCGCATACAACCATTCGACACATTCATCGCGAGAATAGAATACGGTATCACATACACGCATTATTCTCGGTCCCGCACATATCTCATATGCGCTCCTATTTCGTTTCGCTTGAGCCAGGAAACCTCTGTGTAGGACTCTAAAGACTCGTCAATACGCCGGCAGCAGATGATGATCATATCAAACACCCACAAGCCGCAAGCGGTCTGCTAAACGTAACGGCCACCCGGGTATTGAGCGATCTGAAGATCGACGAGCAAGCCCGCTCACACTCCAGTGAATCCGACCAGTAACACTACCGTACACTCCGGTCTGATCGTCTGATATGTCTAGGGGTGGTAAACGTCAGACCCCAATAGCTCAATAAGTCGTGTCGATATGAGGTCTATAACAATTCGAGAAACTACTGGTAACACTTACCAGTAAATCTCAACAACCCTGGCCAGGGATTTCCTGTTATAGCCAATCGAACACAGCGCAACATCAACCCCCTATACCGGGAGAGACGAATCCCCTCCTATCGCTCATTGCCTCCATGTGACTCGGGACTGTAGCCAAAAACCACCGTTTTGCACGCCCTCTTGGACGTGGTAAGATGGAAATCAAAGCACAGTGGGAACCACACAAGACTCTATGACGATCTCGGGTCAACAGACTACTCTGTACCAGTGTCACCAGAGAACTGCCATCTGACGTGAGGTATAATACCATCTGGGAGTTCTCGGCGAGTCCGTCCAGTGTACCCAGTCTCTACTGAGCACCCGTATATCATCTCCGATGTCAAACACCAATGGATATGGGATCATCCATCGCCCATCTGTATGGGTCGAGAAGGTACACGCTAGTCTACTCTGGTATATCGATGCCCCGTCTCGATATACCCACGACTAGGGACTGTGAAGGATGTACTTATGGACTACCATGTCCCCACTAGTATGATCCGCATCATAGTCCAGGTAGTCAAGTACAGATCCTAAGGGCTTTACCAACATGTAACAGAGAGACAATCAGTATACACGTTAAGGTAAAGATCAACCAGATAGCATACTATCATGTCGAGCAAGAAAGTCCTCCCTATATACGTCCCAGCATCCACTACAATATACATCCTATGTACAGTAATGGCCTCTAGGGCATACATATAACTAACAATCTCCCACTTGCACTAGGGCCATCTGTAGCAGTGGTTGTAGTATCTCATACTCAACCATCCCATAAAAATCTCTCTCTGGGAACAGGCCTTTGTGAGTGGATCCGCTGTGTTGTCCTCTGAGTCTACTCTCCTAACCTCGATCTCCCTGGAGATCAACCATCTCCATGATCAAGTGATACTGCCTTAGAATATGTCTGGATCACTGATGGGACCGGCGTTCCTTGGCATAATCCATAACTCCATTGTCACACAATGGGAGGAACATAGTTCAT
Source organism: Agapanthus africanus (assembly GCA_030015575.1). NCBI lineage: Eukaryota > Viridiplantae > Streptophyta > Magnoliopsida > Asparagales > Amaryllidaceae > Agapanthus > Agapanthus africanus. The sequence continues at coordinate 359,343,158 of CM057346.1, forward strand.
CTCATGAACCAACATACATCCAAACGGCCTCTTTGGTAGTATCTTAAGTAGCGATGTATCCAGCCTTTATCGTCTAGTATGTCACGGTATCTATCTTGGAACTCTTCCAACATACCGTCCCTTTACTGAGGGTAAAGACAATGCCTGTGACTGACAATCAGTCGTCTTTATCACCCTGGAACACTTCCAGTGATTCTCCCCAGGATCAACTAATACCATCTCACTACAGCTAGTGAGTATCCTAACATCCATTTAGATCTATCTCATAGATCCAAAACTCAGGATTTAGCAGGTATCATCATGATCCTATGTAGAGAATCATTGTGATATGCGGAGATTGATCGAGCATAGCATAAGAAACTCCTTTCTTATCAAGAGTATGTCATCCACGTACTCTACGAGGATCACCACCATACTCCCCACTACCTTTTTGTTTATACAAGGTTCATCTACCATTTTGATGATGTTAAACTCTTTGACTACTTCATCAAAACAGATGTTCCAACTCCGCGATGCCTGCTTTATCCTATAAAGCATCTTGCACACGTTTCCGCTGCTCCCACTGTCTACGAGGCCCTCTGGCTGTGTACTTATAGACGCTCTCTTCTAAACATCATTTAGAAAAGCTTTCATGACACCCAACCACCAGATATCGTAGTCATGGTATGTAGCCGTGGCAAGTAGGATCTGGATGGACTTAAGCATAGCTACTTAGAAAAGGTTTCATCATCATCCATACCTGGTCAATGATGTAGACCTTTAACAAGTCTAGCTTTGAAAGTCTCAACTCTTCCATGTACACCAAGTAATCTTCTCAAGATATACTTGCTCCTGATGGGGATTTAACCCTTCAGATATAGCAACTAAAGTCCATACTTTGTTGGTGTACATGGATTCCATCTCAGATCGCTAAGCATCCAGCCATTCTTACAGAGTCACACTCCTGATGGCCAGCTCGAAACTAGTTGGGTCATCATCTCATGATGCAGTCCTCGCTCCCACTGTCATAGAGAAACCGAAGTATCTCTCAGGTGGGTGAGGAACCCTACTAGATCGGCGGAGAGGCTGAGGTTCGTTGGTAACTATTGAATCCTTTGGTTCTACCAAAACATCTGCTGTTGTTTGTATAGCTGGAACCTTTCCAGCTGTACATAACAGATCTTGCCTCGAGCTTATCCGGATTTTGCTTTTCAGACATAGGCTGGACAACCCCAAATCTCAACTAACTTGAGAGATGGGCTCTTCCCTTATCATATCAAATATGAAGTGGTAGGCAACTGATTTGATTCGAACCCTATTCAATAGGTATGCTGCTTCTCAAGCGCATAACTCCCAAAAAGGAAATAGGTAACTCAGTATTACTCATCATAGAGCACACCATATCATATAGGGTGTGATTGCTCCACCCCGATATACCATCGTGCTATGGTGTATTCGGAGGAGTAATGCCGAGAGAGAATCTCATTCTCCTTTAGAATAGTCCAGGAATTCTATGCACAAGTATTCTCCTCCTTGATCTCATCATAGGACATAATACTTATACCCGTATTGGTTCTCTACTTCTAACTTATATTCTGTGAATATCTCAAAAGGTTCGTACTTGTGTTTCAACAGGAACATATGTCCGAATCTTGAGAGATTATTAGAGAATATAATGAAGTATAAAGAACCAGTCCTAGTATGTGTAGACAGGGGACCTACATACATCAACATGTATCATCCCAAGAGTTTACTAACTCCTTCTCTGTTTCCAATAAACAGAGCTATGGTCATCTTATCTTTGTGACATGACTGGCGAGTTTCACAAGATGTAAATTCAAACTGATTTAAATATGCATCTATATGTAACTCTAGCTAGTCGGGTCACATTGATTTGACCTAGTCTACAATGCCTCAAGAAGAATTCGTTCATTTCTGAACTCTTCCTCTTGTGTGTGTTTCGTATACTAAGAACTGTAGTTTGATTTAGAACATCAATGCTTTTAGATAACGTGCCTGAACCGATCAACTTTTGATATAGGAAATGTTCAAAACATTATCCAATAATACAAAATTTTATCATTTCTTTACTAATAAAGAGATAGATACGATTTTGTATATCAGGTTCGGTATCTAATAACATTCGTTCAGAATCAATGTATTTGTAATACAGGGTGACAGTGACCAACAGACTTGGCTGCAACTCTTGCCTCGTTTTCTGCCTCATGAAACTTATCACCCGTTCTCAGTTCTCTACCTTTTTGTAGCCCTATGTAACAGATTACATATCTGGGATCCTGATCTGGTATCACATACCCAGGACGTAAAGGATACTGAGAAACAGTTCTCTGTAATGAACACACCCGAAGATGATGCATCAGCATGCACTCTCTTCGTTTGGGCGGCACGGGAAATCTGGTATTCCCCAATTTCCTGCTCTGTCTTATAACATTTATAAGTTGGAGCGGGACCAACGTTCCCCAGCTCAGTATAACAAGTGGGTTCGGTCAATAATCCGTATTATTATCTTGATTAAGGCGTGATATGGTCGCTACCTGGAGAGAGAGAGAAGAAAACACTCAGCGTGCGCTCTTTCAAGAATAGATTGGTTATTATTTTATCTAATCAGGATGGCTCCCACTGCTTTTTATCAAATCTTCCTTCAAACCCTAAAAGGAAAGACTAGCCGGGATTAATTACACACTATAAGTTCGCCAATCTTTCAGCCAGGCCAGTGTCGGTACTTTGAGGGAGGTCCCCCGTGCTTTCGCACGAACCTAATTAATGTAAACCTCGTTTTCCCAGAGGCGTAACCCCGTTGACACCTTTCTAGACACCTACTTGATCGGCTAATTGTAATGCGTAAAACTCTCCCAGGAGTAACTCTTACTCGCAGCGGGTATCGGGATCCAACTATCTCATAGAAGGTATGCAATCTCATTGCAAATTTCAACACTTGAAATTCCCGATCATATTTTGCCCCTAACCTCCTATGACCTTGACAAAGGCCAACAAACCATAGGATGCTAGTCAAGTTCAACCCGTCATTTCCTGATTGAATTAAATCCACCCGCACGGCCCTTGACAAAGGCCAACAAGGTCGCACGACTACCTTAACTCAATCTGCATCATATGCATAAGCAGATAAGCACCAGTTAGCTACCGCACACTGCGCCTTGACAAAGGCCAACAAACGCAGCACGAATACTAACTACTACTTATCTGAAATGACGGAGGGCTACGACAGGTTTTTCTGAAAACCTATTGCGTAATGAACTTGATATCGTTGTAGAATCAAATGATTTTGAAATGGAGTGCTTTTGAGGCTTTTCTAGTTTTGCTAAAGGAGTCACTCCCGGTGAAGGGATCGTCGGTCCTTTCCTCGTCGAATGAGGTGCGGGATATATCACATATATCACTGTGCAAAGCAAAAACACTTAAAAGCTATCAAAAGACAAACCGAGTGTGTAGCATCTGCCAGTTATTGCTAAAGGAGTCACTCCCGGTGAAGGGATCTCGGTCCTTTCCTCATCGAATAAGGTGCAGGATATATCATATATACCGCTATGCAAAGCAAGAACTGTAGCTACCTGTTTTATTTTGAAATTCGATTCTACAACATCTTAGGTTTCTTTTATTTTATTAATCATATTAATGAAGTCCCATCAATTAAGTACCTAAACATCACAGATAAATACGACGTACACTTATGCCATCCGCATTCGCCTCGATGTCCCCTCGTGCACCGTTAGGTTAGGTAACTAACGGTAGAGCGGGGCAGGGCTAGCGCGGGTGTAAAACATAAGTAACGCCTATATAATATATCATATATACTGTATACTGTATCTATCACAGAACATCACATGATCACATCACAGATATCGCAGCAGAAGAATCATATGAAATATTGGATATACTAGGACGTCCGTGTTTTCAATACGAGCCAGTATAAAACACGGATTCCACGGTCGCGATGAATAGCCAAACCCACACCCCTAGACCCCTACGAGAGCGGCAAGAAACCCTACCAATTCTAGAGTTAGGAGACCCGGACTCGACTCCTCGAGTTGGTCTCCCACTGGACTCCAGAACCCGGTTACTTGTGCTCCCCTCCTTGGGTCTATCCTAGTGCGGAAAAGTAAATAATATACAAGGGTGACAACTTCCGCAACCTGGAAGTGCCCCAATAAAAGAATATTACATACAAGTTTTTACATGAATGAAAATGAAAAACACTCATCTCACATAAAAACCCCCGGCTATTCAAACACGACGATCCAATATAACATATCCAGCAACACATAACATCACATGTCATCAACGTAAGTAAATATGTCCATCCTAATTGTCGTTGACATATAGCAACGAAACCGGCGATATCACATATTACACTTACGGTCACAGAAAAGAAAGTGTAAAACTACAACAGTTGGAATCCGCAATCTCTTTATACATCGCATGCCTAGCCAAATGAATTCCTTAGACATCGCATGCCTAACAATTATAAACCCCGCATTTTAGTCTCATTATCGAAAACACTTTTCAATATCAAGTCGGGCAATTCAACAGGATTCCCGACATCCTGATCGAATGCTCGTCGCAAACTTTAGTAGGCGGTCACACCCCCGATAACGTCGACGAAGTGAACCAAGGCGGAACACCGCTACCGCGAGCACCCGGACGGATGCTTTCGGCGACGGGGTTCTCCTACAGTCACTTGGTCGGGGCTATGGAGTGAGGCTGTCTATTAAGTTTACCCGGCGAGTATCCGCGTACGCTACGTGATTGCGACGGACTTTTGATCGCATCAAAATTCCGTGGCAACCGATCAAGTGAGACTAAACTGCTATGTTTATAACATTCATTCAGTTATCACATAACTTATTGTGAATTCCAATTATTGTATCCCATTCCAGATAATTAGAAAATGTTAAACTTTCCGATTGAACATTCGAACACCCAAGTTTTCCCGATACAGATCAACACATGAAATAAGTCTAACAACATTCAGTTCGTGCCTCAGTACTGACGGTCCAGCCGTAGAAGGGTCAAGCCAACGCCTCACATGTGGCACGCCGTACTGCCCCAAACCCGAAGGTTCAAAGGGCAGTTCAAGACGGTCACATAATCGAGTTAAGGTTTGTTGTCTTCTAGAGGGTCCATCGCGTTACTTGCACTACTTAGAACGTCGTTAAACTACGGAAAAATCCAACACTTGGAAATTTCCCGACAGGGGAAAAATTGGGTATTTATATCCGGTCGAACTTTTTAACATATTCTAAAATTTATCCGGAAAGCCACACAGACAAAATTTGATACTCCGATCGAAACACCGAATCCCCAAAAACACAGCAGAAAAATTCAACTCTTGAATCAATTTTAAAAATTCCCAGAAAACTCAGCATAATTTATCAGGAATTACTGTGCAAAGCATAAGGGCTGACGTCACCATACGGCCGCGGAACCGCCGCAGAAGCCAAGCTTCTGCCGCGGTTCCGCCGCACAAATCACTGTTCACCAGAAACTTTTTGCACCGTAATTCTTATTTTTCCCTGCTGAATTTTTTAGCAATTTTTAATTTGGAAAAATCCCAGTTTTTGAAAAAAGGACAGAGAGCATGATCCGGGGTCGGGTTTCGGTTCGATCGGACTTCAAATTGCGTCTGGACTTCGCCTAAGGCTCTAGCTTGGCTCTGATACTACTGTAGGGTTCCTAGGCACCCTAATGAGGTCTCACAAGGCATCGAACATGCCATTTTCAAAAAATCTAGGTGCCGAGAGACTTGACTACGGATCGTTGGCTAGAAAACTAGGCGAAAAGCTAACTAGTTAACACTTAACTATGAGAATACGGATATACAACCTTTGTAGATCCGGTGCTCCACCTCCACGGCTCCGCAATGAAGTCTCCTCGCTGTCCAAGACGGATCCCGGGCTCTAGCGTCGGCTTCATCGGAGAATGGACGGGCTAGGTCATCGACAACGTGCCGAAGATGATCTACGTCGAAGCATCACTAGATCAAGCTCCACCTTCACCGAGCCTTGAAAACTTGTGAAGGAAACACACTCTACTACTTGGCAAGAGGTAGAGGATGAAGAAATAGGAAGTGGGTAGACTTTAGAATTGGATTTCTCACTTGTTTCCATCAATCACCATTGATGGAGCTTGCTTTCTTCACTTGAAGAAAGGAAGAAGAAGATGAAATTGTTATGATAAGTTAATTAAAAAAGAAAAGAATAATCCATTCTTATCATAACACTAACCATGGTAATGTGTAGAGAATCAATCATGGTTAAATTGGATGGTTAGGGTTAAGCATGAGACAAAATGGTTGCTAAAGTCAAAGTCTTCATGAAGCTTCAACAAGCTTCCAAATAAAGCCACCATTTTGCATTATGCTTATCATTTTCCAATAATGAGTAAACAAATAAATAAATAGATATGAAAATGAAAACCCTAACCATTACATAACCATGGTTTAAACTTTACACAAAACACAAGTTAGCATGCATCATCAAACATGATACATACAAGTGCACAAAAGTATATCGCATATACAATGCGCACATCCGAGTGAGAAAATCCATGTTAAGTGAACCAATACTAGTTAATGCAAAGTAATATATCAAATATATAATTATGCATTAAATCATTAAATCAACACTTGATTCAATGATCCTGTCATGTCGCACACAACCGACCAGTATATAATGTATCGGCTTATCGAATCAATCCTTGATTCAATAACTAGGTTATATCGCATACAACCATTCGACACATTCATCGCGAGAATAGAATACGGTATCACATACACGCATTATTCTCGGTCCCGCACATATCTCATATGCGCTCCTATTTCGTTTTGCTTGAGCCAGGAAACCTCTGTGTAGGACTCTAAAGACTCGTCAATACGCCGGCAGCAGATGATGATCATATCAAACATCCACAAGCCGCAAGCGGTCTGCTAAACGTAACGGCCACCCGGGTATTGAGCGATCTGAAGATCGACGAGCAAACCAGCTCACACTCCAGTGAATCCGACCAGTAACACTACCGTACAGTCCGGTCTGATCGTCTGATATGTCGCATATCTCGCCTATGGGTGGTAAACGTCAGACCCCAATAGCTCAATAAGTCGTGTCGATATGAGGTCTATAACAATTCGAGAAACTACTGGTAACACTTACCAGTAAATCTCAACAACCCTGGCCAGGGATTTCCTGTTATAGCCAATCGAACACAGTGCAACATCAACCCCCTATACCGGGAGAGACGAATCCCCTCCTATCGCTCATTGCCTCCATGTGACTCGGGACTGTACCAAAAAACCACTGTTTTGCACGCCCTCTTGGACGTGGTAAGATGGAGATCAAAGCACCGTGGGAACCACACAAGACTCTATGACGATCTCGGGTCAACAGACTACTCTGTACCAGTGTCACCAGAGAACTGCCATCTGACGTGAGGTATAATACCATCTGGGAGTTCTCGGCGAGTCCGTCCAGTGTACCCAGTCTCTACTGAGCACCCGTATATCATCTCCGATGTCAAACACCAATGGATATGGGATCATCCATCGCCCATCTGTATGGGTCGAGAAGGTACACGCTAGTCCACTCTGGTATATCGATGCCCCGTCTCGATATACCCACGACTAGGGACTGTGATGGATGTACTTATGGACTACCATGTCCCCACTAGTATGATCCGCATCATAGTCCAGGTAGTCAAGTACAGATCCTAAGGGCTTTACCAACATGTAACAGAGAGACAATCAGTATACACATTAAGGTAAAGATCAACCAGATAGCATACTATCATGTCGAGCAAGAAAGTCCTCCCTATATACGTCCCAGCATCCACTACAATATACATCCTATGTACAGTAATGGCCTCTAGGGCATACATATAACTAACACCCCCCTGGGTATAAGTAGAATATGAAGGATACCCCCTGGGTATAAGTAAAATATGTGCAAGGTATACCTATAGCTGTATCGCAAGGTGTAGATGTACCTATCACTAATGGTAAGATACAATATATGTATACCGATAAGCTAGATGTCAAGTATGATAAGCAATATAGTATCTATAAGGGGTTGTGTGTGACATGGCAATTACTGACGGTGTGTGTAGCATACAATCCGTGCTCGTGCAACATGAACCGTCAATAATATGTGCAGTGTCCTACGGCTGCTAGTCACAGTACAACTATATCAAGAAAATAAAGTAAAGGCGCAATTCTAACAATGACGTAGAATATGCGACAGGTATTTGAATTCTAGCCCATACGCATAACGCAATGCGGGCGATTCCCCTGTAGATGTTAAATCTACTCACCTACGCTCCACGCTAGGTGAATCCTACCATCTGCTCCCCCTGTAGCAGTGTCCGTAGTCCCTGCCTGCAAACCTGCAAATAAGATATGGAAATCATATATAAGCCAAATATTCCACAAAACGCGATATCGAACCAAAACGAGAAACTCGCGTCGCGAACTAAACGCGCGTGCACGATACGCTAAAACGTGTGTATACGCGTCTAAAACTACCGCGACACGCCGCGATACACTGGATCACAGAACCCACTCACGTATCGCGCGTATCGCACAAACACAACGAACATGCAAAACGGTATATGATCCCAGATTTTCCTACATGTCAAATCTTACAAAACTATACATGCCAAAACATTACACTACACAGCATAGAACCCTAGCCAAGACCCCAACAGCCCAGTCCCCAAATTGGCCGCAATTTGCGGCCAAACACAATAAAACTGCGGCCTGGGTAGCGAATTAGGGGCTCGTGTTCAAGTGGTGGTATCTAGACCTAGTGTACATGCCCCATTTTCCCCAATTTTAACCTCAAGGTCCCGGGTCAAAAGCAGATCTCAGAATGCCAATATATCGCTTTAAAAACGCTAATTAGCACTAAAAGGAAACCCTATGGTATTTTAGTGTAATCTGGGTCAAATCTCAGTTAAGGTGACCTTAACAACACTTAAATAGGTAGGGTTAACTAACACAATCACCACTTAATCAACATTTCCACATACATCACCATAATTAGCACTAAACTAGCTAATTAACACAAACCGACGCTAATAAGCACACAAGCTAAGCTAAAGAGAGATGGGTTCAGAAAATATACCCTATAGAACCCTAGGAAGCAAGAGAAGAAGTGTATGGAGGAGATGAGGGGTGGCTATAGCTGCTGGAGTTCCTGTTGCTGCTGCCAGAAGCTGCTGATGCTGTTGCTGTCTGCTGCTGTTGTTGTAGTTGTTGCTGCTGATGTTGCTGCTGCTGAAGGAGAGGTGTGTGTGTGTGTGAGTGAGTGAGAGTGAAGTGAGAAGGGAAAATTGAGAGGTAAGGAATGATGGCACAAGAGGTCAACCCCTCTCCCTCCCTCTCTCTCTCTTCATTAAATGAAGGCATGGGCAAGCCATCATGCCTCATAATGCCCCCTCTCTCTCTCTCCAAGTGAACACAATAACAAAAGAATTCATTTTTCATTTAAAACAATTATTATACTTAAAACCCATAACACTTAAAAAACTATAAAGCTAGATTAGGGAAAATGGTTAGTTAACCATGATTGCTAATCATGTTTAACCCGAAATTACAACCCTAGTTATCATGCACAAGTGTGTGCAAGCCTAGGAAAAATCTAATAAAATAATCATTAAATAGGATAAAATGATTGAAAACTAATTTGGTAAACTTTTTATTAAAAACCATTCATTAAAATATAATTAGCCACAAAACACATTCTAATGTGTTACAATCTCCCCCTCCCCCCTTAAAAGAAATTCGTCCCCGAATTTAAAAATATACTAAACGTACCTCCAAAGAGAGGATTACAACTCCCAATTCTCGCTCGCAGCCTCCCAAGTGATTATCTCACTATACGGCTACGTCCAAGTAAAACCCTTCACAGATGGCAAGACCCTTGATCGATGTTCCTCCACCTGCCGAGCCATTAACACAATTGGCTGCTGGTGAACGAAAGATCGCGTCCAAGCTAAATGGTCTGGTGCCAAATCATGTGAGCAAGGTCAAGAAGGTAATTGTAAAGTATCATCACAAGGTATACGGGGTGAAAATTCAATAATCTGGGCGGAAGTGCCAAATTAAAGGCAACGAAACTGACTCGCTTATAGGATCTCAGAAGGACCTAAATCCTGGGACAAGCTTCCCAAAATCCAACACGTCATTCATCGGAAAGTCCGTAGGAATACATGATCTGTTCCTGCGAACTCGAGTCTATGACCAACGCAGTCGGCATAAGAGCTCAGTTCGCAATGGACAATTCCCATCCTGACCTAACACAACTGGACCATCTCCGAAGTCTTTAGACATAGCTGGGGTCCAAAATCCTACTTACGCAGAGTCAGAAAAACAACAGACTGGTGATCGACACGACCTAACCCCTAAACCTAAAGGTGGCCAATTGGAGTGTCTCCTGATAACAGCGATCGAAGGAGAACCCTAACGATGGCGAGTGACGATCCCGAACCGCTGACAACAATTAACACAAACACACAACTTAACAAGAAACAACTGAGAGAATTGAGTATAACCGGATGACAAGAATCTGAATGTAGTCACACCCTGACTACACTTCGATAGAAACCATAACGAAATTCGTGGAGATCTGCTCCCACTCCTACTTCGGAACGGTAAAAGGTTGCAACTACCCAGCCGGCCTCAGATGCTCAACCCAAACACACAACAAGACGGACACTTTGAAACGAAACCTGAAACTTCTCTTTACATCCCTGTCCACCCGTAACTATCTTACAAGTCACGTCAATGCTGGTGGAACTTGAATGAAAACGGAGAGTTGACTGATGTGCCTTCTCTAGGATTTCACATCTTTACCTGATAATATCAGGTACACAAACACGTCCCTAACTTAGCACACCATTGTCACAAATCAAGGACTCCGAATCATTACCCAGCCGAGTATACTCAAGTATCTCTGACGAACGAGCAGCGGCGGGCAGTGTCTCGCGAAAACGATTAAAGAAAAGTGGTCGGGCGAGGACATGAGCAAGCTGTTCCCTCCGTAGAGACAAACTTAAGCTGTACTCGAAGATCACACAAGATATGTAAATCTGCAGAAGACTATCACAACAATCAAAATTCGCTGCAGGAAGATATACATTAAGCTCTAATGGTCCGTGAAAATCTGACACGACTTTCGAACGAGTAGTGTCTCCAATTCTCCAACGCAAAACCACCGCGGCCATCTCCAGATCATGAGTGGAATATCCTTCTCGTACTTCCTCCAAATGTAGGGAAGCAAAAGAGATAACTCTATAGTGTCACCTTAGTACACACTCGAGCCCACTCAAGGAACATTACAGTTAAACAACAAGGTCGCCCGAACCAGAAAGCAAAGAAAGAACTGGTGCAGTTGTTAACAGAATTTTCAACTGATGAAAACTCTGTTAGTTGTATGTATGCCCTAGAGGCCAGTATTGTACAGATGATGTATATTATATTGGATGCTTGGACATATATAGAGATGACTTTCTTGCTCGATATGATAGTATGCTATCTGGTTACTCTTTATCTTAACATGTACACTTGTCTCTTTAAACTGCCTTATAGTTACATGTTGATAAAGCCCTTAGGATGTGTACTTGACTACCTGGACTATGATGCAGATCATACTAGTGGGGACATGGTAGTCCATAAGTACATCCTTCAAGGTCCCTAGTCGTGGGTGTATCGAGACAGGGCATCGATATACCAGTGTAGACTAGCGTATACGCTTCTCGACCCATGAGATGGGCGATGGATGATCCCATATCCATTGGTGTTTGACATCAGAGATGGTATACGGGTGCTCAGTGGAGACTGGGTACACTGGACGGACTCGCCGAGAACTCCCAGATGGTATTATACCTCACGTCAGATGGCAGTTCTCATGTGACACTTGCGCAGGTTAGTCTGTAGACCCGAGATCGTCATAGAGTCTTTTGTGATTCCCACTGTGCTTTGATCTCCACCTTACCACGTCCATGAGGGCGTGCAAAATGGTGGTCTTTGGGTACAGTCCCGAGTCACATGGAGGCAATGAGCGATAGGAGGGGTTTCGTCTCTCCCGGTATTGGGGGTTGATGTTGCGCTGTGCTCGATTGGCCGTAACAGGGAAGTCCCTGGCCAGGGCTGATCAGAGATTTGCTGGTAAGTGTTACCAGTAGTTTCTCGACCCGTTATGAGCCTCATATCGGCACGACTTATCGGTTATTGGGGTCTGACGTATACCACCCCTAGACTTGATATGCGACATATCAGACGAACAGACCGGACTGTACGGTAAGTGTTACTGGTTGGATTCACAGGAGTGTGAGCGGGCTAGCTCGTCGATCTTCTGATCGCTCAATACCCGGATGGCCGTTACGTTTAGCAGACCGCTTGCGGCTTGTGGGTGCTTGATATGATCATCATCTGCTACCGGTGTATTGACGAGTGTTTAGAGTCCTACACAGAGGTTTCCTGGCTCAAGCGAAACGAAATAGGAGTGCATATGAGATATGTGCAGGACCGAGAATAATGCGTGTATGTGATACCGTATTCCATTCTCGCGATGAATATATCGATTGGTTATATTCGATATAACCTAGTTATCGAATCATTGATTCGATAAATTGATACATTGTATACTAGTCGGTTATGTGCGACATGACCGGATCATTGAATCAAGTGTTGATTTAATGATTTAATGTATAATTATATATTTGATATATTATTTTGCATTAACTAGTGTTGGTTCACTTTAAATGGATTTTCTCACTTGATGTGCAAGTTGTATATGTGATATACTTTTGTGCACATCTTTGTATCATGTTTGATGATGCTTGCTCATTTGGTTAAGTGTAAAGAATTAAACCTAGGTTAAGAAAGTGATTAGGGTTTTAATTATCCATTCTTTTATTTATTGATTTTGGAAAAAGAATGGGATAAGAATACAAAATGGTTGCTTTCATTCTTGAACCTTTGTGAAGCTTCATGAAGCTTTGACCAAAGTGACCAATTTGTCTTCATGCTTAACCCTAACCACACTTCTAACCTTGGTCAATTCTCTACACCTAACCATGGTTCCTATTATGATAAGTATTCATTTCTTTTTCCTTTTTAATGAACTTATCATAATATTTCCTTCTTCTTGATCTTCTTCTTCATGAAAGAAAGCTTGATGCCATCAATGGCAACTTGAGTTCTAAAGTGAGAAATCCATTTCTAAAGTGAACCCACCTCCTATTTCTTCACCCTCTTCCTCTTGCCAAGTTGTTTTGGGTGTTTTCTTCACAAGTTTCACAAATTTGTGAAGTCGGAGCTTGAACTTGTGATGCCTCGACGTAGATCATCTTCGGCACGAAGCCGACGACCTAGTCCGCCCATTTCTCCGATCAAGCCGACGATTGAGTCCGGGATTCGAGATGGACAGCAAGAGGACACCTACGTGGAGCCGAGGAAGTGGATATCCGGATCTACAAAGGTTGTAGCTTCTTATCTTTAGTTAAGTTGTTAACTAGATTAGTATATCGCCTAAACTTCTTGTCAACGATCCGTATTAGGGTTTCTCGGCACCCGTAAAATTTCAAATTGGCATGGTTGATGCCTTGTGAGACTTCATTAGCATGCCTAGGAACCCTACAGTGGTATCAGAGCCTAGCTAGAGCCTTAGGCGAAGTCTAGAAGATGTTTGAAACCCTATCGAACCCGAAACCCTAACTTTTTCATGCTCTCTGGACTTTTTCTAAAATCTGGGATTTTTCCATATTAAAAATGGTTAAAAAATTCAGCAGGGAATTACAAGAATTACGGTGCAAAATTGAACTCATGAACAGTACAAACGGCGGCGGAACCGCGGCAGAAGCCTTGATTCTGCGGCGGTTCCGCGGCCAGATGATGACGTCATCCTCCCCTTTTTGCACAGTAATTCCTATTTCTGGATGCTGAGTTTTCTGGGAATTTTTAATTTGACTCAAGAGTTGAGTATTCTGGGGTTGCTTTGGGAATCGCAGATTCGATCGGATTATCAAACTTGGTCTATGTGTTTTTTCCGGATAATTTTAGAATATGTTAAAAGGTTCGACCGGATGTAAATACCCAATCTTTCCTCTGCCCGGAAATTTCCAATTGTTGGACTTTTCTGTAGTTTAATGACATTCTGAGTAGTGCAAATAACGCGATGGTCCCTCTAGAAGACAACAAACCTTAACTCGATTATGTGACCGTCTTGAACTGCCCTTTGAACCTTCGGGTTTGGGGCAGTACGGCGTGCCATATGTGAGGCGTTGGCTTGACCCTTCTACGGCTGGACCGTTGGTACTGAGGCATGAAGTGAATGTCTTTGAACCTATTTCATGTGTTGAACGGTTTCGGGAAAACTTGGGTGTTCGAATGTTTGATTGGAAAGTTTAATATATTCTATTTATCCGGAATGGGATACAATAATTGGAATTCACAAACAGTTATGAGATAACTGAATGAATGTTATAAATCTAGCGGTTTAGTCTCATTTGATATTGAAAAGAGTTTTCGATAATGGGACTAAAATGCGGGGTTTTTAACTATTAGGCATGTGATGTCTAAGTATTTCATTTGATTAGGCATGCGATGTCTAAAGAGGTTGCGGATTCCAACTGTTGTAGTTTTACACTTTCTTTTCTGTGACCGTAAGTGTAGTATGTTGATATCGCCGGTTTCGTTGCTATACGCCAACGACAATTGGGGTATGCATACTTACTTACGTTGATGACATGTGATGTTATGTGTTGCTCGATATGTTATATTGGATTGTCGTGTTTGAATAGCCGGGGTTTTTTTATGTGAGATGAGTGTTTTTCATTTTCATTCATGTAAAAACTTGTATGTAATATTCTTTTATTTGGGGCACTTCCAGGTTGCGGAAGATGTCACCTTTTGTATATTATTTACTTTTCCGCATTAGGATAGACCCAAGGAGGGGAGCACAAGTAATCGGGTTCTAGGGTTCAGTGGGAGACCATCTCGAGGAGTCGACTCCGGGTTTCCTAACCCTAGAATTGGTAGGGTTGCTTGCCGCTCTAGTAGGGGTCTAGGGGTGTGGGATTGGCTATTCATCACGACCGTGGAATCCGTGTTTTATACTGGCTCGTACTGAAAACACGGACGTCCTAGTATATCCAATGTTTCATATATTTCTTCTGCTGCAATATCTGTGATGTGATCATGTGATGTTCTGTGATAGATACAGTATATAGTATATATGATATATTATATAGACGTTACTTATGTTTTGCACCCGCACTAGCCCTGCCCTGCTCTGTCGTTAGTTACCTAACCTAACGGTGCACGAGGGGACATCCAGGCGAATGCGGATGGCAAAAGTGTACGTCGTATTTATCTGTGATGTTTAGGTGACTTAAATGATGGGACTTCATTAATGTGATTAATGAAAGAAAAGAAGCCTAAGATGTTGTAGAATCAAATTTTAAACAAAAGGGGTAGCTATAGTTCTTGCTTTGCATAGCGGTATATATGATATACCCTGCACCTTATTCGATGAGGAAAGGACCGAGATCCCTTCACCGGGAGTGACTCCTTTAGCAATAACTGGCAGATGCTACATACTCGGTCTGCTTTTGATTGCTTCTGTAGTTTCTGCTTTGCACAGTGATATATATGATATATCCCGCACCTCATTCGACGAGGAAAGGGCCGACGATCCCTTCACCGGGAGTGACCCCTTTAGCAAAACTAGAAAAGCTTCAAAATCATTCCATTTCAAAACTTCATTTGATTCTACAACGATATCAAGTTCATTACGCAATAGGTTTTCAAAAAAACCTGTCGTAGCCCTCCGTCGTTTCAGATAAGTCCTGTTTAGTATTCGTGCTGCGTTTGTTGACCTTGTCAAGGCGCAGTGTGCGGTAGCTAACCAGTATTTATCAGCTTATGCATATGATGCAGATTGAGTTAGGGTAGTCGTACGGCCTTGTTGACCTTGTCAAGGGTTGTGCGGGTGGGTTTAATTCAATCAAGAAATGACGGGTTGAACTTGACTTACGGTCTATGGTTTGTTGACCTTGTCAAGGTCATAGATCGTTTGGGGCAAAAGCATTATCGGGAATTTCAAGTGTTGAAATTTGCAATGAGATTGCATACCTTCTATGAGATAGTTGGATCCCGATACCCACTGCGAGTAAGAGTTACTACTGGGAGAGTTTTACACATTACAATTAGCCGATCAAGTAGGTGTCTAGAAAGGTGTCAACGGGGTTACGCCTCTGGGAAAACGAGGTTTACATTAATTAGGTTCGTGCGAAAGCACGGGGGACCTCCCTCAAAGTACCGACACTGGCCTGGCTGAAAGATTGGCGAACTTGTAGTGTGTAATTAATCCCGGCAAGTCTTTCCTTTTAGGGTTTGAAGGAAGATTTGATAAAAACCAGTGGGAGCCATCCTGATTAGATAAGATAAAAACCAATCTGATCTTGCAAGAGCATACGCTAAAGTATTTTCTTCTCTCTCTCTCCAGGTAGCGACTATTTCATGCCCTAATAAAGATAATAATATGGATGTATTGACTGAACCCGCATGTTATACTGTGCTGGGGAACGTTGGTTCCGTTTTTTCTTATAAGAGTTATAGGAATGAACAGGATATAGGGGAATACCAGGATTCCCATGCCACCCGATTGAAGAAAGTACATGATGATGCATTTTCTTCGGGTGTGTTCGTTACTGAGAACTGTTTCTCCATTTCCTTTACGTCCTGGGTATTAGATACCGGGTCAGGATCCCATATATGTAATCAGCTACATAGGCTAAGGAAAGGTAGAGAACTTGGAGAAGGTGATAAAGACATTAGAGTTGGAAATGGTGCAATTGTTGCAGCTAAGACTGTCAGGGAATATCACCTTGAATTACCTACTGGTAATACATTGGTTCTGAACGAATGCTACTACATGCCGAACCTGATATGCATAATTATATCGGTTTCTTTATTAAGTAAAAAGGGATATAATTTTGTATTACAGGATAATGTTATGAACATTTTCCGTAACCAAAAGTTGGTTGGATCAGGCACGTTGTGCAATGGCATTTATGTTCTAAATCAATCAATAGTTCTGAGCATAACAAACACACACAAGAGGAAGAGTTCAGAACTGAACGAATCCTTCTTGTGGCATTGTAGACTGGGTCACATCAATGCGACACGACTAGCTAAGTTGCATAAGGATGGATATTTGAAACCATTCGAATTTTCATCTTATGACACTTGCCAGTCATGTCTCAAAGGCAAGATGACCAAAACTCCGTTTACGGGACACGGAGAAAGAGTTACCGAACTCTTAGGACTGATACATAGTGATGTATGCGGTCCTATGTCTACACAAGCCAGGGTTGGTTCTTCATACTTCATTACATTCACTGACGATCTCTCTAGGTTCGGATATGTGTTCCTGATGAAACACAAATCAGAAGCTTTTGAGAAATTTAGAGAATATAAACAAGAAGTTGAGAACCAAACCGAAAAAAGTATTAAAATCCTTCGATCTGATCGAGGAGGTGAATACTTGAGCAATGAATTCCTGGACTTCCTAAAAGAGAATGGGATTCTCTCTCAGCTGACTCCTCCATATACACCACATCACAACGGTGTATCAGAACGGAGGAACCGCACCTTATTAGATATGGTGCGCTCTATGATGAGCACAGCTGAGTTACCTATTTCCTTTCGGGGATATGCGCTGGAAACAGCAGCATACCTATTGAATCAAGTTCCATCTAAATCTGTACCTACCACACCATATGAGATATGGAGTGGGAAGAGGCCATATCTTAAACAAGTTAAGATATGGGGTTGTCCAGCCTATGTCAAAAGACAAAATCCGGACAAGCTCGAGGCACGGTCAGTTCTTTGCAAGTTTGTGGGATATCCAAAGAACTCATATGGGTATTTTTTCTACCACAGTGAGGAACAAAAAGTGTTTGTTGCTCAACATGCCACCTTTTTAGAAAAGGAATTCCTTGAAAAAGAAATTAGTGGCAAAGTGGTAGAGCTGGAAGAAGTTCCAGATACACAAACCGTAACTGAAGATTTAGTGGAACCAGAAGATTCAGTAGCTCCCAATGAACCTCAGCCTCTCCACCGATCTAGTAGGGTTCCTCGCCCACCTGAGAGATACTGCGGTTTTCTCATGGATGGTGGGAGCGAGGATTGCATCATGGAGGATGATGACCCAACTAGCTTCGAGCAGGCCATCACGAGTAGGGACTCAGTGAAATGGCTGGATGCTATGCGGTCCGAGATGGAATCCATGTACACCAACAAAGTATGGACTTTGGATGTTGCTCATGAAGGGGTAAAACCCATTGGGAGCAAGTGGATCTTCAAGAAAAAACTTGGTGTAGATGGGAAAGTGGAGACTTTCAAAGCTAGACTTGTTGCAAAGGGTTTTCGTCAAAGACCAGGTGTGGACTATGACGAAACCTTTTCTCCAGTGGCTATGCTTAAATCCATCCGGATCATGCTTGCCATCGCTGCATATCATGATTACGAAATCTGGCAAATGGATGTTAAGACCGCCTTTCTAAATGGTGATTTAGAAGAGTGCGTGTACATGACTCAACCAGAGGGCTTCGTAGACAGTGGGAGCAGCGGGAAGGTGTGCAAGCTGCTTAAATCCATTTATGGATTAAAGCAAGCATCGCGGAGTTGGAACATCTGCTTTGACGTCGTTATCAAAGAGTTTGATTTCGTCAAAAACCCAGATGAACCTTGTATCTACAAGAAGGTAGCAGAGAGTAAGGTTGTCTTTCTCATATTGTACGTAGACGACATACTCTTGATAGGAAATAATATTCCTATGCCGCAATCGGTCAAGCTCTTCTTATCACAAAGATTCTCAATGAAAGATCTTGGTGATGCCTCCTGCATATTGGGAATTAGGATCTATAGAGATAGATCCAAACGGATTTTGGGATTGTCCCAATCCAGGTACATTGACACCATACTAAAGAGGTTTAGTATGGAAGAATCCAAGCATGGGAACTTGCCCACGATTTCTGGAGTCACTCTCTCCAAAGAGATGTCTCCCAAGACTGATTTGGAGAGAGCTCGCATGCAAGGGATACCCTATGCTTCGGCTGTAGGCTCTATCATGTACGCTATGCTATGTACCAGACCCGATGTTGCATACTCACTAAGTGTAGTGAGCAGGTATCAAGCTGATCCTGGAGAGAGTCACTGGACAGCTGTGAAGAGCATTCTCAAGTACTTACGAAGGACTAAAGAGATGCTCTTGGTGTATGGTAACGGAGAACTCCAAGTGGAGTCCTTTACCGATTCGAGCTTCCAGAGTGATAAGGACGACTCTAAGTCGCAGTCGGGATTTGTCTTTACCCTTTACGGAGGGGCGGTAAGCTGGAAGAGTTCCAAGCAGGAAACCGTAGCAGACTCGACGATGGAGGCTGAATACATCGCTGCCAACGATGCTGCCAAAGAGGCTGTCTGGATCAAGAAGTTCATTACTGAACTTGGAGTGGTTCCATCCATTGAACATCCAATACCTTTGTATTGCGATAACAATGGAGCGGTGGCTTTGGCCAAGGAACCTAGGTCCCATCAGCGATCCAGGCACATTCTGAGGCGGTATCACCTGATCCGGGAGATAGTTGATCGCCGGGAGATCGAGGTCAGGAGGGTTGACACGAAGAACAACACGGCGGATCCACTCACGAAGGCCATTCCCCATATACAGTTTGAGAGACTCTTCGGGATGCTCTGTATGCGATACTACAGCAGCTGGCCCTAGTGCAAGTGGGAGATTGTTAGTTGTATGTATGCCCTAGAGGCCAGTATTGTACAGATGATGTATATTATATTGGATGCTTGGACATATATAGAGATGACTTTCTTACTCGATATGATAGTATGCTATCTGGTTACTCTTTATCTTAACATGTACACTTGTCTCTTTAAACTGTCTTATAGTTACATGTTGATAAAGCCCTTAGGATGTGTACTTGACTACCTGGACTATGATGCAGATCATACTAGTGGGGACATGGTAGTTCATAAGTACATCATTCAAGGTCCCTAGTCGTGGGTGTATCGAGACAGGGCATCGATATACCAGTGTAGACTAGCGTATACGCTTCTCGACCCATGAGATGGGCAATGGATGATCCCATATCCATTGGTGTTTGACATCAGAGATGGTATACGGGTGCTCAGTAGAGACTGGGTACACTGGACGGACTCGCCGAGAACTCCCAGATGGTATTATACCGCAGGTCAGATGGCAGTTCTCAGGTGACACTTGCGCAGGTTAGTCTGTAGACCCGAGATCGTCATAGAGTCTTGTGTGATTCCCACTGTGCTTTCATCTCCACCTTACCACGTCCATGAGGGCGTGCAAAACGGTGGTCTTTGGGTACAGTCCCGAGTCACATGGAGGCAATGAGCGATAGGAGGGGTTTCGTCTCTCCCGGTATTGGGGGTTGATGTTGCGCTGTGCTCGATTGGCCGTAACAGGGAAGTCCCTGGCCAGGGCTGATCAGAGATTTGCTGGTAAGTGTTACCAGTAGTTTCTCAACCCGTCATGAGCCTCATATTGGCACGACTTATCGGTTATTGGGGTCTGACATATACCACCCCTAGACTTGATATGCGACATATCAGACGAACAGACCGGACTGTACGGTAAGTGTTACTGGTTGGATTCACAGGAGTGTGAGCGGGCTAGCTCGTCGATCTTCTGATCGCTCAATATCCGGATGGCCGTTACGTTTAGCAGACCGCTTGCGGCTTGTGGGTGCTTAATATGATCATCATCTGCTACCGGCGTATTGACGAGTCTTTAGAGTCCTACACAGAGGTTTCCTGGCTCAAGCGAAACGAAATAGGAGTGCATATGAGATATGTGCAGGACCGTGAATAATGCGTGTATGTGATACCGTATTCCATTCTCGCGATGAATATATCGATTGGTTATATTCGATATAACCTAGTTATCGAATCATTGATTCGATAAATCGATACATTGTATACTAGTCGGTTATGTGCGACATGACCGGATCATTGAATCAAGTGTTGATTTAATGATTTAATGTATAATTATATATTTGATATATTATTTTGCATTAACTAGTATTGGTTCACTTTAAATGGATTTTCTCACTTGATGTGCAAGTTGTATATGTGATATACTTTTGTGCACATCTTTGTATCATGTTTGATGATGCTTGCTCATTTGGTTAAGTGTAAAGAATTAAACCTAGGTTAAGAAAGTGATTAGGGTTTTAATTATCCATTCTTTTATTTATTGATTTTGGAAAAAGAATGGGATAAGAATACAAAATGGTTGCTTTCATTCTTGAACCTTTGTGAAGCTTCATGAAGCTTTGACCAAAGTGACCAATTTGTCTTCATGCTTAACCCTAACCACTCTTCTAACCTTGGTCAATTCTCTACACCTAAACATGGTTCCTATTATGATAAGTATTCATTTTTTTTCATTTTTAATGTACTTATCATAATATTTCCTTCTTCTTGATCTTCTTCTTCAAGAAAGAAAGCTTGATGCCATCAATGGCAACTTGAGTTCTAAAGTGAGAAATCCAATTCTAAAGTGAACCCACCTCCTATTTCTTCACTCTCTACCTCTTGCCAAGTTGTTTTGGGTGTTTTCATCACAAGTTTCACAAATTTGTGAAGTCGGAGCTTGAACTTGTGATGCCTCGACGTAGATCATCTTCGGCACGAAGCCGACGACCTAGTCCGCCCATTTCTCCGATCAAGCCGACGATTGAGTCCGGGATTCGAGATGGACAGCGAGAGGACGCCTACGTAGAGCCAAGGAAGTGGATATCTGGATCTACAAAGGTTGTAGCTTCTTATCTTTAGTTAACTTGTTAACTAGATTAGTATATCGCCTAAACTTCTAGTCAACGATCCGTATTAGGGTTTCTCGGCACTCGTAAAATTTGAAATTGGCATGGTTGATGCCTTGTGAGACTTCCTTAGCGTGCCTAGGAACCCTACAAACTCCGCACACAAGCCTCAGTCCACAGAAAAGAAGCCTCCCTTCCGGTCCATTCAGTCGACGGTGTAGCACTACTCTAGCAATCCTGCATGAAACGGTGGTAAAAACCTGCTAAGCCCAACAATCTGTTGTTGGAGATAGTGCCCTCAGAGTCAATTATTAGGTCACAGGTACGTGATTGTAATGATTGAGGGAGGACCTATCCCGGTAGGACAGTCTTACTCGAGATGATAGTATGCTATCTGGTTTACCTTTATCATCGTGTACTGCTTTAGGTGACCTGACACGTCGCTATTACACGTTGATAGAGCCCCTAGGATTCTTGCTTGACCACCAGCAGTATGAGGGCGATCATATAAGTGGGAGCTGGGGGTCTATAAGCTTATCCTTAAAAGGTCCCTAGTCGTGGGAGTTTCGAGACTGGGCATCGATACTCCACTAGTAGACTAGTGTATACAGTCGAGACCCCGACGAGGGGCGGTGGCCGGTCTCACAAGCCACTGGTGTCAGTTGGATCACCTAAGATGTATACAGGTGCTCATTGGGTTATGAGTACACCGGACAGGACTCGCCGGGAACATGCTAGTTGGTCATATACCAGACGTCAGATGGCAGTTCCCTGGTGACATGTGTGCAGGTTAGTTCATCGACCTGGGGATCGTCATTTGTCTCGTGTGAGTTCCCACTGTACTTTGATTACTACCCTACCACGGCTCAAAGGAGTCGTGCAAACAGGTTTTAGTTGGGTACAGTCCCGAGCCACATGGAGGCAGTGAGCGTATCTTCAGGGGTTCGTCTCTCCCGGTATTGGGGGTGAGGTCGTGCTGTGTCTAGGAGAGCCATTACACAAAGTCCTTGGCCAAGGCAAGGAGATTTACTGGTAGGTATTCCAGTAGTATCTCAGGGTGTTCTGGGCTACACTCCGACACGACTTGTACCGCTTTTGGGGGTCTGACTTTTACCAACCCCCTAGGCCCGCCATGCGATACTTATAGACGAACGGACCGGACTGCACGGATATTGTCACTGACAGGCTCAGTAGGGTGTCAGGCTGAGCTCGCTCACAGACGTCCCTTTTGGTCAATACCTGGTGGCCCGTTATGTATTGGCTTATACCTCTAACGTGCTAGTGGTTAAATCCACAACCAAGGTGTTGATGAGTCTTTAGAGTCCCCCACATTTCAGTTACTCAGCTTTCGGGCGAAAGGTTGTAGAGGCCGTATGGAGATATGGCAAGGTCCGATCAGATACGTGCGGTATTGCACGGATCAGGATCGGACAGTTTGTACTGTAGGCCGTATGGATATATGGCAGGGTTCGATCAGATACGTGCGGTATTGCACGGATCAGGATCGAACGGATATTACTAGCCGGCTTTGGTTTAAGCCGGATCCTAGTATAGTACAGTGTAGATTTTGTCTCATTGCATTTGTATTTCGGTCGAAATACAGATGCGGGTGTGTATGCACAGTATCGGGGTTTTCCTGTAATTTATTACAGGACCAGTTTTCTGGAGTTGCCAGTTTTCTGGAGTTGCCAGTTTGCTTTCCGTTTCGGCCGATTTCCATTGTTCCGTTCATTGGCCGAAGTTTGGTGGAGGAGGGCTTATTTGCATTGTTGCAAATAAGTGGTTGTGGAGGGGGTCTTTGCTTTTTTGTTTTATCATGATGGTTTCATGATGGAGCCCATCCCTTGACCTTCCATGCTTCATGATTGCTTGACTTTTTGTAGCAATCATGGTTGTAGATTACTTGTTTTGGAGTGTGGGTTATGGTTGTGATCATTGGATTCTTTC
Organism: Agapanthus africanus; assembly: GCA_030015575.1. NCBI lineage: Eukaryota > Viridiplantae > Streptophyta > Magnoliopsida > Asparagales > Amaryllidaceae > Agapanthus > Agapanthus africanus. Next base: position 359,366,984 of record CM057346.1, read on the forward strand.
ATCATCACTTGCTTGCATCATTGCATTCCACCCACCCCCTTGACCTTACTCTCTCTCTCCAATCACACTTATGGGGGGGGCCGGCCACTTTGTGAGCATGAGGAAAATGCTTCTCTTTTGAGTGGGAAAAATATGATACTCTCATTCTTCATGGTCTATCACATTTTTCCTTCACCTCTCTCCAAGTTCTTCTTCCTCCACCACAAAAGGCAACTCCATAATCCCAAATGAGACATGTAATCCACATTATATTCTACAGCAAATCTTGGGCACGTCGAGTAGCCGGCTTCGTGCCCGAGTTGCCTCGGCATTGAGGTGGGAGCCCGTAAACGATGTAGGCGATGTGGTGCACTTCCGGCGACGAGGATGAGACGGGACATTCCGCAGGAGATCCGGACGATGATGAGAAGACCGGAGGACTTGGATCGTCGGTATATCTCTAACCCATCTTCTAGTTAGCTTAGACTTGTTAATGGTTACGATCCGGGTGTTTAGTGCGCGGTGGTGCCGGTTTGCCAGTTTAAGAAAATTTAAAGTTTTTCACCGCTTCCGCATTCCGGCGTCGGATTGACGGCCGGGGCGCCGCCGTGCACTTACAGTGGTATCAGAGCCTCGCCATTAACTTAGTCTAGCTTGGTGTAGTGTGTTTTTCTGTTTCGATCGATCGAATGTTCCAAAACTACATTTTTGTTAGCATCAGTTTTCTGTTGGAAATTTTTGGTGTCGAAAAATTTTTCAGGTTGTAAAATATTGATGTACTGGAAAATCTAAGAGCTCTGTAAAAATTCGACGAAGTAACTCCACAGTCGGAGCGCGGAACCGCCGCGAAAACCCCCTTCCGCCGCCCTTCCGCCGCACACTGTGGAGATCACTTCACCAATTTTTTACAGAGGCCTTCTGGGCTTTAAATATGGGTTTTGGAATATTAAAATTGGGCCCAGGATTTCTGTGAGTGCTACAGTTTTGATTGGGGGCCCACTTGTTAATTTTTGATCGATCGGATATTTTAAACACATTTTTCACAGTATTTACATTATATCTGCGACCGTGAATGTCACTTGATCGGTAAATCCGGTCTAACTGCTATAGCCCGGTTAGAAGGATTTGCGAACGTGACTTTCACGTTGATGTTTTGTTTTTGCTGTGATGTTGCGGATCGGTCGTGGGGGATAGCCTGGATGCAATGCTAGTACAGTTTTGTTGTATTATGTACATTTGATATTGCGGGGCGAGCGTCCGACATGTGGACTGCCGTCACTGCCTGATTGTATTATTATTTTGGGGCACGACCTGGTTGCGGTCGATGTACCCGTTGTATGTATATTTTACTTTCTGTACTAGGATTGCCCCGCGGAGGGGTGCACGGATAGCCGGGTTCTAGAGGGCAACAAGCCCGCATCTCATGGCATTGGGACGGAGGGGGCTTCACTCTAGGATTGGCGGGCTATTCGCCGCACTCGTAGGGGGTATAGGTTGACCCAGGAGGGGTGCCCAAGTTACCGGATTCCGTGAAGTGCTGGGTGGTCCATTCACGTTGCTGAAGGGGGCTGCCTCGCTTCAGGTTTTGGCGGGTGACTTGCCGCGCCCGTAGGGGTCTAGGATTACATTGCACAGGCTATCCACATGACCAGGGGAACGTCGGGTTTCAGTAGTGGCTCTGTGAAACCCGGGGATCCCAGATATCTGTATTGTTTCTGTGATGCTGTACATTTCTGTGATGTTGCATTTTATTCACGCCTTGAGCGAATATAATATATTGGTATATATATTAGTAGATGTTGTATATGTTTTACATCCGCGCTAGTCCAGTCCCCGCTCTGTCGTTAGTTAGCTAACCTAACGGGTAATGACGGGACCCAGTGGCGAATGCGGATGGCATATACGTACATCAGTATATTTTCGTTCTTTTTGGTGTGATCAATTGATGGGACTGCATTGATTCGGATCAATGCAAGTTAAAACAAACCTAATCTGATGTTGTTGGAACACTTTTCAAAAAGCTATTATTGCAAGCACGTTTACTTTTGTTTTGCATCGTGGTATTCATTGGAATATCCTGCTCCTCAGTCGACGAGGCAATGGCCGAGATCCCTTCACCGGGAGTGACCCCTTGGACAGAAGTTTGCGTCAGGGCATTAACTTCACTATAGCCGATTACTTTTGCTTTGCATCGCGGTATTCATTTGGAATATCCTGCACCCCATTCTACGGGGAAAGAGCCGAGATCCCTTCACCGGGAGTGACCTCTTTAGCAAAGGTTCTCGTCACTATATTTCTAAAAAGCTATCCGTTCCTTCAACGATATCAAGTTCATTACGTTAAAGGTTTTCGCCAGAAACCATTCGTAGCCCTCCGTCATTTCAGTTAAATATTCGGTAGTATTCAAGCTATGTATTTTGACCTCACGCCAAGGCTTAGTGATTGGTAGCTGCCGGGTATTTATCTGTTGCATAGATAGATGCGTTGGTTTGGGACAGTCGTACTACTATTTTGGCCTACGTCAAGGGTATGTACGGGTGGGTTCAGATTAACCTGGATAATGACGGGCAGAACTTGACATGTGACTTATGATATTTTGACCTCACGCCAAGGTCATAAGAGCATGGGGCAGAAATCACATCGGGAGTTTCAAAAGAACTGAAACTTGCCAGATATGCGCATACCTTCTGGAGTGTGATAGCGTGAGCGGATTCCGTCACGTTATCATGCAATGATAGTTGGATCCCGATTCCCACTGATGAGTTAGTTTACTCCTCGGGTAACCCCGACTAATTCTTCTTTCAGGTTTGGAGGAGAATTTGAGGTACAGTGGGAGGTTTCCAGATTAGATAAATTGGTGACCATTCTGATCTAGGTTAGAGTGCACGCTGAGTGTTTCTTTTCTCTCTCTCTTTGGCAGCGACCATTGACCCGACCCTAAGACTTTGACTCAGTGACCAAGTTGACCGAACCTTCTTAAACACCGGCTTTTGGATTGTCAGAGTTGCAAACCTCATTGCCACTCCTACTTTTACCCTTTTCTCCAGGACACCCCATTTTACTACGATCGTCCACTTCCATTGGACAAAACCATCGTATGGTTAGATACGAACTCGAAAGAATTTATTCGAGGATGGTTTCAGGTTCTGGAGAAAACGGATAGGATTATTCAGTTGTCTTTTCCTTTTACCCTCTCTCAGGTTACGAGTACTCCTTGGTTTAGGGGTAGTACACCTATTATGCAAATTGGATTGTCTTCTTCCAAACCTTAGGCTGGTGCCGACCGGTAGGGAATGAAGAAAACCAATTAGCATAACGATGGTGTGCAGAAGGTATTAAGTTTAGACAAAGCAAGGGATTAGTAAGAGGGCAAAGTAAATTGCAACAGATATTCACGACCAAACCAAGTATTCCTTCGCCAATCCTAAATCACCTTTGTATTTCTCCAGGACACTCCGTATCACTACGAAGATCCACAGTTTATTGGATACTCCATCGTATGGTTATATACGAACTCGAAAGGAACTTGTTCCAGTTCGGGGATGGATTCTGGTTCAGGAGAAATAAGAATAAGGTTTATTCGGTTGTCTTTTATCTTCACCCTCTCTCATTGCGAGTGTTCTTAGGATTGGGACAGTACACCCATTATGCTTATTGGATAGTCTTCTTCCAAACCATAGGCTGGTGCCGAACGGTGGGGAAGGAAGAAAACCATTTGGCCTAAAGGGGTGTGCAGAAGGTAAAGACTAAAGACATATGAAGGGATTTGGAGAGGTGGCAAAGAATTATACGGTTACAGTCGTGAATCTGGAAGAGGCATTACTAGGAATACCAGGATACCCCATCGAAACATTTCAATGTTTCAGTTTCACTGTGTACAGTTAAAGGAAAACTGATTTCCCGATTAGACACTTGCTCCAGGGTATGTATTTACCAGGTATGATTCTCACATCTGTATGGTTTTACAGATGATGAGTGGGAGTAAGTTATTGGGAATTGGGTGATTATCCTCATTATATCGGGATTCGTTGTAATCAGTGATATTTGAGGAAATCACCTGGGCTGTTTGCCGGTCGGCAAATATTTGGTTTTGAATATCCGCTGTTATGCACCAATTTCAAATTGATATATCTGTACGTCTATTTTAATAGAGTGAGATATACCTTTCTGAAATTATGTCTACGACATTTACATATATCAGTGGATGGTTAGGTAAGGAGCATTAAACAGCGGTGTAATTCTTCTTAACCATAAGTACAGTTTTCAACCTACGACACACAGTGAATGATTTATCAGACTCAAGGGACTTATACAAAGGATTGTATGTTGTCCAGGGTCCATCAGGACAGAGGGCTTGGTCCTCGTACTATATTCGGTTTACTTATGACTTCTCTAGTTTTTAGACAGGTGTTTCGCGGAAACACAGGGTCCAAATTTGGAGAAGTTATAGGTATTTGAATAGAGTAGAGAACCAGGTATAGCAAGTATCGGGATTCTTCAAAGAGATCGAAGATGTAGATACTTGTGTATGGTATTCAGTTGATAGTAATGATAAAGAGATCTTGCTTCTCTTTCAGGTTACTCATAATTGGAAGTATTCCTAAGTTGAGTAACGCTGATCGGCCTCCTTCCATTTAGTTGACATGCGCTGGGGACAGCTGCATGATTTAAATCTGGTTCAATTAAATCAGTGCCTCTGTTTCTATATTGGATATAGAACAGTTCATATCTTAACGATGTTAAGGTACGGGGAGTTGTCCGGTTTATGATTAAAACCAGACACTGGACAACTCAAGGCACGTTTCTGTAATGGCTGTTTGTGGGTTGACCCAGGCTATGACGAGGGTTGACTTTCTACCATCTGGATGAACAATAGTGATATTGTTCTAGACTCGCCACAGTTTTATTAAAGATGGATTTTTTCAGAAAACAGTAGTGGGAGTATGGTAGAACTGGAAATGATTCCAGAACCACAAACGATTACTGAAGATTTGATAAGGAACCTAAAGATTCAATCTGGATTGACATTCCATTGGCCACTCCGCAGATAAGGTGGGTAACTTCAGGCACCCGAGAGGCACTACGGTAGCCTCAAGGACGGTGACAGGGAAGTTCTTGTTTACCCACAATTGCCATTGCTGTTGTTCCAAGTTACGAGACCCGGCGGGAGGATGAGTATAGCGTCGTTCTAAACCAGTTTTAGAAGTGTACGTCTATATGACTCTGCCAGAGGGTTGTCGTAGTCAGTGGGAGCAGCGGAAGCATTGGTGGACAGGTTGCTTATGTCTATTTATAGACTAGAGCAGATGTAGCGGAGATAGATCATCAATTTCTGACATGACAGTCATGGGTTTGACTTCATCAGAATAGGGGATGGATCTGTTGAGAAGGTAGTAGGGTGTGATATCCTGGTATTTGGATGATATACACAGAGTAGGAAAAGAAACTCCTACACTACGATCGGTTATACTTTGGTCGTCACACAGTTGTTTCTCCACAAAGGAAATGGATTTTATATCAGACATACTGGTTACTAGATCTATGGTCTTAGATCTAGATTTGGGTGGTTTCCCAATCAGGGTACTTGACAGCATTCTAAGAGTATTTAGGATGGACGACTCCTGGCACGGTAGTGTACCTGCAGGTAATGGAGTCACCCTCTCCAAAGGTGTCTTACAGACTAAAGGGGAGAGGGACGGGCATGATTGGCAGATCACTTGCTCAGGCAATTGAGTCAATCGTGAGATGTCAAGTACCACACCAGATGTTGTTCTTGCACTAGATGCAATAAGTTGACATTAATCCAATCCTGGAGAAACAGTCGGAAGCAGTTTTAGAACATAAGTGGATGTTCTAGGGAGATGATAACGACAGCCTCATTCAGGAGACAGTTATCATTCCAGGCTTCCAAGGTGACATGGACGACAAGGAGGTTGTCAGAGTTATAGTTTTCCTTCTGATGAGGGGCAGTATTTTGGACAGGTGGTCCAAGGCAATACTGAGGGAGGCATGGCGCGCAGGATACTGATTAAGTTCAGTTGACGATACAGTCTAAGAAGTTTGGATTTGGAGTTCATTTATGAGCTAGGTCCCATCAGACATCCAGACATATTCTGAGACAGGTATTGCTCTTTTCGGGAGATGGCTTTCTCCGCGAACTTGAGATATAGAGAGACATAGAAAAAAACAACTAAGCGGATCCACTCACTGAGGCTATTCCTCGAACGCAATAGTTTCGCAAACGAGCTTTGTGAGACTGACTAGTAGAGGAGTTGGGTGTTCGGTATCACACGGGCTGTGAGTATGCGACATCGCAATAATTAGCCTTGAGTGCCAGTGGGAGATTGTTGGAGATAGTGCCCTCAGAGTCAATTATTAGGTCACAGGTACGTGATTGTAATGATTGAGGGAGGACCTATCCCGGTAGGACAGTCTTACTCGAGATGATAGTATGCTATCTGGTTTACCTTTATCATCGTGTACTGCTTTAGGTGACCTGACACGTCGCTATTACACGTTGATAGAGCCCCTAGGATTCTTGCTTGACCACCAGCAGTATGAGGGCGATCATATAAGTGGGAGCTGGGGGTCTATAAGCTTATCCTTAAAAGGTCCCTAGTCGTGGGAGTTTCGAGACTGGGCATCGATACTCCACTAGTAGACTAGTGTATACAGTCGAGACCCCGACGAGGGGCGGTGGCTGGTCTCACAAGCCACTGGTGTCAGTTGGATCACCTAAGATGTATACAGGTGCTCATTGGGTTATGAGTACACCGGACAGGACTCGCCGGGAACATGCTAGTTGGTCATATACCAGACGTCAGATGGCAGTTCCCTGGTGACATGTGTGCAGGTTAGTTCATCGACCTGGGGATCGTCATTTGTCTCGTGTGAGTTCCCACTGTACTTTGATTACTACCCTACCACGGCTCAAAGGAGTCGTGCAAACAGGTTTTAGTTGGGTACAGTCCCGAGCCACATGGAGGCAGTGAGCGTATCTTCAGGGGTTCGTCTCTCCCGGTATTGGGGGTGAGGTCGTGCTGTGTCTAGGAGAGCCATTACACAAAGTCCTTGGCCAAGGCAAGGAGATTTACTGGTAGGTATTCCAGTAGTATCTCAGGGTGTTCTGGGCTACACTCCGACACGACTTGTACCGCTTTTGGGGGTCTGACTTTTACCAACCCCCTAGGCCCGCCATGCGATACTTATAGATGAACGGACCGGACTGCACGGATATTGTCACTGACAGGCTCAGTAGGGTGTCAGGCTGAGCTCGCTCACAGACGTCCCTTTTGGTCAATACCTGGTGGCCCGTTATGTATTGGCTTATACCTCTAACGTGCTAGTGGTTAAATCCACAACCAAGGTGTTGATGAGTCTTTAGAGTCCCCCACATTTCAGTTACTCAGCTTTCGGGCGAAAGGTTGTAGAGGCCGTATGGAGATATGGCAAGGTCCGATCAGATATGTGCGGTATTGCACGGATCAGGATCGGACAGTTTGTACTGTAGGCCGTATGGATATATGGCAGGGTTCGATCAGATACGTGCGGTATTGCACGGATCAGGATCGAACGGATATTACTAGCCGGCTTTGGTTTAAGCCGGATCCTAGTATAGTACAGTGTAGATTTTGTCTCATTGCATTTGTATTTCGGTCGAAATACAGATGCGGGTGTGTATGCACAGTATCGGGGTTTTCCTGTAATTTATTACAGGACCAGTTTTCTGGAGTTGCAAGTTTTCTGGAGTTGCCAGTTTGCTTTCCGTTTCGGCCGATTTCCATTGTTCCGTTCATTGGCCGAAGTTTGGTGGAGGAGGGCTTATTTGCATTGTTGCAAATAAGTGGTTGTGGAGGGGGTCTTTGCTTTTTTGTTTTATCATGATGGTTTCATGATGGAGCCCATCCCTTGACCTTCCATGCTTCATGATTGCTTGACTTTTTGTAGCAATCATGGTTGTAGATTACTTGTTTTGGAGTGTGGGTTATGGTTGTGATCATTGGATTCTTTCATCATCACTTGCTTGCATCATTGCATTCCACCCACCCCCTTGACCTTACTCTCTCTCTCCAATCACACTTATGGGGGGGGCCGGCCACTTTGTGAGCATGAGGAAAATGCTTCTCTTTTGAGTGGGAAAAATATGATACTCTCATTCTTCATGGTCTATCACATTTTTCCTTCAGCTCTCTCCAAGTTCTTCTTCTTCCACCACAAAAGGCAACTCCATAATCCCAAATGAGACATGTAATCCACATTATATTCTACAGCAAATCTTGGGCACGTCGAGTAGCCGGCTTCGTGCCCGAGTTGCCTCGGCATTGAGGTGGGAGCCCGTAAACGATGTAGGCGATGTGGTGCACTTCCGGCGACGAGGAGGAGACGGGACATTCCGCAGGAGATCCGGACGATGATGAGAAGACCGGAGGACTTGGATCGTCGGTATATCTCTAACCCATCTTCTAGTTAGCTTAGACTTGTTAATGGTTACGATCCGGGTGTTTAGTGCGCGGTGGTGCCGGTTTGCCAGTTTAAGAAAATTTAAAGTTTTTCACCGCTTCCGCATTCCGGCGTCGGATTGACGGCCGGGGCGCCGCCATGCACTTACATCTGTGTATCTCCATCCTGCACACAAGTCTGGGCCTAAGCTGTACGGCCACGATCTCCCTCGGAACCATACGAAAACCGTCTCGCGTGACAACAAGACCTAGGAGTCAACACAACAAGCCTGAAGAAACACTCCGAGAATCTAGCAGACCGCTGGGGCTCTCCCAGTATCTGCATAACAAATCCTCAAGTGCTACTCATGTCCCTCAAGACGCATTAGATAGACCAGAATGTCATAAATAACACCACAATAACTGGTCGAGGAACGGCCTGCAGAAATCTGGTTCATCTTATCTACGAATGCTGCTAGGGCATCAGTGAATCCAATGACTCACAAAAACACACAAAGCCCGTCGCTCGCATAAGGCAGTCTTCGGAATGCCATCACTCCGAATCCGCAATAATGATGACCTGATCCCAAATAAACTTAGAAAATGTCTCGCACCCTGGAGCTGATCGAAGAAATCGTCAATGCGAGGTGAAGGATACCTCTCCGCACCGTAAGCCGGTTCAATTAACGATCCTTCGATACGCAACCTCAAACTGCCGTCTTTCTCCTCGACGAACAGAAATAGGAGCTTCCAAAAGTGAAACACTCAGACGCACAAAACATCCCAACCAACAACTCTGCAGCTGATCCTTAAGCTCCCTAAGCTTCGCCGGCTCACCTGGAACGACGTCGGAAAACTCTCACACGAAAGGAACACCAGTCCAACAAACCCTCTATGGCTACGGTATAACAAATGAACGCTAAGAATCCACGACATCTCCTTAAAGCCGACTAGTGAAAAAGGCTGAATTCAAGCTGTGAGAGGCGGCACAACTATCCACCTGCACAACAAGAACTGATTCGCCGGGAAAACTACTCCTGACTGTTTCTTCACGGTAGTACACAGACGCCTAGCACGTAGGTAACCAGTCCGTGCCCAGAAGAACGTCAAATCCAACATATCTAGAAGGATCGAAACGACGGACGAATCTCTATCTCCTATCCGATTGGCACACAACTGAAATACGTGTCGCGCAACAAAAGAATCGCGGACAGAAGTTAAAACAACAAACTACGACTAATCTACCCAACCACGACACAAGCATGAAAACAAATGAATATATCATAAGAACAAGTGAATTAAAGATACCTGAAAACTCCACATTGGACGCCTGCGCATCCCGATGAGTAGAAGCAAACTCCTGTGTCTGCCCTCAACCCGCAGCTGGCTGAACTCCTCTGGTAGACTGAGCCCTCTGAGCGAACCTTCCACGTCCACGACCTCTCTGAAAACGATCCTGACGAGGTGCTAAGGAACAATCCCTGACGAAGTGCTGAAGGCTTCCGCATCGAAAACATCCACGTGCTGACTGCTGACCATCCTGGGGATGAGAGCTGAACGACTGTCCTCGTCCTAAGCCTCTGCTACTCCCGCGATGGCCACGGAATCTGTCTCGATGACCAAACCTCTGTCTTTGGGCTGGTACACTGGTACGAGTCCTCCACTGACCTGGAATATGTGCCTCGTCAACTGGAGCTGCAACCACTGGTGCTATGTAGGTGACGGACTGCTTCATGCTGATCGTAAGTGACAACTGAGTAACAGGGGTGACAACCTCCTATCGTAGCTCCCGAATGACATCAACCAATGAACTCATAGTCTGGCGGAATTCCTGCATCTCTGCCAAAAGTCTATCAATAGTATATGTCGTAGGCTGATCCGTCGGCACCTGTGCAACTAGAGTGCCATCCTGGTCAGTACTCGTCTCACCCGAGCCAACTCTGACCTCGGCCCTCGCTGCATCACTCCGAGTCCCCATAGTCATCGGCGGCAAGGCTATAAATAGATATAAGATTCGATGAGAATAAGGAATCGAATCTCATGGATATGAATCATCATGGAAAGAATTTCAAACAATTTGTACTTAGGTCACTTTAGGCGAAGTATCGCATCGTGGGTATGCTGCAGACATACACACACTACGTTACTCTTCTTAAGCTACCTACTCCATCATACTAAGGTCATTCTACACTCCGAAAGGTAAAACCTGGCGCTCTGATACCAACTTTGTCACGACCCGAAATTGGCACGTGATGGCCCTAATACTACACAACGCCTAAAGACGTAACGCAGTAAAAGAAAGCCAAAACCCAGAAATCTAAACCATAAAAATGCGGAAAAGATAATAAAAATTTTTGAAACATTTGAAATCGCGACCCAAATTCTTTAAGAAATCCGACTTTCTATATTTAAAATTTTAGCAACACCCTTTTTGTAAAAACTGGCCCAAAGGCGGAAAACATTCACATCATAAATATACGATGCCGTAGCGAAGAAATAACAGACAATAGGAAGGAAACTGTATATAAAAGACAACAAATCCACCATTAATACACAATAACGTTCTCACCAAGTCTCTAAGTCAACAACATAATAGTAGATGGAGAGTATAAGATACAACAAATGTACAATATGAAATACAGATAATCATCCAACCCACCTAAGCAAAATAATACTGTGAGCTGATGCGGTATCTGTAGCAAAAGATGATAGATGAATAGCTGAATAGCCTGCCTCGACTACTCTGGGGAACAAACTGAAACACCTGTGGCACAACGGGGGTGAGTTGCCAACTCGTGAATAGTAGATAACATATGCAGTTAATCGCAGGAATGTACGTACAACATGAATCTAAGATATGCGATTACAGAAATAACATGTCATGTGAATGCAGAATAATGGAAAGTGCACTAGCAGGTACAATCAATATGTGAAGCAATGATGACATGATAATAGTATGCAATAACTATGCAATAAGGATATGAGAAATAGATATGCAGCAATCATAAGGGTACACTAACAGGTACTACCAATATATGAAACCGTGCATAAGTGAATAGGTATGAGGTATGGAGTGAAATATGTCGTTCCCACAGAAACCTGATATCGTGGTAGGGTCACAATCCATTAAGACATTCAAAATCCCAATTCCTCAAATCCGCCCCCAAGTTGGGCTCTCATATCAAATAAGTCTCACATCACTCCAATGTACAATATCGAGTAATCTCCTATATCCCGAATGTACAAATCGACAATCTTATAAATATCCTGTATCCAATCTCAATGAATCACCTAATATCCCAAATCACATCTCAAGTAAGATTCTAGCATCCTAAATATTTATATATGCAGAAATAAATATGATGGGGTCAATACACATATATTAGCGTCCCACTCCACTAATATTGGTGTAAGGGTATATATAACAATGGCTAAATCCCCTGTTATATATACAAAGGTCTTAAAGAAATATCATGAAAACCATGTGCCAAGCATCGACACAGAAATCCTGATCACGTATCATACGCTATCCCGAAAGCACGAGTGCCTAGCTCTGACCCTCGCCTTTCGACGTATGCATACAGACATGACTCCCAACGGTGTCTCCATGATCCCCCGCCGAGTCATGGGTACTGTCACCGGTAGGTACTCGCCCGCCTCCAGGCTCAATCGGCAAAGTCCATCGATCTTCTTGCCGAGGGGAGCCATACCGGGCCCCACCATGTACCCTCTACGGCCTCGACGCCTCCTCGTAGGGGTATATATAAATCAGCACCGATAAAACTCATGGTGGATGCGCAAATATTATATCAAGGAAACCGGGTTTTTTAATGTATGCATAATTTCATGAACTCCCGCGGTTCCCAAATCCAGAAAACATCATCTAAAATCCCAATAAATAATGCGCAAATCCAGGAATAAATATATGCGATATATCTGAAATGCGAGCATATAAAAGAGAATATGTAGCTGAAACCAGATGTATGCGAAATCAATAAGGTACAGCTAAGTATATGTGTCTACATATAAGTAAAAGATGTCGTATACCCCCCTGGGTATAAGTAGAATATGAAGGATACCCTCTGGGTATAAGTAAAAGATGTGCAAGGTATACCTGTAGCTGTATCGCAAGGTGTAGATGTACCTATCACTAATGGTAAGATACACTATAGGTATACCGATAAGCTAGATGTCAAGTATGATAAACAATATAGTATCTATAAGGGGTTGTGTGTGACATGGCAATTACTGACGGTGTGTGTGTAGCATACAATCCGTGCTCGTGCAACATGAACCGTCAATAATATGTGCAGTGTCCTACGGCTGCTAGTCACAGTACAACTATATCAAGAAAATAAAGTAAATGCGCAATTCTAACAATGACGTAGAATATGCGACAGGTATTTGAATCCTAGCCCAGACGCATAACGCCATGCGGGCGATTCCCCTGTAGATGTTAAATCTACTCACCTACACTCCACGCTAGGTGAATCCTACCATCTGCTCCCCCCTGTAGCAGTGTCCGTAGTCCCTGCCTGCAAACCTGCAAATAAGACATGGAAATCATATATAAGCCTAATATTCCGCAAAACGTGATATCGAACCAAAACGAGAAACTCGTGTCGCGAACTAAACGCGCGTGCACGAATCGCTAAAACGTGTGTATACGCGTCTAAAACTACAGCGACACGCCGCGATACGCTGGATCACAGAACCCACTCACATAAAGCGCGTATCGCACAAACACAACGGACATGCAAAACGGTATATGATCCCAAATTTTCAAATCTTACAAAACTATACATGCCAAAACACTAGACTACACAGCATAGAACCCTAGCCAAGACCCCAACACCCCCGTCCCCAACTTGGCCGCAATTTGCGGCCAAACACAATAAAACTGCGGCCTGGGTATGGAATTAGGGGCTCGTGTTCAGGTGGTGGTATCTAGACCTAGTGTACATGCCCCAGTTTTCTCAATTTTAACCTGAAGGTCCCCGGTCAAAAGCAGATCTCAGAATGCCAATATATCGCTTTAAAAACGCTAATTCGCACTAAAAGGAAACCCTATGGTATTTTAGTGTAATCTGGGTCAAATCTCAGTTAAGTTGACCTTAACAACACTTAAATAGGCAGGGTTAACTAACACAATCACCACTTAATCAACATTTCCACATACATCACCATAATTAGCACTAAACTAGCTAATTAACACAAACCGACGCTAATAAGCACACAAGCTAAGCAAAAGAGAGATGGGTTCAGAAAATATACCCTAGAGAACCCTAGGAAGCAAGAGAAGAAGTGTATGGAGGAGATGAGGGGTGGCTATAGCTGCTGGAGTTCTTGTTGCTGCTTCGAGAAGCTGCTGATGCTGCTGCTGTCTGCTGCTGAAGCTGCTTCTGGTGCTGCTGTTGTTGTTGTAGTTGTTGATGCTGATGTTGCTGCTGCTGAAGGAGAGGTGTGTGTGTGTGTGAGTGAGTGAGAGTGAAGTGAGAAGGGAAAATTGAGAGGTAACGAATGATGGCACAAGAGGTCAACCCCTCTCTCCCTCTCTCTCTCTTCATTAAATGAAGGCATAGGCAAGCCATCATGCCTCATAATGCCCCCCCTCTCTCTCTCCAAGTCAACACAATAACAAAAGAATTCATTTTTCATTTAAAACAATTATCATACTTAAAACCCATAACACTTAAAACAAAACTATAAAGCTAGATTAGGGAAAATGGTTAGTTAACCATGATTGCTAATCATGTTTAACCCCAAATTACAACCCTAGTTATCATGCACAAGTGTGTGCAAGCCTAGGAAAAATCTAATAAAATAATCATTAAATAGGATAAAATGATTGAAAACTAATTTGGTAAACTTTTTTATTACAAAACCATTCATTAAAATATAATTAGCCACAAAACACATTCTAAGGTATTACACTTCCATACTTGCGTATATACACATATGCACCTTTATACGATATTGCATTCGATTTTGGAGATTTGGTAACCACATGATATATTTTAAAAGCTGGTTTCTTTTAAAACAGTGGTTTTCCCTCGAAATGTGCATATTACTGTTCCATGTTGCATGATATATGGATATGCTTTCATTTCTATCATATGTCGCATACATCATGCTTTATGATTTTACGCATTGAGATATGTTGTTTTCATGAGATTTCTGGATTTGAGAACCGTGGCTATTTCAAAAGAAAGCATGTACTGTTTTAAAAACCCGGTTTCTCTTGATATGATATTTCAATGCGTCCACCATGCATTTTCTCGGTTCTGAGATGTGTGATATGTGGAACCCGATTCGAGGAGGCGGATGATTCCGTTTGCGGGTACATAGTGGACCCGGTATGGTACCCTCGGGCGAGAGAGAGATTTCGTGTGGATGACGATGAATCTGGCCGAGGGACTACTACCTACCGGTGATAGTATTTTGGGCTCGGCGGATATCCGGAGGATGCCGACCGGAGTCGAGAGATGATATGGGCCGATCCGGACCGACGAAGCCCGTGGGCCGATCCGGACTGACGGAGCCCGAGATATGAGGATTTACGTATCGATGCTGGACACGGGTTTCATGATGTTTTTGAGTGTCGATGTTGGACACCCAGGTTCCATGATTTTGATGTGTCGCGAGGGACACCAGTTGATTTATATCCTCATATTTACATGCATACATACATTGATTATATGGTTGGACGTGATCCACATGCATACATACATTGATTATATGGTTGGATGAGATCCACATGCATACAGACATTGGTTATATTATTGGATTATATCCGCATACATATAGGTATTGACTACATTGTTGGCATATATACAGACCCGGTCACCCTAGATATCATAGTTTTACCTTTATGATATAGTTGACCTAAGAGTCGTTGTTTATTCGATTTCTACTTGTAGATGTTTTTCTACTCAGGAGTTGGCAACTCACCCCCGTTGTACCACAGTTCTTGCAGGTTGACCGCATGGATCCGTAGCGGCATCGCCGGCACATAGCTTCATTTGGGTGTTTTTCATTGGTAGGTGGGGCATTTGTATCGTACCCACTCTTGTATTTATATTTCATATTGTATCTAGTCAACTCCATCAATCAAAATTAGTAAATTGTATAAGTAATGAGACTTAGTGAGATTTTGGTTGCGAGACTTAGAGCGAGGGGTTTTTCGCTACTTTTGGTTTTGATGTCTTGCTTATTTCTTTATCTTTTGTGGTGAACTTCGCCGTTGGGCGTCATATACTCTTTTTTTATGCTTTGCATGGTTGTGATCCGCCGGTTGGCGAAGAGCTAGCTCCCGCTTGGGGATGCATTTATCATTATCTTGTATATGTGGTTTTGGATCAAAATATACAAAAGTGGTGCTGCCCAAATTTTTAAAAGATGAAACACGTTTTCAAACTAGTAAATTTCACTTGCATTTTTATGTTCCTTTTCTATGCATTAAGAAAACTTGATTTCATTATACCTTTATTTCAAAACTTCACCTCCTTCATTTTCTTGAAAAGTTTTAGATTTCTGGGTTTTAGCTTGAATTACGTTACGCCTCTAGACGTTGTGTGATTTAAGAGCTGGTCACGAGCTAATATTTCGGGTCGTGACACGTGTCGAGAAACAAAAACCTTTTGTTCATCAACATGGTAGAAATGATATTCGTTGGAATGCCTAGGATATCCTACAAACTTACATAAAACTGACCGTGCCTTAAGTTTGTCCGAGTTCTGGTTTTTCACATAGGCCGGACATCCCTATATCTTAACACTTTTAAGACATGGTCTTTTAATACTCCGTATTTCATATGGAGTCTTAGGCACAGATTTAGATGGAACCTGATTTAACAAAGACACTGCTGTTTCAAGCGCAATCCCCCAGAATGAAAGAGGTAATTCTGCATTACTCATCATGCAGCGAACCATATCCAATAGGGTACGGTTTCTCCGCTCTGATACACTGTTGTGCCGTGGTGTATACGGAGGAGTAAGTTGAGAGAGAATACCATTCTCTTTCAGAAAGTCCCTGAATTCCATACTTAAGTACTCTCCCCCTCTATTAAATCGGAGGATCTTTATACTTTTGCCAATCTGGTTCTCTAATTACTTTCTGAATTCTTTGAATTTCTCAAAAGCATCAGATTTTTGTTTCATAAGATACACATATCCGAATCTAGAGAGATCTTCAGTGAATGTGATGAAGAACGAGAACCCACCCCTTGCATGTATAGACATTAGACCACATACATCACCGTGTATGAGTCCCAAGAGCTCTGCTGCTCTTTCTCCTTTTCCGGTGAACGAAGATTTTGTCATTATCCCTTTGAGACAAGACTGACAAGTTTCATAAGATGAAAATTCGACCGTATTCAAGAGTCCATCTTTATGCAACTTATTTAGTCTTTTCTCTCCGATATGACTAAGTCTACAATGCCACAAGTAGGATTCGTTCGTATCTGAACTCTTCCTTTTGCGTGTGTTTTGTATATTTAGAACTGTATTCTGATTTAGAACATAGATACCATTATACAGTGTACCTTCTACAACCAGTACCTTATCAAGGTAAATGTTCATGATATTACTATCAAAAACAAAGTTATTTCCATCCTTATCAAGTAAAGAGACTGATATGATGTTGCAAACCATGGAAGGCACATAGTAGCAATTGTTCAAAATCATAGTGTTGCCATTTGGCAACACTAGGTGATATTCACCGACGGCTGCAGCATTAACTTGTGCTCCGTTCCCTACCATAAGGGACATATCACTAGGTCCAACTATCCTACTTTTTCTCAGTCCACGTAATAAATTACAGATATGAGATCCCGATCCGGTATTGAGTACCCAGGAGGTAGGACTGACCGAAAAACAGTTCTCAATAACAAGAACACCTGAAGAAGAGACAATAGTATGTTTTTTCTTCGATGGGGTCACCAAGGAATTCAAACAATCCTCTTTCCCATGGTCATACTCATGACTATTGTCATTAGTTAGAGCCAAACCGACGTTACCCAGCCCCGAATAAGAATTCGGATCAGTCAAGCGATACATTTTATTATCTTGATTAGGGCGTGAAATGGTTGGTACATGGGGAGAGAAAAAGAAACACTCAGCGTGCGCTCTTGCAAAATTAGATTGGTTATTAATTTATCTAACCAGGATGGCTCCCACTGTTTTCTCAAATTCTTCTTCAAACCCTAAAAGAAGAACTGGTCAGGATTAATCGCACGTCACAATTCTTGCTTAACCTTTCAGCCAGGCTGGTGTCGGTACTTCGAGGTTTTCCAATGCTTTCGCGAAGTTCCTTAATTACATAACCTCTTTTCCTTGGAGGCGTAGCCCCGCTGACACCATTGTAGACACCTACTTGGTTTATTGCATTGATTGTTAAGTGCGATAATCTCCCGAGACTAATCTTACTCATCAGTGGGATCGGGATCCATCTATCATTGTGTGATGCACTAGATGGAATCCACTCTAGTCACCACAGTCCAGAAGGTATGCTGAATCTGCAAGTTTCCTATATGTCTGAAACTCCCGATGTGGTTTTTGCCCCTAATGACATATGATCTTGATATAGACCAACGTACCATAAGTCGCAAGTCAAATTCAACAAGTCATTGTCCTGGATTAACTTAGACCCATCCGCATAAGCCCTTGATAGAGACCAAAGTGGCTATGCGACTGTCCTAATTAATCGCATCCTAAGATGCAACAGATAAGCAACACTTAGCTACCGTTCACTATGCGTTGATAGAGACCAACGTACATAGCACGGATACTAACTGCTTTTTATCTGAAATAACGGAGCGCTACTGCTGGGTTTTTGGCGAAAAACCCGTTAACGTAATGAACTTGATATCGTTGAAGGAACCTGAGTTGTTTTATAAATATACAGTGGCGAAAACCTTTGCTAAAGAGGTCACTCTCTATGAAGGGATCTCGGCTCTTTCCTCATCGAATGAGGTGCTGGATATTCCAAATTGAATACCACAATTCAAAGCAAAAATAATCGACTATATTAAAGTTATTATGTTGACGCAAACTTTTACTCAAGGGGTCACTCCCGGTGAAGGGATCTTGGCCCTTGCCTCGTCGAATGAGGTGTTGGATATTCATAACTGAATACCACTGTGCAAAGCAAAAGAGAACGTTTGTAATGTCAGTTTTAAAAATTTGTTCCAACAACATCTTTTAGGTTTATTTTCTTGAATTAATCAAAATCAATGCGGTCCCATCATTTTAATCCTATCACACCAGAAAAGAACGAAAATACAATATACGTATATGCCATCCACATTCACCACTGGACCCCATCATCACCCGTTAGGTTACTTAACTAACGACAGGGCGGGGGCTGGACTAGCGCGGGTGCAAAACATATACAACATCTACTAGTATATATATAAGTATATATAACATTCGTCATAGTCATGATAAAAAAAACATCACAGAATCACAGCCAACAATACAAAATGGTTGATAATCTTGGAGCCCCGGGTTTCATTTGAGCTGCAAATAAAACCCGACGTTCCCGGTCGTGTGGATTGCCTGTGAAATGAAAACATGTAACCCATACGAGTGCGGAGAATAGCCCGCCAATTCTAGAATGAAGCCCCCTCCGTCTCAGCGCTATGAGATGCGGGCTTGTTGCTTTCTAGAACCCGGCTATTCGTGCACTCTACCGCGGGGTAATCCTAATACAGAGAAAGAAAATAATATATACAAACAGTGACATCGACCTCAACCCGGTCGTGCCCCAAAATAATATACAACCTGGTAAAGACGGCAGTCCACATGTCGGACGCTTGCCCCGCCCTAACAAATGTACAAACGAATATAAACTGTATTTCTAACATTGCATCACATGCTATCCATCACGACTATCCAACCACAATCACAGCACAAGCACAAAACATCAACGCGAATATCACGTTCGCAAAACCCGTCTAAAAGAACATATAGTAGTTAGACGAGTTTTACCGATCGAGTGACATTCACGGTCACAGATAAAAGTGAATGAACTGTAAGCTGTTAAACAGTGTTAAACATAACGAATTCGAAACACATCAAGTTTCCCCATACTCAATACTACAGAGAATCAAATTTGGGCAAAATTTAAACAACACCAGAAAACTAAAAACCAAGAGATAAGTGCCCAAAACAAAACTCACTGCACTTGGCCCCAAAAAATCCGAGCAGGCCGGAAATATGAGCAATGTGGCCAGCCAAAACTTTGCAAAATTGTCTCGTTTTTATTTTGGGTAATCTCTCTGTGTAAGGATCACTCTCCACTTGTTTGAAAAATTTTCTGAAACCATTTTGAAAACAACAGAAACTGCAGATGTTGGTTTTGGTTTTACGGACTTGTTTCGGTTTCGTTGTTTTAACATTGTTTAAAATGCTATACTAGGGTTTATGGGATGGCTCTGATACCATGAAGGGTTACCCTAGCACCCAGTCCAACTTCCGTGGCCAAATGCGGAACAAAAAATTTTATAACGAATAAAACTTTGGCGCTAGAATAAAACTTAACCGGATTTTTACCATAAACCTAGTTAGCTATTTTTGAGTTCTATCTACTATGAAAGAAGCTATACCAAGAGGCTCAAGTCCTTCGGTCTTCTCTCCTCGTCATGTGCTCCAAGTGGCCTCCTTGAACTTGTTCCATCTCCACTTCCGGCTCCATCGGTCCTCCGGGATCGAGCTTGTTCTCCGGCCTTCCTTTGTCGTAGATGATCCACCCGGGGAATATGATCCATGGCTCTAGCTCTTAACCAAATAGCTATAAAGAGCAACTAGAGAACTTGGGTTGCTAAACCATGTAGTCTAGGATGTAGTAAGGATATCTAAGTGTTTGCTGTCTCTTTTCTAACCTCTTCACTTGTTTCTCAACTCATGAGAATGTTAGTGAAGAGGAAGAAGATGAAGGTGGAGGAAAGCAAGAGGAGGGAGGAACTCAAGAGAGAAATGGGAGCTCAAGAAATTATGAAGCATGAAGTGAGAGAAATTCAACACACAAGGTTTTGTGTATGAATTCTTTCAATAAACAATTAACAACCATGCTTCAATAGTAACTCCAAATGAATTAAAAATTCATTTGTAAACTATTAAAGCATGGTTATCTCCATTCCTCCCATACCTTTTAGTTTACACTGTATTTCTACTTATCAAATAAAAAGAAAATACATAATGAGGTGGCCACCTTCTAGAAGGAAATCTGTAATAAATACGAATTTCAGTCTACTGTATATACATACCTGCATTCGGATAAAATCCGAGCGCCCAAAGAGATAAAATAACACGAAGATCGTAATACTAGAATATACATATCGAAATATAAATATATATATATATATATATGTAAACTATTAAATCAATACCTGATTTAATAGTCCGGCTCATATCCAAGACGGCTAGCATTACCAACTGTCCGACCGAAAGTCCGAGTATAAAGTACACCAATCGATCGAGACCTGAACGTATCCAATACAGCTACTACATCATTTCTCCTGAATCAGGGAAACCCTATGTGTGGGACATTAAAGACTCGACAGTATGCCGGCAGTGAGTTGCTGGATAAATCCATAACCACAAGCACGTCAGCGGTACTAGCTGTACGTAACGGCTACCCGGGTAGCTGTCGAAAAGAAGCCGATGAGCAAACTCATCCGGATCTCCTACTCAGCCTATCCGTGACAATATCCGTACAGTCCGGTTTCTTTGTCAAAGAGTATCGCATACCGGGTCTAGGGGGTGTGAACGTCAGACCCTAATAACCTGATAAGTCGTGCCGATGTGGCTCAGGACCAATCCGGGAAACTACTGATCAACCTATCAGGTTATTAGGGTCTGACGGTATCATTTAAGGATTTGCTTATGGACTACCCTGCTCCCACAAGTTTGATCGCCATCACAACGCAGGTAGTCAAGCAAGATCCTAGGGGCTTTATCAACATGTAACCGCAATATGTAATAACGAGTATGACATATGCCATGTTAAGATAAAGAAAATCCATAATAGTATACTACCTTATCAAGTCTTTATCAATATATGCAAGCTAGATATAATAACAATACAAATAAATACACATATCTTGACCAAGACAAGTCAAATAATATACTATAAAACTGAGTAAGATTGTTCTGTATATACATATCCCTAGCTTCCATATATATACATATACAATACTGGCCTCTAGGGCATATACATCCAACATCGTTGTAGGCTTAGACGAAACGCGGTATTCCTGGCATATCTAAAATGTTTATCTGTGATTGGAATGATTATTATTGCATGAGATGATTGTAAAATATCTATATATGGTATATAGTAGGCGTCACTTATGTTTTACATCCGCGCTACTCCAGCCCCCGCTCTGTCGTTGGTGAAGTAAGCTAACGGGTGCTGACGGGGCCCCGTGACGAATGTGGATGGCATAAGAGGACGTGATATTTTTTTTGAATTCTCTCTGTAATGATAGGAGTAAATGATGGGACTGCATTAGATTAATGCAAAGAAAATAAACCAAAGTTAAATCGTTGGAACAAATTTGAAAACTACTCGGTTTTTCAAAACAACAAACTTTTTAAATGCGGAGCTTAAACCACTCCTTTTAAAAGCTATCAAGTTCCTTTGATTATATCAAGTTCACTACGTTCACGGTTTTACCAAAACCATTCGTAACCCTCCATCATTTCATATGAACAGTCAATAGTATTCAAGCTATGTTTGTTGGCCTTAGTCAAGGCATAGTGATTGGTAGCTGCTGGATATTCATATGAAGCATAGATAGATGCGTTGGTTTGGGACAGTCGTACTGCTTTCTTGGCCATAGTCAAGTGTATGTACGGGTGGGTTCAAATTAACCTGGAGAATGACGGGTAGAACTTGACATGTGACTTATGATTTATTGGCCATAATCAAGGTCATAAGAGCAGGGGGCAAAAATCAACATCGGGAGTTTCTAAAGAAACATAAACTTTCTAGTGTTGCATACCATTTGGAGTGTGATAAATTTGGTAGGATTCCTTCAGCTTTATCACACAATGATATTTGGATCCCGATCCTACTGTGAGTATATGCTACTCCTCAGGAGATTTTTTCACTAAACGATCAATGCTATAAACCAAGTAGGCGTCTAGAACGGTGTTAGCGGGGCTATTCCTCCAGGGAAAAGAGGTTATATAATTAAGAAACTTCACAAAAGCGTTGGAAAACCTCCCTCGAAATACCAACACTAACATGGCTGAACGGTTAAGAAATAATTGTATGGTGAGATTAATCCTGACTAATTCCTCTTTTGTGGTTTGAGGAAGGATTCGAGAAAGAGTGGGAGCCATCTTGTTTAGATAAACTAAAAACCATTCTAAACATGAAAGAGCATCATGCTAAAGTATTTCTTCTCTCTCTCCTAATTGCAGCGACCAAACATGACGGTCCTTAAGTTGCTAATAGATAAAAATATATTGATAGGGCCAAACTATAAAGATTGGTTCAGAAGTGTCAAGATGGCAATCACTTATGACAAATTAGGCTATCTTCTCACCACTAAAGCCCCTGATGTCCCAGGTTCAGAATCCAGTGTTGTGGATAAGAAAATCCGTAAGACCTGGAAGATTGACTACGCGAAGGCCAACTGACTCGTGCTGGCCTCGATGGAAAATGAACATCAGAGGCGGCATGAGAATATGGATCTTGAATCCAAATTCCTCCATACCAAGGAATTATATGGAGAGCAATCTCGTATCGCAAGATACGAGACCTTGAAGAAACTTTTTCAAGCGAGGTTGGCCGTCGGATCATCTGTAGGGGAAAACGTCCTTAACATGATTAGATACATTGAGAAGCTCACGGACCTCGGGACCACATTAGAGAATGAGCTGTATACAGACTTGATTCTCCAGTCCCTTCTTTCCAACTACGCCCAGTTTTTCTTGAATTTTAATATTCAAGGTAAAGAAGTTGAACTTCCGTAACTTCTCAACATGTTGAAGAGTGATGATGGCACCCTGTAGAAATTCAGGGAAACACCCGCTCTGTTTGTTGGTAGAGCTTCCTCTTCTATATCTAAGGCGAAAGCCAAAGGAAAGAAGAAGAAGGCCCCCACAAAGCCGAGAGGTGGTGTTAGTAAGGTGTAAGCAAAGGGAAAAGCAAAAGGTTGGGGGCAAATGGTAGGAAAAGAAGAATGCTTTTATTGTTATAAGAAGGGCCATTGGAAGAAGGATTACAGGGCTTGGAAAGCCCAGAACCAGGGAGCGATGCAGGTTATGGCTTCGGCTTCAGGTGTGTATGTAATTGAAAACTGTCTGTAAATCATCTCTACTTCCTGGGTATTGGATACCGGATTAGAATCTCATATCTGTAATTCTTTACAGGAACTAAGAAACCGTAGAGTTTTGAAGGCAGGTGATATGACCCTCAGAGTTGCAAACAGAGCAAGCATGGATGATGTGTCCGTGGGGAAATATCATTTAAGATTGATTAATAGACATGTTTTGGTTTTGTGGAACTATTATTATGTACCTAGTTTGACTTGTAATATTATATCTGTATCTTTAATGTCTAAAGAAGGTTATGATTTTACATTTGTAAGCGATGTCGTAAACATCCACCTTAATCATGGTTTGATTGGGTCGGGTACATTAAGCAACGTTATATACGTATTAAACCAACCGCAGATTTTCAATGTCCAGAATACACACAAAAGAAATTCTGCAGAATTAAATGATGTTTTCTTATGGCATTGTAGACTGGGTCACATTAATGAAACAAGGTTGACTAAGTTACATAAAGAAGGATACTTGGATCCGTTCGAATATCAATCTTATGCAACTTGTTAATCATGTCTCAAAGGAAAGATGACAAAAGCTCTGTTTACTGGACACGGAGTAAGAGCAAGTGAGCTCTTGGGACTAATACACAGCGACGTGTGTGGTCCAATGTCTACACATGCAAGAAGTGGTTATTCCTATTTCATTACTTTTACGGATGATTTCTCAAGGTATGGGCATGTCTTCTTGATGAAACATAAATCCGAGCCTTTTGAAAAATTCTTAGAATATAAAAATGAAGTGGAAAACCAAGCCGGAAAAAGTATCAAGACACTAAGATCTGATCGAGGTGGTGAATACTTGAGTGCCGAGTTCCTGGATTACCTAAAAGAGAAAGGAATTCTCTCTCAGCTTACTCCTCCATACACACCACAACACAATGGTGTATCAGAAAGGCAGAACAGAACCCTATTGGATATGGTTCGTTCCATGATGAGTAATGCTGAGTTACCGTGATCTTTCTGGGGTTATGCACTAGAATCAGCTGCATATCTTTTGAACCAGGCTTCTACTAAGTCAGTGCCTACCACACCATATCAGATGTGGAGTGGGAATAAACCCAGTCTTAAAAACTTTAGGACATGGGGATGTCCAGCTTTTGTTAAAAAGCAGCATGCGGACAAACTTGAGGCACGCTCAGTACAGTGCATGTTTGTGGGATACCTAAGGAACTCTAAGGGATATCTTTTCTATTACGCAGAGGAACAAAATGTGTTTGTTTCTCGTCATGCCTGCTTCTTGGAAACTGAATTTTTAGAAATCATATAAGTGGGAGCGCAATAAAACTGGAAGAAATTCCAGAACCACAAGCTATTACTGAAAGCATAGTGGAACCAGAAAATTCAAAAGAACAGGACATTCCCGCACCACTCCGCAGGAGTAGTAGGCTATCTCATCCGTTCGAGAGATACTACGGTTTTCTCATAAACGGGGATAGAGAGGATTGCAGCATTAGCAATGATGAGCAAACTTGTTTCCAGTAAGCAATTCAGAGCGGCGACTCAGTAAAATGGCTAGATGCAATGCGGACCGAAATGGAGTCCATGTACACTAACAAAGTATGGACTTTGGACTTTGCTCCAGAAGGGGTAAAACCCGTTGGCTGCAAATGGATTTTCAAAAAGAAGATTGGTGTAGATGGACAGGTTGAAACCTATAAGGCTAAACTTGTTGCAAAAGGTTTTCGTCAAAGACCTGGTTTGGACTATGATGAAACCTTTTCTCCAGTGGCTATGCTCAAATCCATTCAGATTATTCTTGCCATTGCTGCCTTCTACGATTATGAAATCTAGCAGATGGACGTAAAGACAGCTTTCCTAAATGGACATTTAGAAGAGTGCGTCTATATGGATCAGCCAGAAGGTTTTAATCAGAGTGGGAGAAGCGAGAAAGTGTGCAAGCTGCTTAAGTCCATTTATGGACTAAAGCAGGCATCGCGGAGTTGGAACATCTATTTTGATGAAACAGTCAAAGATTTTGACTTTATCAAAAATCCTGTTGAACCAAGCTTATATAGTAAGATTGTAGGGAGAACTGTAGTGTTCATCGTATTATACGTGGATGACATTCTTTTGATGGGAAATTACATTCCTACACTACAATCTGTCTAAAGATTCTTATCACAAAGATTCTCCATGAAAGACCTGGGTGATGCCTGTTACATTCTGGGGATCCGGATCTATCGTGATAGATCTAAGAGGATATTGGGACTTTCACAGTCCAGGTATATCGACACCATACTGAAAAGATTCAGTATGAAAGATTCCAAACGCGGTAACCTACCGGTTTGTCATGGAGTCACCCTATCCAAAGAGATGTCTCCCAAGACTGATTTGGAAAGGGATGGCATTTTTATTATACCCTACGCTTCTGCAGTAGGCTCTATAATGTATGCGATATTATGTACCATACCAGATGTAGCTTATGCGCTAAGCATGGTAAGCCGGTATCAGTCAGACCGAGTAGAGAACCACTGGGTAGCGGTAAAGAACATTCTCAAGTACCTGAAAAGGACTAAGGAGATGTTTTTGGTTTATTGCGGAATAGACCTCCAGATCGAGGCTTTTGCTGACTCCAGCTTCCAGAGTGATAAGGATGACTACAAGTCCATGTCGGGTTATGTCTTTACCCTCAATGGAGGGGCGGTATGTTGGAAGAGTTCCAAGCAGGATACCGTTGCTGACTCAACGATGGAAGCGGAGTATATAGCTGCTTTTGACGCCGTAAAAGAAGCAGTCTGGATGAGGAAGTTCTTAACAGATCTTCAGGTGGTTCCATTCATTGTTGGTCCAATACCTTTATATTGTGACAACAACGGGGCTATAGCTTTAGCAAAGGAACGCAGGTCCCATCAGAAGTCCAGACACATATTGAGGCGGTATCACCTGATCTGGGAGATCATGGATCGCTGAGAGATTGAGTTTCGGAGAGTTGCTACAGAGGACAACACTGCAGATCTATTCACAAAGGCTATCTCTCAGACACAGTTCGAGAGGCTATTCGAGATGATAGGTCTGTGATATGCCAGCACATGGCCTTAGTGCAAGTGGGAGATTGTTGGTGATATATGCCATAGAGGCCATTATTGTATCATACTAGTTTGTATATTACATTTTGGGAGCTTGGATATATACACAGATTTATGACATTCTTGCTCAATATAGTAGTCTGCTACTTGGTTTTTATCTATCTAAATATGTGTGTATGTTTCTTCTAACGTATCGCTAATACATATTGATAGAGACCTTAGGATCTTTTGCTTGACTACCAGCGTTGTGATGGCAGTCACACTAGTAGGGGCTGGGTAGTCTACAAGCACATCCTTATACAGGTCCCTAGTAACAGGATTACCAATACTGGTCATCGATACTCTAGAGTAGACTAGTGTATACGCTTCTCTTCCTAGGAGAGGAGATGGTCTGTCCTACAGCCATCAGTACGTCATACTGGAGATAGTATGCAGGTGCTCATTAGGTTATGAGTTACACTGGACAGACTCATTGGGAATTGCTGGTTGGTAATATATCTATCGTCAGATAGCAGTTCCCAGGTGACATGAGTACAGCTTAGTCCGTTGACTTGACACTGCTGCTTCGCCTCAAGTGTGTTCCCATTGTTCTTAGATTACTACCCTACCACGGCTCTGCTGAGTCGTGCAAACAGGTAGTAGTTGGGTGCAGTCCCGAAGTACTTGGAGGCAGTGGCGGTTAGATAGGATTCGTCTCTCCCTGTATTGGGGGTTGATGTCGCGCTGTGTTCGGAATGCCAATACACAAAGTCCCTGGCCAGGGCATGCGAGATTTACTGGTAAGTACTCCAGTAGTTTATCAGGGTGTATTAGACTGTACTCCGACACGACTTATACCGCTATTAGGGGTCTGACGTTTACCGCCCCCTAGGCCCGATATGCGATACTCTTCGACGAACAGACCGGACTGTACGGAGATTGTCACATACAGACTCAGTAGGAGTTCGGAAGAGTTATGCCCATCGGCTTTCTTATCGACAATACATGGGGGCCGATACGTACATCTAGTACCGCTTGTGGCCTGTGGTTAAACCCACTGCCGGCGTAGAGTCGAGTCTTTAGAGTCCCACACAGAGCGTTTCCCTGCATCGGGCAAAACGTATAGATATCGTATGGTTTTACGAAAGGGTTCGATCACGTGCATACACTTGTGCATGCACGATGATTCGGATGGACAATAATAGTGGGCTTTGGTTTAAGCCAGATCCTAGTATTGAACTGATGGATTGTCTTCGTCTTCGGTATTCATATTTTTCGGAATATGAATACAGGTATGAATAAACAGACGAGGGGTGTTTTTGTAATTTGTACAAAAATAATTTTGTAGATGGCAAGACCTAATTGTATTAATCATTTTGATTTAAATAATTAATACATTTTGAGTAATTGGAAATGATGTGTATTATGCATGAATAAGGACTTGGGTTTTTAGGACACATGGTGATCATTTGACCCATGAGTCATTGTTTTGTAAATTAAACCTCATATCTATTATGGAAATAGATTTATCTATGCGATAATGGTGAGTGTTCAGTTTGCAAAATAGAGAGAGAAATTCCTTTTTCTTTTAGTACACTAGTTTTCCCTAGCCATCCCTTTTATCCCTTAAGCTCAAGAACACTCATGAGTTGAGTAACCTTGAGCAATAGTAGACTCCTCAATCCATCTGCATCATCTACACACTCTAGGTCATCTAGTTTAGCAATCTAGTTGATCTATTTTCTTTGGTATAGTAAAGAAAGCTTGGTGCACAAACGTTCGGGTGGATCATCTTGGATTCGAGGAAGCCGACGAGGAGGTTACATCCGTATCACTACGAAGAGTTCGTGCAGGTGAGGAGAACAGTGGGAGAAGGAGAAGAAGGACCAAATTCTTGAGGTATAATTTCTGTACTCAACTTTATACTTCATATGATGGTTGTTAGATATGGTTTAGATTACGATCATGGCTAATAGTCGATGTTATGATGCTAAAATTATCGTTTATTACTTTCCGCCTCCCCGCCTTTCCCGCGGGTTGTATAGCATCAACTTACATTTCTCAGAGTGTTCTGGGCAACACTTCGATACAACTTATACCGCTATTAGGGGTCTGACGTTTTCCAGCCCCTAGGCCCGATATGCGATACTCATAGACGAACGGACCGGACTGTACGGATATTGTCGCTGACAGGCTCAGTAGGGTTTCAGGATGAGTCCGCTCATCGGCCTCACTTTTGCTCAATACATAGGCAGTCGTTACGTACAGCTAGTGCCACTAACGTGCTTGTGGTTAAACCCACTGCCAGCGTATTGACGTATTGACGAGTCTTTAGAGTCCCCTACATAAAGTTTTCCCAAGTTCGGGCGAAACATTGTACAGGCCGCATGGTTTTATGGCAGGGTTCGATCATATATGTGCACTTGTGCACGGATCATTATCGGACGGATCATACTAGTGGGGGCTTTGGTTTAAGACGGATCCTAGTATTAGATTGTTGGATTATTTTCGTCTTATAGTATTCGTATTCAGTCGAAATACAGATACGTGTATGTATAAACAGATGAGGGGTATTCTTGTGATCTGTCACGAGTTTACTTTAGAAGATGCAATTTTATTTATTTTTTTAAACATTTGGATTAATGTTTATTATGTGGAAATTGTGAGTGCAAGTTTTGTTCAAGAGCATTAAATATGGCATGTGCAATTTTGGTAACTCATGATGTGTTTTCTTGTGCCATGACTTTTCTCTTGATTGATTATTGTGTGGGATTAAGATGTGAAGAGAGAGAGGGCAGCCATATGAGGCAAGGGATTGGTCTTGAGATTATTATGAGCGCTCCCATATTTTATCTCACACAATAAGCAAGCTCATTTTTTTCACTAGCTTTTCTTGAGCTCACAACTTCTATCAATGGCTTCTTCTTCAACATCCACTCTATCCTTCTCATCAGTTGAGAATCCCAGAGTGTATTGAGACAAAGTAATCATACACTATCTCTACTCAATCTTGGGCACCTGGGTTAGCAAACTAGTTGCTCGAGTTTCTACGGTTTTCGAAGCGGGAGCCCGTATAAAGATTCCTCAACATGGGGCATCTTCGACAAGCGAGACCGGAGAGCGAACTTCGTCAAGGCAGCCGCGAGGAGCTTGGCGTAGAGATTGAAAACCGAAGGACATGGATCGATCGGTATAATCACTCCAAACACTTTTCTGTATTACTTGTATATGGTTAATGGCACGAACCGGGTTTTAGTGTTACGTTAGCGCCGTTTTAAAAAGGTTTTGTTCCGTATTTGGCCTCGGATTGACGGCCGGGGCGCTATCGTATCCTTATATGGTATCAAAGCCACGCCATTAACCCCATACTAGCTTGTTCTAACGTATTTAAAATATCGATCGACCGAATTTTCAAAACCGCATTTCCATTATTTCAAGTTTCTGCCGATTTTTTAAAGTTGTCTAAAAATCATTTTCAGTATATCAGAAATTCATGCAAGCTTTTTTAAGACCACAGAAAAAATTTGGTAGCACGATCTCACGATAACACCGCAGAACCGTGGCTTAACTATCTTGTTTACCGCGGTTGCGTGGTGGTATTGTGGCTTCAGTGCACAAAATTTATTCTGAGTGTTTTGTGTATGGAAATGTGATTTCTGAGATATTATGTTGCGTCGCCCAGATTTATTTGAGTGTTGGATTTGCACTTGGGGCCATTTTGGGAAATTTTGTCGATCGAAATTTTAAATTTGTTAGTTTAGCAGTACATACATTTCTATCTGTGACTGTGAATTTCATTTGATCGGTACAACTTATCTAATGGCTATAGTTCCTTTAGACGGGTTTGCGAACGTGACATTCACGTTGATGTTCTGTATTATGCTGTGATGTTGCGGTTCTTCATGGTGGATAGCTTGGTTGTAATGATAGTACAGTTTAGTTTTATTTGTACATTTGATATCACAAAGCGAGCGTCCGATACGTGGACTGCCGTCACTGCCTGTTTGTATATTATTTTTGGGGCACGACCGGGTTGAGGTCGATGTACCCGTTGAACATATTTTGTTTTCTGTACTTTGATTACCTCGTGGTGGATTGCACGGATAGCCGGGTTCTAGAGGGCAACGGGCCCGCATCTCATGGCTTTGAGACGGAAGGGGCTTCACTCTAGAATTGGCGGGATATCCGCCGCACTCGTAGGGGGTACAGGTTGACCCAAGGAGGGGTGCTCAAGTTACCGGATTCCGTGAAGTGCTGGGTGGTCCATTCACTTCGCTGATGGGAGCTGCCTCGCTTCTGGTTTTAGCGGGTAACTTGCCGCGCTCATAGGGGTCTAGGTTTTCATTGCACAGGCTATCCACACGACTAGGGGAATGTCGGGTTTCAATTACGGCTCAAAGGAAACCCGGGGATCCCATATTATCTGTATTGTTCTGTGATGCTTATTATTTTTTTGTGATGTTGCATTTATCATGCCTGGAGTGATTATTGTGTATTGATATATATACTAGTAGATGTTGTTGTTGGATATAGTGCCCTCAAAGTCAATTATTGGATCGCAGGCATGTGATTGCAATGTTTGAGGGAGGACCAATACCGGTAAGACAATCTTACTCAATATGATAGTATGCTATCTGGTTTGTCTTTATCATCGTGTACGTGCTTTAGGTGACATTACAGATCACTATTACTTGTTGATAGAGCCCGTAGGATTCTTGCTTGACTGCCAGCAGTATGATGGTGATCATATACGTGGGAGCTGGGGTCTATAAGCACATCCTTAAAGTGTCCCTAGTCGTGGGAGTTTCGAGATTGGGCATCGATACTCCGAGAGTAGACTAGTGTATACGGATCGAGACCCCGACAAGGGGCGGTGGCTGGTCTCACAAGCCATTGGTGTCAGTTTGTTCACCTAAGACGTATACAGGTGCTCATTGGGTTATGAGTACACCGGACGGACTCGCCGGGAACATGCTAGTTAGTATTATACCCGTCGTCAGATAGCAGTTCCCTGGTGACATGTTTATAGATTAGTCTATCGACCTGAGATCGTCATTTGTTTCCTGTGAGTTCCCACTGTGCTTTGATTACTACCCTACCACGGCTCATAGGAGTCGTGCAAACTGGTTTTAGTTTGGTACAGTCCCGAGCCACATGGAGGCAGTAAGTGGATCGGCAGGGGATTCGTCTCTCCCGGTGTTCGGGGTGAGATCGCAATGTGTCTGGAGAGCCATTATACGAAATCCCTGGCCAGGGTAAGTGAGATTTACTGGTAGGTATTCCAGTTGTTTCTCAGGGTGTTCTGGGCTACACTCCAAAACGACTTATACCGCAATTGGCAGTCTGACGTTTACCAGCCCCCTAGGCCCGATATGCGATACTCATAGATGAACGGACCAGACTGTACAGATATTGTCACTGACAGGCTCAGTAGGGTTTTAGGATGAGTTCGCTCATCAGCTTCCCTTTCACTCAATACCTGGGCAGCCGTTACGTACAACTAGTACCACAGACGTGCTTGTTGTTAAACCCACTGGCAGCGAATTGACAAGTCTTTAGAGTCACCGACCGAAAGTTTCCCAAGTTCGGGTGAAACATTGTAGAGGCCGTATGGATTTATGGCAGGGTTCAATCATATACGTGCACTCGTGCACGGATCATGATCGGACGGATCATACTAGTGGGCTTTGGTTTAAGCTGGATCCTAGTATTAGATTTGTTTGATTACTTTCGTCTCATTGCATTCGTACTCAGTCGGAATGCACATGCAGGTAAGTATATTCAGATGAGGGGTATTCTTGTGATCGGTCACTAGTTTACTTTAGTTGATGCCATATCTTTTTTATTGGATTAAACATTTAGATTAATGTTTGATTATGTGGAAATTGTGAGTGCTAGTCAAGATCAAGAGCATTAAATGTGGCATGTGCTTGGTTGATGAGTTATGGTGTTATTTTTTATGCCATGTCTAATCTCTTGATTAAATATTGTGTGGGATTAACATATGAAGAGAGAGAGGGCAGCCACATATAGTGTGGGGCTTGGTCTTGAGATAAATGGAGCTCTCATATTTTCATCCCAACACAATAAGCTAGCTCTTCCTCTTCTCTAGATTTTTTCTTGAGCTCACAACTTCCATCAATGGCTTCTTCTTCAACCTCCATCCATACCATATCATGTGTTGAGAATCAAGGGATGTCTAGAGACAAAGTTATCACACACATTCTCTACTTCACCTTGGACATGTCGGCTAGCAAACTTCATGTCCGAGTTGCTTCGGTTTTGAAGCGGGAGCCCGTAAAAAGATTCCTTGACGTGGTGCTACTTCGACGAGGAGACTGGAGATCGAGATTGATCAGAGATGCCGCGAGGATCTAAGGATGGTAGCTAAAAACCGAAGGACATAGATCGATTGGTATAGCCATTCTAACATCTTTGTAGTTATCTAGTTTACGGTTAATGGATCCGGGTGAAAGTCTGCATTAACGCCAGTTTATAAAAGTTTTTGTTCCGCGTTTGGCCTCGGATTGACGGCCAGGGAGTTTTCCGGCTTATGCTTAAAACTAGACTCTGGATAACTCAAGGTACATTTCTATAATGGCAGTTTGTGGGTTAACCCGGGCTATGACGAAAGTTAACTTTCTACCATCTGGAAGATCAATAGTAATATTATTCTTGACTCGCCACGGTTTTAGTAAAATGGATTTTTTCAGAAAACAGTAGTGGGAGTATGGTAGAACTGGAAGTGATTCCAGAACCGCAAACTATTAATGAAAATTTAATAGGACCAAAAGATTCAATCTGGTTTGACATTCCATTAGCCACTCCGCAGATATGGAGGGTAACCTCAGGCACCCGACAAGTACTCCGGTATCCTCAAGGACGGTGACAGAGAGGTTCTTATTTACCCAGATTTGCCATTACTGTTGTTCCAGACTATGATACCAGATAAAAGGATGAATATAGTGTTGTTCTAAACTAGTTTTAGAAGTGCACGTGTATATGACTCTGCCAGAAGGTTGTTGTGGTCAGTGGGAGCGGCGGAAGCATAGTGGAAAAATATCTTGTGTCTATTTATAGACTAAAGCAGATATAGTGGAGAAAGATCATCTATTTTTTATGTAACAGTCATAAGTTTTGACTTCATCAAAATAGGAGATGGATCTGTTAAGAAGGTTGTAGGGTGTGATGTCCTGGTATTTAGATAACATGCACATAGTAGGAAGTAAAATTCCTATACTAAGATCGGTTATACTGTGGTCGTCACACAGTGGTTTCTCCATATAGGATATGGATATAATATCTGGCATTCTGATTACTAGATCTATCGTTTTAGATCTAGATTTGGGTAGTTTCCCAATCTGGGTACTTAGACAGTATTCTAAAAGGTATTTTAGAATGGACGACTCCTGGCATGGTAGTGCATCTGCAAGTGATGGAGTCACCCTCTCTAAAGGTGTCTTATAGACTAAAGTGGAGAGGGATGTGCATGATTAGGAAATCACTTGCTTAAGCAATTGAGTCAATCATGAGATGTCAAATACCACACAAGATGCTGTTTGTGTACTAGATGCAATAAACTAATATATTAATCCAATCCTGGAGAAATGTTCGGAAGCAGTTATAGAACATAAGTGGATGTTCTAGGGTTTTGATAAAGACATCCTCCTTCGGGAGACGGTTATCATTCCAGGCTTCCAAAGTGACCTCGATGATAGAGTGACTGTCAGAGTTATAGTCTTCCCTCCGACGAGGGGCAGTAGTTTGGACAGGTGGTCCAGGCGGATACTAAGAAAGGCATGGCGCAGGATACTGATTAAATTCAATTGACGATACAGTCTAAGAAATTTGTTGGATTTGGAGTTGATTTGTGAACCGGTTCCCATCAGATATCAACACATATTCTAAGATATGTATTGCTCATTTCGGGTGATGACGTTCTCTGTGAACTTGAGATAAGGAGAGACAAAGAAAGAAACATCAGGGCAGATCCACTCACTGAGGCTATTTCTCGAACGCAATAGTTTCACAAACAGACTTTGTGAGACTAATCAGTAGAGAAGTTGGGTGTTCGGTATCACACAGGCTGTGAGTATGCGACATCGCAATAATTAGCCTTAAGTGCAAGTGGGAGATTGTTGGATATAGAGCCCTCAAAGTCAATTATTGGATCGCAGGAACGTGATTGCAATGATTGAGGGAGGACCTATACCGGTAGGACAGTTTTACTCAAAATGATAGTATGCTATCTGCTTTGTCTTTATCATCGTGTACATGCTCTAGGTGACAATACTCTTAGTTATATGTATGCCCTAGAGGCCATTACTATACATGTGTTGTATATTGTAGTGGATGCTTGGACATATAAAGGGAGGACTTTCTTGCTCAACATGATAGTATGCTATCTGGTTACTCTTTACCTTAACATGTACACTGATTGTCTCTCTGTTACATGTTGGTAAAGCCTTTAGGATGTATACTTGACTACCTGGACTGTGATGCGGATCATACTAGTGGAGACATGGTAGTCCATAAGTACATCCTTCAAGGTCTCTAGTCGTGGGTATATCGAGACGGCGTATCGATATACCAGAGTAGACTAGCGTATACCTTCTTGACCCATACAGATGGGCAATGGATGAACCCATATCCATTGATGTTTGACATCAGAGATGATATACGGGTTCTCAGTGGAGACTGGGTACACTGGATGGACTCGTCGAGAACTCCCAGATGGTATTATACCTTACGTCAGATGGCAGTTCTCTGGTGACACTGGTACAGGTTAGTCTGTAGACCCGAGATCGTCATAGAGTCTTATGTGATTCCCATTGTGCTTTGATTTCCACCTTACCACGTCCAAGAGGGCGTGCAAAACGGTGGTTTTTGGGTACAGTCCCGAGTCACATGGAGGCAATGAGCGATCGGAGGGGTTTCGTCTCTCCCGGTATTGGGGGTTGATGTTACGCTGTGCTCGATTGGCCATAACAGGGAAGTCCCTGGCCAGGGCTGGTTTAGAGATTTACTGGTAAGTGTTACCCGTAGTTTCTCGACCCGTTATGCGCCTCATATCGGCACGACTTATCGGTTATTGGGGTCTGACGTTTACCACTCCTAGACTTGATATGCGACATATCAGACGAGAAGACCGGACTGTACGGTAGTGTCACTGTCAGGCTTTTTGCAGGAGTTGGAGCGGGCTTGGTTGCTGATCTTCTGATCGCTCAATACCTGGGTAGCCGTTATGTCCAGCTAGTACCGCTGACGGCTTATGGGTGTTTGATATGATCATCACCTACTGCCGGCGTATTGACGAGTCTTTAGAGTCCTATATAGAGGTTGTACTGGCTCAGGCAAAATGAGATAGGAACGCATATGTGATATGTGCGGGACCGAGAATGATACGAGTATGTGATACCGTATTCTTTTCTCGTGATGATTGTATCGATTGGTTGTATGCGATATAACCTAGTTATCGAATCAAGAATTGATTCGATAAGTCGATACATTGGATATTAGTCGGTTATATGCGATATGACCGGATCGTTAAATCAAGTGTTGATTTAATGATTTAATGTATAATTATATATTTGATATATTACTTTACATTAACTAGTATTGGTTCACTTAAGATTGATTTTCTCACTTGATGTGCACAAGTTGTATATGTGATATATTTTTGTGCACAAGATTGTATCAAGTTTGATGATACATGCAAACTTGGGTGTGTATGCTTTAATCCATAGTTTAGGTTAATGGTTATGGTTTTATTTATTTATTTAATTAATTTAGGAAAAACTAAATGGTGGCTTTTTTGTTTCTTTGCTAGAAGCTTCATGAAGCATGCTAGCATCTTTGAAAAAGTCTTGCCATTTTGTTTTTTCTCCTTAACCTAATCATCAACCTAAACCCTAGTTTATTCTCTACATGAGTTACCCTCACCCATGGTTGCATTATGATAAGTCTTCACTTGATTTTCTATTTAGATTATTCTTATTCTTTTCTTTTCTTCTTCTTCTTCTTAAAAAAAAGAAAAAGCTTGCTAGAAAATTATCAAGTGAAGATTAAGTGTAAGAAATCGAAATCGAAAGAGTACCCATTTCCTATCTCACCATCCTCTACTAGACTAGCACTTTAGTTTAGGGTGTTTGCTTCACTAATTCTTTGATTAGTAAGGTAGAAGCTTGAGTCCGTATTCCCTCGACGTAGATCATCTTCGGCATTGAAGACTTCAAGCGATCCCGTTGCAACTTCTCAAGGAGCCGTCCGTGAGTCCGGGAGTTGGATGATCGCAGCGAAGTTACGTCGTCACGGAGCTTTGGAAGTGGTGGACCGGATCTACAAAGGTTGTAGTCCCTTCCCTTAGTGATAATTGTTATCTACTAGCTTTATGATTCGCCTAATATCTAGTTAACGATCTTGCTTCGGGTTGTTCGGCACCTAAATTTTTTAATCCGGCATGGTCGATGCCTTGTAGAGACTCCTTAGTGTGCCTAGTAACCCTACAGCGGTATCAGAGCCTAGCTCGAGCATTAGGCTATGTGTTAACGAAGTTAAAACTCCGAACGAACCCGAATACGACATTTCAAACCCCTCTCTGTACATTTTTTAAAATCTGGGATTTTCCAGAATTAAAAATATCTAAAAAATTCAGCAGGTGAAAATAGGAATTGTGGTGAAAAACGAGACATTGTTCCTTTAAACATGCCGCGGAACCGCGGCCGTACTGCCTTTGGGCCGCGGATCCGTAGCAGTTATAAGGAATGAGTGACTAGTTTTTGCACATTAATTTCTATTTCTCTGTTTTTATAATTTATGGATATTTTTAACTTGACTCAAGTGTTGAGTATTTTGGGGTTTATTTTGTAATCGACGATTCGATCGGAGAATTTAATTTTGTTATGTTTTTCCGGATATTTTAGAACATGTTAAAATGTTTGACCGGATATAAATACCCACTTTTTCCCCTGTCGGGAAATTTCCAAGTGTTGGATCTTTCCGTAGTTTAAGAACGTTCGAAGTAGTGCAAGTAACGTGATGGACCCTCTAGAGGACAACAAACCTTAACTCGATTATGTGACCGTCTTGAACTGCCCTTTGAACCTTAGGGTTTGGGGCAGTACGGCGTGCCACATGTGAGGCGTTGGCTTGACCCTTCTACGGCTGGACCGTTGGTATTGTGGCATGAAATGGATGTTTTTGAACTTATTTCAAGAGTTGAGCTGTTTCCGGAAAACTTGGGTGTTTGATTGTTCGATCGGAAAGTTTAACATTTTCTATTTATCTGGAATGTGATACAATATTTGGAATCCACAAGTAGTTATGAGATAACTAATTTGGATGTTATAAACATAGCAGTTTAGTCTCAATTGATCGGTTGCCACGGAATTTTGATGTGATCAAAAGTCCGTCGCAATCACGTAGCGTACGCGGATACTCGCCGGGTAAACTTAATAGACAGTCATGCCCCATAGCCCCGACCAAGTGACTGTAGGAGAACCCCGTCGCCAAAAGCATCCGTTAGGGTGCTCGCGGCAACGGTGTTCCGGCTTAGTGCACTTCGTCGACGGCATCTAGGGGTGCGGCCGTCTACTAAAGTTTGCGACGAGCATTCGATCACTTATCGGGAATCTTGTTGAATTGCCCGACTAGATATTGAAATGTGTTTTCGATATAGAGACTAAAATGCGGGGTTTATAATTGTTAGGCATGCGATGTCTAAGGAGGTTGCGGATTCCAACTGTTGTAGTTTTACACGTTCTTTTCTGCGACCGTAAGTGTAATATATGATATCGCCGGTTTCGTTGCTATTTGTCAACGACAATTGGGATGCGCATATTTACTTACGTTGATAACATGTGATGTTATGTGTTGCTGGACATGTTACATTGGATCGTCGTGTTTGAATAGCCGGGGGTTTTATGTGAGATGAGAGTTTTAATTTTCATTCATGTAAAATTTAAATGTATGTAATATTCTTTTATTGGGGCACTTCCAGGTTGCGGAAGATGTCACCCATTGTATATTATTTACTTTTCCGCACTAGGATAGACCCAAGGAGGGGAGCACAAGTAACCGGGTTCTTGGGTCCAGTGGGAGACCATCTCGAGGTGTCGAGTCCTGGTCTCTTAACCTTAGAATTGGTAGGGTTGCTTGCCGCTCTTGTAGGTGTCTTGGGGTGTGGGTTTGGCTATTCATCGCGACCGTGGAATCCGTGTTTTATACTGGCTCGTATTGAAAACACGGGCGATATCTGTGATGTGATCATTTGATGTTCTGTGATAAATACTGTATATAGTATAAATGATATATTATATAGGAGTTACTTATGTTTTACACCCGCGCTAGCCCTGCCCCGCTCTGCCGTTAGTTACCTAACCTAACGATGCACGAGGGGACATCGAGGCGAATGCGGATGGCATAAGTGTACGTCGTATTTATCTATGATGTTTAGGTGACTTAAATGATGGGACTTCATTAATATGATTAATGAAAGAAAAAGAAACCTAAAAGATGTTGTGGAATCGGATTTCAAAAACAGGTAGCTACACTTCTTGCTTTGCATCGCGGTGTTCCTAGTAGAACATCCTGCACCTTATTCGATAAGGAAAGGGCCGAGATCCTTTCATTGGGAGTGACCCATTTAGCAATAACCGGCAGATTCTACAACCCTCGGTTTGTCGTTTGATTGCTTTTGGAGTTCTTGGTTTGCACAGCGGTATATATGATATATCCTGCACCTTATTCGATGAGGAAAGGGCCGATGATCCCTTCACCGGGAGTGACCCCTTTAGCAAAACTAGAAAAGCCTCAAATACACTCCATTTTAAAATCATTCGATTCTACAACGATATCAAGTTCATTACGCAAAAGGTTTTCTTAAAAACCTGTCGTAGCCCTCCGTCATTTCAGATAAGTACAAGTTAGTATTTGTGCTACGTTTGTTGACTATGTTAAGGCGTAGTGTGCGGTAGCTAATTAGTTCTTATCTGTATAAGCATATGATGCGATTGGATTAGGGTAGTCGTGCGACTTTGTTGACTATGTTAAAGGTCGTGCGGGTGGGTTTAATTCAATCGGGAAATGACGGGTTGAACTTGACTAGCACTTATGATTTGTTGACTATGTTAAGGTCATATAGCTGCTAGGGGCAAAAAAAAATTATCGGGAATTTCAAGTGTTGAAATTTGCAATGAGATTGCATACCTTCTATGACATAGTTGGATCCCGATACCCACTGTGAGTAATTGTTACTCCTGAGAGAGTTTTACACATTACAATTAGCCGATCAAGTAGGTGTCTAGAAAGGTGTCAACGGGGTTACGCCTCTGGGAAAACGAGGTTTACATTAATTAGGTCTGTGCGAAAGCACGGGGAACCTCCCTCAAAGTACCGACACTGGCCTGGCTGAAAGATTGGCGAAGTTGTAGGGTGTAATTAATCCCGGCTAGTCTTTTATTTTAGGGTTTGAAAGAAGATTTGATAAAAACAGTGGGAGCCATCCTGATTAGATAAAATAATAACCAATCTGATCTTCCAAGAGCGCACACAGAGTGTTTTCTTCTCTCTCTCTCCAGGTAGCGACCATATCATGCCTTAATCAAGATAATAATACGGATGTATTGACCGAACTCGCTTGTTATACTGCGCTGAGGAACGTTGGTCCCGCTCCAACTTATAACTGTTATAAGACAGAGCAGGATATAGGGGATTACCAGAATTCCAGTGCCGCCCAAACGAAGAAAGTACATGCTGATGCATCATCTTCGGGTGTGTTCATTACAGAGAACTGTTTCTCAGTATCCTTTACGTCCTGGGTATATGATACCGGATCAGGATCCCGCATATGTAATCTATTACATGGGCTACAGATAGGTAGAGAACTGAGAACGGGTGATAAATTTCATGAGATAGAAAATGGTGCAAATGTTGCAGCCAAGTCTGTTGGTCACTGTTACCCTGTATTACCAGAATACATTGATTCTGAACGAATGTTGTTAGATACCGAACCTTATATACAACATCATATCAATCTCTTTATTAGTAAAGAAGGATATAATTTTGTATTGTTGGATAATGTTTTGAACATTTCCTATGTCAAGAGTTGATCGGTTCAGGCACGTTATCTAAAAGCATTTACGTTCTAAATCAAACTACAGTTCTTAATATACAGAACACACACAAGAGGAAGAGTTCAGAAATGAACAAATCCTTCTTGAGGTATTGTAGACTAGGTCATATCAATGCGACGCGACTAGCTCAAGTTATATTAAGATGCATATTTAAATCAGTTTGAATTTACATCTTATGAAACTTGCCAGTCATGTCACAGAGATAAGATGACCATAGCTCCGTTTACTGGAAACAGAGAAAGAGTTAGTGAACTCTTGGGATGATACATGTTGATGTATCTAGGTCCCCTGTCTACACATGCCAAGACCGGTTCTTTGTACTTCATTACATTCTATGATGATCTCTCAAGATTCAGACATATGTGTAGGGTTCCTAGGCACTCTAGTGAGGTCTCACAAGGCATCGAACATGCCAATTTCAAAAAATCTAGGTGCCGAGAGACCCGACTACGGATCGTTTGCTAGAAAACTAGGCGAAAAAGCTAACTAGTTAACACTTAACTAAGAGATACGGAAATACAACCTTTGTAGATCCGGTCCTCCACCTCCATGGCTCCGAGATGAGGTCCTCTCCGCTGTCCAAATCAAATCCGGGCTCTAGCGTCGGCTTCATCGGAGAATGAACGGGCTAGGTCATCGACGACGTGCCGAAGATGATCTACGTCGAAGCATCACTAGATCAAGCTCCAAACTTCACCAAGTCAAGAAACTTGTGAAGAAAACACACTCTACTACTTGGCAAGAGGTAGAGGATGAAGAAATAGGAAGTGGGTAGACTTTAGAATTGGATTTCTCACTTGTTTTCATCAATCACCATTGATGAAGTGAACTTTCTTCATGTGAAGAAGATGAAGAAGAAGAAGAAAGAAATATGATAAGATTTAGTTAATTATGAAAAGAATAATAATATCATTCTTATCATAACTTTAACCCAAGTTAAGTGTAGAGAATTGACCAAGGTTAAAGGAATGGTTAGGGTTTAGGAGATGAGACAAAAATGGTTGCATCATAAAAGCTTCATGAAGCTTCAAGTGCAAACAAAATAAGCCGCCATTTTTCTCTCATTTCTTTTCCTTTTTCCAAAAATAAAAAGACTAATTAATGAATAAGTAAAACCCTTAACCATTTAAATAACTTTGGTTAAATTCTTTACACATAACCTAGCAATCATGCATCATCAAACATGATACAATAAAGTGCACAAAATCATATCGCATATGCAATGCGCACACCCGAGTGAGAAAATCCATTTTAAAGTGAACCGATACTAGTTTATGCAAAGTAATATATCAAATATATAATTATACATTAAATCATTAAATCAACACTTGATTTAACGATCCGGTCATATCGCATATAACCGACTAGTATCATTAGTAACAACTTATCGAATCAACACTTGATCCGATAACCCGGCTATATCGCATATAACCGATCAATGTCACATCGCAAGAATCGAATACAGTATCACATACTGGTATTATTCTCGGTCCCGCACATATCTCATATGCGCTCCTATTTCGTTTCGCTTGAGCCAGGAAACCACTGTGTAGGACTCTAAAGACTCGTCAATACGCCGGCAGCGGATGATGATCATATCAAACATCCACAAGCCGCAAGCGGTCTGCTAAACGTAACGGCCACCCGGGTATTGAGAGATCTGAAGATCGACGAGCAAGCCCGCTCACACTCCAGTGAATCCAACCAGTAACACTACCGTACAGTCCGGTCTGATCGTCTGATATGTCGCATATCTCGCCTAGGGGTGGTAAACGTCAGACCCCAATAGTTCGATAAGTCGTGTCGATATGAGGCTCATAACGGGTCGAGAAACTACTGGTAACACTTACCAGCAATTCTCTGATCAGCCCTGGCCAGGGACTTCCTGTTATAGCCAATCGAACACAGCGCAACATCAACCCCCTATACCGGGAGAGACGAATCCCCTCCTATCGCTCATTGCCTCCATGTGACTCGGGACTGTACCCAAAAACCACCGTTTTGCACGCCCTCTTGGACGTGGTAAGATGGAAATCAAAGCACAGTGGGAACCACACAAGACTCTATGACGATCTCGGGTCAACAGACTCTCTGTACCAGTGTCACCAGAGAACTGCCATCTGACGTGAGGTATAATACCATCTGGGAGTTCTCGGCGAGTCCGTCCAGTGTACCCAGTCTCCACTGAGCACCCGTATATCATCTCCGATGTCAAACACCAATGGATATGGGATCATCCATCGCCCATCTGTATGGGTCGAGAAGGTACACGCTAGTCTACTCTGGTATATCGATGCCCCGTCTCGATATACCCTCGACTAGGGACTTTAAAGGATGTACTTATGGACTACCATGTCCCCACTAGTATGATCCGCATTATAGTCCAGGTAGTCAAGTTCACATCCTAAGATCTTTACCAACATGTAACAGAGAGACAATCAGTGAACACGTTAAGGTAAAGATCAACCAGATAGCATACTATCATGTCGAGCAAGAAAGTCCTCCTTATATATGTCCCAGCATCCACTACAATATACATCCTATGTACAGTAATGGCCTCTAGGGCATACATATAACTAACAATCTCCCACTTGCACTAGGGCCATCTGTAGCAGTGGTTGCAGTATCTCATACTCAACCATCCCACATAAAAATCTCTCTCTGGGAACAGGCCTTTGTGAGTGGATCCGCTGTGTTGTCCTCTGAGTCTACTCTCCTAACCTCGATCTCCCTGGAGATCAACTATCTCCATGATCAGGTGATGCTGCCTCAGAATATGTCTGGATCACTGATGGGACCTGTGTTCCTTGGCATAAGCCACAACTCCATTGTCACACAATGGGAGGAACATAATTCATCTCATGAACCAATATACACCCAAACAGCCTCTTTGGTAGCATCTTAAGTAGCGATATATCCAGCCTTTATCGTCTAGTATGTCACGGTATTATGCTTGGAACTCTTCCAACATTCCGTCCCTTTACTGAGGGTAAAGATAATGCCTGTGACTGACACTCAGTCGTCTTTATCACCCTGGAACCATTCTAGTGATTCTCCCCAGGGTCGATTGATACCTTCTCACTACATCTAGTGAGAATTCTAACATCCATTTAGATCTATCTCATAGATCCAAAACCCAGGATTTAGTAGGTATCATTTTGATCCTATTGGAGAATCCTTGTGATAAGCGGAGATCGACCGAGCGTAGCATAAGAAACTCCTTTCTTATCAAGAGTATGTCATCCACGTACTCTACGAGGATCACCACCATACTCCCTACTACCTTTTTGTTTATACTAGGTTCATCTACCATTTTGATGATGTCAACTTCCTTGACTAATTCATCAAAACAGATGTTCCAACTCCGCGATGCCTGCTATATCAAATAAAGCATCTTGCACACGTTTCCGCTGCTCCCACTGTTTACGAAGCCCTCTGGCTGTGTACTTATAGACGCACTCTTCTAAAACATCATTTAGAAAAGCAGTCATGACACCTAACCACCAGATATCGCAGTCATGGTATGTAGCCGTGGCAAGTAGGATCTGGATGGACTTAAGCATAGTTGCTT
The DNA here is from genome assembly GCA_030015575.1 of Agapanthus africanus. Classification (NCBI taxonomy): domain Eukaryota; kingdom Viridiplantae; phylum Streptophyta; class Magnoliopsida; order Asparagales; family Amaryllidaceae; genus Agapanthus; species Agapanthus africanus. The sequence continues at coordinate 359,411,449 of CM057346.1, forward strand.
AGAAAAGGTTTCATCATCATCCATACCTGGTCAATGATGTAGACCTTTAACAAGTCTAGCTTTGAAAGTCTCAACTCTTCCATGTACACCAAGGAATCTTCTCAAGATATACTTGCTCCTGATGGGGATTTAACCCTTCAGATATAGCAACCAAAGTCCATACTTTGTTGGTGTATAAGGATTCCATCTCAGATCGATAAACATCCAGCCATTCTTACAGAGTCTCACTCCTGATGGCCAGCTCGAAACTAGTTGGGTCATCATCTCATGATGTAATCCTCGCTCCCACTGTCATAGAGAAACCGAAGTATCTCTCAGGTGGGTGAGGAACCCTACTAGATCGGCGGAGAGGCTGAGGTTCGTTGGAATCTACTGAATCCTTTGGTTCTTTCAAATCATCTGCTGCAGTTTGTATAGCTGAAACCTTTCCAGTTCTACATAACTTACATTGCCTTGAGCTTGTCCGGATTTTGCTTTTAGACATAGGCCGGACAACCCCAAATCTTAACTAGCTTAAGACATGGGCTCTTCCCATTCCATATCACATATGAAGTGGTAAGCAACTGATTTGATTTGAACCTTATTCAATAGGTATGCAGCTTCTCAAGTGCATAACTCCCAAAAGGAAATAGGTAACTCAGTAATACTCATCATAGAGCACACCATATCATATAGGGTGTGATTGCTCCGCCCCGATATACCATCGTGCTATGGTGTATTCGGAGGAGTAATGCTGAGAGAGAATCTCATTCTCCTTTAGAATAGTCCAGGATTTCTGTGCACAAGTATTCTCCTCCCTGATCTCATCATAGGACATAATACTTATACCCGTATATCTGGTTCTCTACTTCTAACTTATATTCTGTGAATATCTCAAAAGGTTCGGACTTGTGTTTCAACAGGAACATAGGTCTGAAACTCGAAAGATTATCAGAGAACGTAATGAAGTATAAAGAACCAGTCCTGGCATGTGTAGACAGGGGACCTACATACATCAACATGTATTATCCCAAGAGTTTACTAACTCTTTCTCTGTTTCCAGTAAACGGAGCTATGGTCATCTTATCTTTGTGACATGATTGGCAAGTTTCACAAGATGTAAATTCAAACTAATTTAAATATGCATCTTTATGAAACTCTAGCTAGTCGGGTCACATTGATCTAACCTAGTCTACAATACCTTAAGAAGGATCCGTTCATTTCTGAACTCTTCCTCTTATATGTGTTCCATATACTAAGAACTGTAGTTTGATTTAGAACATCAATGCTTTTAGATAACGCGCCTGAACCGATCAACTTTTGATATAGGAAATGTTCAAAACATTATCCAACAATACAAAATTTTACCGTTTCTTTACTGATAAAGAGACAGATATGATTTTGTATATCAGGTTCGGTATCTAATAACATTCGTTCAGAATCAATGTATTGTAATACAGGGTGACAGTGACCAACAGACTTGGATGCAACTCTTGCCCCGTTTTTTGCCTCATGAAACTTATCACCCGTTCTCAGTTCTCTACCTTTCTGTAGCCCTATGTAACAGATTACATATCTGGGATCCTGATCTGGTATCACATACCCAGGATGTAAAGGATACTGAGAAACAGTTCTGTATAATGAACACACCCGAAGATGATGCATCAGCATGCACTCTCTTCGTTTGGGCGGCAAGGGAATTCTGGTAATCCCCAATTTCCTGCTCTGTCTTATAACAATTATAAGTTGGAGCGGGACCAACGTTCCCCAGCTCAGTATAACAAGAGGGTTCGGTCAATAATCCGTATTATTATCTTGATTAAGGCGTGATATGGTCGCCAGCTGGAGAGAGAGAGAAGAAAACACTCAGCGTGCGCTCTTTCAAGAATAGATTGGTTATTATTTTATCTAATCAGGATGGCTCCCACTGCTTTTTATCAAATCTTCCTTCAAACCCTAAAAGGAAAGACTAGCCGGGATTAATTACACACTACAAGTTCGCCAATCTTTCAGCCAGGCCAGTGTCGGTACTTTGAGGGAGGTCCCCCGTGCTTTCACACGAACCTAATTAATGTAAACCTCGTTTTCCCAGAGGCGTAACCCCGTTGACACCTTTCTAGACACCTACTTGATCGGCTAATTGTAATGTATAAAACTCTCCCAGGAGTAACTCTTACTCGCAGCGGGTATCGGGATCCAACTATCTCATAGAAGGTATGCAATCTCATTGCAAATTTCAACACTTGAAATTCCCGATAATATTTTGCCCCTAGCAGCTATATGACCTTAACATAGTCAACAAATCATAAGTGCTAGTCAAGTTCAACCCGTCATTTCCCGATTGAATTAAACCCACCCGCACGACCCTTAACATAGTCAACAAAGTCGCACGACTACCCTAATCCAATCACATCATATGCTTATGCAGATAAGCAGTAATTAGCTACCACACACTACGCCTTAACATAGTCAACAAACGTAGCACGAATACTAACTAGTACTTATCTGAAATGACGGAGGGCTACGACAGGTTTTTCTGAAAACCTATTGCGTAATGAACTTGATATCGTTGTAGGATCGAATGATTTTAAAATGGAGTGCTTTTGAGGCTTTTCCAGTTTTGCTAAAGGAGTCACTCCCGGTGAAGGGATCGTCGGTCCTTTCCTCGTCGAATGAGTTGCGGGATATATCATATATATCACTGTGCAAAGCAAAAACACTTAAAAGCAATCAAAAGAAAAACCGAGTGTGTAGCATCTGCCAGTTATTGCTAAAGGAGTCACACCCGGTGAAGGGATCTCGGTCCTTTCCTCATCGAATAAGGTGCAGGATATATCACATATACCGCTGTGCAAAGCAAGAACTGTAGCTACCTGTTTTATTTTGAAATTCGATTCTACAACATCTTAGGTTTCTTTTATTTCATTAATCATATTAATGAAGTCCCATCATTTAAGTACCTAAACATCACAGATAAATACGACGTACACTTATGCCATCCGCATTCGCCTCGATGTCCCCTCGTGCACCGTTAGGTTAGGTAACTAACGGCAGAGCGGGGCAGGGCTAGCGCGGGTGTAAAACATAAGTAACGCCTATATAATATATCATATATACTATATACTGTATCTATCACAGAACATCACATGATCTCATCACAGATATCGCAGCAGAAGAAACATATGAAATATTGGGTATACTAGGACGTCCGTGTTTTCAATACGAGCCAGTATAAAACACGGATTCCACGGTCGTGATGAATAGCCAAACCCACACCCCTAGACCCCTACGAGAGCGGCAAGCAACCCTACCAATTCTAGAGTTAGGAGACCCGGACTCGACTCCTCGAGTTGGTCTCCCACTGGACTCCAGAACCCGGTTACTTGTGCCCTCCTCCTTGGGTCTATCCTAGTGCGGAAAAGTAAATAATATACAAACGGTGACAACTTCCGCAACCTGGAAGCGTCCCAATAAAAGAATATTACATACAAGTTTTTACATGAATGAAAATGAAAAACACTCATCTCACATAAAAACCCCCGGCTATTCAAACACGACGATCCAATATAACATATCCAGTAACACATAACATCACATGTCATCAACGTAAGTAAATATGCACATCCCAATTGTCGTTGACATATAGCAACGAAACCGGCGATATCACATATTACACTTACGGTCACAGAAAAGAAAGTGTAAAACTACAACAGTTGGAATCCGCAACCACCTCAGACATCGCATGCCTGACCAAATGAATTACTTAGACATCACATGCCTAACAATTATAAACCCCGCATTTCAGTCTCATTATCGAAAACACTTTTCAATATCGAGTAGGGCAATTCAACAAGATTCCCGACAGTCTGATCGAATACTCGTCGCAAACTTTAGTAGACGGCCGCACCCCCGATACCGTCGACGAAGTGCACAAAGGCGGAACACCGCTACCGCGAGCACCCGAACGGATGCTTTCGGCGACGGGGTTCTCCTACAGTCACTTGGTCGGGGCTATGGGGCGAGGCTGTTTATTAAGTTTACCCGGCGAGTATCCGCGTACGCTACGTGATTGCGACGGACTTTTGATCACATCAAAATTCCGTGGCAACCGATCAAGTGAGACTAAACTGCTATGTTTATAACATTCATTTAGTTATCTCATAACTATTTGTGAATTCCAATTATTGTATCCCATTCCAGATAAATAGAAAATGTTAAACTTTCCGATTGAACAATCGAACACCCAAGTTTTCCCGATACAGATCAACACATGAAATAAGTCTAACAACATTCAGTTCGTGCCTCAGTACCAACGGTCCAGCCGTAGAAGGGTCAAGCCAACGCCTCACATGTGGCACGCCGTACTGCCCCAAACCCGAAGGTTCAAAGGGCAGTTCAAGACGGTCACATAATCGAGTTAAGGTTTGTTGTCTTCTAGAGGGACCATCGTGTTACTTGCACTACTTAGAACGTCTTTAAACTACGGAAAAATCCAACACTTGGAAATTTCCCGACAGGGGAAAAATTGGGTATTTATATCCGGTCGAACTTTTTAACATATTCTAAAATTTATCCGGAAAGCCAAACAGACAAAATTTGATAAACCCGATCGAATCATCGAAGCTCCAAAACATCCCAGATTATTCAACACTTGAATAAATATTAAAAATACCCAGGAAAACCAGCACTGTTAAATAGGAGTTACTGTGCAAACATCACCTCACAAAACGACAAACAGGCCGCGGTTCCGCCGCACGAGCCAAGCTCGTGCCGCGGAAGCGCGGCGCTTTAATGGAATTAGGGTTACGAATTGCACAGTTACTCTTATATTTTCCTGCTGATATTTCTACATATTTTTAATACTGAAAATTCCCTGTTTTTAGAAAAAGTACAGAGAGCACATTTGAGTTGGGGTTTCGGGTTCGTTCGGGTTTCAAACTTCGTCTGGACTTCGCCTAAGGCTCTAGCTAGGCTCTGATACCACTGTAGGGTTCCTAGGCACTCTAGTGAGGTCTCACAAGGCATCGAACATGCCAATTTCAAAAAATCTAGGTGCCGAGAGACCCGACTACGGATCGTTTGCAAGAAAACTAGGCGAAAAAGCTAACTAGTTAACACTTAACTAAGAGATACGGAAATACAACCTTTGTAGATCCGGTCCTCCACCTCCACGGCTCCGAGATAAGGTCCTCTCCGCTGTCCAAATCAAATCCGGGCTCTAGCGTCGGCTTCATCGGAGAATGAACGGGCTAGGTCGTCGACGACGTGCCGAAGATGATCTACGTCGAAGCATCACTAGATCAAGCTCCAAACTTCACCAAGTCAAGAAACTTGTGAAGAAAACACACTCTACTACTTGGAAAGAGGTAGAGGATGAAGAAATAGGAAGTGGGTAGACTTTAGAATTGGATTTCTCACTTGTTTTCATCAATCACTATTGATGAAGTGAACTTTCTTCATGTGAAGAAGATGAAGAAGAAGAAGAAAGAAATATGATAAGATTTAGTTAATTATGAAAAGAATAATAATATCATTCTTATCATAACTTTAACCTAAGTTAAGTGTAGAGAATTGACCAAGGTTAAAGGAATGGTTAGGGTTTAGGAGATGAGACAAAAATGGTTGCATCATAAAAGCTTCATGAAGCTTCAAGTGCAAACAAAATAAGCCACCATTTTTCTCTCATTTCTTTTCCTTTTTCCAAAAATAAAAAGACTAATTAATGAATAAGTAAAACCCTTAACCATTTAAATAACTTTGGTTAAATTCTTTACACATAACCTAGCAATCATGCATCATCAAACATGATACAATAAAGTGCACAAAATCATATCGCATATGCAATGCGCACACCCGAGTGAGAAAATCCATTTTAAAGTGAACCGATACTAGTTTATGCAAAGTAATATATCAAATATATAATTATACATTAAATCATTAAATCAACACTTGATTTAACGATCCGGTCATATCGCATATAACCGACTAGTATCATTAGTAACAACTTATCGAATCAACACTTGATCCGATAACCCGGCTATATCGCATATAACCGATCAATGTCACATCGCGAGAATCGAATACAGTATCACATACTGGTATTATTCTCGGTCCCGCACATATCTCATATGCGCTCCTATTTCGTTTCACTTGAGCCAGGAAACCTCTGTGTAGGACTCTAAAGACTCGTCAATACGCCGGCAGCGGATGATGATCATATCAAACATCCACAAGCCGCAAGCGGTCTGCTAAACATAACGGCCACCCGGGTATTGAGCGATCTGAAGATCGACGAGCAAGCCCGCTCACACTCCAGTGAATCCAACCAGTAACACTACCGTACAGTCCGGTCTGAGCGTCTGATATGTCGCATATCTCGCCTAGGGGTGGTAAACGTCAGACCCCAATAGTTCGATAAGTCGTGTCGATATGAGGCTCATAACGGGTCGAGAAACTACTGGTAACACTTACCAGCAATTCTCTGATCAGCCCTGGCCAGGGACTTCCTGTTATAGCCAATCGAACACAGCGCAACATCAACCCCCTATACCGGGAGAGACGAATCCCCTCCTATCGCTCATTGCCTCCATGTGACTCGGGACTGTACCCAAAAACCACCGTTTTGCACGCCCTCTTGGACGTGGTAAGATGGAAATCAAAGCACAGTGGGAACCACACAAGACTCTATGACGATCTCGGGTCAACAGACTACTCTGTACCAGTGTCACCAGAGAACTGCCATCTGACGTGAGGTATAATACCATCAGGGAGTTCTCGGCGAGTCCGTCCAGTGTACCCTGTCTCCACTGAGCACCCGTATATCATCTCCGATGTCAAACACCAATGGATATGGGATCATCCATCGCCCATCTGTATGGGTCGAGAAGGTACACGCTAGTCTACTCTGGTATATCGATGCCCCGTCTCGATATACCCTCGACTAGGGACTTTGAAGGATGTACTTATGGACTACCATGTCCCCACTAGTATGATCCGCATCATAGTCCAGGTAGTCAAGTTCACATCCTAAGGGCTTTACCAACATGTAACAGAGAGACAATCAGTGAACACGTTAAGGTAAAGATCAACCAGATAGCATACTATCATGTCGAGCAAGAAAGTCCTCCCTATATATGTCCCAGCATCCACTACAATATACATCCTATATACAGTAATGGCCTCTAGGGCATACATATAACTAACAATATGTTCCTGTTGAAACACAAGTCCGAACCTTTTGAGATATTCACAGAATATAAGTTAGAAGTAGTGAACCAAAAACGGGTATAAGTATTATGTCCCTTGATGCGATCAAGGAGGAGAATACTTGAGCACGGAATTCCAGGATTACTCTAAAGGAGAATGAGATTCTATCTCAGTATTACTCCTCCGTATACACCACAGCACGTAGGTGTATCGGGGCGGAGCACTCACACCCTATATGATAAGGTGTGCTCTATGATGAGTATAACTGAGTTACCTATATTCTTTGAGGGAGTTATGCACTTGTGAAGTTGCATACCTATTGAATAGGGTTCTGATCAAATCAGTTGCCTACCAATTCATATGAGATATGGAAAGGGAAGAGTCCATCTCTTAATTCAGTTAAGATTTGGGGTTGTCCAGCCTATGTCTAAAAACCAAAATCCGGACAAGCTCGAGGCAAAGTCGGATCTGTAGAAGTTTGTTGGATATCCCAAGCATTCGCAAGGGAATATCTTCTACCTAACCGAGGAACAAAAATGTTTTGTTTCTCAGCATGCCACCTTTGTGAAAGGGAATTTCTTATGAAAAAATTAGTGGACATGAGGTAGAACTGGAAGGAGTTCCAGCTATACAAACTGCAGCTGATGATTTGGTAGAACCGAAAGATTCAATAGTTTCCAATGAACCTCAGCCTCTCCGCCGATCTAGTAAGGTTCCTCACCCACCTGAAAGATACTTCTGTTTCTCTATGACAGTGGGAGCGAGGATTGCATCATGAGATGATGACCCAACTAGTTTCGAGCTGGCCATCAGGAGTGGGACTCTGTAAGAATGGCTGGATGCTTAGCGATCTGAGATGGAGTCCTTATACACCAACAAAGTATGGACTTTGGTTGCTTCGTCTGAAGGGTTAAATCCCCATTAGGAGCAAGTATATCTTGAGAAGATTACTTGGTGTACATGGAAAAGTTGAGACTTTCAAAGCTAGACTTGTTAAAGGTTTGCATCATAGACCAGTTGTGGCTAATGGTGAAAACTTTTTCCAGGGGCCTATGCTTAAGTCCATCCAGATCCTACTTGCCACGGCTACATACCATGACTACGATATCTGGTGGTTGGGTGTCATGACAGCTTTTCTAAATGATGTTTTAGAAGAGAGCGTCTATAAGTACACAGCCAGAAGGCTTCGTAGACAGTGGGAGCAGCGGAAACGTGTACAAGATATTTTATAGGATAAAGCAGGCATTGCGGAGATGGAACATCTGTTTTGATGTGGTAGTCAAGGAGTTTGACTTCATCAAAATGGTAGATGAACCTTGTATATACAAAAAAGGTAGTAGGGAGTATGCTAGAGATCCTCATAGAGTACGTGGATGACATACTTTTGATGGGGAAAGAGTTTCCTATGCTACGCTCGGTCAATCTCCGCCTATCACAAGGATTCTCCATATAGGATCAAAGTGATACCTCCTAAATCCTAAGTTTTGGATCTATGAGATAGATCTAACTGGATGTTTGGATTCTCACTAGTTGTATTGAGATGGTATCAATTGATCCTGGGAAAAATCACTGGAAAGGTTCCAGGGTAATAAGGACGACTGAATGTCTGTCACAGGCATTGTCCTTACCCTTAGTAAAGGGACGGTATGTTGGAAGAGTTCCAAGCTAGATACCGTGACATACTAGACGATTAAAGGCAATTTACATCGTTACCGAAGATGCTACCAAAGAGGCCGTCTTGGTGTATATTAGTTCATAAGATGAACTTCGTTCCTACCATTGTGTGACAATAGAGTTGTGGCTTATGCCTAGGAACGCCCGTCCCATCAGTGATCCAGACATATTCTGAGGAAGTGTCACCTGATCATGGAGATGGTTGATCTCCAGGGGATCAAGGTCAGGAGAGTAGACTCAGAGGACAACACGGCGGATCCACTCACAAAGGCCTTTTCCCAGAGAGAGACTTTTTATGGGATGGTTGAGTATGAGATACTACAACCACTGTTATCAGATGGCCCAAATGCAAGTGGGAGATTGTTAGTTATATGTATGCCGTAGAGGCCATTACTATACATGTGTTGTATATTGTAGTGGATGCTTGGACATATATAGGGAGGACTTTCTTGCTCGACATGATAGTATGCTATCTGGTTACTCTTTACCTTAACGTGTATACTGATTGTCTCTCTGTTACATGTTGGTAAAGCCCTTAGGATGTGTACTTGACTACCTGGACTGTGAGGTGGATCATACTAGTGGGGACATGGTAGTCCATAAGTAAATCCTTCAAGGTCCCTAGTCGTGGGTATATCGAGACGGGGCATCGATATACCAGAGTAGACTAGCGTATACCTTCTCGACCCATACAGATGGGCAATGGATGAACCCATATCCATTGATGTTTGACATCAGAGATGATATACGGGTGCTCAGTGGAGACTGGGTATACTGGACGGACTCGCCGAGAACTCCCAGATGGTATTATACCTTATGTCAGATGGCAGTTCTCTGGTGACACTGGTACAGGTTAGTCTGTAGACCCGAGATCGTCATAGAGTCTTGTGTGATTCCCACTGTGCTTTGATTTCCACCTTACCACATCCAAGAGGGCGTGCAAAACGTTGGTTTTTGGGTACAGTCCCGAGTCACATGGAGGCAATGAGCGATAGGAGGGGTTTCGTCTCTCCCGGTATTGGGGGTTGATGTTGCGCTGTGCTCGATTGGCCATAACAGGGAAGTCCCTGGCCAGGGCTGGTTTAGAGATTTACTGGTAAGTGTTACCCGTAGTTTCTCGACCCGCTTTGCGCCTCACATCGGCACGACTTATCGGTTATTGGTGTCTGACGTTTACCACCCCTAAACTTGATATGCGACATATCAGACGAGGAGACCGGATTGTACGGTAGTGTCACTGTCAGGCTTTTTGCAGGAGTTGGACCGGGCTTGCTTGCTGATCTTCTGATCGCTCAATACCCGGGTAGCCGTTACGTCCAGCTAGTACCTCTGAAGGCTTGTGGGTGTTTGATATGATCATCACCTACTGCCGGCGTATTGACGAGTCTTTAGAGTCCTACATAAAGGTTGTACTGGCTCAGGCAAAACGAGATAGGAGCGCATATGTGATATGTGCGGGACCGAGAATGATACGAGTATGTGATACCGTATTCTTTTCTCACGATGATTGTATCGATTGGTTGTATGCGATATAACCTAGTTATCGAATCAAGGATTGATTCGATAAATCGATACATTGGATATTAGTCGGTTATATGCGATAAGACCGGATCGTTAAATCAAGTGTTGATTTAATGATTTAATGTATAATTATATATTTGATATATTACTTTACATTAACTAGTATTGGTTCACTTAAGATTGATTTTCTCACTTGATGTGCACAAGTTGTACATGTGATATATTTTTGGGCACAAGATTGTATCATGTTTGATGATACATGCAAACTTGGGTGTGTATGCTTTAAACCATAGTTTAGGTTAATGGTTAAGGTTTTAATTATTTATTTATTTATTTAATTTAGGAAAAACTAAATGGTGGCTTTTTTGTTTCTTTGCTAGAAGCTTCATGAAGCATGCTAACATCTTTGAAAAAGTCTTGCCATTTTGTTTTTTCTCCTTAACCTAACCATCAACCTAAACCCTAGTTTATTCTCTACATGAGTTACCCTCACCCATGGTTTCATTATGATAAGTCTTCACTTGATTTTCTGTTTAGATTATTCTTATTCTTTTCTTTTCTTCTTCTTCTTCTTAAAAAAAAGAAAAAGCTTGCTAGAAAATTATCAAGTGAAGATTAAGTGTGAGAAATCAAAATCTAAAGAGTACCCATTTCCTATCTCACCATCCTCTACTAGACTAGCACTTTAGTTTAGGGTGTTTGCTTCACTAATTCTTTGATTATGAGGTAGAAGCTTGAGTCCGTATTCTCTCGACGTAGATCATCTTCGGCATCGAAGACTTCAAGCGATCCCGTTGCAACTTCTCAAGGAGCCGTCCGAGAGTCCGGGAGTTGGATGATCGCAGCGAAGGTACATCGTCACGGAGCTTTGGAAGTGGTGGACCGGATCTACAAAGGATGTAGTCCCTTCCCTTATTGATAATTGTTATCTACTAGCTTTATGATTCGCCTAATATCTAGTTAACGATCTTGCTTCGGGTTGTTCGGCACCTAAATTTTTTAATCCGGCATGGTCGATGCCTTGTAGAGCCTCCTTAGTGTGCCTAGTAACCCTACAATTACAGATTACTATTACATATTGATAGAGCCCATAGGATTCTTGCTTGACTGCCAGCAGTATGATGGCGATCATATACGTGGGAGGTGGGGTCAATAAGCACATCCTTAAAGTGTCCCTAGTCGGGGAAATTTCGAGACTGGGCATCGATACTCCGAGAGTAGACTAGTGTATACGGATCGAGACCCAGACGAGGGGCGGTGGCAGGTCTCACAAGCCATTTGTGTCAGTTGGTTCACCTAAGACATATACAGGTGCTCATTGGGTTATGAGTACACCGGACGGGAACATGCTATTTGGTATTATACATGTCGTCAGATAGCAGTTCCCTGGTGACATGTGTATAGGTTAGTCTATCGACCTGAGATCGTCATTTGTCTCATGTGAGTTCCCACTGTGCTTTGATTACTACCCTACCTCGGCTCAATGGATTCGTGCAAACAGGTTTTAGTTGGGTACAGTCCCGAGCCACATAGAAGCAGTGAGCGGATCAGCAGGGGATTCGTCTCTCCCGGTATTGGGGGTGAGATCGCGCTGTGTCTGGAGAGCCATTACACGAAATCCCTGGCCAGGGTAAGTTTGATTTACTGGTACGTATTCCAGTAGTTTTTCAGGGTGTTCTAGGCTACACTCCAACATGACTTACACCGCTATTGGGGGTCTGACGTTTACTAGCCCTCTAGGCCCGATATGCGATACTCATAGACGAACGGGCCGGACTGTACGGATATTGTCACTGACAGGCTCTATAGGGTTTCAGGATGAGTTCGCTCATCAGCTTCCCTTTCACTCAATACCTAGAGAGCCATTACGTATAACTAGTACCACTGACATGCTTGTGGTTAAACCCACTGCCAACGTATTAACGAGTCTTTAAAGTGCCCCACAGAAAGTTTCCCAAGTTCGGGTGAAACGTTGTAGAGGTCGTATGGTTTTATGGAAGGGTTCGATCGTATACGTGCACTCGTGCACGGATCATGATCGGACAGATTATCCTAGTAGGCTTTGGATTAAGCCGGATCCTAGTATTAGATTTGTTGGATTACTTTCGTCTAATTGCATTCGTGTTTAGTCGGAATGCGGATGCAGGTATGTATATACAGATGAGGTGTATTCTTGTGATCCATCACTAGTTTACTTTAGTTGATGCCATATCTTTTTTTATTAGATTAAACATTTAGATTAATGTTTGATTATGTGGAAATTGTTAGTGCTAGTCCTGATCAAGAGCATTAAATGTGGCATGTGCATGGTTGATGAGTCATGGTGTTAGTTTTTGTTAGTTATATGTATGCCCTAGAGGCCATTACTGTACATACGATGTATATTGTAGTGGATGCTTGGACATATATAGGGAGGACTTTCTTGCTCGACATGATAGTATGCTATCTGGTTGCACTTTATCTTAACATGTACTCTGATTGTCTCTATATTACATATTGATAAAGCCCTTAGGATATGTACTCGACTACTGGGACTATGATGAGATCATACTAGTGGGGCCACGGTAGTCGACGAGTACATCCAATAATTGTTCCTAGTCGAGGGTGTATCGAGACAGGGCATCGATACACCAGAGTAGACTAGCGTATATGCATCTTGACCCATATGATGGGCGATGGATGATCCCATATCCATCGGTGTTTTGACATCAAGGATGGTGTACGGGTGCTCAGTGGAGACTGAGTACACTGGACGGACTCGCCGAGAACTCCCAGATGGTATTATACCTCACGTCAGATGGCAGTTCTCCGGTGACACTGGTACAGAGTAGTTTGTTGACCCGAGATCGTCATAGAGTCTTATGTGATTCCCACTGTGCTTTGATTTCCACCTTACCACGTCCAAGAGGGCATGCAAAATGGTGGTTTTTGGGTACAGTCCCGAATCACATGGAGGCAATGAGCGATAGGAAGGGATTCCACTCTCCCGGTATAGGGAGTTGATGTTGTGCTGTGTTCGATTGGCTATAACCGGAAATCCCTGGCCAGGGTTGCTGAGATTTACTGGTAAGTGTTACCAGTAATTTCTCGAACTGTTATAGACCTCATATCGACACGACTTATCGAGCTACTGGGGTCTGAAGTTTACCACCCCTAGGCGAGAAATGCGACGTATCAGACGACGAGACCGGACTGTACGGGAGTGCTACTGATTGGATTCACAGGAGAACTAGCGGGCTTTCTTGTTGATCTTCTGATCGCTCAATACCCGGGTGGCCGTTATGTTTTGCACACCGCTTGCGGCTTGTGGGTGTTTGATATGATCATCACCTACTACTGGCGTATTGACGAGTCTTTAGAGTCCTACACAGGGGTTTCCTGGCTCAAGCGAAACGGAGTAGGAGCACATATGTGATATGTGCGGGACCAAGATTAATAGGATATGAGATACCGTATTCTATTCTCGTGGTTTGTAACATTGATCGATTATATGCGATATTGCCGGGTTATCGGATCAAGTGTTGATTCGATAAGTTGTTACATTTGATATTAGTTGGTTATAGCCGGATTATTAAATCAAGAGTTGATTTAATAATTTAATGCATAATTATATATTTGATATATTACATTGCATTAACTAGTATTAGCTCACTTATGATTTATTTTCTCACTAGTATGTGCACATTGTTTATATATGATATTTGCAAGTGTACATGTTTGTATCATGCTTGATGATACACACAAGATGGGTGTGTGAGACTCATACCAAGATTAGGGTATAGATTAGGGTTATTGGTTTATCTTAAGATTTAACAAAAGGGTTTAACTTAGTCGAAGTAATCAAGCTTGAAGAAGCTTGGAGAAGCTTTGACAAAGTCCAGTCTTTTGTCATTTCTTTTGATATTCTTTAACCTAACCTTTAACCTAAGGCTTTGGTTAATTCTCTAGATGAGTTAAGCATGAGGGCTTAACTAAACCATGGTGTCATTTATTTATGGGATAAGTTTTCATTTGGATGGATAATTCTTTCTTCTTCTTCTTCATCAGCAAGCTCCATCCAAAAGCTTACTAGCTCCAATGGTGCCATGAGCAAAAGAGTGAGAAAATCAATTCTAAAGTGAGCCCACTTCCTATTTCTTCATCCTCTACCACTTGCCATGTAGTAGAGTGTATTCTCTTCACAAAGTTCTTGACCTAGTGAAGGAATAGCTTGAGTTTGTGTCTCCCCGACATAGATCATCTTCGGCATCGAAGTCAACGTAACAAGCACGTTCGTTCTTCTCGTGGAGCTTCTCGAGAGTCCGGAATTCACGATCGCAGCGTTGGGGATGTCTATACGGAGCTAATGAAGTGGAGGACTGGATCTACAAAGATTGTAATCCCTTTCACTTAGTATTAAAGTTGTTGACATGCATGTTTTCGCCTAAAACCAAGTTTAAAGATCCGGCTTTGGGTTGTTCGGCACGGCTAAAATTTTAATCGGGCAAGGTTGATGCCTCGTAGACCCTTGTGCGTGTGCCTAGCAAACCTACAGTGGTATCAGAGCCTAGCTAGAGCTTTAGGCGAAGTCTAGGCGAAGTTTAAAGTCCGATCGAACTCCGAATACCCGATATTAACCCCTCTCTGTACATTTTTCCAAAATATGCTTTTTTATGAATTAAAAATGCTCAGAAAAACAAGCAGGAAAAACTAAGAATTACTGTGAAATACGGTTCACTGAGTCAACTATTTGACCGCGGAACCGCGGCCAAACCAATGGTTTGGCGGCGGTTCCGCGGCCAAAATTATGACTTAGACCCTGGAATTTCATGAATTTATTCTTAGGTCCTTTCTTGGCAATTTTTTCTGGGAATATTTTAATTCCACTCAAGTGTTGAGTTTTATAGGGTTGTATTGGGGACTTGTTGATTCGATCGGATATTTTAACTTCTTTTATTTTGTCCGGATAATTTTTTGAAACTGTTAAAAAATTCTAACGGATATCAATAACTCACTTTTTCCCCTGTCGGAATTTTTTTCAAAAGTTGGATTTTTTCTCGAGTTTAAGAACGTTCTAAGTCGTGCAAGTAACGTGGTGGACCCTTTAGAAGACAACAAACCTTAACTCGATTATGTGACCGTCTTGAACTGCCCTTTGAATCTTAGGGTTTGGGGCAGTACGACGTGCCACATGTGAGGCGTTGGCTTGACCCTTCTACGGCTGGACCGTTGGTACTGTGGCATGAAATGGATATTTTTGAACTTATTTCAAAAGTTTAGCTGTTTCCGGAAAACTTGGGTGTTTGATTGTTCGATCGGAAAGTTTAACATTTTCTATTTATCTGGAATGTGATACAATATTTGGAATCCACAAGTAGTTATGAGATAACTAATTTGGATGTTATAAACATAGCAGTTTAGTCTCAATTGATCGGTTGCCACGGAATTTTGATGTGATCAAAAGTCCATCGCAATCACGTAGCGTACGCGGATACTCGCCGGGTAAACTTAATAGACAGTCATGCCCCATAGCCCCGACCAAGTGACTGTAGGAGAACCCCGTCGCCAAAAGCATCCGTTAGGGTGCTCGCGACAACGGTGTTCCGGCTTAGTGCACTTCGTCGACGGCATATAGGGGTGCGGCCGTCTACTAAAGTTTGCAACGAGCATTCGATCAAAATATCGGGAATCTTGTTGAATTACCCGACTTGATATTGAAAAGTGTTTTCGATAATGAGACTAAAATGCGGGGTTTATAAATGTTAGGCATGTGATGTCTAAGGAATTCATTTAGTTAGGCATGCGATGTCTAAGAAGGTTGCGGATTCCAACTTTTGTAGTTTTACACTTTCTTTTCTGCGACCGTAAGTGTAATATGTGATATCGCCGGTTTCGTTGCTATATGTCAACGACAATTGGGATGCGCATATTTACTTACGTTGATGACATGTGATGTTATGTGTTGCTGGATATGTTGTATTGGATCGTCGCGTTTGAATAGCCGGGTTTTTTATGTGAGATGAGATTTTTTCTTTTTCATTCATGTAAAATTCATTTGTATGTAATATTCTTTTATTGGGGCACTTCCGGGATGAGGTTGATGTCACCACTTGTATATTATTTACTTTTCCGCATTAGGTAGACCCAAGGCGGGGAGCACAAGTAACCGGGTTCTAGGGTCCAGTGGGAGACCATCTCGAGGAGTCGAGACCGGGTCTCCTAACCCTAGAATTGGCAGTGTTGCTTGCCGCTCTCGTAGGGGTCTAGGGATGTGGGTTTGGCTATTCATAGCGACCATGGAATCCGTGTTTTATACTGGCTCGTATTGAAAACACGGACGTCCTAGTATATCCAATATTTCATATATGTTTCTTCTGCTGCGATATCTGTGATGTGATCATGTGATGTTCTGTGATAAATACTGTATATAGTATATATGATATATTATATATAGACGTTACATATGTTTTACACCCGCTCTAGCCCTGCCCCGCTCTATCGTTAGTTACCTAACTTAACGGTGCACGAGGGGACATCGAGGCGAATGCGGATGGCATAAGTGTACGTCGTATTTATCTGTGATGTTTAGGTAACTTAAATGATGGGACTTCATTAATGAGATTAATGAAATAAAAGAAACCTAATGATGTTCTGGAATCGAATTTTCAAAAACAGGTAGCTACAGTTCTTGCTTTGCATCGTGGTATTCCTTGTAGAACATCCTGCACCTTATTCGATAAGGAAAGGGCCGAGATCCCTTCACCGGGAGTGACCCCTTTAGCAATAACTGGCAGATGCTACACCCCTCGGTTTGTCTTTTGATTGTTTTTGGTGTTTTTGCTTTGCATAGTGATATATATGATATATCCTGCACCTTATTCGATGAGGAAAGGGCTGACATTCCTTTCACCGGGAGTGACCCCTTTAGCAAAACTAGAAAAGCCTAAAAAACGCTCCATTTTAAAATCATTTGATTCTACAACGATATCAAGTTCATTACGCAATAGGTTTTCAGAAAAACCTGTCGTAGCCCTCCGTCATTTCAGATAAGTCCTGCTTAGTATTCGTGTTGCGTTTGTTGACCTTGTCAAGGTGCAATGTGCGGTAGCTGACCAGTATTTATCTGTTTATGCATATGATGCAGATTGTTTTAGGGTAGTCGTACGGCCTTGTTGACCTTGTCAAGGGTCGTGCGGGTGGGTTTAATTCAATCAAGAAATGATGGGTTGAACTTGACTTACGGTCTATGGTTTGTTGACCTTGTCAAGGTCATAGATCATTCGGGGCAAAATTATCGGGAATTTCAAGTGTTGAAATTTGCAATGAGATACCTTCTATGAGATAGTTGGATCCCGATACCCGCTGCGAGGAAGAGTTACTCCTGGGAGTGTTTTACACATTACAATTAGTCGATCAAGTAGGTGTCTAGAAAGGTGTGAACGGGGTTACGCCTCTGGGAAAACGAGGTTTACTTTAATTAGGTTCGTGCGAAAGCACGGGGGACCTCCCTCAAAGTACCGACACTGGCCTGGCTGAAAGATTGGCGAACTTGTAGCGTGTAATTAATCCCGGCTAGTCTTTCCTTTTATGGTTTGAAGGAAGATTTGATTAAATCAGTGGGAGCCATCCTCATTAGATAAAATAATAACCAATCTGATCTTGCAAGAGCATACGCTGAGTGTTTTCTTCTCTCTCTCTCCAGGTAGCGACCATATCACGCTTTAATCAAGATAATAATACGGATGAATTGACCGAACCCGCTTGTTATACTGAGCTGGGGAACGTTAGTCCCGCTCCAACTTATAATTGTTATAAGACAGAGCAGGAAATAGGGGAATTCCAGATTTCCCGTGCCGCCCAAACGAAGAAAGTGCATGCTGATGCATCATCTTCGGGTGTGTTCATTACATAGAACTGTTTCTCAGTATCCTTTACGTCCTCGGTATGAGATACCGGATCAGGATCCCGCATATATAATCTGTTACATGGGCTACAGATAGGTAGAGAACTGAGAACGGGTGATAAGTTTCATGAGACAGAAAACGGTGCAAGTGTTGCAGCCAAGTCTGTTGGTCACTATCACCCTGTATTACCAGAATACATTGATTCTGAACAAATGTTATTAGATACCGAACCTGATATACAACATCATATCAGTCTCTTTATTAGTAAAGAAAGGATATATTTTTGTATTGATGGATAATGTTTTAAACATTTCCTATATCAAGAGTTGATCCATTCAGGCACGTTATCTAAAAACATTGACGTTCTAAATCAAACTACAGTTCTTAGTATAAAGAACACACACAAGAGGAAGAGTTCAGAAATGAACGAATCCTTCTTGAGGTATTGTAGACTAGGTCATAACAATGCGACCCGACTAGCTAAAGTTACATTTAGATGCATATTTAAATCTGTTTGAATTTACATCTTGTGAAACTTGCCGGTCATGTCATAAAGATAAGATGACCATAGCTCTGTTTATTGGAAACAGAGAAAGAGTTAGTGAACTCTTGGGATTGATACATGCTGATGTATGAAAGTCTCCTGTCTACACATGCCAAGACCGGTTCTTTGTACTTCATTACATTCTCTGATGATCTCTCAAGATTCAGACATATGTTCCTGTTGAAACACAAGTCCGAACCTTTTGAGATATTCACAGAATGTAAGTTAGAAGTAGAGAACCAAAATACGGGTAAAAGTATTATGTCCTTTGATGTGATCAAGGAGGAGAATACTTAAGCACGGAATTCCTGGACTATTCTAAAGGAGAATGAGATTCTCTTTCAGTATTACTCCTCCGTATACACCACAGCACGTCGGTGTATCGGGGCGGAGCAATAGCACCCTATGTGATATGGTGAGCTCTATGATGAGTACTACTGAGTTTCCTATTTCCTTTTGGGATTTATGCGCTTAAGAAACTGCGTACCTATTGAATAGGGTTCAAATCAGATCAGTTGCCTACCACTTCATATGTGATATGGAAAGGGAAAAGCCCATATCTTAAGTTTGTTAAGATTTGGGGTTGTCCGGACTATGTCTAAAAGCAAAATCCGGACAAGCTCGAGGCAAGGTCTATTATGTAGAACTGGAAAGGTTCCAGCTATACAAACTGCAGCAGATGATTTGGTAGAACCAAAGGATTCAATAGTAACCAACGAACCTCAGCCTCTCCGCTGATCTAGTAGGGTTCCTCACCCACCTGAGAGATACTTCGGTTTCTTTATGACAGTGGGAGAGAAGATTGCATCATGAGATGATGACCCAACTAGTTTCATGCTGGCCATCAGGAGTGAGACTCTGTAAGAATGGCTGGATGCTTATAGATCTGAGATGGAATCCTTATACACCAACAAAGTATGGACTTTGGATGCTTTATCTGAAGGGTTAAATCCCCATCAGGAGCAAGTATATCTTGAGAAGATTACTTTGTGTACATGGAAAAGTTGAGACTTTCAAAGCTAGACTTGTTAAAGCTTTGCATCATTAACCAGTTATGGATTATGATGAAATCTTTTCTAAGTAGCTATGCTTAAGTCCATCCAGATCCTACTTGCCACGGCTACATACCATGACTACGATATCTGGCGGTTGGGTGTCATGACTGCTTTTCTAAATGATGTTTTAGAAAAGTGCGTCTATAAGTACACAGCCAGAGGGCTTCGTAGACAGTGGGAGCAACGGAAACGTGTGCAAGATGTTTTATATGATAAAACATGCATCGCTGAAATGGAACATCTGTTTTGATGTGGTAGTCAAAGAGTATTGACTTCATCAAAATGGTAGATGAACCTTGTATATACAAAAAAGGTACTAGAGAGTATGATGGTGATCCTCGTAGAGTACGTGGATGACATACTCTTGATAGGGAAGGAGTTTCCTATGCTACGCTTGGTCAATCTCCGCTTATCACAACGATTCTCCATATAGGATTAAAGCGATACCTCCTAAATCCTGTGTTTTGGATCTATGAGATAGATCTAATTGGATGTTAGAATACTCACTAGGAGTAGTGAGATGGTATCAATCGATCCTGGGGAGAATCACTGGAAAGGTCCGGGGTGATAAGGACGACTGAATGTCAGTCGCAGGCATTGTCTATACCCTCATAGGAGGGACGGTATGTTGGAAGAGTTCCAAGCTAGATACCGTGACATACTAGACGTTTAAAGGCAAGATACATCGTTACCAAGGATGCTACCAAAGAGGCAGCTGGATATATATAAGTTCATGAGATGAACTTCATTCCTACCATTGTGTGATAATGGAGTTGTGGCTTATGCCAAGGAACCCCCGTCCCATCAGAAATCCAGATATAATTCTTAGGCAGTATCACCTGATCATGGAGATGGTTGATCTCCAGGGAGATCGAGGTTAGGAGAGTAGACACAGAGGAAAACAACGCGGATCCACTCAGAAAGGCCTTTTTCCCAGTAAAGACTTTTATGGGATGGTTGAGTATGAGATACTTCAACCGCAGCTAATTGTTCGGTATGTGATACCACAACAGATGGCCCTAGTGCAAGTGTAAGATTGTTAGTTATATGTATGCTCTAGAGGCCATTACTGTACATACGATGTATATTGTAGTGGATGCTTGGACATATATAGGGAGGACTTTCTTGCTCGACATGATAGTATGCTATCTGGTTGCACTTTATCTTAACATGTACTCTGATTGTCTCTATATTACATATTGATAAAGCCCTTAGGATATGTACTCGACTACTGGGACTATGATGAGATCATACTAGTGGGGCCACGGTAGTCGACGAGTACATCCTATAACTGTTCCTAGTCGAGGGTGTATCGAGACAGGGCATCGATACACCAGAGTAGACTAGCGTATACGCATCTTGACCCATATGATGGGCGATGGATGATCCCATATCCATCGGTGTTTTAACATCAAGGATGTTGTACGGGTGCTCAGTTGAGACTGGGTACACTGGACAGACTCGCCGAGAACTCCCAGATGGTATTATACCTCACGTCAGATGGCAGTTCTCCGGTGACACTGGTACAGAGTAGTCTGTTGACCCGAGATCGTCATAGAGTCTTGTGTGATTCCCACCGTGCTTTGATTTCCACCTTACCACGTCCAAGAGGGCGTGAAAAATGGTGGTTTTTGGGTACAGTCCCGAATCACATGGAGGCAATGAGCGATAGGAGGGGATTCGTCTCTCCCGGTATAGGGAGTTGATGTTGTGCTGTGTTCGATTGGCTATAACCGGAAATCCCTGGCCAGGGTTGCTGAGATTTACTGGTATGTGTTACCAGTAGTTTCTCGAACTGTTATAGACCTCATATCGACACGACTTATCGAGCTACTGGGGTCTGACGTTTACCACCCTAGGCGAGATATGCGACATATCAGACGACGAGACCGGACTGTACGGGAGTGTTACTGATTAGATTCACAGGAGAACTAGCGGGCTTGCTTGTTGATCTTCTGATCGCTCAATACCCGGGTGGCCGTTACGTTTAGCACACCACTTGCGGCTTGTGGGTGTTTGATATGATCATCACCTACTGCCGGCGTATTGACGAGTCTTTAGAGTCCTACACATGGGTTTCCTGGCTCAAGCGAAACGGAGTAGGAGCACATATGTGATATTTGCGGGACCGAGATTAATATGATATGAGATACCGTATTCTATTCTCGCAGTTTGTAACATTGATCGATTTTATGCGATATAGCCGGGTTATCGGATCAAGTGTTGATTCGATAAGTTGTTACATTTGATATTAGTCGGTTATAGCCTTGATTTAATAATTTAATGAAGAGTTGATTTAATAATTTAATGCATAATTATATATTTGATATATTACATTGCATTAACTAGTATTAGCTCACTTATGATTTATTTTCTCACTAGTATGTGCACATTGTTTATATATGATATATGCAAGTGTACATGCTTGTATCATGCTTGATGATACACACAAGATGGGTGTATGAGACTCATACCAAGATTAGGGTTATTGGTTTATCTTAAGATTTAACAAAAGGGTTTAACTTAGTCAAAGTAATCAAGAGTTTGAAGAAGCTTGGAAAAGCTTTGACAAAGTCCACTCTTTTGATATTCTTTAACCTAACCTTTAACCTAAAGCCTTGGTTAATTCTCTACATGAGTTAAGCATAAGGGCTTAACTCAACCATGGTGCCATTTATTTATGGGATAAGTTTTCATTTGGATGGATAATTCTTTCTTCTTCTTCTTCATCATCAAGCTCCAACCAAAAGCTTACTAGCTCCAATGGTGCCATGAGCAAAAGAGTGAGAAAATCAATTCTAAAGTGTGCCCACTTCCTACTTCTTCATCCTCTACCACTTGCAATGTAGCAGAGTGTGTTCTCTTCACAAAGTTCATGACCTAGTGAAGGAATAGATTGAGTTTGTGTCTCCCCGACGTAGATCATCTTCGGCCTCGAAGTCAACGTAGCAAGCACGTTCGTTCTTCTCGTGGAGCTTCTCTAGAGTCCGGAGTTCACGATCGCAGCGATGGGGACGTCTACACGGAGCTAATGAAGTGGAGGACCGGATCTACAATGGTTGTAATCCCTTTCAATTGTGTTAAAGTTGTTAACATGCATGTTTTCGCCTAAAACCTAGTTTAAAGATCCGGCTTTGGGTTGTTCGGCACGGCTAAAATTTTAATCGGGCATGGTTGATGCCTCCTAGACCCTTGTGAGTGTGCCTAGAAAACCTACATTTTTTGTGCCATGTCTAATCTCTTGATTAAATATTGTGTGGGATTAACATATGAAGAGAGAAAGGGTAACCACATATAGTGTGGGGCTTGGCCTTGAGATAAATGGAGCTCTTATATTTTCATCCCAACACTATAAGATAGCTCTTTCTCAGATTTTTTCTTGAGCTCTCAATTTCAATCATTGGCTTCTTCTTAAACCTCCATCCATACCATCACATGTGTTGAGAATCAATGGATGTCTAGAGACAAAGTTATCACACACATTCTCTATTTCACCTTGGACATGTCGGCTAGCAAACTTCGTGTCCGAGTTGCTTCGGTTTTGATGCGGGTGCCCGTAAAAAGATTCCTTGACATGGTGCTAATTCGACAAGGAGACCGGAGATCGAGCTTGATCGGAGATGCCGTGAGGAGCTAAGGATGGTTGCTAAAGACTGAAGGACACAGATAGATCGATATAGCCATTCTAACATCTTTGTAGTTATCTAGTTTACGGTTAATGGAACGATCCGGGTGAAAGTTTGCGTTAGCGCCAGTTTATAAAAGTTTTTGTTCCGCGTTTGGCCTCGGATTGATGGCCGGGGCGCTTCCGTAGACTTACAGTTGTATATGTTTTACTCTCGCGCTAGTCCAGTCCCCGCTCTATCGTTAGTTAAGTAATCTAACGGGTGATGACGGGACCAAGTGGCGAATGCGGATGGCATATACGTACATCATATTTTCGTTCTTTTGTGGTGTGATTAATTGATGGGACCGCGTTGATTCAGATCAATGCAAGGAAAACGAACCTATTCGATGTTGTTGGAACAATTTTCAAAAAGCTGTTATGTCACGACCCGAAATAGCACGTGACTGGCACTTGAATCATGTGAAGTCTATAGGACCACACCAAATTCAAGTAAGCCAAAAGCCCAGAAATCTAAACAGTTTAAATAGAAAGTGAAGGGGAAGTTTAGTTTTAAAACAAGTGGTTTAAGAAAATAAGCCGCCGTACGCATTTTTAAAATATCATGTCTTTTCCGAAAATTTCGGCAGAGTTTCCATTGTAAATACTGGCCCTAAACGAGTACAAACATGGATAATAAACATATTGAATAAAGGGATCCCCAAGAGGGAGCTAGCTCTTCGCCAATTGGCAGTTACAACCACGCAAGCAATATAATATACAACTGTAACGTTTTAGAAATTGTTTAGGTGATTTTCCTTTTTTAGGGTAAAATAGTCGGTGTTTTCCGTTTTAACCCGATTAAGATTAAACTTCTGTATAGACTTGTCGGCATCTAGTTTAGCTAGAATGAAGATAGTGCGCGGGCTTTGGGGGTCAATTAGAAGTTTTGGTTCACATAAAAAATTTCCCTAATTAAAATATTATTTTAATGCTTTATTTGTGCACTTTATTAGTGGTAATTAAATTTTTATGTGGGTTAATTACTACTAATGTGAATCTATGCTAAACTAATCACTAGAATTATGTTTAAACCTTCTCACCTAAATATCTAGATATTTGTGGAGATTAATTGAATTTTAAAGAAAAGGAAATGGTGACAAAATGCTATTTTGTTTTATATTGCAATTATTGTAATTTCCTTCTAGAAATTTCCACACTTCACCACAAAACCCTTGCTCTTTCCAAATGGCCGGCCACTTCCATTTCTTACTGCCCTTCATAATTTCCACCCCATTTCAACACATTTTTCTTAAAACAATTCATGAAAAATCCAAATTTATTCATCCAAACTCAAATTTAATCAAAACCCATCATTCTTCTTCTTCTATCAAGCTTGGATCTTCATCAAATTAAGATTTTTGGAGGCTAACTTTGGATTTCTAGCTGCTTGATTTTTTATCTTTTGTGAGGTATAAAATCCTAACTCTAATACTTAATTGTTATGTTTAAATCATAAGCTAGCTATTTAATTGTTTAATTATAGATTTAAATTCATGATTAATTCATTACATGATAATTTTAGTGAAGTTCAAGTTAGGATTTAACTTGATGAAATAGTTAATTGTTATTTGAAGATTATGAAAACTTAACCAAGTTGCTAATTTGTTAGTTGATATTTTCCTAATCGGATAATTAAGCTAATTAGCAAACTAAACTTTTACTAATCCTATTTGAGTGAAATCTAAAATTCTAGTAAGGGTTTGTATGGTTAAATCATGCTATATTGTGATGGTTGTAATTTCTAGTTTTGGTAAAAAACTTGTAGTTTAGTGCTAAATTGATATATGTTGCTTACTAGATTTCGGTAAGTTTTGGCGTGGGTTTCGTTTGACGTTGCGACGTTATTCATATTAGATTCCACGTTTATTAGTGTGTTGTGAATGCGTGATTGGTACGATTAGGGTCTAGACATGATGGTTGTGTCGCTTTACGTTCTTAGCTAGGGTTGTGCGCCGATGTCGTTTGTGTCTTTGTGTAGCTTTTGCTCTTGAGTTAGTTTTGTAGTGTCGCTATGCGCGTTAGCTACTTGACGAACACTTGAGAGTATGTTTGGAGTTGGTGCGTCGGTCAAACGTAGTTGGTACGTGTTTTTGGTCGATTGCTAATATATACTTGTTATATTGTAATATGCTTCATGATCGCAGGCGGGGACTTCGGGCGCTGCGAAGAGGGAAAAACGAGTTGTTGGCTTTACTTACCCAGGATGGTTGGTGAGTAGATTTAACATCTACAGGGGGATCGCCCGCATGGCGTTATACGTCTGGGCTAGATCAAATGACATGACTATTCGTTAGAAGTATACGGATATTGATTGTGCATGTATATCCTGTTGCTTATCTCATTTTCTTGTGTATGGACTTAGTATTAATGAGACACAACATCATTATTGACGGTTCATGTTTCACGAGCACTAATTGTATGCTACACACACCATCAATAATTGCCATGACACGCACAACACTCATACATATATGGTATTGTATTGTTTAGGGATATTGAGACTTGATCCTTATTTTCTTTCGTGCATATGACATATAGCATACCTGTATACCTACACGCTTCCACAAATGCCTTGACATGCTTACATGCTAGTTACCTGTATACCTATAGGGTATTGTACCATTAGCTATAGGTACATACACACATAATGACATAGCCACATGTATACCTTGCATATATACTTCACTTATACCCGGAGGGTATATTACATCATTACTGATTGGTAGATACATATACCTTGCTATACATTTATGTTTACACATATTTCTGGCTATAGCTACATGTTTACCTTTATTTGATGTTATATAGAATTGGAGAATTTAGGAACCGCATGATTTATATATTAACTTGTTGCAATTAAATAGCGTATTTTCTTTATATGCTCACATTACAGTTTTATGTTACATATATTATATTCATGGATTTTCGCATTGAGATATGGATTTTTCAAGATGTTTTCTAGATTTGAGAACCGTGGTAGTTTCATAAAATTATGCATTATTTGAAAAACTCGGTTTCTCTTGATATGATATTTCAGCAGGCACCATGAGTTTTATCGATTCTGATATATATACCCCATGCGAGTAGCGTCGTGGGCCGTATGTGTAGGGTTCCTAGGCACTCTTGCGAAGGTTCATAAGGCATCAACCATGCCCGAATAAAATTTTAGACGTGCCGAACAACCCAAAACCGGGATCTTTGCTAGATTATTAGGGTTTAACATGCAAGTAAACATCTTTACTACTAAGTGTGAGGGATTACAACCTTTGTAGTCCGCTCCTTCGCTTCATAAGCTCCGAGTAGAAGTCCCTTCCCCGCAATCCATGATCTCTTGGACTCAATAGAGGTTCCACGACTTGAACGATCCATGCAAGCTTGTGGTGTTCCGCTTCTTCGTTGATCTACGTCGAAGTTTCTATAACCCAAGCTCTCTCACTCTAATGAGGTGAACACCCTAATCTAATGGGATAGATTAGATAAGGATGATGGAGTAGTATTTATGCTTTCTTTTTATATCATAATCTCACATGAAATCATCACAAAAGGAATTTCTAGTAAGCTTTCTCAAAGCTAAAGAGAGAAGAAGATGATGAATAATAAGATAGTACTTTTGTGATGAATAATGAAATGAGTATATGAATAATAATGCAACCATGGTTAATGATGATAAGGATAACCCTTGTAGAGAGTTAACTAAGGCTAGGGTTTGGTTGGGTTAAGAAATGAGTCATAAGAAAATATCTATCATAATATCTTCTTCATGACAAAAGAAGAACTTCTAGAAGGTGTAAGAAGAAACTAACCCAATTAAACCCTAACCTTGTTTAATCACCACTAAACATGTTTCATTATTAATCATATCATGTTACTATAATATATATCACATATATATTATATATTTGTAACAAAAGAAATAATACATTTAATATATATCGCATATATATCATTGTACTATCCGGTGAGAAAATGAAATAATAAAGAAAGCCAATATTAGATAATGTAATACAATATATCATATATATTATTATACATTAAATCATCGAATCAACACTTGATCCGACAATCCGGCTATATCGAATATAACCGACTAATATATCATGTATCAATTCATCGAATCAACACTTGATCCGATGATCCGGTTCATATCTTAATATCGCGAGAATATAATACGGTATCTCATATCGCATTATCCTCGGTCCTGCACATATCACATATGTGCCTCTACTCCGTTTTGACTGAGCCAAGAAACCTCTTTGTAGGACTCTAAAGAATCGTCAATACGCCAGTAGCAGTTGATGATCATATCAAACACCCACAAGCTGCAAGCAGTCAGCTAAACGTAACAGCCACCCAGGTATTGAGCGATCAGAAGATCAACAAGCTAGCCTGTACATTCTCCTGTGAATCCAATCAGTAACACTCCCGTACAGTCCGGTCTCTTTGTCTGATATGTCGCATATCAAGTCTAGGGGTGGTATACGTCAGACCCCAGTAACCGATAAGTCGTGTCGATGTGTGGCTCATAATAGGTCGAGAAACTACTGGTAACACTTACCAGTAAATCTCTATATCAGCCCTAGCCAGGGACTTCCAGTTATAGCCAATCGAACATAGCACAACATCAACTCCCTATACCGGGAGAGACGAATCCCCTCCTATCGCTCATTGCCTCCAAGTGATTCTTGACTGCACCCAAAAGCCACCGTTTTGCACGCCCTCTTGGACGTGGTAAGGTGGAAATAAAAGCACAGTGGGAATCACACAAGACTCTATGACGATCTCGGGTCTACAGACTACCCTGTACCAGTGTCACCGGAGAACTGCCATCTGACGTGTGGTATATCACCATCTGGGAGTTCTCGGCGAGTCCGTCCAGTGTACCCAGTCTTCACTGAGCACCCGTACATCATCTCTGATGTCAAACACCTATGGATATGGGATCATCCATCGCCCATCATATGGGTCAAGATGCGTATACGCTAGTCTACTCTGGTGTATCGATGCCCTGTCTCGATATACCCACGACTAGGAACAGTTATAGGATGTACTCATCGACTACCGTGGCCCCACAAGTATGATCTCATCATAGTCCCAGTAGTCGAGTACAGATCCTAAAGGCTTTATCAACATGTGAGAGAAAAAAAAGAAACCAATACAAGTCAACATGTTAAGATAAAGTGAAACCAAATAGAATACTATCATGACGAGCAAGAAATTCCTCTCTATATATATCCAAGCATCCATTATAATATACATCATATGTACAACAATGGCCTCAAGGGCATATACATAATTAACAATCTCCCACTTGCACTAAGTGTTAGTTATATGTATGCCCTAGAGGCCATTACTATACATAGGATGTATATTGTAGTCGATGCTTGGACATATATAGGGAGGACTTTCTTGCTCGACATGATAGTATGCTATCTGGTTGCTCTTTACCTAAACGTGTACACTGATTATCTCTCTGTTACATGTTGGTAAAGCCCTTAGGATGTGTACTTGACTACCTGGACTATGATGCGGATCATACTAGTGGGGACATGGTAGTCCATAAGTACATCCTTCAAGGTCCCTAGTCGTGGGTGTATCGAGACGGGGCATCGATATACCAGAGTAGACTAGCGTATACCATCTCGACCTATACAGATGGGCGATGGATGATCCCAAATCCATTGGTGTTTGACATCAGAGATGATATACGGGTGCTCTGTGGAGAATGGGTACACTGGACGGACTCGCCGAGAACTCCCAGATGGTGTTATACCTTACGTCAGATGGCAGTTCTCGGGTGACACTGGTACAGACTAGTCTATTGACCCGAGATCGTCATAGAGTCTTGTGTGATTCCCACTGTGCTTTGATTTCCACCTTACCACGTCCAAGAGGGCATACAAAACGGTGGTTTTTGGGTACAGTCCCGAATCACATGGAGGCAATGAGCGATAGGAGGGGATTCGTCTTTCCAGGTATAGGGAGTTGATGTTGCGCTGTGTTCGATTGGCTATAACCGGAAATCCCTTGCCAGGGTTGCTGAGATTTACGGGTAAGTGTTACCAGTAGTTTCTTGAACTGTTATAGACCTCATATCGACACGACTTATCGAGCTATTGGGGTCTGACGTTTACCACCCCTAGGCGAGATATGCGACATATCAGACGACGAGACCGGACTGTACGGTAAGTGTTACTGGTTGGATTCACAGGAGTGTGAGCGTGCTTGCTCGTCGATCTTCTGATCGTTGAATACCCGGGTGGCCGTTACGTTTAGCAGACCGCTTGCGGCTTGTGGGTATTTGATATGATCATCATCTCCTGCCGGCGTATTGACGAGTCTTTAGAGTCCTACACAGAGGTTTCCTGGCTCAAGCGAAACGAAATAGGAGCGCATATGAGATATGTGCGGGACCGAGAATAATGCATGTATGTGATACCGTATTCTATTCTCGCGATGAATGTATCGATTGGTTGTATGCGATATAACCTAGTTATCGAATCAAGGATTGATTCGATAAATCGATACATTGGATATTAGTCGGCCATATGCGATATGACCGGATCGTTAAATCAAGTGTTGATTTGATGATTTAATGCATAATTATATATTTGATATATTACTTTGCATTAACTAGTATTTGTTCACTTAAGATGGATTTTCTCACTTGATGTGCACATTGTGTATATGATATATTTTTGTGCACAAGATTGTATCATGTTTGATGATACATGCTAGTTTGGGTGTATGTTTGGTTTAAACCATGGTTGGTCAATGGTTAGGGTTTCACTTGATTTATTTTCTTATTTATTTATTTATTCATTCATTTTGGCAAAAGGAAAAATGGTGGCTTGATTTGTTTTCTAGTTGAAGCTTCATGAAGCTTTGAAAAAGTTCAACCATTTTTGTTTCTTTGCCTAACCTAACCATTCACCTAACCTTGGTTTATTCTCTACACCTAACTATGGTTGCAATATGATAAGTATCTTTTTATATTATATTTTACATAACACTTATGATATATCTTCTTCTTCTTCTTCTTCAAGATGAAGAAGCTTGCTACCAACAATGGTGCCTTGACAAAAAGAGTGAGAAATCCAATTCTAAAGTGAACCCGCTTCCTATTTCTTCATCCTCTACCACTTGCCAAGTAGTATAGGGTGTTTTCTTCACAAGTTTCACTTGCCAAGTAGTATAGGGTGTTTTCTTCACAAGTTTCATGGCTTGGTGAAGTTGGAGCTCGATCTTGTGTTGCCTCGACGTAGATCATCTTCGGTATCGAAGTCGACGACCTAGCCCGCCCATTTCTCCGATGAAGCCGACGTTAGAGCCCGAGATCCGATGATCGCAGCGGGGGGACCTCATCACGGAGCTATGGAGGTGGAGGACCGGATCTACAA
Source organism: Agapanthus africanus (assembly GCA_030015575.1). Classification (NCBI taxonomy): domain Eukaryota; kingdom Viridiplantae; phylum Streptophyta; class Magnoliopsida; order Asparagales; family Amaryllidaceae; genus Agapanthus; species Agapanthus africanus. The sequence continues at coordinate 359,442,375 of CM057346.1, forward strand.
AGGTTGTATTTCCGTTCAACTCTTAGTTAAGTTGTTAACTAGTTGCTTGTTTCGCCTAAAAATCTAGTTAACGATCCGTATTAGGCTTTCTCGGCACTTGTAAAATTTGAAATTGGCATTGTTGATGCCTTGTGAGACCTCATTAGTGTGCCTAGGAACCCTACAGTGGTATCAGAGCCTAGCTAGAGCCTTAGGCGATGCGTAGACGGAGTTTGAAGTCCAATCGAACCGAAACCCTAACTCCAAAATTCTCTCTAGACATTTTTCAAAAACTGGGTTTTTTCCAGATTAAAAATATTCAGAAAACTCAGCAGGAATATTTAGGAGTTACTGTAAAATTCGAGAGGCTGATTCCATCAAACCGCCGCGGTTCCGCAGCACGAGCATGGCTCGTGCGGCGGTTCCGCGGCCGTAAGGTCTCATCTCCCATTATTTTTGGCACAGTAATTTCTATATTTGGGTGTTGTATTTTCTGGGAATTTTTAAATCTTTCTCAAGAGTTGAGTTTTTTGGGTTGTATTGGGGACTCGATGTTTCGATCGGATTGTCTAATTTTGTCTGTGTGCTTTTCCGGATATTTTTAGAACATGTTAAAAAGTTCGACCGGATATAAATACCCATTTTTCCCCTTGCCGGAAAATTTCCAAGTGTTGGATTTTTCCGTGGTTTAAAGACGTTCTAAGTAGTGCAAGTAACGCGATGGACCCTCTAGAAGACAACAAACCTTAACTCGATTATGTGACCGTCTTGAACTGCCCTTTGAACCTTAGGGTTTGGGGCAGTACGGCGTGCCACATGTGAGGCGTTGGCTTGACCCTTCTACGGCTGGACCGTTGCTACTGAGGCACGAAGTGAATGTTTTTAAACTTATTTCATGTGTTGATCTGTTTCGGGAAAACTTGGGTGTTCGATTGTTCGATCGGAAAGTTTAACATTTTTTATTTATCCGGAATGTGATACAATATTTGGAATTCACAAATAGTTATGAGATAACTAACATGAATGTTATAAACATAGCACTTTAGTCTCGCTTGATCGGTTGCCATGGAATTTTGATGTGATCAAAAGTCCGTCGCAATCACGTAGCGTACGCGGATACTCGCCGGTAAACTTAATAGACAGCTATGCCCCATAGCCCCGACCAAGTGACTGTAGGAGAACCCCGTCGCTGAAAGCATCCGTTCGGGTGCTCGTGGCAGCGGTGTTCCGCCTTGGTGCACTTCGTCGACGGCGTCGGGGGTGCGGACGCCTACTAAAGTTTGCGACGAGCATTCGATCAGGATGTCGGGAATCTTGTTGAATTGCCCGACTTGATATTGAAAAGAGTTTTCGATAATGAGACTAAAATGCGGGGTTTATAATTGTTAGGCATGCGATGTCTAAGTAATTCATTTGATTAGGCATGCGATGTCTATGGAGGTTGCGGATTCCAACTGTTGTAGTTTTACACTTTCTTTTCTATGACCGTAAGTGTAATATGTGATATCGCCGGTTTCGTTGCTATATATCAACGACAATTGGGATACGTGTGTTTACTTACGTTGATGACATGTGATGTTATGTGTTGCTGGATATGTTATATTGGATCGTCGTGTTTGAATAGCCGGGGGTTTTTATGTGAGATGAGTGTTTTTCATTTTCATTCATGTAAAAACTTGTATGTAATATTCTTTTATTGGGGCACTACCAGGTTGCGGAAGATGTCACCCTTTGTATATTATTTATTTTTCCGCACTAGGATAGACCCAAGGAGGGGAGCACAAGTAACCGGGTTCTGGAGTCCAGTGGGAGACCAACTCGAGGAGTTGAGTCCAGGTCTCCTAACTCTAGAATTGGTAGGGTTGCTTGCCGCTCTCGTAGGGGTCTAGGGGTGTGGGTTTTGGCTATTCATCACGACCATGGAATCCGTGTTTTATACTGGCTCGTATTGAAAACACGGACGTCCTAGAATATCCAATATTTCATATGTTTTTTCTGCCGCGTTATCTGTGATGTGATCATGTGATATGTTCTCTGATGGATACTGTATATAGTATATATGATATATTATATAGGCGTTACTTATGTTTTACACCCGCGCTAGCCCTGCCCCGCTCTGCCGTTAGTCACCTAACCTAACGGTGCACGAGGGGACATCGAGGAGAATGCGGATGACATAAGTGTACGTCGTATTTATCTGTGATGTTTAGGTACTTAAATGATGGGACATCATTAATATGTTTAATGAAAGTAAAAAGAAACTTAAAGATGTTGTAGAATCGAATTTCAAAAATAAAACAGGTAGCTACAGTTCTTGCTTTGCACAGTGGTATATATGATATATCCTGCACCTTATTCGATAAGGAAAGGACCGAGATCCCTTCACCGGGAGTGACTCCTTTAGCAATAACTGGCAGATGATATACACTCGGTTTGTCTTTTGATTGCTTTTAATAGTTTCTGCTTTGCACAGTGATATATATGATATATCCCGCACCTCATTCGACAAGGAAAGGGCCGACGATCACTTCACCGGGAGTGACCCCTTTAGCAAAACTAGAAAAGCCTAAAAAACACTCCATTTCAAAATTCATTCGATCCTACAACGATATCAAGTTCATTACGCAATAGTTTTTCATAAAAACCTGTCGTAGCCCTCCGTCATTTCAGATAAGTACTAGTTAGTATTCGTGCTGCGGTAGTTTGGCATTCGTCAAGGCGTAGTGTACGGTAGCTAACTAGTATTTATCCGCTTATGCATATAATGCAGATTGAATTAGGGTATTCGTACGGCGTTGTTTGGCATTCGTCAAGGGTCGTGCGGGTGGGTTTAATTCAATCAAGAAATGTACGGGTTGAACTTGACTAGTGGACTATGGGTTGTTTGGCATTCGTCAAGGTCATAGAACACTAGGGGCAAATTATTATCGGGAATTTCAAGTGTTGAAATTTGCAATGAGATTACATACCTTCTATGAGATAGTTGGATCCCGATACCCACTGCGAGTAAGAGTTACTCCTGGAAAAGTTTTACACATTACAATTAGCCGATCAAGTAGGTGTCTAGAAAGGTGTCAACGGGGTTACGCCTCTGGGAAAACGAGGTTTACATTAATTAGGTTCGTGCGAAAGCACGGGGGACCTCCCTCAAAGTACCGACACTGGCCTGGCTGAAAGATTGGCGAACTTGTAGCGTGTAATTAATCCCGGCTAGTCTTTCCTTTTAGGGTTTGAAGGAAGATTTGATAAAAACAGTGGGAGCCATCCTGATTAGATAAAATAATAACCAATCTATTCTTACAAGAGCGCACGCTGAGTGTTTTCTTCTCTCTCTCTCTCCAGGTAGCGACCATATCACGCCTTAATCAAGATAATAATACGGAATATTGACCGAACCTGCTTGTTATACTGAGCTGGGGAACGTTGGTCTCGCTCCAACTTATAATTGTTATAAGACAGAGCAGGAAATTGGGGATTACCAGAATTCCCGTGCCACCCAAACGAAAAAAGTGCATATGATGCATCTCCTTCGGGTGTGTTCATTACAAAGAACTGTTTCTCTGTATCCTCTATGTCCTGGGTATTTGATACCAGATCAGGACCCCAGATATGTAATCTATTACATAGAGCTACAGAAAGGTAGAGAACTGAGAACGGGTGATAAGTTTCATGAGACAGAAAACGGGACAAGTGTTGCAGCCAAGTCTGTTGGTCACTGTCACCCTGTATTACCAATACATTGATTCTGAACGAATGTTATTAGATACCGAACCTGATATACAAAATCATATCAGTCTCTTTATTAGTAAAGAAAGGATATAATTTTGTATTGTTGGATAATGTTTTGAACATTTCCTATATCAAAAGTTGATCGGATCAGGCACGTTATCTAAAAGCATTGATGTTCTAAATCAAACTACAGTTCTTAGTATACAGAACACACACAAGAGGAAGTGTTTAGAACTGAACGAATTCTTCTTGAGGTATTGTAGACAAGGTCATATCAATACGACCCGACTGGCTGAAGTTACATTTAGATGCATATATAAATCTGTTTGAATTTACATCTTGTGAAACTTGGCAGTCATGTCACAGAGATAAGATGACCATAGCTCTGTTTACTGGAAACAGAGAAAGAGATAGTGAACTCTTGGGATGATACATGTTGATGTATAAAGGTCCCCAGTCTACACATGCCAAGACCGGTTCTTTGTACTTCATTACATTCTCTGATGATCTCTCAAGATTCAGACATATGTTCCTGTTGAAACACAAGTCCGAACCTTTTGAGATATTCAAAGAATATGATTTAGAAGTAGAGAACCAAAACACGGGTATAAGTATTATGTCCATTGATGAGATCAAGGAGGAGAATACTTGAGTACGGAATTCCTGGACTATTCTAAAGGAGAATGAGATTCTCTCTCAGCATTACTCCTCCGTATACACCATAGCACGATGGTATATCGGGGCGGAGCAGTTGCACCCTATTCGATATGGTGCGCTCTATGATGAGTACTACTGAGTTACCTGTTTCCTTTTGGGAGTTATGCGCTTGAGAAGCTGCATACCTATTAAATAGGGTTCGAATCAGATCATAGCCTACCACTCCATATGAGATATGGTATGGGAAGAGCCCATGTCTTAAGATAGTTAAGATTTGGGGTTGTCCGGCCTATGTCTAAAAGCAAAATCGGGACAAGCTCGAAGCAAGGTCAGTTATGTAGAACTGGAAAGGTTCCAGCTATACAAACCGCAGCTGAAGATTTGGTAGAACCAAAGGATTCAATAGTAACCAACGAACCTCAGCCTCTCCGCCGATCTAGTAGGGTTCCTCACCCACCTGAGACCTACTTCGGTTTCTCTATGACAGTGGGAGCGAGGATTGCATCATGAGATGATGACCCAACTAGTTTCGAGCTGGCCATCAGGAGTAAGACTCTACGAGAATGGCTGGATGCTTAGCGATCTGAGATGGAATCCATGTACACCAACAAAGTATAGACTTTGGTTGCTATATCTAAAGGGTTAAATCCCCATCAGGAGCAAGTATATCTTGAGAAGATTACTTGGTGTAGGTGGAAAAGTTGAGACTTTCAAAGCAAGACTTGTTAAAGGCTTTCGTCATCAACCAGGTGTGGATAATAATGAAACCTTTTCCAGTAGCTATGCTTAAGTCCATCCAGATCCTACTTGCCACGGCTACATACCATGACTACGATATCTGGCGGTTGGGTGCCATGACTTCTTTTCTAGATGGTGTTTTAGAAGAGTGCGTCTATAAGTACACAGCCAGAGGGCTTCGTAGACAGTGGGAGCAGCGGAAACGTGTGCAAGATGCTTTATAGGATAAAGCAGGCATCGCGGAGTTGGAACATCTGTTTTGATGTAGTTGTCAAAAAGTTTGACATCATCAAAATGGTAGATGAACCTTGTATATACAAAAAGGTAGTAGGGAGTATGGTGGTGATCCTCGTAGAGTACGTGGATGACATACTCTTGATAAGAAAGGAGTTTCCTATGCTACGCTCGGTCAATCTCCGCTTATCACAATAATTCTCCATATAGGATCAAAATGATACCTCCTAAATCCTGGATTTTGGATCTATGAGATAGATCTAAATGGATGTTAGGATTCTCACTAGTTGTAGTGAGACGGTATCAATTGATCCTAGGGAAAATCACTGGAAAGGTTCCAGGGTTATAAGGACGACTGAATGTCAGTCACAGGCATTGTCTTTACCCTCAGTAAAGGGACGGTATGTTGGAAGAGTTCCAAGCTAGATACCGTGGCATACTAGACGATAAAGGCTGGATACATCGCTACTTAAGATGCTACCAAAGAGGCAGTCTAGATGTATATTAGTTCATGAGATGAACTTCGTTCCTCCCATTGTGTGATAATGGAGTTGTGGCTTATGCCAAGGAACACCCGTCCCATCAGTGATCCAGACATATTCTAAGGCAGTATTACCTGATCATGGAGATGGTTGATCTCCAGGGTGATCGAGGTTAGGAGAGCAGACTCAGAGGATAACACGGCGGATCCACTTACGGAGGCCTATTCCTAGAGAGAGTCTTTTATGGGATGGTTGAGTATGAGATACTACAACCACTGCTACAGATGGCCCTAGTGCAAGTGGGAGATTGTTAGTTATATGTATGCCCTAGAGGCCATTACTGTACATAGGATGTATATTGTAGTGGATGCTTAGACATATATAGGGAGGACTTTCTTGCTCGACATGATAGTATGCTATCTGGTTGCTCTTTACCTAAACGTGTACACTGATTGTCTCTCTGTTACATGTTGGTAAAGCCCTTAGGATGTGTACTTGACTACCTGGACTATGATGCGGATCATACTAGTGGGGATATGGTAGTCCATAAGTACATCCTTCAAGGTCCCTAGTCGTGGGTGTATCGAGTCGGGTCATCGATATACCAGAGTAGACTAGCGTATACCTTCTCGACCCATACAGATGGACGATGGATGATCCCATATCCATTGGTGTTTGACATCAGAGATGATATACGGGTGCTCAGTGGAGACTGGGTACACTGGACGGACTCGCCGAGAACTCCCAAATGGTATTATACCTTACGTCAGATGGCAGTTCTCTGGTGACACTGGTACAGAGTAGTCTGTTGACCCGAGATCGTCATAGAGTCTTGTATGATTCCCACTGTGCTTTGATTTCCACCTTACCACGTCCAAGAGGGCGTGCAAAACGGTGGTTTTTGGGTACAGTCCCGAATCACATGGAGGCAATGAGCGATAGGAGGGGATTCGTCTCTCCCGGTATAGGGAGTTGATGTTGCGCTGTGTTCGATTGGCTATAACCGGAAATCCCTGGCCAGGGTTGCTGAGATTTACTGGTAAGTGTTACCAGTAGTTTCTCGAACTGTTATAGACCTCATATCGACACGACTTATCGAGCTATTGGGGTCTGACGTTTACCACCCCTAGGCGAGATATACGACATATCAGACGACGAGACCGGACTTCACGGTAAGTGTTACTGGTTGGATTCACAGGAGTGTGAGCGGGCTTGCTCGTCGATCTTCTGATCGCTCAATACCCGGGTGGCCGTTACGTTTAGCAGACCGCTTGCGGCTTGTGGGTGTTTGATATGATCATCATCTGCTGCCGGCGTATTGACGAGTCTTTAGAGTCCTACACAGAGGTTTCCTGGCTCAAGCGAAACGAAATAGGAGCGCATATGAGATATGTGCGGGACCGAGAATAATGCGTGTATGTGATACCGTATTCTATTCTCGCGATGAATGTATCGATTGGTTGTATGCGATATAACCTAGTTATCGAATCAAGGAATTATTCGATAAATCGATACATTGGATATTAGTCGGTCATATGCGATATGACCGGATCGTTAAATCAAGTGTTGATTTGATGATTTAATGCATAATTATATATTTGATATATTACTTTGCATTAACTAGTATTTGTTCACTTAAGATGGATTTTCTCACTTGATGTGCACATTGTGTATATGATATGTTTTTGTGCACAAGATTGTATCATGTTTGATGATACATGCTAGTTTGGGTGTATGTTTGGTTTAAACCATGGTTGGTCAATGGTTGGGGTTTCACTTGATTTATTTTCTTATTTATTTATTTATTCATTCATTTTGGCAAAAGGAAAAATGGTGGCTTGATTTGTTTTCTAGTTGAAGCTTCATGAAGCTTTGAAAAAGTTCAACCATTTTTGTTTCTTTGCCTAACCTAACCATTCACCTAACCTTGGTTTATTCTCTACACCTAACTATGGTTGCAATATGATAAGTATCTTTTTATATTATATTTTACATAACACTTATGATATGATCTTCTTCTTCTTCTTCAAGATGAAGAAGCTTGCTACCAACAATGGTGCCTTGACAAAAAGAGTGAGAAATCCAATTCTAAAGTGAACCCACTTCCTATTTCTTCATCCTCTACCACTTGCCAAGTAGTATAGGGTGTTTTCTTCACAAGTTTCATGGCTTGGTGAAGTTAGAGCTCGATCTTGTGTTGCCTCGACGTAGATCATCTTCGGCATCGAAGTCGACGACCTAGCCCGCCCATTTCTCCGATGAAGCCGACGCTAGAGCCCGAGATCCGATGATCACAGCGAGGGGACCTCATCACGGAGCTATGGAGGTGGAGGACCGGATCTACAAAGGTTGTATTTCCGTTCAACTCTTAGTTAAGTTGTTAACTAGTTGCTTGTTTCGCCAAAAAATCTAGTTAACGATCCGTATTAGGGTTTCTCGGCACTTGTAAAATTTGAAATTGGCATGGTTGATGCCTTGTGAGACCTCATTAGTGTGCCTAGGAACCCTACACTAAGGCCAGTTGCTGTAGTATCTCATACCTAGCATCCCGAATAATCTCTCAAACTGTATCTGGGGAATGGTCTTCGTGAATGGATCCGCAGTGTTGTCCTTCGTATCAACTCTCCTGACCTCGATCTCCCGGCGATCAACTATCTCCCTGATCAGGTGATACCGACTCAGAATATGTCTGGACTTCTGATGGGACCTGGGTTCCTTGGACAACGCCACAGATCCATTGTTATCGCAATACAGAGGTATTGGATGTTCAATGGATGGAACCACACCAAGTTCACTAATGAACTTCTTTATCCAGACAACCTCTTTGGCAGCATCGTTGGCAGCGATGTATTCAGCCTCCATCATCGAGTCTGCAACGGTATCCTGTTTGGAACTCTTCCAACATACCGCCCCTCTATTGTGGGTAAAGACAAATCCCGAGTGCGACTTAGAGTCGTCCTTATCACTTTGGAAGCTGGAATCGGTAAAGGACTCCACCTGGAGTTCTCCGTTACCATATACCAAGAACATGTCTCTAGTCTTTCGCAAGTATTTGAGAATGTTCTTCACAGCTGTCCAGTGACTCTCTCCAGGATCTGCTTGATACTGACTCACTACACTTAGTGAGTATGCTGCATCGGGTCTGGTACATAGCATCGCATACATGATAGAGCCTACTGCCGAAGATAGGGTATCCCTTGCATGCGAGCTCTCTCTAAATCAGTCTTGGGAGACATGTCTTTGGAGGGAGTGAGTCCAGAGATCGTGGGTTCGTTCCCACGCTTGGATTCTTCCATACTAAACCTCTTTAGTATGGTGTCAATGTACCTGGATTGGGACAATCCCAGTATCCGTTTAGATCATGATTCCTAATATGCAGGAGGAATCACCTAGATCTTTCATTGAGAATCTTTGTGATAAGAAGAGCTTGACTGATTGCAGCATAGGAATATCATTTACTATCAAGAGTATGTCATCCACGTATAATACGAGGAAGACAACCTTACTCTCTGCTACCTTCTTATAGATACAAGGTTCATCTATATTTTTGATGAAGTCAAACTCTTTGACTACAACATCAAAACAGATGTTCCAACTCCGCGATGCTTGCTTTAACCCATAAATGGATTTAAGTAGCTTGCACACCTTTCCGCTGCTCCCACTATCTACGAAGCCCTCTGGCTGAGTCATGTACACGCACTCTTCTAAATCACCGTTATGAAAGGCGGTCTTAACATCCATTTGCCAGATTTCATAGTCATGGTATGCAGGAATGGCAAGTAAGATCCGGATGGACTTAAGCATAGCCACTGGAGAAAAGGTTTCGTCATTATCCACACCTGGTCGTTGACGAAAACCCTTTGCTACAAGTCTAGCTTTGAAAGTCTCAATTTTTCCATCTACACCAAATTTCTTTTTAAAGATCCACTTGCTCCCAATGGGTTTTACTCTTTCAGGAGCATTTTCCAAAGTCCATACTTTGTTGGTGTACATGGATTCCATCTCAGATCGCATTGCATCCAGCCATTTCACAGAGTCACCACTCATGATGGCCTTCTCGAAACTAGTCAGGTCATCATCATCTATGATGCAATCCTCGCTTCCACCATCAATGAGAAAACCGTAGTATCTCTCAGGTGGACGAGAAACCCTACTAGATCGACGGAGAGGCTGGGGTTCGTCGGGTACTACTGAATCTTCTTGTTCCAACAAATCATCAGTTGTAGTTTGTGGTGCTGGAACCTCTTCCAGCTCTACCTCTTTGCCACTAATTTCTTTTGCAAGAAATTCCCTTTCCAAAAAGGTGGCATGTTGAGAAACAAACACTTTTTTTTCCTCAGCGTGGTAGAAAAAATATCCTTGAGTATTCTTTGGATATCCCACAAATTTGCAAAGAACTGATCGTGCCTCGAGTTTGTCCGGATTTTGCCTTTTGACATAGGCCGGACAACCCCATATCTTAACTCGTTTAAAATATGGTCTCTTCCCACTCCATATCTTATATGGTGTGGCAGGTACAGATTTAGACAGAGTTAGATTCAATATGTATATGGCTGTCTCAAGCGCATACCCCCAGAAGGAAACAGGTAACTCAGGTTCGCTCATCATAGAGCGCACCATATCTAAAAGGGTGCGATTCCTCTGCTCCGATACACCGTTGTGCTGTGGTGTATAAGGAGGAGTAGGCTGAGAGAGAATCCCATTCTCTTGTAGATAATCTAGGAACTCATTGCTTAAGTATTCACCTCCTCGATCAGATCGAAGAATCTTAATACTTTTGCCCGTTTGGTTCTCTACTTCGTGCTTATAATCTCTGAATTTATCAAAAGCTTCAGATTTGTGTTTTATCAGGAACACATGTCCGTATCTAGAGAGATCGTTGGTGAATGTAATGAAGTAGGAAGAACCGTTCCTGGTGTGTGTAGATATAGGACCGCATACATCACTATGTACCGGTCCTAAGAGTTCCGTAACTCTTTCTCCGTATCCACTAAAAGGAGTTTTGATCATTTTTCCTTTGTGACATGAATTGAAAGTATCATAAGATGATAATTCGAACGTATTCAAATATCCATTCTTATGTAACTTAGCTAGCCGTGTCGCATTTATATGACCAAGTCTACAATACCACAAGAAGGATTCGTTCATTTCTGAACTCTTCCTCTTGTGTGTGTTTTGTATATTGAGGACTGTATTTTGATTTAGAATGAATATGCCATTATGTAACGAGCCTAATGCACTCAACTTTTGATCTAGGAATATGTTCATAAAATTATCCTTTACTACAAAATTATATCCTTCTTTACTTAATAAAGAAACTGATATAATGTTTCACATCATGTTCGGTATATAATAGCACTCATTTAGAATCAGTGTATTACGATTTGGCAATACAAGGTGATATTCGCCAACTGCTTTGGCTGTAACATTTGCACCGTTCCCTACTTGAACGGAATGATCACCTTTTCCCAGTTCTCTACCTTTCCGTAGCCCATGTAACAATTTACATATATGGGATCCTGATCCGGTATCAAATACTCAGGACATAGGGTGAACTGAGAAACAGTTCTCAATAACTTACAGACCTGAAGAAGATGCATCAACATGCATGTTCTTTTGGGCAGCATGAGAATCCAGATATTCTCCTGTTTCCTGTTCAGTCTTATAACTCTTATAAGAAAGAACGGGTCCAACGTTCCCCTGCTCAGTATAATAAGCGGGTTCAATCAATACATCCATATTATTATCTTGATTATGGCCTGACATGGTCGCTACCTGGAGAGAGAGAGAAGAAAAACACTTTAGCGTATGCTCTTGCAAGATTAGATTGGTTATTATCTTATCTAATCAGGATGTCTCCCACTGTTTTTATCAAATCTTCCTTCAAACCGTAAAAGGTAAGATTAGCCGGGATTAATTACACCCTACAATTTCGTCAATCTTTCAGCCAGATCAGTGTCGGTACTTGAGGGAGGTTCCCCGTGCTTTCGCACATACCTAATTAAAGTAAACCTCGTTTTCCCAGAGGCGTAACCTCGTTAACACTTTTCTAGACACCTACTTGATCTGCTAATTGTCCTGTGTAAAACTCTCCCAGGAGTAACTCTTACTCACAGTGGGTATCAGGATCCAACTATCTCATAGGAGGTATGCAATCTCATTGCAAATTTCAACACTTGAAATTCCCGATAATGCTTTTGCCCCTAGCGATCTATGACCTTGACTAAGTCAACAAACCATAAATCGCAAGTCAAGTTCAACCCGTACATTTCCCGATTGAATTAAACCCACCCGTACGACCCTTGACTGAGTCAACAAGGTCGTGCGAATACCCTAATCCAATCACATTTCATGTTTTAGCAGATAAACACTATTTAGCTACCGTACACTACGCCTTGACTAAGTCAACATACATAGCACGAATACTAAATAATATCTATCTGAAATGACGGAGGGCTACGCAGGTTTTTCAGAAAACCTTGAGCGTAATGAACTTGATATCGTCGTAGAATCAAGTGAATTTTGAGAAGGAGTGTTTTTGAGGCTTTTCTAGTTCTGCTAAAGAGGTCACTCCCTGTGAAGGGATCTCGGCTCTTTCCTCATCGAATAAGGTGCAGGGCATATCATATATACCGCTATGCAAAGCAAGAACTATATAAGCTGTCAAAAACAAAACCGCGAGTTTGTAGCATCTGCCAGTTTCGCTAAAGAGGTCACTCCCGGTGAAGGGATCTCGGCTCTTTCCTCATCGTATAAGGTGCAGGGCATATCATATATACCGCTATGCAAAGCAGAACTGTAGCTACCCTTTTTATAAAGTTTTGATTCTACAACATCTTTTAGGTTTCTTTTTCTTTTTATTAATCTTATTAATAAAAATCCGATCAGCTTATGCTTCCTAAGCATCACAGAAGAAACGAAAGCAATAATATTTATATATCAGCATATATATATAGTATAAGCATTCGTCTCAGGCAGTAATATGATCTCATCACAGAACATTACAGTAGAAGAACATATATGAAATATTGGATATACTAGGATGTCCGTGTTTTTAATACGAGCCTGTATAAAACACGGATTCCACGGTCGCGATGAATAGCCAAACCCACATCCCTAGACCCCTACGAGAGAGGCAAGTAACACTGCCAATTCTAGGGTTAGGAGACCCGGTCTCTACTCCTCGAGATGGCCTCCCACTGGACCCTAGAACCCGGTTACTTGTGCTCCTCTCCTTGGGTCTACCTAATGCGGAAAAGTAAATAATATACACTAGTGACATCAATCTCAACCCGGAAGTGCCCCAATAAAAGAATATTACATACAAATGAATTTTACATGAATGAAAATAAAAAAAAACCTCATCTCACATAAAACCCCCGGCTATTCAGAACACGACGATCCAATATAACATATCACAGCAACACATAATATCACATATCATCAACGTAAGTAAGTATGCATACACCAATCATCGTAGATATATAGCAACGAAGACCGGCAATATTACAACATACTACACTTACGGTCAAAGAAAAGAAATTGTAAAACTACAATATTTGGAATCCACAATCACTTTAGACATCGTAAATCCGAAATATCACATACTTCGCATTTCATGCCTAACTCTATGAATTCCACATATTGTATCACATTCCAGATAAATAGACAGTATTAAACTTTCCGAACAGATAATAAAATACCCAAAATTTCCAAAATAGCTCAACACTTGAGCGGAGTTCAAATAATCCCAGAAACTGTAACAGTACCGATGATCCAGCCGTAGAAGGGTCAAGCTAACGCCTCACATGTGACACGACGTACTGCCCCAAACCCTAAGGTTTAGAGCCAGTTCAAGACGGTCACATAATCGAGTTAAGGTTTGTGTTCTTCTATAGGGACCGCCGCGTTACTTGTTCATTTTTCCAAAAGATTTAAACCCGATAAAAATTATACACTTGAATGTTTTTCGTGCCGGGAAAAAGTGAGTTAATGATATCCGCTCGAACATTTTAACAGTTTCTAAATATCCGGAAATAATAACGAATTTAAATTTTCTGATCGAAACAACGATTACAAAATAAACCCCAGAACACTCAATATTTGAGTCAGACTAAAAGTACCCAGAAAATTACAAAATCACCTACGGATATAACCATGGGAAAACGAGTCAACGATTTGACTGTACGGCCGCGGATCCGCGGCAGGAGCAAGGTATTGCCGCGGTTCCGCGGCTGAATGTACGGATCATTGACACGTGTTTCACAGTGATGCTTGTAATTTCCTGCTGGTATTTTTAAGTATTTTTAATTCTGAAAAATCACAGTTTTGAAAAAAAATCTAGTGAGGGGTCTAAAATTGGGTTTCGGTGTCCGATCGGAGTTTTAACTTCGTATACACATCGCCTAATGCTCTAGCTAGGCTCTGATACCACTGTAGGGTTCCTAAGCACTCTTATGAAGGTTCATAAGGCATCAACCATGCCCGAATAAAATTTTAGACGTGCCGAACAACCCAAAGCCGGGATCTTTGCTAGATTATTAGGGTTTAACATGCAAGTAAACATCTTTACTACTAAGTGTGAGGGATTACAACCTTTGTAGCCCGCTCCTTTGCTTCATAAGCTCCGAGTAGAAGTCCCTTCGCCGCGATCCATGATCTCCCGGACTCAAGAGAGATTCCACGACTCGAACGATCCATGCTAGCTTGTAGTGTTCCGCTTCTCCGATGATCTACGTTGAAGTTACTATAACCCAAGTTCTCTCACTCTAATGAGGTGAACACCCTGATCTAATGGGCTAGATTAGATGAGGATGATGGAGTAGTATTTATGCTTTTTTTTTATATCATAATCTCATATGAAATCATCACAAAAGGAATTTCTAGTAAGCTTTCTGAAAACTAAAAAGAGAAGAAGATGCTGAATAAAAAGATAACCCATTTGTGATGAATAATGAAATGAGTATATGAATAATAATGCAACCATGGTTAATGATGACAAGGATAACCCTTGTAGAGAGTTAACTAAGGCTAGGGTTTGGTTGAGTTAAGAAACGAGTCATAAGAAAATATCTATCATAATATCTTCTTCATGACAAAAGAAGAACTTCTAGAAGGTGCAAGAAGAAACTAACCCAATTAAACCCTAACCTTGTTTAATCACCACTAAACATGTTTCATTATTAATCATATCATGTTACTATAATATATATCACATATATATTATATATTTGTAACAAAAGAAATAATACCTTTAATATATATCGCATATATATCATTGTATTATTTGGTGAGAAAATGAAATAATAAAGCGGGCCAATATTAGATAATGTAATACAATATATCATATATATTATTATACATTAAATCATCGAATCAACACTCGATCCGACAATCCGGCTATATCGAATATAACCGACTAATATATCATGTACCGATTCATCGAATCAACACTTGATCCGATGATCCGGTTCATATCTTAATATCGCGAGAATATAATACGGTATCTCATATCGCATTATCCTCGGTCCTGCACATATCACATATGTGCCTCTACTCCGTTTTGCCTGAGCCAAGAAACCTCTGTGTAGGACTCCAAAGAATCGTCAATACGCCGGTAGCAGGTGATGATCATATCAAACACCCATAAGCTGTAAGCGGTCAGCTAAACGTAACAGCCACCCAGGTATTGAGCGATCAGAAGATCAACAAGCTAGCCAATACGTTCTCCTATGAATCCAATCAGTAACACTCCCGTACAATCCGGTCTCTTCGTCTGATATGTCGCATATCAAGTCTAGGGGTGGTATACGTCAGACACCAGTAACCGATAAATCGTGTCGATGTGTGCCTCATAACAGGTCGAGAAACTACTCGTAACACTTACCAGTAAATCTCTATATCAGCCCTGGCCATGGACTTCCAGTTATAGCCAATCGAACACAGCACAACATCAACTCCCTATACCGGGAGAGACGAATCCCCTCCTATCGCTCATTGCCTCCATGTGATTCGGGACTGCACCCAAAAGCTACCGTTTTGCACGCCCTCTTGGACGTGGTAAGGTGGAAATCGAAGCACAGTGGGAATCACACAAGACTCTATGATGATCTCGGGTCTACAGACTACCATGTAACAGTGTCACCGGAGAACTACCATATGACGTGTGGTATATCACCATCTGGGAGTTCTCGGCGAGTCCGTCCAGTGTACCCAGTCTTCACTGAGCACCCGTACACCATCTCTGATGTCAAACACTGATGGATATGGGATCATCCATCGCCCATCATATGGGTCAAGATGCGTATACGCTAGTCTACTCTGGTGTATCGATGCCTTGTCTCGATATACCCTCGACTAGGAACAGTTATAGGATGTACTCATCGACTACCGTGGCCCCACTAGTATGATCTCATCATAGTCCCAGTAGTCGAGTATAGATCCTAAGGGCTTTATCAACATGTGAGAGAAAAACAGTAAACCAATACAAGTCAACATGTTAAGATAAAGTGAAACTAAATAGCATACTATCATGACGAACAAGAAAGTCCTCTCTATATATATCCAAGCATCCATTATAATATACATCATATGTACAACAATGGCCTCTAGAGCATATACATAACTAACAGTATGAGGGTACATGGTGGGGCCCGGAGGTACCCCGGGGCAAGAAAAGGATAGTCGATGTAACATGCCGATGAGGCCTGACCGGGGAACAATACCTGCCGGTGACAGTACCTTTGACTCGACGGGTATCGTGGAGATACAGGCCGGGGCCATATACGTATGGATACGTCGAAAGACGTGGGTCGAAGCAGGGCACTCGAGTTTTTGGATAGTGTATGCTACATACCTATCAGGATGCCAGTCGTGGTGACAGCACCTGATAGATCAGTATTTTTGTATCGATACTTGACACATTGGTTTCCATGATATTTTTACTCCTAAGTATATATGACAGTGCAATGGGACGCTGTTATATATGTATATATATATATATTAGTGGAATGGGACGCTAATATATATGTATACATATCAATTTATATACATCATCATAATTATTCACGCAAATATACTGAGAATATATGAAATTCATTTGATATTGGATTCAGGATATATGAGATTCACTTGATGTTGGATTCAGGATATATGAGATTCTCTTGATATTGGATACAGGATATATGAGATTTACTTGATTTTGTACATCAGGATATATGAGATTTATTTGATATTGTACATTCAGGATTTGTGAGACTTACATGATATGAGAGCCAATTTGAGGGCTGTTTTGAGGAAATTGGGATTTCGATTGTCTTGATGGACTTTAGTCCTACCACGATGTCAGGATTCCGTGGAAATGACATGTTTCATCCCATAATTCACATTTATTGTTTATGCACTTCTTCATGTATTAGTAGTACCTGATAGAATACCTTCCATGACTGTTGCATTTACATACTTTTATTTCATATGCATTGCTTCATTTATTAGTTGTACCTGCTGGAGTATCTTTCATGACTGCTGCATATATACATTGTCATATCATTGTTCATGTATTAGTAGTACCTGATAGAGTACCTTACATGACTGTTGCATACATATTGCCATTTATTGTTCAAGTACCTACTAGAGTACATTACATGACTGTTGAATACATATTGTCATATTATTGCTTCATGTATTAGTTGTACCTTCTAGTGTACCTTTCATGACTGTTGCATGCATATGACCATTTATTGCTTAGCTTGCATATGTTAGTTTCGTGCTGTACGTGCATACTTGCGATTACCTGCATATGTTATTTACTATTCACGAGTTGGCAACTCACCCCCGTTGTGCCACGGTGTTTTGCATGTTGTTCCCCAGAGTAGTCGAGGCAGGATATTCATCTATCTTATCATCTTTTGCTGTGGATACCGCTTCGGCTCACGGTGTGCAATTTTGCTTTAGGTGGGTTTTGTGGTTATCCGTTCATGTTCATTGTATATTCGTTGTATCTTGTACTCTCCGTCTACCACTTTTATGTGTATGACTTAGAGACTTGATGTGAGGACGATATTGTATATTTTTGTGACTTGGATGTTTTTATGCAGTTTTACTTATATCGTCTTTTATTTCTTCGCTACGGCGTCGTATATCTGTTGTGGTGGTTGTTGTCCACCGTTGGGCATGGATTTGCTCCCGTTGGGGATGCATTACTTTATATTTATGTTGTACCTATTTTTGAGGTTAGTTTTTACAAAGGAGGTGCTGCCAAAATTTTAAAGAAAGTAATGTTGGACTTTAAAGAATTTGGTTTGAGATTTCAAAAGTTTTGAAAATGCTATTATCACTTACTACTTTTGATGGTTTAGATTTTTGGGTTTTCAGCTTACTTAAATTGCGTTACGCCTGTAGACGTTGCGTAGTTTAAGGGCCGTCACGTGGCAATTTCGGGTCGTGACAAAGTTGGTATCAAAGAGCTAGGTTTTATCTTTCGGAGTGTAGGATGACCTTGGTATGATGGAGTAGGTAGCTTAAGCAGAGTAACATAGTGTGTGTTTGTCCGCGGCATACTTTCGATCACGGTACTCCACCTAAAGTGACCTAAGTACTAATTACTTGAAATTCCTTTCTTGATGATACATATCCTTATGATTCGATTTCCGTGTTCATATCGAATCCTATTGTAACCTTTTGAAAATTTAGAAATAAATAAATATAAATAATTAAATAATAAAAGATTAAATTAAAAAGTTACTAAAACCAAATAAGATAATTTCATAAGATGTAAGTAAAATAATTTAAAGTAAAATTTTAGTATGCAACATAAATAAATTATAAGGGTTTTAGTGAGAATTTTAGATTCATTTTAATAAAAAAGGGTGTTATATAATAACAAAAGTTGTGAAGGGTTTCTATGTAAAGTTTAGGTTTGTTGTGCAAATGAAAATTTGTTAAGGGTGTTATTGAAAAAGGGGAAGAAAACAATTTAGCTCAGAATTTTATTGCAAATTAAAGTAAAATTAAGAGATAATGCAAGGACACCTCTTCCTTGGATGCACACACACACACCAACACCTCCTCCTTGCATGAAGATGGCACCCTTGGCCTTTGACACCTCCTTCACCTTATCCCTTCCTTCTCTCATATATAAAGCATATATTCAGTTCAGTAGAAAAAATTAAAACCTAAAAATTTAAAGAAGAGAAAAGAAAAATAAAGCCAAGCAAAGGAGAGCAAGAGAAAGGAGAAGAAAAGCTATGTTCTAGGATTTCCTCACCATCAAGCTAGGACAAGGAGCTTGTGCATCTTGGAGGGTGTTATTCCAACAAATTATTGTAAGTAAAATTCTTAACAACAGTAGGAAATTGAATTCTGTAACTAGTATAATTTGAAATGAACAAGTTCTATAATATTGTATTTTAGTAAAAACTAGGCTCTGTCTAAATCTGCTGTAGTTTAGAGATGAATTTATTTAACTCAACAGGATCTTAATGATGTATGTTGAACGTAGGACAAACCGTAGGAACACGAACCAGAGGGCTCGAAATTTGGCTGGCGACCAATAGGTAAATTCCGGCGTCGCCAGACTTTTAGGAAGCCAGGGAGTTTTGGCTTGTTGTGTAGGTTTCTGTGTTGGATTTTAGCCATTTTGGTATTATTTAAACAATATAGTTTAACTGTATATAGAATCTGGAAGCTAATATAGGAAAATGTATTTAAAAACCCAAAATACGACACGGTTAAAACGTATCGCGATTTGTTTTCTGTCGCGATGCAGGGTAGGGTTAAATTCCAGTAAAGTTTAGGGTTAAATAGCTTGATATAGTCGTATACAATATAACTAGTACGTAGGAACGTGTGTTTTTCATATTCGCCGTGTCGGAGTAGCCGTTTCCTTATATAAGTTAATTTTCGATGTTAGATTTGAGTTCGGGAGTTTAGGAGGCGGCAAGGAAAGGAAAAGAATTGGTGATTCCTGAGTAGATACGACGTTTTTTTCCGGTGAGTAGACTAAACATCTACCGGGGGATTTTGTATGGTGGCGTGATACGCCCGTAGTTAAGTTAAAAAAAATTGGGTTTTTGTTTGTTAAATTGATCATATGCATTCATATAGATATATATACATCGCCATGTTAATAATTGTTAGAACACTGCACAGTTATCGACGAGTTATGCCGCACCTGCACATATCTACATGTTACACTACACCTCGTCGATATTAACATATCATATATACACTTAGTAATTATTATACTAAATATGATTCCCATCATACCTTGAACATCAAGAATGGTAGTTGTTTTTCATAAACATTATCATGTTTTATCTCCAAGCATATGGTATGTGTAGTTCTGATATAAGATGCATTGGATTACTATGGATTTATGGCTTTGAGTTTTTATACACTATCGAAATAATTCAATGATTTTCATGATTAATGTGACATGTCCACCATGAAATATCGTTTTTTTATTTGGTTTTGTTCCGAACCGGGTGGGGTAGATATACAGTTGCTGAATTTCTTACGTATATCCGGGCTGGGTGGGGTAGCTATACAGCCGGATTCATGGTGGACCCGGTCGGGGCCTGTTAGTTATATGTATGCCCTAGAGGCCATTACTGTACATACGAAGTATTTTGTAATGGATGCTTGGACATATATATGGAGGACTTTCTTGCTCGACATGATAGTATGCTATCTGGTTGTACTTTATCTTAACATGTACTTTGATTGTCTCTATGTTACATATTGATAAAGCCCTTAGGATATGTACTCGACTACTGGGACTATGATGAGATCATACTAATGGGGCCACGGTAGTCGACCAGCACATCCTATAACTTTTCCTAGACGAGGGTGTATCGAGACAGGGCATCGATACACCAGAGTAGACTAGCGTATACGCATCTTGACCCATATGATGGGCGATGGATGATCCCATATCCATCGGTGTTTGACATCAAGGATGGTGTACGGGTGCTCAGTAGAGACTGGGTACACTGGACGGAATCGCAGAGAACTCCCAGATGGTATTATACCTCACGTCAGATGGCAGTTCTCCGGTGACACTGGTACAGAGTAGTCTGTTGACCCGAGATCGTCATAGAGTCTTGTGTGATTCCCACTGTGTTTTGATTTCCATCATACCACGTCCAAGAGGGCGTGCAAAAAGGTGTCTTTTGGGTACAGTCCCGAATCACATGGAGGCAATGAGCGATAGGAGGGGATTCATCTCTCTCGGTATAGGGAGTTGTTGTTGCGCTGTGTTCGATTGGATATAACTGGAAATCCCTGGCCGGGGTTGCTGAGATTTACTGGTAAGTGTTATCAGTAGTTTCTCAAACTGTTATAGACCTCAAATCGACACGACTTATCAATCTACTGGGGTCTAACGTTTACCACCCCTAGGCGAGATATGCGACATATCAGACGACGAGACCGAACTGTACGGGAGTGTTACTGATTGGATTCACTGGAAAATGTACAGGCTTGCTTGTTGATCTTTTGAGCGCTCAATACCTGGGTAGCTGTTATGTTTAGCTGACCGCTTGCAGCTTGTGGGTGTTTGATATGATCATCACCTACTGCCGGCGTATTGACGATTCTTTAGAGTCCTACACAGAGGTTTCTTGGCTCAGGAAAATTGGAGTAGGAGCACATATGTGATATGTGCGGGACGGAGGATAATGCGGTATGTGATACCGTATTGGATTCTCGCGATATGAGATATCGGCCGGGTATATGTGATATAGCCGGATCGTCGTATTAGTCGGTTATATGCGATATAGCCGGATTGTCGGATCAAGTGTTGATTCAATAATTTAATATATATATTATATTAAATTACATTAACTAATATTAGCTCACTAAAAGATTCTTTTTCTCACTCGGGTAATACATTGATATATATGCGATATATGTTAATTGTATTATTTTATTTTGTTACAATAAATATTATATATGTGATATATAATATTGTAACATGATATGATTATTAATGCAACATGATTAGTGGAGATTAAACATGGTTAGTGTTTGTTTTGGGTTATGTTTTTCTAGAAGGTTCTAGAAGGTTTTGTTTTTGTTTTGGAAAAGATATTTTGCAAGATATTTCATTAACTCAACCCAAACCCTAACCCTAGTTAACTCTCTACAATGGTTACTTGAACCATGGTTGCATTTCTAACCTTATCATAACTATCATTATTCATCACAAAAGGTTTAAGGCTTCTTCTTCTTCCTTCTTCTCTTCGTGGAAAAAGCTTTCTAGCTTTTTCTAAGTGATGATTATGTGTGAGAAAAAGATTATAAATGAGAGCTAAAAATCCTACTTCATCATCCTCATATATCCTCGCTATTTAGATGAGGGTGTTCAATTCATATAGTGAGTGTTACCTTGTGTTAATGAAACTTCAAGGTAAATCATCTTAGTTATCGAAGATCGGAAGCAAGCTTGCATCTTTCTCTTCGTGGAGCCTCTCGAGAGTCCGTAATACGATGATCGCAGCGAAGAGACCTCAACACGGAGCTTAAGAAGTGAAGGACTGGATCTACAAAGGTTGTAATCCCTCTCACTTAGTGTTAAAGTGTTTAACATACTTGTTTTCGCCTAATCTCTAGTTTAAAGATCTTGTTAAGGGTTGTTCGACACGGCTAAATTTTAAATCGGGCATGGTTGATGCCTCGTAGACCCTTGTGCGTGTGCCTAGCATCCCTACAGTGCTATCAGAGCCAAGCTAGAGCTTTAGGCGAAGTCTGAGCAAAGTTTAAAATCCGATCGAACCCGGATACCCCGATACGAACCCTTCTCTGGACAATTTTCAAAAATGTGATTTTTATGAATTAAATATGCTCAGAAAATTAAGCAGGAAAAACTAAGAATTACTGTGATGTACGGCCCACTAATGCTCTTATATGACCGCGGAACCGCGGCCAAACCAAGGGTTTGGCGGCGGTTCCGCGGCCAAAATTATGACTTGGTCCCTCATACTTCATATATTTATTCTTAGGTCCTTTCTTG
The DNA here is from genome assembly GCA_030015575.1 of Agapanthus africanus. Taxonomy (NCBI): domain Eukaryota; kingdom Viridiplantae; phylum Streptophyta; class Magnoliopsida; order Asparagales; family Amaryllidaceae; genus Agapanthus; species Agapanthus africanus. Next base: position 359,465,205 of record CM057346.1, read on the forward strand.
TCATTTTTTTCTGGGAATTTTTAATTACACTCAAGAGTTCAGTTTTCTGGGTTGTATTGGGGACTCGTTGATTCGATCGGATAATTTAACTTTGTTTAGTTTTGTCCGAGTAATTTTTAGAACGTGTTAAAAAGTTCGACCGGATATCAATAACTTACTTTTTCCCCTGCTTGAAAATTTCCAAGCGTTAGATTTTTCCATAGTTTAGGAACGTTCTAAGTCATGCAAGTAACGCGGTGGACCCTCTAGAAGACAAAAAACCTTAACTCGATTATGTCACCGTCTTGAACTGCCTCTGAACCTTAGGGTTTGTGGCAGTACGGCGTGCCACATGTGAGGCGTTGGCTTGACCCTTCTACGGCTGGACCATTGGTACTGTAGCATGTGATGGATGTTTTTAAACTAATTTCAAGTGTTGAGAACTATTTAGGAAAACTTGGATGTTTGATTATTCGATCGGAAAGTTTAACATTGTCTATTTATCTGGAATGTGATACAATATTTGAAATCCATAAGTAGTTATGAGATAAGTAATTTGAATGTTATAAATCTAGCAGTTCAGTCTCAGATGATCCGTTGCCTCGGAATTTTGATGTGATCAAAAGTCCGTCGCAATCACGTAGCGTACGCGGATACTCGCCGGGTAAACTTAATAGACATCCATGCCCCATATCCCCGACCAAGTGATTGCAGGAGAACCCCGACGCCAAAAGCATCCGTTCGGGTGCTCGCGGCAGCGGTGTTCCGCCTTAGTGCACTTCGTCGACGGCATCCGGGTGTGCGGCCGTCTACTAAAGTTTGCGACGAGCATTCGATCAGAATGTCGGGAATCTTGTTGAATTTCCCGACTTGATGTTGAAAAGAGTTTTCGATAATGAGACTAAAATGCGGGGTTTATAATTGTTAGGCATGCGATGTCTAAAGAATTCATTTTGTTAGGCATGCGATATCTAAGGAGGTTGCGGATTCCAACTGTTGTAGTTTTACACTTTCTTTTCTGTGACCGTAAGCGTAGTATGTGGCGTATCGCCGGCTTCTTTGCTATATGTCACGACCCGCAAGGTACGGAACGCGACCGGCACTTAAGTTACGAAACGTCTCAAGGCGTCCGTAAGGTAAGTAAGCCGAAGTCCAAAATACAAAACCGAATTAAGAATTAGAGTGAAGGAAGCCAATTTATTCAAGAATTTTACTCCATTAAACCATATCAAGTTTCCTGTTTAAAACAACTTTCCCTTTTTCCAAAATTTCCGGTAGAACCTCCTTTGTAAAAACAAGCCCAAACGGGTACAACAGGAAAAAGGCATGCCCAAGCGGGAGCTAGCTCTTCGCCTCAAGGCGGTCACAAATGCCACGCAATATAAATACAATGTGCACAAATAAGAATGAAGCACAAATAAAATAACATGTCGACTCAAGTGAGCTCGACCCCACATAACATAAATCCATAAGTCTCACAACCTCGTCTCTAGGTCAATATACAGTAATCCAAATAAAACTCGTACAGCTGAAATAGTAGTAGTAGATGGAGTACTCTAGATACAAGGATCATAATAAGGCGGTACAAAATGATAACAACCCACCTATGAGCAAAAGCCTCGAATCCGGGCAAAGAGAGCAAAAGAGGCAAAAGTGTCCGCCGCTACAGTGCTGACGGAACGGACCTGCAGAAAAGCTGTAGCACAACGGGGGTGAGTTGCCAGCTCGCGAGTAATAAATAACATCTACAAGGGTATCGCATGTATGCACACAAGTATCCTAGCTTCTCTAAACAGATAGGTATGCCATATGAATGTACTAACATGTATGTATGTTGGATATAGTGCCCTCAGAGTCAATTATTGGATCACAGGCACGTGGTGGCAATGATTGAGGGAGGACCTATACCGGTAGGACAGTCTTACTCGAGATGATAGTATGCTATCTGGTTTATCTTTATCATCGTGTACTGCTTTAGGTGACCTTACGAGTCGCTATTACACGTTGATAGAGCCCCTAGGATTCTTGCTTGACTACCAGCAGTATGAGGGCGATCATATACGTGAGAGCTGGAGTCGATAAGCACATCCTTAAAAGGTCCCTAGTCGTGGGAGTTTCGAGACAGGGCATCGATTCTCCAGAGTAGACTAGTGTATACAGTCGAGACCCCGACGAGGGGCAGTGGCCGGTCTCACAAGCCACTGGTGTCAGTTGGTTCACCTAAGATGTATACAGGTGCTCATTGGGTTATGAGTACACCGGAAAGGACTCGCCGGGAACCTGCTAGTTGGGATTATACCAGACGTCAGATAGCAGTTCCCAGATGACATGTGTACAGGTTAGTTCATCGACCTGAGATCGTCATTTGTCTCGTGTGAGTTCCTACTGTACTTTGATTACTACCCTACCACGGCTTAAAGGAGTCGTGCAAAAAGGTTTTAGTTGGGTACCGTCCCGAGCCACATGGAGGCAGTGAGCGGATCTGCATGGGTTCGTCTCTCCCGGTATTGGGGGTGAGGTCACGCTGTGTCTAGGAGAGCCATTACACAAAGCCCTCGGCCGAGGCAGGAGATTTACTGGTAGGTATTCCAGTAGTATCTCAGGGTGTTCTGGGCTATACTCCGACACGACTTGTACCGCTTTTGGGGGTCTGACTTTTACCAACCCCCTTGGCCTGCCATGCGATGCTCATAGACGAACGGACCGGACTGTACGGATATTGTCACTGACAGGCTCAGTAGGGTGTCAGGATGAGTTCGCTCATCGACGTCCCTTTTGGTCAATAGCTGGTGGCCCGTCATGTATGGCCAATACCTCTGATGTGCTAGTGGTTAAATCCACAGCCATAGTATTGACGAGTCTTTAGAGTCCACCACACTTAGTTACTCATGTTTCGGGCGAAACGCTGTAGAGGCCGTATGGAGATATGGCAGGGTTCGATCAGATACGTGCTGTATTGCACGGATCGTGATCGGACGGTTTTTACTAGCCGGCTTTGGTTTAAGCCGGATCCTAGTATTAGACAATGTAGATTTTGTCTCTTTGCATTTGTGTTCAGTGGGAATAGAAATGCGGGCATGTATATGCAGTCGCGGGGTTCTCCTGTAATTTATTACGGGATCAGTTTTCTGAAGTTGCCAGTTTGCATTCCGTTCCGGCCGGTTTTCATTTGTTCTTTCCCAGCCGGACTTTTCCGATGGACGGGGTTATTTGTAACTTTGCAAATAACATTTGTGGAGGGGGTTTCTTGCATTTGTAGCTTCATCATGATGCGATTTTTTATTAGTCTTTTCCTTTGCTTTTTGAGATGAGAAAGGATTTGAGGTTGATTTGATATTGTTATCATAACCTTTTGATGTGGTCACCCATTCTCTTTTCCTACACTCACCTTCCTTCTTGTTTTGTTTTTTTCCCTCCACCATTTTTGAGGATTGAGGGGGGCCGGCCACATTAGAAGAGGGGAAGATAGAGGTTTCATTTTGTATGAGAAAAATTAGATCATCTCATTTGCATGCTCCAAAATCATAAACCCCTCTCCAAAGTTCTTTGATTCTTCCATCACCCAATGGCAACATAAACCCCAAAAGAGACATACACTCTACACTACACCTACAGTACCCTTGGACGCGTCGGCTAGCCAACTTAGCGCCCGAGTTGCCTCGGTCCAGAGGTGGGAGCCCGTAAAAGTATTCGGCTATGTGGTGCCCTTTTTCGACGAGTAGGTGACGGACGAGGATTCCGCGGGAGATCGGAGTGGAGACGAAGACCGGAGGACACGGATCGCTCGGTATAGCTTCTACCCCATTCTCTTGATTGCTATGGTTAGGTTAATGGTTACGATTCGGGTTTTATTGTCCGCGGTAGCGCCAGTTTAAAAGTTAAGAAAAATTTTGATTCCGCATTTTGGCCTCGAGTAGACGGCCGGGGCGCTGCCGTGGTGCAACATGGTATCAGAGCCACGCCATTAACCTAGTCTAGCTTGCTCTAACGTGTTTACAAGTTCGATCGAACAGATTTTTCGAAAACCCATTTTAATTTGCACAGTTTTCTGTCGAAATTTGGCTCCAAAATTTTTTCAGTACATTGCAGTGACATGTGCAGGGAATTCTAAGCATTCTGTGAAAATTTGGTCGTGTGATCTCACTATTCCACCGCGGAACCGCGGCCAAACCCATGTATTTGCCGCGGTTCCGCGGCCATTTTTACTATTCATTGGACCAAATTTTTGCAGTGAGCTCCTGGGTTGAAAATGGGGTGTTTGGAATATTCTTTTTGGGCCTAGACTCTCTTTAAGTGCTACAGTAATGCTTGGGGCCCACATCGATAAATTTAATCGATCGAAAAGTTTAAACACATTAGTTCACAGTATTTACATTATATCTGCGACCGTGAATGTCACTTGATCGGTAAATCCTGTCTAACTGCTATAGCCCGGTTAAACGGATTTGCGAACGTGACATTCACGTTGATGTTCTGTGTTGTGCTGTGATGTTGCGGATCGGTCGTGAGGATAGCCTGGTTGCAGTGGTAGTAGAGTTTTGTTTTATATGTACATTTGATATTGCGGGGCGAGCGTCCGACATGTGGACTTCCGTCACTGCCTGTTTGTATTATTCTTTTGGGGCACGACCAGGTTGCGGTCGATATACCCGTTGTATGTATATTTTACTTTCTGTACTAGGATTGCCCCATGGAGGGGTGCACGGATAGCCGGGTTCTAGAGGGCAAGGAGCCCGCATCTCATTGCATTGAGACGGAGGGGGTTTCACTCTAGAATTGGCGGGCTATTCGCCGCACTCGTAGGGGGTACAGGTTGACCCAGGAGGGGTGCCCAAGTTACCGGATTCCGTGAAGTGCTAGGTGGTCCATTCACGTTGCTGAAGGGGGATGCCTCGCTTCAGGTTTTGGCGGGTAACTTGCCGCGCCCGTAGGGGTTTAGGATTGTCATTGCACAGGCTATCCACACGACTAGGGGAACGTCGGGTTTCAGCAGCGGCTCTATGAAACCCGGGGCTTCCAGATATCTGTATTGTTCTGTGATGCTGTACATTTCTGTGATGTTGCATTTTTTATCATGCCTTGAGTGAAAATTATATATTATATATATACTAGTAGATGTTGTATATGTTTTGCATCCGCGCTAGTCCAGTCCCCGCTCTGTCGTTAGTTAAGTAACCTAATGGGTGATGACGGGACCCAGTGGCGAATGCGAATGGCATATACGTACATCATTACTTTCGTTCTTTTGTGGTGTGATCAATTGATGGGACTGCGTTGATTCGGATCAATGCAAGATAAACTAACCTATTCTGATGTTGTTGGAACATTTTTCAAAAGCTGTTATTGCAAGGGCATTCTCTTTTGTTTTGCATCGTGGTATTCAGTTGGAATATCCTGCTCCTCAGTCGACGAGGCAAGGGTCGAGATCCCTTCACCGGGAGTGACCCCTTGGACAGAAGTTAGCGTCAGGGCAATAACTTCACTATAGCCGATTACTTTTGCTTTGCATCGTGGTATTCAGTTGGAATATCCTGCACCTCATTCTACGGGGAAAGAGCCGAGATCCCTTCACCGGGAGTGACCTCTTTAGCAAAGGGTTTTCGCCACTATATTTTTATAAAAAACTATGCAGTTCCTTCAACAATATCAAGTTCATTACGTTAAAGGTTTTTCGCCAAAAACCAGCCGTAGCCCTCCGTCATTTCTTACAGGTATTATTTAGTATTCGTGCTGCGTTTGTTGACTCCGTCAAGGCGTAGTGTACGATAGCTAAGTGGTGCTTGTTTGTTGCATAAATGGGATTGGTTAGGACAGTCGTGCGGCCTTGTTGACTCCGTCAAGGGCACGTACGGGTAGGTTTAATGCAATCCAGATAATGACGGGTTGAACTTGACTAGGACTCTTTGATTTGTTCACTCCGTCAAGGTCACTTGGGTCCTAGGGGTAAAAATACACATCGGGAGTTTCTAAAGAAACTGAAACTTGCCAGGCATGCGCATACCTTCTGGAGTGTGGTGACTTGAGTGGATTCCGTAAAGTTATCATGCGATGATAGTTGGATCCCGATTCCCACTGATGAGTTGGTTTACTCCTTGGGTGATCCCGACTAATTCTTCTTTTAGGTTTGGAGAAGAATTTGAGGTTACAGTGGTAGGTTTCCAGATTAGATAAAGTGATAACCATTCTGATCTAGGTTATAATGCACGCTGAGTGTTTCTTTTCTCTCTCTCTTTGGCAGCGACCATGGACCCGACCCTAGACTATGACTCAGTGACCATGTTAACCGAACCTTCTTAACACTGGCTTTTGGATTGTCAGAGTTGCAAACCTCATTGCCACTCCTACTTTTACCCTTTTCTCCGGGACACCCCGTATTACTACGAACGTCCATTTCCATTGGACAAAACCATCGTATGGTTATATACGAACTCGAAGAAATTCGAGGATGGTTTCTGGTTCTGGAGAAAACGAATAGACTATTCAGTTGTCTTTTCCTTTGACCTTCTCTCATTGCGAGTACTCCTTGGTTTAGGAGATAGTACACCTATTACGCAAATTGGATAGTCTTCTTCCAAACCATAGGCAGGTGCCGAACGGTGGGGAATGAAGAAATCCAATTAGCCTAAACGGTCTACAGAAGGTATTAAGTTAAGACAAAGAAAGGGATTAGTTTGAGGGCAAAGTAAATTGCGACTGCTATTCACGACCAAACCAAGTATTTCTTCGCCAACCCTAAATCACCTTTGTATTTCTCCAGGACACTCCGTATCACTACGAAGATCCCAAGTTTATTGGATAATCCATCGTATGGTTATATACGAACTCGAAAGGAACCTGTTCCAATTCGGGGATGGATCCTGGTTCAGGAGAAATAGGTATAAGGTTTATTCGGTCGTCTTTTATCTTCACCTTCTCTCGCATCGCGAGTGCTCCTAGGATTTGGACAGTAAACCCATTATGCTTATTAGATAGTCTTCTTCCAAACCATAGGCTGGTGCCGAACGGTAGGGAAGGAAGAAAACCATTTGGCCTAAAGGGGTATACAGAAGGTAATGACTAAAGACATATGAAGGGATTTGGAGAGGTGGCAAAGAATTATACGGTTATAGTTGTGATTCTGGATATTGAAAGAGGCATTACTAGGAATACCAGGATACCCCATCGAAACATTTTAATGTTTCAGTTTCACTGTGTACTGTTAAAGGAAAACTGATTTCCCGATTAGATACTTACTCCAGGGTATGTATTTACCAGGTATGATTCTCACATCTGTATGGTTTTACAGATGATGAGTGGGAGTAAGTTATTGGGAATTAGGTAATCATCCTCATTATATCGGAATTCATTGTAATTGGTGATATTTGAGGAAGTCACCTGGGTTGTTTGCCGGACGGCAAATATTTGGTTTTGAATATCCGTTGTTATGCACCAATTTCAAATTGATATATCTGTACGTCTATTTTTATAGAGTGTGATATACCTTTTGAAATTATGTCTATGACATTTACCTATATCAGTGGATGGTTAGGTAAGGAGTATTGAACAGCGGTGTAATTCTTCATAACCATAGTACAGTTTTCAACCTACGACACACAGTGAATGAGTTGTTAGACTCAGAGACTTATACAGAGTATTGTATATTATCCAGTGTCCATTAGGACAGAGGGGTTGGTCCTCATACTATATTCTGTTTACTTTTATCTTCTCTAGTTCTTAGACATGTGTTTCTACGAAACACAGGGTCTGAGTTTTGAGGAGTTATTGGTATAAGAGTAAAGTAGAGAACCAGGTATTGCAAGTATCGGGATTCTTCAAGATGATCGAGGATGTAGATACTTGTGAATGGTATCCAGTTGATAGTAATGATTAAGAGAACTAGCCTCTCTTTCAGGTTACTCATAATTGGAAGTACTCCTAAGTTGAGTAACGCTGATCGGCCTCTTTTCCATTTATTTGACATGCACTGGAGACAGCTGCATTATTTGAATCTGGTTCAATTAAATCAGTGCCTCTGTTTCTATATTGGATATAGAGCAGTTCATATCTTAACATTGTTAAGATACGGGGAGTTGTCCGGCTTATGCTTAAAACCAGACTCTGGATAACTCAAGGCACGTTTCTGTAATGGCTGTTTGTGGGTTGACCCGGGCTATGACGAGGGTTGAGTTTCTACCATCTGCAAGATCAATAGTGATATTGTTCTTAACTCGCCGCAGTTTTAACAAAAAAGGATTTTTTCAGAAAACAGTAGTGGGAGTATGGTAGAACTGGAAGTGATTCCAGAACCGCAAATGATTACTGTAGATTTGATAAGAACCTAAAGATTCAATCTGATTGACATTCCATTGGCCACTCCGCAGATATGGTGGATAACCTCAGGCGCTCAAGAGGTACTTCGGTATGCTCAAGGACGGTGGCAGGGAGGTTCTTATTTACCCAGACTTGCCATTGCTGTTGTTCCAGACTTTGAGACCCGGCAGGAGGATGACTATAGCGTCGTTCTAAACTAGCTATAGAAGTATACGTCTATATGACTCTGCCAGAGGGTTGTCGCAGTCAGTGGGAGCAGCGGAAGCATTGGTGGACATCAGGCTTATGTCTATTTATAGACTTAAGCAGATATAGCGGAGATAGATCATCTATTTCTGATGTGACAGTCATAGGTTTGACTTCATCATAATAGGGGATGGATCTGTTAAGAAGGTAGTAGGGTGTGATGTCCTGGTATTTGGATGACATACACAGAGTAGGAAGTGATATTCCTATATTACGATCGGTTATACTTTGGCTGTCATACAGTAGTTTCTCCACACATGACTTGGATATTATATTATACATTCTGGTTACTGGATCTATGGTTTTACATCTAGATTTGGGTGGTTTCCCAATCTGGGTACTTTGACAGCATTCTATGAGTATTTAGAATGGACGACTTCTGGCACGGTAGTGTACCTACTGGTGATGGAGTCACCCTCTCTAAAGGTGTCTTACAGACTAAAAGGGAGAGTGATACGCATGATTGGCATATCACTTGCTTAGGCAATTGAGTCAATCATGAGATGTCAAGTACCACACCAGATGTTGTTCTTACAGGAGATGCAATAAGTTGATATTAATCCAATCCTGGAGAAACAATCGGAAGCAGCTTTAGAACATAAGTGAATGTTCTAGGGATTTGATAACGGCAGCCTCCTTTAGGAGACGGTTATCATTCCAGGCTTCCATGGTGACCTGGATGGCAGAGTGGCTGTCAGAGTTATAGTTTTCCCTCTGACGAGGTGCAGTATTTTGGACAGGTGGTCCAGGTGGATACTAAGGGAAAGGCATGGCGCAGGATACTGATTAAGTTCAGTTGACGATACAGTCTAAGAAGTTTGGGTTTGGAGTTCATTTATGAGCTAGGTCCCATCAGACATCCAGACACATTCTAAGACATGTATTGCTCATTTCGGGAGATGCCTTTCTCCGCGAATTTGAGATATAGAGAGACATAGAAAGAAACATCAAAGCGGATCCACTCACTGAGGCTATTCCTCGAACGCAATAGTTTCGCAAACGAGCTTTGTGAGACTGACTAGTTGAGGAGTTGGGTGTTCGGTATCACACGGGCTGTGAGTATGCGACATCGCAATAATTAGCCTTGAGTGCAAGTGGGAGATTGTTGGATATAGTGCCCTCAGAGTCAATTATTGGATCACAGGCACGTGATTGCATTGATTGAGGGAGGACCTATACCGGTAGGACAGTCTTACTCGAGATGATAGTATGCTATCTGGTTTATCTTTATCATCGTGTACTGCTTTAGGTAACCTTACGAGTCGCTATTACACGTTGATAGAGCCCCTAGGATTCTTGCTTGACTACCAGCAGTATGAGGGCGATCATATACGTGAGAGCTGGAGTCTATAAGCACATCCGTAAAAGGTCCCTAGTCGTAGGAGTTTCGAGACAGGGCATCGATTCTCCAGAGTAGACTAGTGTATACAGTCGAGACCCCGACGAGGGGTGGTGGCCGGTCTCACAAGCCACTGGTGTCAGTTGGTTCACCTAAGATGTATACAGGTGCTCATTGGGTTATGAGTACACCGGAAAGGACTCGCCGGGAACCTGCTAGTTGGGATTATACCAGACGTCAGATAGCAGTTCCCAGGTGACATGTGTATAGGTTAGTTCATCGACCTGAGATCGTTATTTGTCTCGTGTGAGTTCCCACTGTACTTTGATTATTACCCTACTACGGCTCAAAGGAGTCGTGCAAACAGGTTTTAGTTGGGTACAGTCCCGAGCCACATGGAGGCAATGAGCGGATCTGCATGGGTTCGTCTCTCCCGGTATTGAGGGTGAGGTCGCGTGTGTCTAGGAGAGCCATTACACAAAGCCCTCGGCCGAGGCAGGAGATTTACTGGTAGGTATTCCAGTAGTATCTCAGGGTGTTCTGGGCTACACTCCGACACGACTTGTACCGCTTTTGGGGGTCTGACTTTTACCAACCCCCTAGGCCCGCCATGCGATGCTCATAGACGAACAGACCGGACTGTGCGGATATTGTCACTGACAGGCTCAGTAGGGTGTCAGGATGAGTTCGCTCATCGACGTCCCTTTTGGTCAATAGCTGGTGGCCCGTCACGTATGGCTAATACCTCTGACGTGCTAGTGGTTAAATCCACAGCCATAGTATTGACGAGTCTTTAGAGTCCACCACACTCAGTTACTCAAGTTTCGGGCGAAACACTGTAGAGGCCGTATGGAGATATGGCAGGGTTCGATCAGATACGTGCAGTATTGTACGGATCGTGATCGGACGGTTTTTACTAGCCGGCTTTGGTTTAAGCCGGATCCTAGTATTAGACAGTGTAGATTTTGTCTCTTTGCATTTGTGTTCAGTGGGAATACAAATACGGGCATGTATATGCAGTCGCGGGTTTCTCCTGTAATTTATTACGGGATCAGTTTTCTGAAGTTGCCAGTTTGCATTCCGTTCCGGCCGGTTTTCATTTGTTCCTTCCCAGCCGGAATTTTCCGATGGAGGGGGTTATTTGCAAGTTTGCGAATAACATTTGTGGAGGGGGTTTCTTGCATTTGTAGCTTCATCATGATGAGATTCTTTATTAGTCTTTTCCTTTGCTTTTTGAGATGAGAAAGGATTTGAGGTTGATTTGATATTGTTATCACAACCTTTTGATGTGGTCACCCATTCTCTTTTCCTACACTCACCTTCCTTCTTGTTTTGTTTTTTTCCCTCCACCATTTTTGAGGATTGAGGGGGGCCGGCCACATTAGAAGAGGGGAAGATAGAGGTTTCATTTTGTATGAGAAAAATTAGATCATCGCATTTGCATGCTCCAAAATCATAAACCCTTCTCCAAAGTTCTTTGATTCTTCCATCACCCAATGGCAACATAAACCCCAAAAGAGACATACACTCTACACTACACCTACAGTACCCTTGGACGCGTCGGCTAGCCAACTTCGCGCCCGAGTTGCCTCGGTCTAGAGGTGGGAGCCCGTAAAAGTATTCGGCTGCGTGGTGCCCTTTTTCGACGAGGAGGTGACGGACGAGGATTCCACGGGAGATCGGAGTGGAGACGAAGACCGGAGGACACGGATCGCTCGGTATAGCTTCTACCCCATTCTCTTGATTGCTAGGATTAGGTTAATGGTTACGATCCGGGTTTTATTGTCCGTGGTAGCGCCAGTTTAAAAGTTAAGAAATATTTTGATTCCGCATTTTGGCCTCGAGTAGACGGCCGGGGCGCTGCCGTGGTGCAACAATGTATACTATATGAGTCCACTCAAGATCTCAACATATAAGTACAAGAACTATTCTTTCTTTGTTTTTGAAACTCTTTTCAATATCAGCATAATATCCATGAAATCAACAAAATACGTGTTTAGCAACGACACCTCAAAACTGTCTCAAATCTCATATATCCGTGCCAAGTACCTCTGGTCTCAGCCATCCGGCTGATCCTTCCCAAATATCCATGTCTCAAACAAGCGGCTACGGTCGGTATCCTCTGGATATCCGCCGTGCCAAATGAAGTCACCGGTAGGTAGTTCGTCCCCTGCCAGGCTCAACGCCATCTCCTGCGATCTTCTTACCCCGGGATACCTTACCGGGCCCACCATGTACCCGAGACAGTTCATCCACCTCCTCGAAACGGGTCTCGAGAACACATCAAACTCATGGTGGACGACACTTTACATCACTAGAAAACCGCAGCTTTTATATTTTAAAAGATCATAAGTTTCAAATCTTGCGGCTTTTCCCCGAAATCCAGAAATATCATAAATCTCATGAAATCATTATGGGTGCATATGTCAATGATAATGAATGCAAATGGTATCAATGTTCAAGTTGCAATGTATGATTTATACTAGGCATGAGCAATTGATGCAATGATATATATGCACGAGAATAGCAATTCTTATGATTTCATTTTTAATATTTATTGCAATAGCACAGGTCTAAGCAATTAACATGTTCAGATCTATAGTTATCTAGTGTCGTGAGATGGCAATTACCAGGGTGTGGGTGTACACATGAATAGTGCCTGTGCTGCATATAAAAACCTGGTAATGGTGCATGTGTCCTACAGTATGAGTTTGCACATATGGGTACAACATATAGATCCTAACTGCAGCAATTATTATACAAGTACTATCATTTCTAATGTCACAAGCAAATGTTAAAGTTTACTATTTTCATGTTTACTAAATCTATCGGGAGACTTGCGCTATCCAAACGATCGTCCCCCGTAGATGTGAAATCTACTCACCCGTGATCCCGCGCTAGGTGTGTCCAGCCACCTGCTTTCCTTTCTCTGCTGCGCTTGAAGTCGCCGCCGGCGAACATAGAATTTACAAAAGTCACATATATCAGGAAAATCCTGCAAAAACACGATATATCGATAAAAAGGATACGCGTGCGTGAAACTAAAACGCGCGTACACACGACACGTCGCAATGCGCACAAACCCACCAGAACCTAACTGACACGTTATGTCGCGTAGCGCGCCACAGAACCACGCGTATCACGCGCGTGTCGCACAAGTTTAAAACATCGAAAACACGTTTAAAGCTCCAGATTTTGCCTCTGGGCCTAACTTAAAAAGTTACAGATGCCAACAGACCAAACTACCCAGCAGGGCCCCACACCCAAAATCCCAACACCCCACCCCCTACTCTGGCTGCAAATTGCGGCCATATCGAATAAACCGGCGGCCTCTAATGTGAGGTGGGTCCCCATGCTTTGTGTGTGTGTCCCTGTTAGTCTTACCATACCACAGTTTTCCCAATTTTGTTCTGAAGGGCTCGGGTCAAAAGCAGATCTAACAGAGGCTAAAAAATCGCTAAAACTGCTAAATTACGCCAAGTCGGGTAAATCGGGTATTTTTATGAAATCTGGGGCAATTCTCTGGTTAACTGGTCTCAACAGCACCTAATTAGGTTATTCTAACCATCACAACCATTACAATCTCAAAATTCCCCTAATTTACCCCAAAACTACCACTAAACATAAAATAAACACTAAATTAAGCTAGATAACCATAACTTTAGCAATTAGGAGTTGGGTTAAGGGGTTATACCTCTAGAGACCCTAGATGAAGGAGAAGAGAAGAAGTAAGAGAGTATGTGCTGTTTCTATTGCTCCAGGTGCTGCAAATCATGACTGGAAATGAGCTGAACTGAGCCTTGCTAAAATTTGCAGAAGCTGTTGCTGCTGCTTGGGTTGTGTTGTTTGTTTTGTGAAGTATGTGCTGTAGTAGCAGCAGTAGGGGTTAGGGTATTGTTAAGGGAAGGGTTGTGTGTTGTGGGGGAGGTGTTATGTAAAGAGTTGGGGCTGATGTAGCAGCTGCTGCTGCTGATGTTCTGAAGAAGGGCTGAAGCTGATGTAACAGCTGATGTACAGGCTGATGTACATGGGCTGATGTGCTGTTTTTGGTGGCTAAGCTGATGTTTGTTTTGATGGATGATGATGTGTTGATGTTGTGGTTGTAGTATCTGCTGAAGCTAATGGGTTAGGTAGCTGATATTGATGATGTTGTTGGGAGCTGATGTGTTGCTGCTGCTGCTGATGCATAGCTGGTGTTTCTGATGCATGGCTGAAGTTTGGCTGATAAAGTTTTGGTGGCTAAATGCTGATCTTTGGTGTGTGAGTGAGAGGAAGAGAAGAGAGTGAAATGAGAGTGTGAAAGGGAGTGTGAGAGAGACATGCAAAAAGTTATGAAATGAAATGGGGTGTGACATAACCATAGCCACCATTCTCTCTTCCCTCATTAAATGCTTGCATGACACCCATCACAATCTCTCCTTCTCATCACAAGTCAACCCTAACCCTAATCACCCTTAACCAAATCTAAAACTCATAATTAACTCAATTCTCTTAACCAAGGGCCTAACCCACCATGGTTGGCTAAATACGGTTAACCCACCATGCACACCCAAACTTGGTAACCCTAGGCTTAACCCTAATTATCATGCACAAGTGTGTGCAGTCGAGATAAAATTCTACTAAAATAACCATAAAACCAGATAAATTATTAGAAACCAGTTTTGGTAAACTTTTTACCAAAAACCCCACATTAACACACAATTAGCACTAACCCTAAACTCAGGTGTTACACTATACATCAACGACAATCGGGATACGCATACTTGCATACGTTGATGATATGAGATATTATGTGTTGCTGTGATATGTTATATTGGATTATCGCGTTCTGAATAGCCGGGGGTTTTATTTGAGATGAGAGTTTTTGTTCTTTTTCATTCATGTAAAATTCATTTGTATGTAATATTCTTTTATTGGGGCACTTCCGGGCTGAGGATGATATCACCATTGTATATTATTTACTTTTCCGCATTTGGTAGGCCCAAGGCGGGGAGCACAAGTAACCGGGTTCTAGGGTCCAGTGGGAGACCATCTCGAGGAGTCTAGACCGGGTCTCCTAACCCTAGAATTGGCTGTGTTGCTTGCCGCTCTCGTAGGGGTCTAGGGATGTGGGTTTGGCTATTCATCGCGACCGTGGAATCCGTGTTTTATACAGGCTCGTATTAAAATACGGAAATCCTAGTATATCCAATATTTCATATATGTTTCTTCTGCTGCAATGTTCTGTGATGAGATCATATTACTGCCTAAGACGAATGTTTATATTGTATATATAAGATATATATTATATATTGTTGATTTCGTTTCATATCTGATGCTTGTGAAGCATAATAAAATGGGACTTCATTAATGAGATTAATGAAATAAAAGAAACCTAAGATGTTGTAGAAACTTGTTTAAAAACTGGTAGCTCTAGTTCTTGCTTTGCATAGCGGTGTTCCTTGTAGAACATCCAGCACCTTATTCGATAAGGAAAGAGCCGAGATCCCTTCACCGGGAGTGACCTCTTTAGTGAAACTAGCAGATGCTACAAACTCGGTTTGTCTTTTGATTGCATCTATAGTGCTTGTTTTGCATAGTGATATTTGTGAAATATCCGGCACCTTATTCGATGAGGAAAGAGCCGACGATCCCTTCACCGGGAGTGACCTCTTTAGCAAAACTAGAAAAGGCCTCAGAAACATTCCATTTAAAATCACTCGATTCTACAACGATATCAAGTTCATTACGCAAATGGTTTTCTTAAAAACCTGTCGTAGCCCTCCGTCATTTCAGATAAGTACTACTTAGTATTCGTGCTGCGGTAGTTTGGCATGCGTCAAGGCGTAGTGTACGGTAGCTAAACTAGTGCTTATCTTCCAGCATACGATGCGATTGGATTTGGGTATTCGTACGGCGTTGTTTGGCATGCGTCAAGGGTCTTGCGGGTGGGTTTAATTCAATCAGGAAATGACGGGTTGAACTTGACTAGTGAACTATGGGTTGTTTGGCATGCGTCAAGGTCATAGCACGCTAGGGGTAAAATATTATTGGGAATTTCAATTGTTGAATTTTTTAATGAGATTGCGTACCTTCTATGAGATAGTTGAATCCCGATACCCGCTGCGAGTAAGAGTTATTCCTGGGAGAGTTTTACACATTACAATTAGCCGATCAAGTAGGTGTCTAGAAAGGTGTTAACGTGGTTACGCCCCTGGGTAAACGAGGTTTACTTTAATTAGGTCCGTGCGAAAGCACGGGGAACCTCCCTCAAAGAACCGACACCGGCCTGGCTGAAAGATTGGCGAACAGGTAGAGTGTAATTAATCTCGGCTAGTCTTTCCTTTTTGGGTTTGAAGAAAGATTTGACTAAAACAATGGGAGACATCCTGATTAGATAAATTGATAACCAATCTAATCTTGTAAAAGCACACGCTAAGTGTTTTCCTCTCTCTCTCTCCAGGTAGCGACCATGTCACGCCTTAATCAAGATAATAATACGGATATATTGACCGAACCCGCTTGTTATACTGTGCTAAGGAACATTGGTCCCGCTCCAACTTATAATTGTTATAAGACAGAGCAGGAAATTGGGGAATACCAGATTTCCCGTGCCGCCCAAACGAAGAAAGTGCATGCTGATGCATCATCTTCGGGTGTGTTCATTACATAGAACTGTTTCTCAGTATCCTTTACGTCCTGGGTATGAGATACCGGATCAGGATCCCGCATATGTAATCTGTTACATAGGCTACAAATAGGTAGAGAACTGAGTGGGTGATAAGTTTCATTAGATAGAAACGTGCAAGTGTTGCAGCCAAGTCTGTTGGTCACTATCACCCTGTAATACCAGAATACATTGATTCTGAATGAATGTTATTAGATACCGAACCTGATATACAACATCATATCGTTTTCTTTATTAGTAAAGAAGGATATAATTTTGTATTGTTGGATAATGTTTTGAACATTTCCTATATCAAGAGTTGATCGGTTAAGGCACGTTATCTAAAAGTATTGACGTTCTAAATCAAACTAAAGTTATTAGTATATAGAACACACACAAGAAGAAGAGTTCAGAAATGAACGAATCCTTCTTTAGGCATTGTAGACTAGGTCATATCAATGCGACCCGACTAGCTGAAGTTACATTAAGATGCATATTTAAATTTGTTTGAATTTAAATGTTGTGAAACTTGCCGGTCATGTCACAAAGATAAGATGACCACAGCTCTGTTTATTGGAAACGGAGAAAGAGTTGGTAAACTCTTGGGATTGATACATGCTAATGTATGAAGGTCCCCTGTCTACACATGCCAATACCGGTTTTTTGTAATTCATTACATTCTCTGATGATCTCTCAAGATTCAGACATGTGTTCCTGTTGAAACACAAGTCCGAAGCTTTTAAGATATTCACAGAATATATGTTAGAACTAGAGAACCAAAAACGGGTATAAGTATTATGTCCTTTGATGAGATCAAGGAAGAAAATACTTGAGCACGGAATTCCTGGACTATTCTAAAGGAGAATGAGATTCTCTCTCAGCATTACTCCTCCGTATACACCATAGCACGATGGTGTATCGGGGCGGAGCAATCACACCCTATGAGATATGGTGCGCTCTATGATGAGTACTATTGAGTTTCCTATTTCCTTTTGGGAGTTATGCACTTGTGAAGCTGCATACCTATTGAATAGGGTTCCAATCAAATCAGTTGCCTACCACTTCATATGTGATATGGAATAAAAGGAGCCCATATCTTAAGTTTGTTAATATTTGAGCTGTCCGTCCTATGTCTAAAAGCAAAATCCGGACAAACTCGAGGCAAAGTCAGATCTGTGGAAGTTTGTTGGATATCCCAAGCATACGCAAGGGAATATCTTCTACCTAACCGAGGAACAAAAGATATTTTGTTTCTCAACATGCCACCTTTGTGAAAGAGAATTTCTTGTGGAAAAATTAGTGGTCATGAGGTAGAACTGGAAGGAGTTCCAGCTATACAAACTACAGCAGATGATTTGATAGAACCAAAAGATTCAATAGTTTCCAACGAAACTCAGCCTCTCCGCCGATCTAGTAGGGTTCCTCACCCACCTGAGAGATACTTCGGTTTCTCTATGACAGTGGGAGTGAGGATTGCATCATGAGATGATGACCCAACTAGTTTCGAGCTGGCCATCAGGAGTGAGACTCTGTAAGAATGTCTTGATGCTTAGCGATCTGAGATGGAATCCTTATACACCAACAAAGTATGGACTTTGGTTGCTTTATCTGAAGGGTTAAATCCCTAACAGGAGCAAGTATATCTTGAGAAGATTACTTGGTGTACATGGAAAAGTTGAGACTTTCAAAGCTATGCTTAAGTCCATCCAGATCCTACTTGCCACGGCTACATACCATGACTACGATATCTGGCGGTTGGGTGTCATGACAGCGTTTCTAAATGATGATTTGGAAGAGAGCATCTATAAGTACACAGCCAGAGGGCTTCGTAGACAGTGGGAGAAGCGGAAACGTGTGCAAGATGTTTTATGTGATAAAGCATGCATCGCGGAGTTGGAACGTCTGTTTTGATGTGGTAGTCAAAGAGTTTGACTTCATCAAAATGGTAGATGAACCTTGTATATACAAAAAGGTAGTAGGGAGTATGGTGGTGATCCTCGTAGAGTACGTGGATGACATACTCTTGATACGGAAGGAGTTTCTTATGCTACGCTCGGTCAATCTCCGCTTATCACAAGGATTCTCCATATAGGATCAAAGTGATACCTCCTAAATCCTGGGTTTTTGGATCTATGAGATAGATCTAATTGGAAGTTAGGATTCTCACTAGTTGTAGTGAGATTGTATCAATAGATCCTGGGGAGAATCACTGGAAAGGTTCCAGGGTGATAAGGATGACGGAATGTCAGTCGCAGGCATTGTCTTTACTATCAGTAGAGGGACGGTATGTTGGAAGAGTTCCTAGCTAGATACCGTGACTTACTAGACGATTAAAGGCAAGATACATCGTTACCAAGGATGCCACCAAAGAGGCAGTCTGGATATATAAGTTCATGAGATGAACTTCGTTCCTACTATTATGTGACAATGGAGTTGTGGCTTTAGCCAGGGAACTACCGTCCTATCAGAAATCTAGATATAATTCTTAGGCAGTATCACCTGATCATGGAGATGGTTGATCTCCTGGGAGATCGACGTTAGGAGAGTAGACACAGAGGACAACAGCGCGGATCCACTCACAAAGGCCTTTTTCCCAGTAGAAAATTTTATGGGATGGTTGAGTATGAGATACTTCAACCATAGCTAATTGTTGGGTATGTGATACCACAACAGATGGCCCTAGTGCAAGTGCGAGATTGTTAGTTATATGTATGCCCTAGAGGCCATTACTGTACATACGATGTATATTGTAATGGATGCTTGGACATATATAGGGAAGACTTTCTTGCTCGACATGATAGTATGCTATCTTGTTGTACTTTAT
Organism: Agapanthus africanus; assembly: GCA_030015575.1. Taxonomy (NCBI): domain Eukaryota; kingdom Viridiplantae; phylum Streptophyta; class Magnoliopsida; order Asparagales; family Amaryllidaceae; genus Agapanthus; species Agapanthus africanus. Next base: position 359,484,549 of record CM057346.1, read on the forward strand.
CTTAACATGTACTCTGATTGTCTCTATGTTACATGTTGATAAAGCCCTTAGGATATGTACTCGACTACTGGTACTATGATGAGATCATACTAGTGGGGCCACGGTAGTCGACGAGTACATCCTATAACTGTTCCTAGTCGAGGGTGTATCGAGACAGGGCATCGATACACCAGAGTTGACTAGCGTATACGCATCTTGACCCATATGATGGGCGATGGATGATCCCATATCCATCGGTGTTTGACATCAAGGATGGTGTACGGGTGCAAAGTAGAGACTGGGTACACTGGACGGACTCCCCGAGAACTCCCAGATGGTATTATACCTCACGTGAGATGGTAGTTCTCCGGTGACACTGGTACAGAGTAGTCTGTTGACCCGAGATCGTCATAGAGCCTTGTGTGATTCCCACTGTGCTTTGATTTCCATCATACCACGTCCAAGAGGGCGTGCAAAAAGGTGGCTTTTGGGTACAGTCCCGAATCACATGGAGGCAATGAGCGATAGAAGGGGATTCGTCTCTCCCGGTATAGGGAGTTGATGTTGCGCTGTGTTCGATTGGTTATAACTGGAAATCCCTGGCCAGGGTTGCTGAGATTTACTGGTAAGTGTTATCAGTAGTTTCTCGAACTGTTATAGACCTCAAATCGACACGACTTATCAAGCTACTGGGGTCTGACGTTTACCACCCCTAGGCGAGATATGCGACATATCAGACGACGAGACCGGACTGTACGGGAGTGTTACCGATTGGATTCACAGGAGAATGTACATGCTTGCTTGTTGATCTTCTGAGCGCTCAATACCTGGGTAGCTGTTACGTTTAGCTAACCGCTTGCAGCTTGTGTGTGTTTGATATGATCATCACCTACTGCCGGCGTATTGACGATTCTTTAAAGTCCTACACAGAGGTTTCTTGGCTCAGGTAAAACGGAGTAGGAGCACATATGTGATATGTGCGGGACCGAGGATAATGCGGTATGTGATACCGTATTGGATTCTCACGATATGAGATATCGGCCGGGTATATGTGATATAGCCGGGTCATCGTATTAGTTGGTTATATGCGATATAGACGGATCGTCGGATCAAGTGTTGATTCGATAATTTAATGTATAATAATATATATGATATATTAAATTACATTAACTAATATTAGCTCACGAAAAGATACTTTTTCTCACTCGGGTAATACATTGATATATATGCGATATATGTTAATTGTATTATTTTATTTTGTTACAATAAATATTATATATGTGATATATAAAATTGTAACATGATATGATTATTAATGCAACATGATTAGTGGAGATTAAACATGGTTAGGGTTTGTTTTGGGTTATGTTTTTCTAGAAGGTTTTGTTTTTGTTTTGGAAAAGATATTTTGCAAGATATTTCTTTAACTCAACCCAAACCCTAACCCTAGTTAACTCTCTACAATGGTTACTTGAACCATGGTTGCATTTCTAACCTTATCATAATTATCATTATTCATCACAAAAGGTTTAAGGCTTCTTCTTCTTCCTTCTTCTCTTCATGGAAAATGCTTTCTAGCTTTTTCTAAGTGATGATTATGTGTGAGAAAAAGATTATAAATTAGAGCTAAAAATCCTACATCATCATCCTCATCTATCCTTGCCATTTAGATAAGGGTGTTCACTTCATTTAGTGAGTGTTAGCTTGTGTTAATGAAACTTCAAGGTAGATCATCTTAGTTATCGAAGATCGGAAGCAAGCTTGCATCTTTCTCTTCGTGGATCCTCTCGAGAGTCCGGAACACGATGATCGCAGCGAAGGGACCTCAACACGGAGCTTAAGAAGTGAAGGTCCGGATCTACAAAGGTTGTAATCCCTCTCACTTAGTGTTAAAGTGTTTAACATACTTGTTTTCGCCTAATCTCTAGTTTAAAGATCTTGTTAAGGGTTGTTCGACACGGCTAAATTTTAAATCGGGCATGGTTGATGCCTTGTAGACCCTTGTGCGTGTGCCTAGCATCCCTACAGGGCCGAGGGGCAGAAGCCGCACTTTAGGCGGGGAGCCTAACGAGAATACTCGATACCGGAGTCAGTGGTAAACACGGCGGATATCTATGGTATACCGACCGATGTTATTGATTGACAGGATCGTTCGCGGAACGATGCCTTATGAAACACCGAAGATTTGTGTCGATGTTGGACACGGGAAGAAAATGAACCTTATTTGGAAAATAATTCATGAGATTTCAGTTTTGATTTATATATTGAGTAGTACAAATTTATGTTTCCACCTGTTAGTATGCATCATATTCATCTTTGTTGATATTAGTTCTAGATCGGCATACTTACATTATCAGCTGTTATATGTTAGTTATATTCACTGAGTTGGCAACTCACCCTCGTTGTGCCCCAGTTCTTTGCAGGTGTCGAGTGGAAGTATAGCAGCAGACAGATCCACATATTAGTTTAGCGCTCTTTTGCTAGGTAGGTTACCTATGTAGTAACGTCCTCTTTTAGTATTGTATATTGAATCTAGAGTTTCTCCATCAGACCCTGTATAATGACTTAGAACGATATGTGGTTATATGTATATTATTTCGACAGATAAGATTATTTAGTTGTATTAAATGATATTTCTTTTATTTATGTCTGAGATTCTTCTTTGATTTCGTATTATGATTTTTTGTTGAATTCTACTGTTAGTAATGTTGCTCCCAACTAGGAATGCAACCAAATTAAACGCTTTATAACTGCTTTTATTATAAATGAAATAGGAAATTACTGTTAAGATCTTAAATACTTAAAAATTGTGATTCTTACTTAAACAAAACTAAATTTTCCTAAAATTCCGCAAAAAGGGTTTTGATCTTGGTCTTGGCTTACTCAGGTTGTGTAGATATCTTTAGATATTATACAATCTAAGTGCCCGTCACATCCAACTTTGGGTCATGACAAAGTTGGTATCAGAGCTTAGGATTAACCTTACGGAAATCGAGTAATGAGTTAAGGTAAGTCGACTTGAGTTCGTTACGTAGGATGACCTTGGGTGTGATGGAGTAGGTGGATTAGGATGAGTACAATACCGTACGTATGTTCCGCGGCATATTTACGTTACTATACTCAGCCTAACTAACCTTAGGATGTATACCGTGATCTATTCTTCCTTTGACACTCTGATATTGATTATCCCTATTCGTAAGCCTTATCAACTCTCGTTTCTTGCTTCAGCCACTATGTCATCAATGTTTACGGGGACTCAGACGACCTCTGTTAGAGATGATATTGGAGCAGGCTCATCTGACACGGGGACAAATTTGGGCAGTATGCCCATCTTTCAGGAATCGGTTGATCCACCCTATATTAATCGTATACCTAGGATGGAGACAAATGTTCAAGAGATGCGTTGAATGATCGGATCCTTGCTAGAGATTAATCAAGCATAGAGGTCGACCACTACTCCGCGTACGGGTATTCAGAGACCAAAGAAAATTTGTAATAATACTTCAGCACCAAGACGTGTTCGTAGAGGCCGTGGCGGATTCTGCATAGATCAGTTCTATTACTTATACCCATATGTTCAGCAGCCCGTGCAAAGATGTTTCAGGTGTGGGTGTCAGTATCACGGTGTTAGGGATTGTCCCATGAGGCGGCAGGGTGAGGCATCGGTCTCACATGTGACTTCACCACCTCCTCCGAGCACATTACCTCCTACCCCTGTTGTCGTTCCATGCCAGATTAACGCCTATGGAGGCCGGGGTCGTGACGGTCGTAATTCGAGAGGACGAGGAGGTCGAGACAGATTCATTCCAGGCCGCAGTTTTGATCGAGAATTGACTCAGGGCCAGATGTTTAGTTCACACCCAGTGGGACATGGACCTCCATTTACATGTTATAATTGTGGAATTCCAGGACACTTAGCTAGACGGTGCACATGACAAGGAGGAACTGTTGTTCCGCAGGCTGCTTTACCCCCTCCACTTTTGTCGTCGATGGATTTACTTCCTCTCCAAGTTAATACTATGCGCCAGACGGTTGCAACACAAGGCCGAGGTTATGCAGGATGCTTCCAAAGAGGTCGAGAAAATAAAGGTAGAGGATGACAGGATGCGGCAGGGGCCAGGCATGAGTTTTTGCACTGACTCCACAGGATGCCCAGGCATCCAATGCAGTTGTGACAGGTACTCTTGTAGTATGTTCCTTAGATGCGCATATTTTATTTGATTCCGATTCTACGCATTTATACGTATCTTCACGCTTTGCACTTTCTCTAAGGAGAGAGTCGTAGTGTTAGAGTTAGTTACCGCAAGTTATGATTATTCCTATAGGAGATTCTTTTATAGCCTTACTTGTATTTAGGTCACGTTCAGTACATAATGGTGATAGGGATTCTTTAGTTGATTTGATTCTCCTGGATTGGTTGGCCGTTTGTCATGCTTGTGTAGATTGTTGGGGGAAAGCAGGTAGATTTTGTTCTCCCAATTAACCGATCTTTGTTGGGCAAGGAGATTGTAATATAACTCCTCCCAACATGATTTCTGCTCGTTGTGCAGAACGATTCTTGAAAAAGGGATGTATTGGGTTCTTAGCAAATTGTTCAGGACTTAGTAATCGCTGTGATTCCGTTGGACCATGTTCCGACTGCAAGAGAATTTCCAGATGTGATTCCTGCAGAATTACCAGGATTGCCACCCGATCGTGATATCGAATTTTGTTGTGACTTGATTCCAGGTGCGGGGCCTATTTCTATACTAGCCTATCATATGACCCCAATGGAGTTGAAGGAACTCAAAAGTCAGTTGCAAGAGTTGTAAGCTAAAGGACTTGTGTGTTCCAGTTGTAGAGTTACTAGGCACTCTGACAAGGTTCTACAAGGCATCAACCATGCCCGATTAAAATTTTAGCCGTGCCAAATAATCCTAAACAAGATCTTAGCTAGATAATTATGGTTTCACATGCAAGTAAATATCATTTACGATTAAGTGAATACGAAATTCAACCTTTGTAGATCGGTCCTTCACTTCTAAAGCTCCTTGTTGTAGTACCTTCACTGCGATCATCGAACTCCCGGACTCTCAGACGACTCTATGAGAAGAGGGTAACGGTTTTGCTTGAAGTCTTCGAGGCCGAAGATGATCTACGTCAAGGGAATATGAACTCAAGCTTCTACTTCACTAACTAGAGAATTAGTGAAGCAAACACCCTAAACTAAAGTGCTAGTCTAGTAGAGGATGGTGAAATAGGAAACGGGTACACTTTAGAATTTCTTTTCTCACAACATTTCTCTCTCTTTCTCAAACCCTAGCAAGAATTTGAAGGATGAAGAAGATGAGCTCAAAATGAGAATGAAAACTAATCAAGAGCGAGAGAGCTAACCATGGGTGAGTTGGTATCATATACTAACTCATGTAGAGACATAACCATGGCTAATTATAGTGGTTAGGTTTATAAATATCTTAAGTAAAACAAAACTGGTGGACTTTGGTCAATGCACTCACAAGCTTCATGAAGCTTCATGCACTTGAACAATTATCCACTAATTTTGTATTTACTTTGTATATTAAAATCCCACCAATATAATTAAAATGGTATATGTCTCATACACCCATGTAGAGTGTATCAACAACCATGATACAAAAAATGAACACAAATAAATATATATCACATATATATTAAGTTGTGCACAAGTGAGAAAAACAAATGCTTAAGTGAACCAATGTTAGCTAATGTAAATTAGTATATCACATATACATTTATACACTAAATTATCAAATCAACAATTGACTTAATAATCCGGTTATATCACATATAACCGACTAACATCCAATGTATCGACTTATCGAATCAACCATTGATTCGATAACCTGGTTATATCGCATATAACCAATCGATACAAACATCGCGAGAATAGAATACGGTATCATATACTCGCATTATTCTCGGTCCCACACATATCACATACGCGCTCCTATTTCGTTTTGCCTGAGCCAGTAAAACCTCTATGTAGGACTCTAAAGACTCGTCAATACGCCGGCAGTAGGTGATGATCATATCAAGTACCCACAAGCCGTCAGCGGTACTAGCTGGACGTAACGGCTACCCGGGTATTGAGCGATCAAAAGATCAGTAAGCAAGCCCGCTCCAACTCCTGCAAAAAGCCTGACAGTGACACTACCGTACAGTCTGGTCTCCTCGTCTGATATGTTGCATATTAAGTCTAGGGGTGGTAAACGTCAGACCCCAATAACCGATAATTCATGCCGATGCGAAGCTCATAACAGGTCGAGAAACTACTGGTAACACTTACCAGTAAATCTCTAAACCAGCCCTGGCCAGGGACTTCCCTGTTATGGCCAATCGAGCATAGCGCAACATCAACCCATAATACCGGGAAAGACGAAACCACTCCTATCACTCATTACATCCATGCGACTCGGGACTGTACCCCAAAACCACCGTTTTGCACGCCCTCTTGGACGTGGTAAGGTGGAAATCAAATCACAGTGGGAATCACACAAGACTCTATGACGATCTCGGGTCTACCGACTAACCTGCACCGGTGTCACCAGAGAACTGCCATCTGACGTAAAGTATAATACCATCTGGGAGTTCTCGGCGAGTCCGTCCAGTGTACCCAGTCTCCACTGAGCACCCGTATATCATCTCTGATGTCAAACACCAATGGATATGGGATCATCCATCGCCCATCTACATGGGTCAAGAAGGTATACGCTAGTCTACTCTGGTATATCGATACCCCATCTCGATACACCCACGACTAGGGACCTTGAAGGATGTACTTATAGACTACCATGTTCCCACTAGTATGATCCTCATCATAGTCTTGGTAGTCAAGTACACATCCTAAGGGCTTTACCAACATGCAGCAGAGAGACAAGCAGTGTACACGTTAAGGTAAAGAGTAACCAGATAGCATACTATTATGTCGAACAAGAAAGTCCTCCCTATATATGTCCAAGCATCCACTACAATATACATCACATGTATAGTAATGGCCTCTAGGGCATACATATAACTAACAATCTACCACTTGCACTAGGGCCATCTGATAACAGTGGTTGATGTATCTCATACTCAACCATCCCATAAAAGTCTCTCTCTGGGAAAAGGCCATTGTGAGTGGATCTGCCGTGTTGACCTCTGAGTCTACTCTCCTGACCTCGATCCCCTGTGTAGGGTTCCTAGGCACTCTAACAAGGTTCTACAAGGCATCAACCATGCCCGATTCAAAAAAAATAGCCGTGCCGAACAACCCTAACCATGATCGTATACTAGAGATTATGCGAAAACTAGCAAGTTAAACATTTTAACTACAAGTGAAATGGATTACAACCTTTGTAGATCCGGTCCTTCACTTATAAAGCTCCGTGTTGAGGTCCCTTCGCTGCGATCATCGGGATCCTGGACTCTCGCGATGGTTTTTTCGGAGAAATGAGCGGGCTAGGCCGTTGACTTCGAGACCGAAGATGATCTACGTCGAGGAGACTCAAACTCAAGCTCCATCTTCACTAGGTCAAGAACTTTGTGAAGAGAACACCATAAACTAAATGGAAAGTAGTAGAGGATGATGAAATAGGAAGTGGGTTCACTTTATATTTGGATTTCTCACTCTAAATGTTCATTTGAAAATTTTTCTAGCAAGCTTTCTTCTTCTTGAAGAAGAAGAAGAAGAAAAGAATAAGAATGAATAATGAATATCACAAAAGAATAATCAAGTGAAGTCTATCATATTGCAACCATGGGTGAGTTTACCTTTGTAGAGTCTAAACCATAGTTTGAGGTAATGGTTAGGTTAATGAAAATCTTATGCAAAACAAAATTAGTGGACTTTGTCAAAGATGCTTGAAAGCTTCATGAAGCTTCAAGCAAAGACAAAGAAAGCCACTATTTTGTTTTACCAAAATAAATAAAAACCCAAAACCATTATCTTAAATATGGTGTAAGTCATACACACACTCAAGTTTGCAAGTATCATCAAACATGATACAATCTAGTGCACAAAAATTTATCACATATACAACTTGTGCACATCAAGTGAGAAAATCAATCTTAAGTGAACCAATACTAGTTAATGTAAAGTAATATATCAAATATATAATTATACATTAAATCAACACTTGATTTAATGATCCGGTCATATCGCATATAACCGACTAATATCTAGTGTATCAATGTATCGAATGAACACTTGATTCGGTAACCCGGCTATATCTCATATAACCGTCCGATGATACAAATCGCGAGAATAGAATAAAGTATCACATACTGGTATTATTCTCGGTCCCGCACATATCTCATATGCGCTCGTATTTCGTTTCGCTTGAGCCAGGAAACCTCTGTGTAGGACTCTAAAGACTCGTCAATACGCCGGCAGTAGGCGGTGATCATATCAATCACCCACAAGCCGCAAGCGGTCTGCTAAACGTAACGGCCACCCGGGTATTGAGCGATCAGAAGATCAACGAGCAAGCCTGCTCACACTCCTGCGAATCTAATCAGAAACACTTACCGCACAGTCCGGTCTGTTCGTCTGATATGTCGCATATCTCGCCTAGGGGTGGTAGACGTCAGACCCCAGCAGCTTGATAAGTCATGCCGATGTAAGGTCCATAACAAGCGTGAAACTACTAATAACTCTTACCAGTAAATCACTGTCCAGGGATTTCCAGTTATGGCCAGTCGAGCATAGCGCAACATCAACCCCCAATACCGGGAGAGACGAATCCCCTCCATGTGAATCAGGACTGTACCCAAAAACCACTTGTTTGCACGACTTAGTAGATCCGTGGTAGGGTGGAAATCAAAGCACAATGGGAGACACACAAGACTCTATGACGATCTCGGGTCAACAGAATAAGCTGTACCAGTGTCACCAGAGAACTGCCATCTGACGTGAGGTATAATACCATCTAGGAGTTCTCGGCGAGTCCGTCGAGTGTACCCAGTCTCCACTGAGCACCCGCATACCGTCTCTGATGTCAAACACCAATGGATATGGGATCATCCATCGCCCATCACATGGGTCGAGAAGATATACGCTAGTCTACTCTGGAATATCGATGCCCCGTCTCGATATTCCCACGACTAGGAACATTGAAGGATGTACTCATTGACTACCCAGGCCCCACTACTATGATCTACATCATAGTCCTGGAAGTCGAGTACACAGCATAAGGGCTTTATCAACATGTAACAGAGAGACAGTAAGTATACATGTTAAGATAAAGAGCAACCAGATAGCATACTATCATGTCGAGCAAGAAAGTCCTACCTATATATGTCCCAGCATCCACTACAATATACATCTCATGTCCAGTAATGGCCTCTAGGGCATACATATAACTAACAATCTCCCACTTGCACTAAGGCCATCTGTAGCAGTGGTTGCAGTATCTCATACACAACCATCCCCTATAAGTCTCTCTCTGGGAAAAGGCCTTTGTGAGTGGATCTGCCGTGTTGTCCTCTGAGTCTACTCTCCTAACCTCGATCTCCATGGAGATCAACTATCTCCATGATCAGGTGATGCTGCCTTGGAATATGTCTGGGTCACTGATGGGACCAGGGTTCCTGGGCAAAAGCCACACTTCCATTGTCAAATAATGGTAGGAACCAAGTTCATCTCATGAACCAATTGTTAGTGTATATGCCCTAGAGGCCATTACTGTATCATACTAGTTTGTATATTACTTAATGGAAGCTTGGCATATTCTCCTTGTATAGACAATCTTGTTCAATATAGTAGTATGCTACTTGGTTTGTTTCTGCTTTAATGTGTACATGTGTTTATTTTAGTATATCACCTATACACATTAGTGGAGCCCTTAGGATCTTTGCTTGATTACCAGGTTTGTGATGGCAATCACACTAGTGAGGGCTGGGTAATCCACAAGCACATCCTTATGCAGGTCCCTAGACGTAGGACTATCGAGACAGGGCATCGATACTCCGGAGTAGACTAGCGTATGCGCTTCTCATCCCAGTGTGGGAGACGGTCTGTTCCACAGCCATCAGTACGTCGTACTTGAGATAGTATGCAGGTGCTCGTTAGGTTACGAGTACACTGGACAGGACTCGTCGGGAACTGTTGGTTGGTACTACACCTATCGTCAGTTATCAGTGTAAGGTTAGTATAGCACCCTATGAAGTGTTTTGAAGCATCACATGACCTAAAGTATTCATTTTTAAGGTGCTAAACCAACATGCAAGTGGATCGATCCTAGAAAATTAGGGTTTACTAAACATTAAGCTAACAAAAGTTAGGGTTTGAAGGCTACAACCTTTGTAGCTCCCGTTTTTGCTTCTCTCCTTAGGCTCTTTGGTGTTGAAACGAGGTCCTCTTGAACTCCCCTTGTGTCCACGATGATCCACCGCGGAGATCTCCGTCCAAGCTCGCTACTTCGTCAAACCGAAGATAACACTCTAAACAAAACGGCTAAGCTTGTGTAGAATGTTGTTGTGGCTTTGGATCTCACTTCAAAAACCTTTCTTTGATTGTGTTTTTCTCACTAGAAAAAACTAGAGAGGAGAAGATGAAGAAGGATGAAAATGGTGGCTATTTTTCTTCAAGAGATAAAAAGATAACCATAAGGTTAACTTACAAAAGAAAATAAATATCACTATATATATTTATTCCTTCTTGACTCCAACCATGATTAAATGATAGATGATTAATTTAACTTGGGTTTAGAATGATAAAGGAAAAGATAACCATGGTTTAGTGGTGGGTGAGAATGGTTAGGTTAAAAGAAGCATGTAGAAACTAGCATAATTATCCTTTCCTTTTCATTTTCTTTTAAAACCAAAATTAAATAATTATCCATTGTTTAATCTATGGTGTGAGGCTTATATTGCCACCATTTCCATATATAATCAACCATGATGGTTTGATGTATGTATGTGTACATGTATGCACATCTTCATGTGCATGAAACTAGAAAAGAAAAATAGAAACACATGCATGCATGCATACATCCATCAAACCCTAGAAAGGTTTTGAGTGAGAAAACTAATGGTTAAATGATAAATCAACACTTGATTTATTAATCCGGTCATATCTCATATGACCCCACCAAAAGCAGTTCACCCGATCAATGTTCGGTATCATATACGCACATTTCAATCGGGTGCATGCGCATATCGCATATGCGCACCACAACGTTTCGCCTGGACTGGATAACTCCTCTGTGGGACTCTAAGACTCGTCAATACGCCGGCAGACGGTAATGATCATATCAAGTGCCCTCAAGCCGCAAGAGGTCAGCTAAACGTAACGGCCACCCGGGTATTAAACGATCAAAAGACAACAAGCGAACCTGCTACAACTCCCGTCGAGCCATCCGGCAACACTACCGTACAGTTCGGTCTCTTCGTCAGATATGCTGCATATCGAGCCTAGGGATGGTCACGTCGACCCCAATAACTCAATAAGTCGCGTCGGTGAATGGTCTATAACAGATCGAGAAACTACTGATAACACTTATCAGCAAATCTCAGCAGCCCTGGCCAGGGACTTGCTGTTATAACCAGTCGAGCACAGCACAGCATCAACTCCCAATACCGGGAGAGACGAAACCCCTCCTATCGCTCATTGCCTTCGTGTGTCTCGGGACTGTACCCAACGGCCACCTGTTTGCACGACTCAGTAGAGCCGTGGTAGGGTGGCAATCAAAGTACAGTGGGAGAACACACAAGGCTCTATGACGATCTCGGGTCTACAGACTAACCTGTACCAGTGTCACCTGAGAACTGCTATCCGACGATAGATATAATTCCATATAGGAGTTCTCGGCGAGTCCGTCCGGTGTACCCAGTCACCACTGAGCACCCGTATATGATCTTGATGTCAAACATCGATGAATGTGGGAACATCCATCGCCCATCACATGGGTCTAGTATCATATACGCTAGTCTACTCTGGTATATCGATGCCCCGTCTCGATACACCTGCGACTAGGGACGTTCCAGGATATGCTTATAGACTACATATGTCCCACTAGTATGATCTCCATCATAATCAGAGTAGTCAAGTCGATATCCTCAGGGCTTTATCAGCATGTATGAATGAATAAAAGCATGATCAAATCAACATGTCAGATAAAGAAGAACCAGATAGCATACTATCATGTCGAGCAAGAATGCAAACTGAATATATATATACATGTATAGATACATCCATTATCACATAATGGCCTCTAGGGCATACATATATCCAACAATCTCCCACTTGCACTAAGGCCAGTTATTGGCGTATCTCATACCCAACATCTCAAAAAGTCGCTCATGCTACGGCTGAGGGAGAGCCTTGGTGAATGGATCCGCGGCGTTGTTCTTTGTGTCTACTCTCTTAATCTCGATCTCGCGGCGATCTACAATCTCCTAGATCAAATGAAAGCGCCTCAGGATATGTCTGGACCGCTGATGGGATCTGGGCTCCTTGGCTAACGCCATTGCCCCATTATTGTCACAATACAAAGGTATTGGATCAATAATGGTTGGAACTACTCCTAGCTCCGAGACGAACTTTTTCATCTAGACAGCTTCCTTGGCGGCATCATTTGCAGCAATGTACTCAGCTTCCATCGTAGAGTCTGCAACGGTATCTTGTTTGGAACTCTTCCAACTTACCGCCCCTCCATTGAGGGTAAATACAAACCCTGAGATAGATTTGCTGTCATCCTTATCGCTCTGGAAGCTCGAATCGGTAAAGGCCTCCATTTGGAGATCTTTATTACCATACACCAAGAACAATTCTTTAGTCCTTCGTAAGTACTTAAGAATGTTCTTCACAGCTGTCCAGTGGTTCTCCCCTGGGTTGGATTGATACCTGCTTACAACACTAAGTGCATAAGCTACATCTGGGCGTGTACATAACATCGCATACATTATAGATCCTACTGCCGAAGCATAAGGTAAAATGCTCATGCGAGCTCTCTCTTCATCGGTCTTTGGACAAGAATCCTTGGAGAGAGTGACTCCATGGCAAGCGGGTAAGGCACCCCGCTTGGAGTCTTCCATACTAAACCTCTTTAGGATGGTGTTAATGTACCTGGTTTGGGACAGTCCCAATAACTTTTTGGATCTATCCCTATAGATCCTTATGCCCAGGATGTATGTGGCATCACCCAGGTCCTTCATGGAGAACCTTAGTGATAAGAATGATTTGACCGACTGTAGCATAGGAATATCATTTCCTATCAGAAGAATGTCATCCACGTACAATACGAGGAATGTGATAGCTCTTCCTACAGCCTTCCTATAAACACAAGGTTCATCTGGATTTTTGATGAAATCAAACTCTTTGATAACATCATCGAAACAGATGTTCCAACTCCGAGATGCCTGCTTTAACCCATATATGGATTTAAGCAATCTACATGCTTTCTCGCTGCTCCCACTGTCAATGAAGCCCTCCGGCTGATCCATATAAACACATTCTTCTAAATCTCCATTTAGGAATGCTGTTTTAACGTCCATCTGCCAGATTTCATAGTCGTAGTGAGCAGCAATAGCAAGTAGGATCCGAATAGATTTAAGCATGGCTACGGGCGAAAAAGTTTCGTCATAGTCCAAACCTGGTCTTTGACGAAAACCTTTCGCCACAAGTCTTGCCTTATAGGTCTCTACCTGCCCATCCACACCAATCTTTCTTTTAAAGATCCATTTGCACCCTACAGGTTTTACCCCAGGGGGTACAACGTCCAAAGTCCATACTTTGTTGGTGTACATAGACTCCATTTCGGATCTCATGGCATCCAGCCACTTCACAGAGTCACCACTCGTGATAGCTTGCTGAAAACTGATAGGATCATCATCTTCCATGATACAGTCTTCTCTGTCACCATCAATGAGGAAACCGTAGTACCTCTCCGGTGGGCGAGAAGTCCTACCAGACCTACGGAGTGGCCGAGGTTCTTCAGTTTCTGTTGCAACAGCCGGTTCAACCAAATCGTCATTTGTAGTTTGTGTCTCCAGAACCTCTTCCAGATCTACTACCTTGCCATCATCTTTATCTGTGAAAAACTCTTTTTCCAAGAATGTGGCATACTGAGAAACAAACACTTTTTATTCCTCTTTGTGGTAGAACAGATATCCATAAGAATTCTTTGGATATCCCACAAAGTTACACATGACTGACCGTGTCTCGAGTTTGTCCGGATTCTGCTTTTTAACATAGGCCGGGCAACCCCAAATCTTAATTCTCTTAAGAGATGGTCTCTTCCCATTCCATATCTCATATGGCGTGGTAGACACGGCTTTGGTCGGAACCCTGTTTAGCAGAAACGCTGCAGTCTCCAACGCATGCCCCCAAAACGAGACTGGTAACTCAGCATCACTCATCATGGACCGGACCATATCTAATAGGGTCCTATTCCGTCGTTCTGACACACCGTTGTGCTGTGGTGTGTAAGGAGGAGTGAGCTGAGAGAGAATCCCATTCTCTTTTAGGAAGTTTGCAAATTCTGTACTGAGATACTCACCACCTCGATCTGATCAAAGCATCTTAATACTCAAGCCGGTTTGTTTTTCTACTTCTTGTTTATATTCAATGAATTTCTCGAAAGCTTCGGACTTGTGCTTTAATAAAAATACATGACCGAATCTTGAGAAATCGTCGGTGAATGTAATGAAGTATGAAAAACCGCCTCTAGCTTGTGTAGACATTGGCCCACATACATCACTATGTATGAGGCCCAGGAGCTGAGTAGCTCTTTCTCCGTGTCCAGTAAACGGAGTTTTGGTCATTTTACCCTTGATACAAGACTGGCAAGTCTCATAAGATTTATATTCAAAAGAGTTTAAATATCCATCTTTATGTAACTTGTTTAGTCTTGTTTCGTTAATATGACCAAGTCTACAGTGCCAAAGAAAAGCTTCATTTAATTCTGAAAGTTTTCTTTTATTAGTGTGTTGTATACTGAAAACTGTGTGTTGATTTAGGACATATATTCCGTTATTAAGTGTACCATACCCAACCAACATTTGATTTAGGTGAATGTTCATAACATTGTTCTGCAACACAAAATTATATCCTTCATTGTCCAACAAAGATACGGATATTATATTACATAGCATATCAGGTACAAAATAACATGGATTCAAAATCAAAATACATCCAGACGGCAACCCCAAGTGATACTCTCCCGCTGCGACTGTATGTACATTGGAACCATTTCCAACGCGGAGAGTATGGTCACCTGTCTTCAAAACCTTGCTATTTCTCAGCCCCTGCATAGAATTGCAAATGTGAGAACCTGAACCGGTATCCAATACCCAGGAAGCAGAGTTTATAGAAAAACAGTTTTCAGTCACAAACGCACCTGAAGCAGAAGCATCACCATGCTTCTTCTTAAGACTTAGGTACTCCGTGCAGTTGCGCTTCCAATGTCCTGTCTTGTGGCAATGAAAACACTCGCCTTTCCCTGGGTCTCCAGCCGTGGACTTTCCCTTTCCCTTCACCTTTTTGACTCCGCCCTTAGGATTAGTGGGTTTCTTCTTTTTCTTTCCCTTGGCCTTAGCTTTCGGGCGAGAAGAAGAAGACTGTCCAATCGTCATAACGGGAGTCTTTGCTGACTTCATAGTGCTCTCTGCACTCCTTAACATATTAAGGAGTTCAGGGAGGTCTTTCTCCATGCCATGCATGTTGAAGTTCACTATGAACTGAGCAAAGGTGGAGGGGAGGGACTGCAGAATAATATCTATATATTGTTCATTGTCCATAGTCCATCCGAGGTCCTCAAGCTCTTCTATAAGAGCTATCATCTTCAAAACATGGTCTGCTACTGGTGTGCCAGGGGCCATCCGCATGTGAAACAGTTTCTTTGATGCCTCGTATCGTAATACGCGGGACTGCTCCCCATATAACTCCTTTGTATGGAGCAGTATCCCGTGAATGTCCATGTCCTCGTGCTGCTTTTGATGTGTGTTATCCATCGATGCAAGCGCGAGGCATGTGGCCGTGGCACAGTCAGCGTCCCATGTCTTGCGGACTTCTATGTCCGCAACTGAGGATTTTGGGCCTGGGACGGGCGGGGCTGAAGCCGTGAGGACATATGATACTTTATCATAAGTCAAGGCGATCTTCAGATTCCTTAGCCAGTCTTTATAGTTGGTCCCATTCAGTTTGTTTTTATCTAGTAGAAGCTTAAGTCCAGTCATTGGTATCTGCCATTAAGAGAGAGAAAAGAATACACTCAGCGAAAGCTCTTGCATAGATTAGATTGGTTTATTATCTTGTCTAATCGATGTTTCCCACTGCTTTTTATCAAGTTTTTCTTTCAAACCTTAAAAAGAAAAACTAGCCAGGATTAATTACAGTCTACAACTTCGCTAACCGTTCAGCCAGGCCAGTGTCGGTACTTTGAGGGAGGTTCCCCGTGCTTTCGCACGGACCTAATTAGAGTAAACCTCGTTTTCCCAGAGGCGGAGCCCCGTTAACACCTTTCTAGACACCTAATGAGTTAGCTAATTGTAAACTGTAAAACTCTCCTAGGAGCAACTATTGCCCACAGTGGGATCGGGATCCAACCATCACATGGAAGGTATGCAATCTCATTGCAAATTTCAACACTTGAAATTCCCGATGTAATTTTTACCCCTAGTACTTATGACCTTAACTATGGTCAACAAATCATAAGTACCAGTCAAGTTCTACCCGTCATTTCTTGATTAATTATACCCACCCATATGACCCTTAACTATGGTCAACAAAGTCGCATGAATGTCCTAATTAATCTGCATCATATGCAGTATAGGAAGACATCACTTAGCTACCGTTCACTACGCCTTAACTAAAGTCAACAAACGTAGCACGAATACTAAGTACTCTACTTCCTAAAATGACGGAGGGTTGCGAATGATTTTTAAGAAAATCTTTAACGCTTTGAACTTGATATCGTTGTAGAATCAAACAGTTTTTCAAAAAGGAGTGGCTTAAGCTCCGTAGTTTTGAAATATAGCCTTTTCATAAATAGCCGAGTAGTTTTCAAATCCGATTCTACAACATCTTTTTAGGTTTATTTTCTTTACATTAATCACATTAATGTAATCCCATCATTTAAGTCCTAAAGCCAATCACAGAAAAGAAACGAAAATAACACGTACGCTTATGCCATCCGCATTCGCCGCAATGTTCCGTTATGCACCGTTAGGTTACTTAACTAACGGCATACCGGGACGGGACTAGCGCGGGTGTAAAACATAAGCAACGTCTACTATATATCATATATATAATATATCATTCGTCTCAGATATCACAGAACACATGCAGCAGAAATATAGATATAACGTGGGATATACTAGGACGTCCGTATTTAGTATTTAGCCAGAATAGAAAATACGGATTCCACAGTCGCGATGAATAGCCAAGCCCACACCCTGGACCCCTACGAGAGCGGCAAGTGACCCTACCAATCCTGGAGTTTAGGAGACCCGGTCTCGACTCCTCGAGATGGCCTCCCACTGAACCCCAGAACCCGGTCACCTGTGCTCTCCTCCTTGGGTCCATCCTAATGCGGAAAAGTAAATAATATACAACACTGGTGACACAACCGCAACCTGGAAGTGCCCCAAATAAAAGAATATTACATTACATTTGAATTTACATGAATGAAAATACAAAACTCTCATCTCACAAAAACCCCCGGCTATTCGATCGCGACAATCCTGCACATCATATCTCAGCAACACATAATATCACATATCATCAACGTAAGTAAGTATGCGTACCCCGATTGTCGTTGATGTATAGCAACGAAACCGGCGATATCTAACATACTACACTTACGGTCACAGAAAAGAAAGTGTAAAACTACAATATTTGGAATCCAGATTCTCTTTAGACATCATAAATGCGAAATATCACATATTCCGTATTTCATACCTAAACCATATGAATTCCACATATTGTATCACATTCCAGACAAACAGACAGTATTAAAGTTTTCGAACGAACAATCAAGCACCCAAGATTCACTAAAGCTCAACACTTGAGCAGGGTTCAAAAAATTTGGAGTGTGACACAGTAGCGGCGGTCCAGCCGTAGAAGGGTCAAGCCAACGCCTCACATGTGGCACGCCGTACAGCCCCAAACCCGAGGGTTCAAAGGGTAGTTCGAGACGGTCACATAATCGAGTTAAGGTTTGTTGTCTTCTAGAGGGACCACCGCAAAAAGACTTGCACGTATTTCCAAATTATTTAAACCCCGTGAATATTGAGTAAATGATATTCGTTCAAACACTTCAATACTTTCTAGTTTACCCGGAAAAGCTACGAAATGAAAGTCCCGATCGAATCGATGAATCCAAAAACATCTCCAGAATTTTTCAAAACTTTATTCAGTTTAAAAATACCCAAAAAATTAAACATGCAGAAAGTAGAATTACTGCAGAAACAATATACACTAATTCATTTGTACGGCCGCGGAACAGCGGCCTAAGCAAGCTTAGGCCGCGTTTCCGCGGCTGTAACTACTGTTCATTGGATTATTTTTCTGCCGTAATTCTTATATTTTCCTGCTATGATTTTTACATATTTTTAATTCTGGAAAATGTCAAGTTTTAGAAAATTTCCAGAGAGCATCAAAAAATACGGTATTTTTGTCCGATCGGGGTTTTCACTTCGTCAAAACATCGCCTAATGTTCTAGGTCGGCTCTGATACCAATGTAAGGTTAGTATAGCACCCTATGAAGTGTTTTGAAGCATCACATGACCTAAAGTTTTCATTTTTAAGGTGCTAAACCAACATGCAAGTGGATCAATCCTAGAAAATTAGGGTTCACTAAACATTAAGCTAACAAAAGTTAGGGTTTGAAGGCTACAACCTTTGTAGCTCCCATTTTTGCTTCGCTCCTTAGGCTCTTTGGTGTTGAAACGAGGTCCTCTTGAACTCCCCTTGTGTCCACGATGATCCACCGCGGAGATCTCCGTCCAAGCTCGCTACTTCGTCAAACCGAAGATAACACTCTAAACAAAACGGCTAAGCTTGTGTAGAATGTTGTTGTGGCTTTGGATCTCACTTCAAAAACCTTTCTTTGATTGTGTTTTTCTCACTAGAAAAAACTAGAGAGGAGAAGATGAAGAAGGATGAAAATGGTGGCTATTTTTCTTCAAGAGATAAAAAGATAACCATAAGGTTAACTTACAAAAGAAAATAAATATCACTATATATATTTATTCCTTCTTGACTCCAACCATGATTAAATGATAGATGATTAATTTAACTTGGGTTTAGAATGATAAAGGAAAAGATAACCATGGTTTAGTGGTGGGTGAGAATGGTTAGGTTAAAAGAAGCATGTAGAAACTAGCATAATTATCCTTTCCTTTTCATTTTCTTTTAAAACCAAAATTAAATAATTATCCATTGTTTAATCTATGGTGTGAGGCTTATATTGCCACCATTTCCATATATAATCAACCATGATGGTTTGATGTATGTATGTGTACATGTATGCACATCTTCATGTGCATGAAACTAGAAAAGAAAAATAGAAACACATGCATGCATGCATACATCAATCAAACCCTAGAAAGGTTTTGAGTGAGAAAACTAATGGTTAAATGATAAATCAACACTTGATTTATCAATCCGGTCATATCTCATATGACCCCACCAAAAGCAGTTCACCCGATCAATGTTCGGTATCATATACGCACATTTCAATCGGGTGCATGCGCATATCGCATATGCGCACCACAACGTTTCGCCTGGACTGGGTAACTCCTCTGTGGGACTATAAGACTCGTCAATACGCCGGCAGAGGGTAATGATCATATCAAGTGCCCTCAAGCCGCAAGAGGTCAGCTAAACGTAACGGCCACCCGGGTATTGAACGATCAGAAGACAACAAGCGAACCTACTACAACTCCCGTCGAGCCATCCGGCAACACTACTGTACAGTCCGGTCTCTTCGTCAGATATGCTGCATATCGAGCCTAGGGATGGTCACGTCGACCCCAATAACTCAATAAGTCGCGTCGGTGAATGGTCTATAACAGATCGAGAAACTACTGATAACACTTATCAGCAAATCTCAGCAGCCCTGGCCAGGGACTTGCTGTTATAACCAGTCGAGCACAGCACAGCATCAACTCCCAATACCGGGAGAGACGAAACCCCTCCTATCGCTCATTGCCTTTGTGTGTCTCGGGACTGTACCCAACGGCCACCTGTTTGCACGACTCAGTAGAGCCGTGGTAGGGTGGCAATCAAAGTACAGTGGGAGAACACACAAGGCTCTATGACGATCTCGGGTCTACAGACTAACCTGTACCAGTGTCACCTGAGAACTGCTATCCGACGATAGATATAATTCCATATAGGAGTTCTCGGCGAGTCCGTCCAGTGTACCCAGTCACCACTGAGCACCCGTATATGATCTTGATGTCAAACATCGATGAATGTGGGAACATCCATCGCCCATCACATGGGTCTAGTATCATATACGCTAGTCTACTCTGGTATATCGATGCCCCGTCTCGATACACCTGCGACTAGGGACGTTCCAGGATATGCTTATAGACTACATATGTCCCACTAGTATGATCTCCATCATAATCAGAGTAGTCAAGTCGATATCCTCAGGGCTTTATCAGCATGTATGAATGAATAAAAGCATGATCAAATCAACATGTCAGATAAAGAAGAACCAGATAGCATACTATCATGTCGAGCAAGAATGCAAACTGAATATATATATACATTTATAGATACATCCACTATCACATAATGGCCTCTAGGGCATACATATATTCAACAATCAGTTCCCAGGTGACATGAGTACAGCTTAGTCCGCTGACTTGACATTGTCACATCGCCTCGAGTGTGTTCCCACTGTACTTAGATTACTATCCTACCTCGGCTCAAAGGAGTCGTGCAAACATGTAGTAGTTGGGTGCAGTCCCGAAGCACTTGGAGGCAGTGACGGTTAGACAGGACTCGTCTCTTCCGGTATTGGGGGTTGACATCGCGCTGTGTCTAGGAGAGCCATTACACATGTAGTCCATGGCCAGGGCAAGCGAGATATACTGGTAGGTTTCCAGTGTTATCTCAGGGTGTTTTGGGCTACACTCCGACACGACTTGTACCGCTATTAGGGGACTGACGTTTACCGCCACCTAGGCCCGCCATGCGTTGTTATAAGACGATCAAACCGGACTGTATGGAGATTGTCACATTCAGGCTCAGTAGGAGTTCAGATGGGTTTCACTTCGTCAGTCTTCTTGTCGGCATCTACCTGGGGACCGTTACGCATAGCTAGTGCCGCTTACGGTCTGTGGTTAAACCCACTGCCAGCGTAGTGTCGATTCTTTAGAGTCCCACACAGAAAGCTATTCGCCTTTAGGCAAAAGAGTAGAGGTCGCAAGGTTTTGCGATAGGTCGCATGGTTTTGCGACAGGGCTCGGTCACATCCGTGCACTTGTGCACGTCTAGTGTCCGGACAGTTAACACTAGCGGGCTTTGGTTTAAGCCAGATCCTAGTGTACGTTTTGGGATTAGTTTTATCTCATTTGTATTCGTGTTCCTCGAAACGCGGATGCGGGTGTGTATGCGAAGTTGACAGAGAGACAGAGGCAGAGGATTCTCATTGGGGTTGTTGACTGTTGACTGTTGACTATTGACTTTTTGCTAAACCCTAATGTGAATAAGAAATATGATTAACAATAATATTAATTAAGTATTAGAGTGACATGGTTGTTGAGGGGTTGACTTTGTTGACCGGTTGACTAGGTTGGACTAGTTGACCATCATCATGACAATGGCTATCATTTCATGGCAAAGACTTTTGCTTGCTTGTTGCTTCTTGCAAAATGAGTGCATGAAATGATATGGCCATTTTGACTTGAACCATCATATAATACTTGATTACTATTTTTGTTATGATGTTTTTGGATTATGAGAGCTTGGATGGCAAAAGACTTACATTATGTCATTTTTCATTTCTCTCTCTTGCTTGAGCTCTCCCTCTTGCTCTTGCTCTTCCTCTCTCTCTAGCTCAAGGCAACACCCTCTCATGAGTTGAGAAAAATTGCCTTAGAGATAAAAGATAACCCAAATCACTTCTCTACTCATCCTAGTTCACAAGGTTTAGCAAACCAAGTGTTCTAGTTTCTTCAAGTTCGAAGAAGAAGCCAAAGGTAGAAGCTTTCTGGTGGATCCATCTTCGGCGCAAGGAGACGACGAGGTGAAGCCGATCCGTACACCGCAAAGAGTTGAAGACGAAGGAGTTCAAGAAAGGTATAACCCCCTAACCGAGTAGGTAAATCTCAAGTTAGGTTGTTAGTTAGTTGTTTAACAAAGATCCGTATTTTGAGTCCATGTTACCACCTCTTGAAAAATCGTTTTTCATCATTTCCGCAAACCCGTAAGAACCGGGAGAGGTAACGTGGACTTACAGTGGTATCAGAGCCAAGTTAAACACTATCTAACATGTTAGCAAAGTAACTAGAAATTCGATAGGAGAAAAAGTCGCGAAACGAACCCGTAAAATCAACTTTCTGCCGAATTTGTTTTCTGTTCAAAAAATGATAAATTTTATCTTAAAATTTGGCTCAGGGTTTTTAGAAGAAACTGTAGAAAAATGGTCCACTGAACCGATCAACACGCCGCCGAACCGCGGCAGGAGCTTGCTCCCGCCGCGGATCCGCGGCCGAGTTGATTCGGCCGTGTATGATTTTTCATGCAGTTTGTTCAGAGGGTTGTTTTGGGATTTTTACAATATGATTTTTCTGCCCAGATTTTCCAGAATGCAAAATTAGTTTTTGGGGCTTGAAAATCCGTATTTTGATCGAACTTCTAAAGACTTAAGCTGACGGGTATATATCTCTGTGATGTGTTATATGTATTGAACGTCTGCTAATCGCTATACGTTGATTAGTGGGGGTTATACATATCTGTGATCTGTAATGTTGATGATATGTGTATATGAATTCATTGGATTGTCGCGGATGAATAGCCGGGGGTTGTGAGATGAGAGTTTTTCTTTTTATCATTCAATTCATGTAAATTTGTAATTGATGTAATATTATTTTATGGCCGCACAACCGGGATGGGGTTGTAGCCGTCATTGTATAATTTCTTTTACTGTTTTTGCTCCTAGGATAGACCCAAGGTGGGGTGCACAAACTACCGAGTATCTCGAAGTGTCGAGTGGCCTACTCACGGTGTTGAGGGAGGTTGCTTCGCTTCGGGTACTTGGCGGGTAGTTTGCCGCACCCGTAGGGGTCTAGGGTGGGGTCTTGGCTATTCATCGCGACCGTGTAATCTGCTTTTCGTTACAGGCTCGTACGAATTGCGGATTCCTAGTATATCCAATGTCTTCATCTGTGATCTGAAATGGCTATCATTGCAATATATCTATATATGATATTAGTTAGGCGTTGCTTATGTTTTGCTCCGTGCTAGTCCAGCCCCCGCTCTGTCGTTAGTTAAGTAACCTAACGGGTAAAGACGGGGCCCCGTGGCGAATGCGAATGGCATAAGCGTACGTCATATTTTGGTTGTTTTCTGCAATGGTAGGATTAATTGATGGGACGCATTAAAATTAATGTAAGAAAAATAAACCAAGTAAAAGTCGTTGGAACACTTTCAAAACCACTCGGTTTCTTTTCAAAAATAACTTTTAAACGCGGAGCTTAAGCCACTCCTTTTAAATGGTATCTCGTTCCTTCGATTATATCAAGTTCACTACGTTCACAGTTTCGCCAAAACCATTCGTAGCCCTCCGTCATTTCACATGAATGGTCAATAAGTAATTAAGCTATGTATGTTGGCCAAAGTCAAGGCATAGTGATTGGTAGCTATTGGGTATTCATGTGCAGCATAGATAGATGTGTTGGTTTGGGCAGTCGTTCTACCATTTTGGCCAAAGTCAAGGGTATGTGCGGGTGGGCTCAAATTAACCTGGAGAATGACGAGTAGAACTTGACATGTGACTTATGATATTTTGGCCAAAGTCTAGGTCATAAGAGCATGGGGCAAAAATCCACATCGGGAGTTTCAAAAGAACTGAAACTTGCTAGCACTGCATACCATTTGGAGTGTGATGATTCTGGTAGGATTCCTTCAGTTTTGTCACGTGATGATATTTGGATCCCGATCCTACTGTGAGTATATGCTACTCCTCGGGAAATTTCTCACTCAACGATCAATGCTATAAACCAAGTAGGTGTCTAGAAAGGTGTTAGCGGGGCTACGCCCCTAGGGAAAAGAGCTTATTTAATTAAGGAACTTCGCGAAAGCGTTGGAAAACCTCCCTCGAAGTACCGACACCAGCCTGGCCGAACGGTTAAGCAAGTATTGTACGGTGAGATTGATCCTGACTAATTCTTCCTTTTTGGTTTGAGGAGAGATTCGAGAGACAGTGGGAGCCATCCTGTCTAGACAAATTAAAAACCACTCTAAACTTGCAAGAGCATCATGCTAAAGTATTTCTTCTCTCTCACCTAATTGCAGCTGTAGCGTTCCTAGGCACACTAATGAAGTCTCACAATGCATCAAACATGGCCAATTCAAATTTTATAAGTGCCGAGAAACCCTAATACGGATCGTTAACTAGATGTATAGGTGATGCGATGCGAGTAAACGAAGTTAACACTAAAGGAAAGGGGCTACAACCTTTGTAGATCCGGTACTCTACCTCCTAGGCTTCGTGATGATGTCCCTCCACTCTCCATATCGGATTCCGGACTCTAGCATCGGTTTCATCGGAGAAATGGGCGGGCTAGGTCGTCGACTTCGATGCCGAAGATGATCTACGTCGAGGCATCACAAGATCAAGCTCTCACTTCACCAAGTCATGAAACTTGTGAAGAAAACACCCTATACTACTTGGCAAGAGGTAGAGGATGAAGAAATAGGAGGTGGGTTCACTTTAGAATTGGATTTCTCACTCATTTTCACTAGTTGCCATTGATGGTGGCTAGGTTTTCTTCTTGTTCAAGATGAAGAAGATGATGATGAAAGAATATAATAAGTGTTATTATAATAGAAAATAAAATCAACACTTATCATATACTAACCTTAGTTAGGTGTAGAGAATGGACTAAGGTTAATTTAAATGGTTAGGGTTAAGCATGAGACAAGAATGGTGGACTTGTTCAAAGCTTCATGAAGCTTCAACAAGCAAACAAAGAAAGCCACCATTACCAATTTATCTTTTCCAAAATGAAAAAGTAAATAAATAGATAAGTAATTAAATAAACAAAACCCTAATCATTAACTTAACCATGGTTTAATTCTTTACACTTAACCAAGTAAACATGTATCATCAAACATGATACAATCAAGTGCACAAAAGTATATCACATATACAACTTGTGAAATTCAAGTGAGAAAATCCATTTAAAGTGAACCAATACTAGTTAATGCAAAGTAATATATCAAATATATAATTATACATTAAATCATTAAATCAACACTTGATTCAATGATCCGGTCATGTCGCATACAACCGACTAGTATCCAATATATCGACTTATCGAATCAATCCTTGATTCGATAACTAGGTTATATCGCATACAACCATTCGATACATTCATCGCGAGAATAGAATACGGTATCACATACACGCATTATTCTCGGTCCCGCACATATCTCATATGCGCTCCTATTTCGTTTCTCTTGAGCCAGGAAACCTCTGTGTAGGACTCCAAAGACTCGTCAATACGCCGGTAGCAGGTGATGATCATATCAAGCACCCACAAGCCGCAAGCGGTCTGCTAAACGTAACGGCCATCCGGGTATTGAGCGGTCAGAAGATCGACAAGCAAGCCCGCTCACACTCCTGTGAATCCAACCAGTAACACTTACCGTACAGTCCGGTCTGTTCGTCTGATATGTCGCATATCTCGCCTAGGGGTGGTAAACGTCAGACCCCAGTAGCTCGATAAGTCATGCCGACGTGCGGTCCATAACATGTGTGAAACTACTGATAACGCTTACCAGTAGATCACTGCAACCCTGGCCAGGGAATTCCTGTTATGGCCAGTCGAACATAGAGCAACATCAACCCCCAATACCGGGAGAGACGAATCCCCTCCTATCGCTCATTGCCTCCATGTGAATCGGGACTGTACCCAAAAACCACCTGTTTGCACGACTCAGTAGAGCCGTGGTAGGGTGGAAATCAAAGCACAGTGGGAGACACACAAGACTCTATGACGATCTCGGGTCAACAGAATAAGCTGCACCAGTGTCACCAGAGAACTGCCATCCGACGTAAGGTATAATACCATCTGGGAGTTCTCGGCGAGTCCGTTCAGTGTACCCAGTCTCCACTGAGCACCCGTATACCATCTCTGATGTCAAACACCAATGGATATGGGATCATCCATCGCCCATCACATGGGTCAAGAAGATATACGCTAGTCTACTCTGGAATATCGATGCCCCGTCTCGATATTCCCTCGACTAGGAACATTGAAGGATGTACTCATGGACTACCCATGCCCCACTAGTATGATCTGCATCATAGTCCTGGAAGTCGAGTACACATCCTAAGGGCTTTATAAACATGTAATCAGAGAGACAGAAAGTATATATGTTAAGATAAAGAGCAACCAGATAGCATACTATCATGTCGAGCAAGAAAGTCCTACCTATATATGTCCCAGTATCCATTACAATATACATCCAATGTACAGTAATGGCCTCTAGGGCATACATATAACTAACAATCTCCCACTTGCACTAAGGCCATCTGTAGCAGTGGTTGTAGTATCTAATACACAACCATCCCCTAAAAAGTCTCTCTTTGGGAAAAGGCCTTCGTGAGTGGATCCGTCGTGTTGTCCTCTGAGTCTACTCTCCTTACCTCGATCACCCTGGAGATCAACTATCTCCATGATCAGGTGATGCTGCCTCAGAATATGTCTGGGTCACTGATGGGACCAGGGTTCCTTAGCCAAAGCCATAGTTCCATTGTCATACAATGGAAAGAACCTAGTTCATCTTATGAACCAATATACACCCAAACTGCCTCTTTGGTTGTATCTTTAATAGCGATGTTACCAGCCTTTATCGTCTAGTTTGTCACGGTATCTAGCTTGGAACTCTTCCAACATACCGTCCCTTTACTGAGGGTAAAGACAATGCCTGTGACTGACATTCAGTCGTCTTTATCACCCTGGAACCCTTCCAATGATTCTCGCCAGGATCGATTGATACCATCTCACTACATTTAGTGAGAATCCTAGTATCCAATTACATCTATCTCATAGATGAAAACTCAGGATTTAGGAGGTATCACTTTGATCCTATTGGAGAATCCTTGTGATAAGCGGAGATTGACCGAGCGTAGTATAGGAAACTTTTTCCTATCTAGAGTATGTCATCTACATACTCTACGAGGATCACCACCATACTCCCTACTACCCTTTTTGTATATACAAGGTTCATCTACCATTTTGATGATGTCAAACTCTTTGACTATCACATCAAAACAGAGGTTCCAACTCTGCGATGCCTGCTTTATTATGTAAAGCAACTTGCACACGTTTCCGCTGCTCCCACTGTCTACGAAGCCTTCTGGCTGTGTACTTATAGACTTTCTCTCCTAAAACATCATTTAGAAAAGCTGTCATGACACCCAACCACCAGATATCGTAGTCATGGTATGTAGCCGTGGCAAGTAGGATCTGGATGGACTTAAGCATAGATCATTAGAAAAAGTTTCAACATGATCCACACCTGGTCAATGATGCAAACCTTTAACAAGTCTAGCTTTGAAAGTCTCAACTTTTCCATGTGCACCAAGTAATCTTCTCAAGATATACTTGCTCCTGATGGGGATTTAACCCTTCAGATAAAGCAACCAAAGTCCATACTTTGTTGGTGTATAAGGATTCCATCTCAGATCACTAAGCATCCAGCAATTCTTACAGAGTCCCACTCCTGATGGCCAGCTCGAAACTAGTTGGGTCATCATCTCATGATGCAATCCTCGTTCCCACTGTCTACGAGAAACCGAGGTATCTCTTAAGTAGATGAGGAACCCTACAAGATCGGCGGAGAGGCTGAGGTTCATCGGGAACTATTGAATCCTTTGGTGCTGTCAAATCAGCTGCAGTTTTGTATAGCTGGAACCTTTCCAATTCTACAGAACTGACCTTGCCTTGATCTTGTCCGGATTTTTCTTTTGACATAGGCCGGACAATCCCAAATCTTAACTTACTTAAGAGATAGGCTCTTCCTATACCATATCTTATATGGAGTGGTAGGCATTGATTTGAATCGAACCCTATTCAATAGGTATGCAACTTCATAAGTGCATAACTCCCTAAAAGGAAATAGGAAACTCAGTAGTACTTATCATAGAGCGCACCATATCATATAGGGTGTGATTGCTCCGCCCCGATATACCATCGTGCTATGGTGTATACGGAGGAGTAATGCTGAGAGAGAATCTCATTCTCCTTTAGAATAGTCCAGGAATTCCATGCACAAGTATTCTCCTCCCTGATCTTATCATAGGACATAATACTTATACCCGTATTTTGGTTCTCTACTTCTAACTTGTGTTCTGTGAATATCTCAAAAGGTTCGGACTTGTGTTTCAACAGGAACATATGTCTGAATCTTGAGAGATTATCAGAGAATATAATGAAGTATAAAGAACCGGTCCTGGCATGTGTAGACATGAAACCTTATATACATCATCATGTATCAGTCCCAAGAGTTTACTAACTCTTTCTCTGTTTCCAATAAACAGAGCTATGGTTATCTAATCTTTGTGACATGACCGGCAAGTTTTCATAAGATGTAAATTCAAACTGATTAAATATACATCTAAATGTAACTTCAGCCAGTCGGGTCGCATTGATATGACCTAGTCTACAATGCCTCAAGAAGGATTCGTTCATTTCTGAACTCTTCCTCTTGTGTGTGTTCTGTATACTAGGAACTGTAGTTTGATTTAGAATGTTAATGCTTTTAGATAACGTGCCAGATCCGATCAACTTTTGATATAGGAAATGTTCAAAACATTATCCATCAATACAAATTTTTTTATCATTTCTTTACTAATAAAGAGACTGATATGATTTTGTATATCAGGTTCGGTATCTAATAGCATTTGTTCAGAATCAATGTATTGGTAATACAGGGTGACAGTGACCAACAGACTTGGCTGCAACACTTGCCCCGTTTTCTGTCTCATGAAACTTATCACCCGTTCTCAGTTTTTCTACCTTTTTGTAGCCCTATGTAACAGATTACATATCTGGGATCTTGATCCGGTATCAAATACCCAGGATTCAGAGGATACTGAGAAACAGTTCTTTGTAATGAACACACCCGAAGGAGATGCATCATATGTACTTTCTTCGTTTGGGCGGCATAGGAATTCTGATATTCCCCTATTTCCTGCTCTGTCTTATAACAATTATAAGTTGGAGCGGGACCAACGTCCCCCAGCTCAGTATAACAGGTGGGTTCGGTCAATATCCGTATTATTATCTTGATTAAGACGTGATATGGTCGCTACCAGGAGAGAGAGAGAAGAAAACACTCTGCGTGCGCTCTTGTAAGATTAGATTGGTTATATATTTTATCTAATCAGGATTACTCCCACTGTTTTTATCAAATCTTCCTTCAAACCTTGAAAGGAAAGACTAGCCGGGATTAATTACACTCTACAAGTTCGCCAATCGTTCAGCCAGGCCAGTGTCGGTACTTTGAGGGAGGTTCCCCGTGCTTTCGCACGGACCTAATTACAGTAAATCTCGTTTTCCCAGAGGCTTAACCCCGTTGACACCTTTCTAGACACCTACTTGATCGGCTAATTATAAAGTGCATAACTCTCCCAAGAGTAACAATTACTCGCAGTGGGTATCGAGATCCAACTATCACATAGAAGGTATGCAATCTCATTGTAAATTTCAACACTTGAAACTCCCGCTAAAGATTTTTACCCCTAGCACCTATGATCTTAACTATGGTCAACAAATCATAAGCACTAGTCAAGTTCTACCCGTCATTTCATGATTAATTAGACCCACCAACATGACCCTTAACTAAGGTCAACAAAGTCACGCGACTGTCCTAACTAATCGCATCATATGCGGTGTAGGAAGACATCAGTTAGCTACCGTACACTGCGCCTTAACTAAGGTCCACAAACACAGCACGAATACTAAGTACTCTACTTCTAAAATGACGGAGGGTTGCGAATGGTTTTTATGAAAACCATTACCGCTTTGAACTTGATGTCATTGCGGAATCAAATGGTTTTTAAATGGAATGTTTTTGAGGCTTTTCTAGTTTTGCTAAAGGGGTCACTCCCGGTGAAGGGATCGTCGGCCCTTTCCTCGTCGAATGAGGTGCGGGATATATCATATATATCACTGTGCAAAGCAGAAACTATAGAAGCGATCAAAAGACAAACCGAGGGTTGTAGCATCTGCCAGTTATTGCTAAAGGAGTCACTCCCGGTGAAGGGATCTCGGTCCTTTCCTCATCGAATAAGGTGCAGGATGTTCTATAATGAACACCGCGATGCAAAGCAAGAACTGTAGCTACCTGTTTTATTTTGAAATTCGATTCCGCAGCATCAATTAGGTTTATTTTCTTTCATTAATCTCATTAATGAATATCCCATCATTTAATACCACCTAAACATCACAGATAAATATAACATACGCTTATGCCATCCGCATTCGCCTCGATGTCCCGTCTGCACCGTTAGGTTAGGTAACTAACGCCAGAGCGAGGCAGGGCTAGCGCGGGTGTAAAACATAAGCAACGTCTATATAATATATCATATATACTATATACTAAATCTATCTGAACATATCACATGAGCACATCACAGATAACGCAGCAGAAAATATCATATGAAATATTGGATATACTAGGACGTCCGTGTTTTTAATACGAGCCAGTATAAAACACGGATTCCACGGTCGTGATGAATAGCCAATCCCACACCCCTAGACCCCTACGAGAGCGGCAAGCAACCCTACCAATTCTAGGGTTAGGAGACCCGGACTCGACTCCTCGAGTTGGTCTCCCACTGGATCCTAGAACCCGGTTACTTGTGCCCTCCTCCTTGGGTCTATCCTAGTGCAGAAAAGTAAATAATATACAAATGGTGACATCATCCGCAACCTAGAAGTGTCCTAATAAAAGAATATTACATACAAATTTTTTACATGAATGAAAATGAAAAACACTCATCTCACATAAAAAAACCCCGGCTATTCGAACACGACGATCCAATATATCATATCCAGCAACACATAACATCACATGTCATCAACATAAGTAAATATGCGCATCCCAATTGTCGTTGACATATAGAAACGAAACCGGCGATATCACATATTACACTTACGGTCACAGAAAAGAAAGTGTAAAACTACAACAGTTGGAATCCGCAACCTCCTTAGACATCACATGCCTAATCAAATGAATTACTTAGACATCACATGCCTAACAATTATAAACCCCGCATTTTAGTCTCAAAATCGAAAACACTTTTCAATATCAAGTCGGGCAATTCAACAAGATTCCCGACATCATGATCGAATACTCGTCGCAAACTTTAGTAGACGGCCGCAGCCCCGATACCGTTGACGAAGTGCACCAAGGCGGAACACCGCTACCGCGAGCACCCGAACGGATACTTTCGGCGACGGGGTTCTCCTACAGTCACCTGGTCGGGGCTATGGAGTGAGGTTGTCTATTAAGTTTACCCGGCGAGTATCCACGTACACTACGTGATTGCGACGGACTTTTGATCGTATCAAAATTCCGTGGCAACCGATCAAGTGAGACTAAACCGCTAGATTTATAACATTCATTCAGTTATCTCATAACTACTTTTGAATTCCAATTATTGTATCACATTCCGGATAAATAGAAAATGTTAAACTTTCCGGTCGAACATTCGAACACCCATGTTTTCCCGATACAGCTCAACACATGAAATAAGTTTAAAAACATTCACTTCGTGCCTCAGTACCAACGGTCCAGCCGTAGAAGGGTCAAGCCAACGCCTCACATGTGGCACGCCGTACTGCCCCAAACCCTAGGGTTCAAAGGGCAGTTCAAGACGGTCACATAATCGAGTTAAGGTTTGTTGTCTTTTAGAGGGACCATCGCGTTACTTGCACTTCTTAGAACGTCGTTAAACTACGGAAAAGTCCAACAATTGGAAATTTCCTGGCAGGGGAAAAAGTGAGTATTTATATCCGGCCGAACTTTTTAACATATTCTAGAATTACCCGAAAAAAACACACAGACAAAATTAGACAATCCGATCGAAACACCGAGTCCCCAATACAACCCAGAAAATTCAACTCTTGAATAAATATAAAAAATTCCCAGGAAAACCAGCACTGCAAAATAAGGATTACTGTGTAAAATTCTTTGTACAATGAGTCCGTACGGCCGCGGAACCGCCGCATGAGCCATGCTCGTGCCGTGGAACCGCGGCGGTTTAATGGAATTGGGAGATCGAATTTCACAGTAACTCTTAAAAACTCCTGCTGATTTTTCTGCATATTTTTAATATGGAAAAAACCCAGTTTTTGAAAAAAGTCCAGAGAGCAAATTTGTGTTAGGGTTTCGGTTCGATCGGACTTCTAACTCCGTCTACGCATCGCCTAAAGCTCTAGCTAGGCTCTGATAACACTGTAGGTCAGGCAGCCACCCCATCCAATGGGGTCGCCGTGGCACCAACGGGTCCCTCAGCCGCTACTTCTTACGCATGCCCCCTCGCGAGGACTACAACCCGCCGGAACACCTTCCGGTCTCGGGACACCCTGGGGGTAAAAGCCTATGCTTCGCCACATTGTCACACAGTGAGAAGCCCCCATAGGTCGACATCCAATGCCTAGTAGCTCTGATACCACTGTAGCGTTCCTAGGCACACTAATGAAGTCTCACAAGGCATCAAACATGGCCAATTCAAATTTTACAAGTGCCGAGAAACCCTAATACGGATCGTTAACTAGATGTATAGGTGATGCGATGCGAGTAAATGAATTTAACGCTAAAGGAAAGGGGCTACAACCTTTGTAGATCCGGTCCTCCACCTCCTAGGCTTCGTGATGATGTCCCTCCGCTCTCCATATCGGATTCCGGACTCTAGCATCGATTTCATTGGAGAAATGGGCGGGCTAGGTCGTCGACTTCGATGCCGAAGATGATCTACGTCGAGGCATCACAAGATCAAGCTCCCACTTCACCAAGTCATGAAACTTGTGAAGAAAACACCCTATACTACTTGGCAAGAGGTAGAGGATGAAGAAATAGGAGGTGGGATCACTTTAGAATTGGATTTCTCATTCATTTTCACTAGTTGCCATTGATGGTGGCTAGGTTTTCTTCTTATTCAAGATGAAGAAGATGATGATGAAAGAATATAATAAGTGTTATTATAATAGAAAATAAAATCAACACTTATCATATACTAACCTTAGTTAGGTGTAGAGAATTGACTAAGGTTAATTTAAATGGTTAGGGTTAAGTACGAGACAAGAATGGTGGACTTGTTTAAAGCTTCATGAAGCTTCAACAAGCAAACAAAGAAAGCCACCATTACCAATTTATCTTTTCCAAAATGAAAAAGTAAATAAATAGATAAGTAATTAAATAAACAAAACCCTAATCATTAACTTAACCATGGTTTAATTCTTTACACTTAACCAAGTAAACATGTATCATCAAACATGATACAATCAAGTGCACAAAAGTATATCACATATACAACTTGTGAAATTCAAGTGAGAAAATCCATTTAAAGTGAACTAATACTAGTTAATGCAAAGTAATATATCAAATATATAATTATACATTAAATCATTAAATCAACACTTGATTCAATGATCCGGTCATGTCGCATACAACCGACTAGTATCTAATATATCGACTTATCGAATCAATCCTTGATTCGATAACTAGGTTATATCGCATACAACCATTCGATACATTCATCGCGAGAATAGAATACGGTATTACATACACGCATTATTCTCGGTCCCGCACATATCTCATATGCGCTCCTATTTCGTTTCGCTTGAGCCAGGAAACCTCTGTGTAGGACTCCAAAGACTCGTCAATACGCCGGTAGCAGGTGATGATCATATCAAGCACCCACAAGCCGCAAGCGGTCTGCTAAACGTAACGGCCACCCGGGTATTGAGTGATCAGAAGATCGACAAGCAAGCCCGCTCACACTCCTGTGAATCCAACCAGTAACACTTACCGTACAGTCCGGTCTGTTCGTCTGATATGCCGCATATCTCGCCTAGGGGTGGTAAACGTCAGACCCCAGTAGCTCGATAAGTCATGCCGACGTGCGGTCCATAACATGTGTGAAACTACTGATAACACTTACCAGTAGATCACTGCAACCCTGGCCAGGGATTTCCTGTTATGGCCAGTCGAGCATAGCGCAACATCAACCCCCAATACCGGGAGAGACGAATCCCCTCCTATCGCTCATTGCCTCCATGTGAATCGGGACTGTACCCAAAAACCACCTGTTTGCACGACTCAGTAGAGCCGTGGTAGGGTGGAAATCAAAGCACAGTGGGAGACACATAAGACTCTATGACGATCTCGGGTCAACAGACTAAGCTGCACCAGTGTCACCAGAGAACTGCCATCCGACGTAAGGTATAATACCATCTGGGAGTTCTCGGGGAGTCCGTTCAGTGTACCCAGTCTCCACTGAGCACCCGTATACCATCTCTGATGTCAAACACCAATGGATATGGGATCATCCATCGCCCATCACATGGGTCAAGAAGATATACGCTAGTCTACTCTGGAATATCGATGCCCCGTCTCGATATTCCCTCGACTAGGAACATTGAAGGATGTACTCATGGACTACCCAGGCCCCACTAGTATGATCTGCATCATAGTCCTGGAAGTCGAGTACACATCCTAAGGGCTTTATCAACATGTAATCAGAGAGACAGAAATTATACATGTTAAGATAAAGAGCAACCAGATAGCGTACTATCATGTCGAGCAAGAAAGTCCTACCTATATATGTCCCAGTATCCATTACAATATACATCCAATGTACAATAATGGCCTCTAGGGCA
Source organism: Agapanthus africanus (assembly GCA_030015575.1). Taxonomy (NCBI): domain Eukaryota; kingdom Viridiplantae; phylum Streptophyta; class Magnoliopsida; order Asparagales; family Amaryllidaceae; genus Agapanthus; species Agapanthus africanus. Next base: position 359,519,605 of record CM057346.1, read on the forward strand.
TACATATAACTAACAGCAGCGACCAAACATCATGACAGACTTAAGTTACTACTAGATAAAAATATACTGACAGGGCCAAACTACAAAGATTGGCTCAGGAATGTCAAAATGGCAATCACTTATGACAAGTTGGGGTATCTCCTTACCACCAAAGCTCCCCCTGTCCCAGGTCCCAAAACCTGCGTCGCGGATAGGGAAATCCATAAGACCTGGGAAATCGATTGCGCGAAGGCCAAGTGCCTCGTGCTTGCCTCTATGGACAATGAACATCAGAGGAGGCACGAGAATATGGACCTCGAATCCATATTTCTCCATACAAAAGAACCGTATGGAGAGCAATCTCATATCGCCAGATACGAAGTGTCGAAGAAGTTATTTTCGGCAAGATTGGCCGTCGGATCATCGATAGCGGAACACGTGCTTAAGATGATTGGCTTCATAGAAGAGCTCGCGGACCTTGGGACCACGTTGGAGAATGAGCTCTATACGAACTTGATTCTTCAGTCCCTTCCTTCCACTTACGCCAAGTTTATCCTGAATTTCAACTTGCAAGAAAAGGAAGATGAACTTTTAGAGCTCCTCAACATGCTGAGGAGTGCAGAGGGCACCCTACAGAAAGGTAGGGAAACATCCACTTTGTTTGTAGGAGGATCTTCCTCTTCTAGGTCCATGGAGAAAGCCAAGGGAAAGAAGAAGAAAGCCCTCGCCAAACCAAGGGGCGGTGTTAGTAAAATGGATACGAAGGGAAAGACAAAAGCAACAAAGATAGCGGGGAATCTTGTGGGGAAGGAAGAGTGCTTTTACTGTCATAAGAGTGGGCACTGGAAGAAAGATTGCAGGGCTTGGAAAGCCAGAACACAGGATTTAAAGCAAGTTGCGGCTTCAGCTTCAGGTGTGTATGTTATTGAAAACTGTCTATCAATAAACTCTACTTTTTGGGTATTGGATACCGGATCAGGATCTCATATCTGTAATTCTTTGGAGGCGTTGAGAAACCGTAGGTTTTTGAAGGCAGGTGACATGACCCTCAAAGTTGCAAACGGAGCTAGCATGGATGCTAAGGACGTGGGGGACTATCACCTGGGAATGTCAGATGGACATGTTTTGGTTTTACGTAATTGCTTTTTTGTACCCAATGCAACTTGTAATATCATTTCTGTATCTTTATTATCTAAAGAAGGTTATGAATTTGTATTTGTAAGCATGAGAGTCTCCCATAATCCAAGAGAGAGAAAAGAGATGATGAGAAGAAACCATCACAAGGAAAATCCAACACTCAACCAACCAATCATCACTCCAAAAGGTCAAGCCATCATGAACCATCATGAACTAAGAAGTCAATGTGATGGTGGAACTATCATGATACAACAATATGCAATCACTACCCTCCACAAATGCTTATTTGCACAATTGCAAATAAGCCCTCCTCCACCAATCTTCAGCCATTGAATGATACAAAGAAATATGGCTGAAATGGAAAACAAACTGTCAACTCCAAAAAACTGATCCCGTAATAAATTATAGGAAAACCCCGCTACTGTATATACATACCCGCATCTGTATTCCAACCGAATACAAATGGAATGAGAAAAAATCTACACTGTACTATACTAGGATCCGGCTTAAACCAAAGCCGGCTAGTATTATCCGTCCAATCCTGATCCGTGCAATACCCCACGTATCTGATCGAACCCTGCCATATATCCATACGGCCTCTAGTACTAACCGTCCGATCCTGATCCGTGTAATACCGCACGTATCTGATCGAACCCTGCCATATCTCCATACAGCCTCTACAGCGTTTCGCCCGAAACTGGAGTAACTGTATGTGGGGGACTCTAAAGACTCGTCAATACTATGGCTGTGGATTTAACCACTAGCACGTCAGAGGTATTGGCCATACGTGACGGGCTACCAGCTATTGACCAAAAGGGACGTCGATGAGCGAACTCATCCTGACACTCTACTGAGCCTGTCAATGACAATATCCGTACAGTCTGGTCCGTTCGTCTATGAGCATCGCATGGCGGGCCTAGGGTTTGGTAAAAGTCAGACCCCCAAAAGCGGTACAAGTCGTGTCGGAGTATAGCCCAGAACACCCTGAGATACTTCTGGAATACCTACCAGTAAATCTCCAGCCTTGGCCAAGGACTTCGTGTAATGGCTCTCCTAGACACAGCGCGACCTCACCCCCAATACCGGGAGAGACGAACCCCTGAAGATCCGCTCACTACCTCCATGTGGCTCGGGACTGTACCCAACTAAAACCTGTTTGCACGTCTCCTTTGAGCGTGGTAGGGTAGTAATCAAAGTACAGTGGGAAATCACACGAGACAAATGACGATCCCCAGGTCGATGAACTAACATGTACACATGTCACCAGGGAACTGCTATTTGACGTCAGGTATAAGACCAACTAGCTTGTTCCCGGCGAGTCCTGTACGGTGTACCCATAACCCAATGAGCACTTGTATACATCTTAGGTGAACCAACTGTCACGCCCCACTTCCCAAAATACGGAATACGAGGGTAGACAAGGCCAGCCATGCTCCTACGGTCAAGGAAATGTCCTGTCGTAGTCACACTTCGGCTTCTAGTTTTTCATGGTAAACAGTAAATAATGCGCAGGTAAAGAGAGATGCAGTAACTGAAGGAAACAATGTAAAGAACTGACCTGAGGGGGAACAAATATAGATATAACTCTGGATATCAAATCGAGATGTCTGTAATATACGTATAATCCTGGTCCAGGCTTCTCCTCTCACTGAGCATGCATACTCAGGTCGTCAGAGGGACGCAATAGTAATATAATGTATATAAAATCATATGATAATTCTAACAGTGGTAATAGATATGTGAAACAGTAAATTAATGACAGCATGAATATGAATGTGCAGTAATCAATGCAGCGGAACAGTAAAAGTAGTAGAACGATATGCCACGTATGTCAACACAGTAAATAAGATGTATCAATGCCAGTATCCCTACCAGTCTCTAAGTCTCACTGTACAGGTCACTAAGCCTATCGTCAGTCCAAGTGTGAGAGTCAACCACTCGCGAGTGTCCTCCACCCAAGGGTAGAAACCAAGGGCAAGGGACCACGGGCCCAACATGTATATCACGGTGAACATCACATATCCTGTAAATCTCCATATAACTCCCTAAATATATAAGCCGGCATGGGACTCCCGAGATTCTGTTGAACTCACACTTAAACTACCCCACACCCCATGGTCTACATCAAACGCTAACCATAACCCTAAATACTAATCGATCCGTGACAAGTCTGCGCGAGAACTGGAGGCAGGACCTCCATCAAGCACGTCCCGACTAATACCTAAGATAAATGACAGTGTCTGATGCCTTATCTGTGACACCCGTGCAAGCGCTTCCATAAGTGTCCCATACCACTTATAGTCACACGTACACGCATCCCACAGACGTCGACAATGCAATAGAATAATAGGGTCACTGATTGTGCACAAGTACGTATCACTTTCACTTATTCACGGATACACGAACACTGACGTACTTGCCACAATCATCACTACAATCTAACACTGGGTAAATGCACGATATCACAAGGTTATCACTGCAATGATATGGGTATGATATGATACGTAAACAGTATATGAAGCATGATTAAGGTGTCATAAAAATAGTATTCTAACACTTGCACGATTTATCATGAACCGTACGTGTATAGTTTAGCGAAACGATAAACAGGTAATAATTAGTATGTTCAGTTGTCCATCCATCGAATTTAGTTCCAAGCCAATCGGGTTCCAGGATCATTAATTATAACCATTTCATTTTAAGCGTTCGCGGTTGGAAATCCGGTTTCAGAATCAGAAGTCCGTTTCGCAATGCATTTTAATTTCAGTTGGGATCAGATTTTAGTGACGCTACAGTTGGATAAATTCTAGGGTTTTCAGTAAGGTTTTCAACGCAATAGACGGATCCTCAATCGCGTCTCTACGTCAGGAGATATACACTGTTTATTATTAATATGTCAATTCTGATTCTGTTAGGACTGTTATGCGTCCCGATCTTTTAATTTACAGAATAAATAACAAACGATAACGAAACAGAATGAAACTACTTGTGTTGTGTAACTAACAGGTTCACCTACAATAAACAGTGAAGTTCCACAACGTACAAGTTAAGGAAATCCTGTGGTACCCATTACGGAACAGCAAGCAACAATTTGAGTCGCTCAGGACTGCAGTCCAGAGTCGCACTCCGATCCAAATATCATCACAATTTAAGTACAGGAATATCAGGAAACTAGTATTGGGTTATAGTTCGTCGAGTTGGTTTCGATTTGAGCCCTCGAGCGCATCATTCTAGTGTGTATATAATTTATGGTGATTTTAACGGTTTTCAGGTACAATAAAATTCCAGTTTTACAGTTAAACTTCGGGGTAGTTGTTTCAGTAGTTAACGGTCATACTTTCCAGCAAAATTTGCACACGTTATCCATCCCTACAGGGGACAAAGTAATTAATCCAGTTCCGTCAATTTAGAAAAGTATTTTCTTTGGGAATACGCGTCGAACAGTTATGGCACATAATTGGTTTTAACTTGTAACTTCATAATCTATGCATTTAACGATTGTAACTTAATTAAATAGCATGTAAGCAAGTAAAATACTTGCCTGGAATTGTCTCGGGGGTTGCACGGCACCAATGGCGTCACGAACGCGCGACACACGCGCGGCACGGCGCAGCACAGTTCAGCCTTTTGGAATCAGACAATCGTATCCACTCCAGTTACTCTCCGTTCGACCGTTATCATCACCGCCCGAATTGCTTTTGGTGTTGATTTGCGAGAGGAAGAGATAGAAATTTTCTGAGAACCGGGGGAGATTTAGTGAACTAGAGTGAGTTAGAGAGAGAGTAAGAGGCAGAGAGAGAGATGAGTGAGAGAGAGAGAAGACTGAGAGAGTAAGAGAAACAGAGAGATTTGGGGAAGGGAGAGAGTTGAGAATGAGAGAGGGAGAAGAGTGAGAGAGAAAGAGAAATCAGGAACAGGGGAAGAGATAGGGGAGAGATCACAGAGAGAGAGGGGAAGGAGAGAGAGAAGTGTAGAGAGAGAGGTAGAGAGATGGTTGCGACGGTGATGATGATGATGATGATGCGGGGTGTCGGCGAGTGCGATGGTGATGGAGGGAGGTGGCCGGAGGCGGAGAAGGCGTCGTCGGGAGAGTTGGAGCTCGAGCGAGTGGTACGCAGGGGGTCGTCTCGAGTTCGAGCTCCGGTGAGGGAGGGTGTGTCGGCGAGTGGGGAGGTGGATAGAGGGATGAGGTGGTCGATGATGGTGGTCGCTGAGGGGTTGTCGTCGTCGGGGGCGACGAACGGAGTTGGGGGAAAACAATGGCGCTCGGTGAGTTTTGGTGAGTGGAGAGGAGTGGAGAAAATTTACAGATGGCAGAGACGAGAGAGGTGAGGATGTGAGGAAGAGAACGAGGGTTGACGTCATGGGCGTAACGTCGCAAAACGGGCGTGGGCGTGGGCGCGAGCTGCGGCGGAGGAGACGGTCGCGAGCGGGAAAGGGGTAGAGCCGTTGGAGGAAGAAAGTGAATAGGGGAAGCGGGTCGGATCGGTTGAGAAGCGGGTCACGGGCCAAAGATCAAAGAATTTGTTTTAATTTAGTTTCGTCTTGGAGAGTGGACTGGGCCGGGCCGAGAAAAGAAATGTGGGGAAATAAATGAAATGGCTGAGGAAAAATATTTGCTGGGCTCGGGGATTCTGGGCCAGAGGGATTTGTGAGAGAAATATATAGGATTAATGAATTTTAGACTTGGGCTGAGGAATATATATGGAAAATTGAGGAGAAAAGAAAGAATGGACCAGTAATTAAAATGGGGTTAAATTTATGGTAAAATATTGAATGGGCTGGGTTAGGATTAATCAAGGATAAATAAAAAGAAGGGACCGGGTTTAATGAAAATAATGGTGAGAAAGAGGATTAAGGGCCGGGCCAAATTCTAAAAAGAATTCCTTTGTAAAAAGGCTGAGGAGTGAATTGGGTTTTAAAAAGTTAAGTTTAATTAAAAGGATGGGTTTGGATTTTTATTGATAAAAGAATAAATGGGGTTAAAAATATATAAAATTATAAATAAAAATAAATCTAATTCTAGAATATTTTGGTATAAAAAAGTGCTGGGTATTACATCATACCACCCTTACAAAAATTTCGTCCTCGAAATTTAAGATAAACGATAAGTTATACAAACATAGGAGAAATCTATAATATTGCAAACTAACACGCAAAGATTTGCTAGAAATCCGTGGACGAAGAAATTTGAAGGTATAAATATGTAAGAACAACATACAAAAGACAGGTCTAAATAGTTATAAAACAGAAATAACTATAGGGGCAACTACATGTATACAAGAATAGCAATAACAACAACAACGAACAATGATATTCGAGGAGTACTCGATATATGCACATATCAATATAACAAAAGTAGCACAACAGAAAAATAAGTACAAGGCACAATCATTTATAATAGTAATCATAGGCACAAAACCCGAAAATAAATTAACAAGAATAAAGTAGTGGAAGTTTAGTCGGTAGGTTAAAACATTTTAGGAAAACGTATCAGTCAAATAGCTTAGAAATTTCGTATAGTGAAAATAAGAAACATGGAACAAAATGTGCGTGGTGTAAGGTCGCGTTACTGAAAATGAGAATAATAATAATGCACTTAAAATACATAAAACGGAGTAATCAATAACACGTACTCTTTGATAAATACAAAATACTAAAACTACATTTTCGAATAATAGTACCCTTAAATATAGTTGGGGTAACAGGGAAAAACACAAGTATGTCTAGGCCTAGGTAGGGTAAGGATTACAATGGAATGTGGCTGATAGAAAAGGTCGAAGTGTGACGGCTTTAGGCTGAAAATCAAGGAGACTGTGATCGGGTCTGAACAGGAAGTAAGGATGAGCAACAAAGGAATACTAGAGAAAAAGTATGGGAATGGTGACGGTCGGTACATCATCCGAATCAAAGAAAAATTTCGAAGGGTCAGTCAATTTGGAGATTACATTATCAACGTCCCTAGCCAGAAGGATATCAAACGAGGTATAGGCGAAGGATGGAGGGTGGACCCCAAAGGATCGGGTGTGGTACTGGTTAATCTTAGTGAGGGTTAAGACAAAGTAAGGAGCAGGGGTGGACAGATCTCAGTAGGAAGAATAATTGTAGAAGAAATAATCAAATAGCAAGGGAACTAAGAAGATCGAAGGATTTGCGAACGCAGCAATTTATTCCACTCTAGAAAATTTTAAACAAAGCATCATCAAAAACGAAATGTGGCCCTAAACTATACACAGATTTTATTTGGCCAAGGAAAACAACATTTAAAAGAAATCCCGTCAGTCGCGGTTGTGGAGATTCAGCAGGTTGCGGTAGGCTCGCGCACTCAGATAGGGGCGTCCATTTCCATATCGCCTCGCAGGCATCGCCACTGGAAGTTCTTCCACAGCAGGGTCTTGATCTTCTGGTCCTTCTTCCTCGGATGGAGCTTCTTCATCGAGGATCGATTCCATGTGATTCTCTTCTTCTGGATTTTCTTCCACGGGATTTTCCTCAACTGGATTTTCTTATATCGGGTCTTCATCTATAGGGTTCTCTTCAGGATCTCCTTCTTCTTCGTCGGAATCAGCTATCAGGTCAAACTCTGGGGCGGCTGCTCCTTCGCCCTCTGGATCGTGGTTTCCGAAATTGACTTGGGGACCGTTGATCTTATCGTCAGAACTCATCAGCGCGCGGTCTAAGGAAACGCAAGACTGTGCATCCTCGTCTAGATGCGGCGCTGCTCCAGGGTGGGCCATGGTCTGAAAAGAAAAGTCATGATTAGACAGTGGTATACATCAAGAAAATAGCTCAGTGTACGAAGTATTGGAAAATGTGCGATGGCAGGAACTGAAAGATCAGGATTAAAATGCTGTGATAATAAATAGTATAAATAAGAGGAAAGCAAGAAAATGATTCAAACATTACGATTCAAAGTTTTTATTTCATTCAACTAAAAGTTCGACGGATTCAAGATTTCAAACGGAAAGAAATATTTATAAGAGGGTGATAACATTATTACTGAAATTAGAAAACATGAAAATTCTTCTTTGATTGCTCGACCGCTGCATCCTCGTCACGCGAATTGAATTCTGTGTTGGGTCCGCTTTATCCTTGAAGCGCGAACTACGCAATAATCGTCACTCGGCAGAAGTAGGGAGTGTGGACGAATCTCCTCCCTGTAGCTCTTTCCTTTTTGGGCAACCGTTGATAAGATGTCCGCTGGACCCGCAAATCAGACATTTCCCTTGGGCGCGGTGACAATCCCTCTGAAAATGTCCTGGCCTCTTACAGTACCCATAACATGGGGTCTTCTGCTGCTTCTGTCGCGGGGAAACAAATTGGCGCTTCATCATCTTCTCTTTTCCTCGTCTAACGGGGATCCCTTTATGATTGGAGACTCCCGCTGGTGCCTGATTCACCTGCCTTCTCAGTCCTTCAGCTAACAAGTCGTTCGTTCGCTCCTGGGCTTCCTCCAGACCTTGTAGTACACTCAGGATCTCAACAGTCTGATTCTGGGGAGTGGAGATAGAGGAAAAGTCGTTGGAAGACATGATCGTGAAACAATGATTTTGAAGATAATATAAGGAACAAGCTATAAGAATCAAGATATAATATTGATAGGACAAAGATTCAAGAATATCAGAGGTGTTGAATTTATTACAAGTGGGGAAATCAACTGTATGACTTTAAGTCGCTTGAATAGAGTACGGTAGTGCAATTGCAACCACGTAACCTTGTCAAGTCACCCGAAACCATAGCGAATGGATAGCTGAACACACGATGTGAATATGGATCAAGAATGATAAGTTTACAACCTAAACCGAGGGATGTCTTAGATTGCCAAACTATACACGGAAAACTGCAATCCCAATCGATGCACAACCTGGCTCTGATACCAACTAAACCATGTCACGCCCCACTTCCCAAAATATGGAATACGAGGGGTAGACAAGGCCAGCCATGCTCCTACGGTCAAGGAAATGTCCTGCCGTAGTCACACTTCGGCTTCTAGTTTTTCATGGTAAACAGTAAATAATGCGCAGGTAAAGAGAGATGCAGTAACTGAAGGAAACAATGTAAAGAACTGACCTGAGGGGGAACAAATATAGATATAACTCAGGATATCAAATCGAGATGTCTGTAATATACGTCTAATCCTGGTCCAGGTTTCTCCTCTCACTGAGCATGCATACTCAGGTCGTCAGAGCGACGCAATAGCAATATAATGTATATAAAATCATATGATAATTCTAACAGTGGTAATAGATATATGAAATAGTAAATTAATGACAGCATGAATATGAATGTGCAGTAATCAATGCAGCGGAACAGTAAAAGCAGTAGAACGATATGCCACGTATGTCAACACAGTAAATAAGATGTATCAATGCCAGTATCCCTACCAGTCTCTAAGTCTCACTGTACAGGTCACTAAGCCTATCGTTAGTCCAAGTGTGAGAGTCAACCACTCGCGAGTGTCCTCCACCCAAGGGTAGAACCCAAGGGCAAGGGTCCACGAGCCCAACATGTATATCACGGTGAATATCACATACCCTGTAAATCTCCATATAACTCCCTAAATATATAAGCCGGCATGGGACTCCCGAGATTCTGTTGAACTCACACTTAAACTACCCCACACCCCGTGGTCTACATCAAACGCTAACCATAACCCTAAATACTAATCGATCCGTGACAAGTCTGCGCGAGAACTGGAGGGAGGACCTCCATCAAGCACGTCCCGACTAATACCTAAGATAAATGACAGTGTCTGTTGCCTTATCTGTGACACCCGTGCAAGCGCTTCCATAAGTTTCCTATACCACTTATAGTCACACGTACACGCATTCCACAGACGTCGACAATGCAATAGAATAATAGGGTCACTGATTGTGCACAAGTACGTATCACTTTCACTTATTCACGGATAAACGAACACTGACATACTTGCCACAATCATCACTACAATCTAACCCTGGGTAAATGTACGATATCACTAGATTATCACTGCAATGATATGGGTATGATATGATACGTAAACAATATATGAAGCATGATTAAGGTGTCATAAAAATAGTATTCTAACACTTGCACGATTTATCATGAACCGTACGTGTATAGTTTAGCGAAACGATAAACAGGTAATAATTAGTATGTTCAGTTTTCCATCCATCGAATTTAGTTCCAAGCCAATCGGGTTCCAGGATCATTAATTATAACCATTTCATTTTAAGCGTTCGCGGTTGGAAATCCGGTTTCAGAATCAGAAGTCCGTTTCGCAACGCATTTTAATTCTTGTTGGGATCAGATTTTAGCGACGCTACAGTTGGATAAATTCTAGGGTTTTCAGTAAGGTTTTCAACGCAATAGACGGATCCTCAATCGCGTCTGTATGTCAGGAGATATAGACTGTTTATTATTAATATGTCAATTCTGATTCTGTTAGGACTGTTATGCGTCCCGATCTTTTAATTTACAGAATAAATAACAAACGATAACGAAATAGAATGAAACTACTTGTGTTATCTAAATAACAGGTTCACCTACAATAAACAGTGAAGTTCCGCAATGTACAAGTTAAGGAAATCCTGTGGTACCCATTACGGAACAGCAAGCAACAATTTGAGTCGCTCAGGACTGCAGTCTAGAGTCGCACTCCGATCCAAATATCATCACAATTTAAGTACAGGAATATCAGGAAACTAGTATAGGGTTATAGTTCGTCAAGTTGGATTCGATTTGAGCCCTCGAGCGCATCATTCTAGTGTGTATATAATTTATGGTGATTTTAACGGTTTTCAGGTAAAATAAAATTCCAGTTTTACGGTTAAACTTGGGGGTAGTTGTTTCAGTAGTTAACGGTCATACTTTCCAGCGAAATTTGCACACGTTATCCATCCCTACAGGGGCCAAAGTAATTAATCCAGTTCCGTCAATTTAGAAAAGTATTTTCTTTGGGAACACGCGTCGAACAGTTATGGCACATAATTGGTTTAAACTTATAACTTCATAATCTATGTATTTAACGATTGTAACTTAATTAAATAGCATGTAAGCAAGTAAAATACTTGCCTGGAATTGTCTCGGGGGTTGCACGGCAGCAGTGGCATCACGAGCGCGCGACACACGCGTGGCACGGCACAGCACAGTTCAGCCTTTTGGAATCAGAAAATCGTATACACTCCAGTTACTCTCCGTGCGATCGTTATCATCACCGCCCGAGTTGCTTTTGGTGTTGATTTGCGAGAGGAAGAGAGAGAAATTTTCTGAGAACCGGGGGAGATTTAGTGAACTAGAGTGAGTTAGAGAGAGAGTAAGTGGCAGAGAGAGAGTGTGTGTATAGGCAGAGAGAGAGATGGGTGAGAGAGAGAGAAGACTGAGAGAGAAAGAGAAACAGAGAGATTTGGGGAAGGGAGAGAGTTGAGAATGAGAGAGGGAGAAGACTGAGAGAGAAAGAGAAATTGGGAACAGGGGAAGAGATAGGGGAGAGATCACAGAGAGAGAGGAGAAGGAGAGAGAGAAGTGTAGAGAGAGAGGTAGAGAGATGGTTGCGACGGTGATGATGATGATGATGCTGCGGGGAGTCGGCGAGTGCGATGGTGATGGAGGGAGGTGGCCGGAGGCGGAGAAGGCGTAGTCGGGAGAGTTGGAGCTCGAGCGAGGGGTGTGCAGGGGGTCGTCTCGAGTTCGAGCTCCGGTGAGGGAGGGTGTGTCGGCGAGTGGGGAGGTGGATAGAGGGATGAGGTGGTCGATGATGGTGGTCGCTGAGGGGTTGTCGTCGTCGGGGGCGACGAACGGAGTTGGGGGAAAACAATGGCGCTCGGTGAGTTTTGGTGAGTGGAAAGGAGTGGAGAAAATTTGCAGATGGCAGAGACGAGAGAGGTGAGGATGTGAGGAAGAGAATGAGGGTTGACGTCGTGGGCGTAACATCGCAAAACGGGCGTGGGCGTGGGCGCGAGCTGCGGCGGAGGAGACGGTCGCGAGCGGGAAAGGAGGAGAGCCGTTGGAGGAAGAGTGAATAGGGGAAGCGGGTCGGGTCGGTTGAGAAGCGGGTCACGGGCCAAAGATCAAAGAATTTGTTTTAATTTAGTTTCGGCTTGGAGAGTGGACTGGGCCGGGCCGAGAAAAGAAATGTGGGGAAATAAATGAAATGGCTGAGGAAAAATATTTGCTGGGCTCGGGGATTCTGGGCCAGAGGGATTTGTGAGAGAAATATATAGGATTAATGAATTTTAGAGTTGGGCTGAGGAATATATATGGAAAATTGAGGAGAAAAGAAAGAATGGACCAGTAATTAAAATGGGGTTAAATTTATGGTAAAATATTGAATGGGCTGGGTTAGGATTAATCAAGGATAAATAAAAAGAAGGGACCGGGTTTAATGAAAATAATGGTGAGAAAGAGGATTAAGGGCCGGGCCAGATTCTAAAAAGAATTCCTTTGTAAAAAGGCTGAGGAGTGAATTGGGTTTTAAAAAGTTAAGTTTAATTAAAATGATGGGTTTGGATTTTTATTGATAAAAGAATAAATGGGGTTAAAAATAAATAAAATTATAAATAAAAATAAATCTAATTCTAGAGTAACAAAATATAGGTTTTGGTATAAAAAAGGGCTGGGTATTACACCAACTGACACCAGTGGCTTGTGAGACCGGCCACCGCCCCTCGTCGGGGTCTCGACTGTATACACTAGTCTACTCTGGAGTATCGATACCCTGTCTCGAAACTCCCACGACTAGGGACCTTTTAAAGATGTACTTATAGATTACCAGCTCCCACGTATATGATCGCCCTCATACTGCTGGCAATCAAGCAAGAATCCTAGGGGTTCTATCAACGTGCAATAGTGAACTGTCAGGTCACCTAAAGCAGTACACGATGATAAAGAGAAACCAGATAGCATACTATCATCTCGAGTAAGACCGTCATACCGGGATAGGTCCTCCCTCAATCATTGTTATCACGTGCCTGTGATCCAGTAATTGACTCTGAGGGCACTATCTCCAACAATCTCCCACTTGCACTCAAGGCTAATTATTGCGATGTCGCATACTCACAGCCCGTATGATACCGAACACCCAACACCTCTACTAGTCAGTCTCACAAAGCTCGTTTGTGAAACTATTGCATTCGAGGAATAGCCTCAGTGAGTGGATCCGCTATGATGTTTCTTTCTATGTCTCTCTATATCTCAAGTTCGCGGAGAAACCCATCTCCCGAAATGAGCAATACCTGTCTTAGAATGTGTCTGGATGTCTGATGAGACCTAGCTCATAAATGAACTCCAAATCCAAACTTCTTAGACAGTATCGTCAACTGAACTTAATCAGTATCCTGCACCATGCCTCCCTCAGTATTGCCTTGGACTACCTGTCCAAAATACTGCCCCTCGTCAGAAGGAAAAACTATAACTCTGACAACCTCCTTGTCGTCCAGGTCACCTTTGAAGCCTGGAATGATAACTGTCTCCCGAATGAGGCTGTCGTTATCATATCCCTAGAACATCCACTTATGTTCTAAAACTGCTTCTGACTGTTTCTCTAGGATAGGATCAATGTCAACCTATTGCATCTAGTGCAAGAACAACATCTGGTGTGGTACTTGACATCTCATGATTGACTCAATTGCCTGAGCAAGTGATCTGCCAATCATGAACATCCCTCTCCCCTTTATTCTGTAAAACAACTTTAGAGAGGGTGACTCCATCACCTGCAGGTACACTACCGTGCCAGGAGTCGTCCATTCTAAATGCTCTTAGAATGCTGTCTAAGTACCCTTAATTGGGAAACCACCCAAATCTAGATCTAAAACCATAGATCTAGTAACCAGTATGTCTGAAATAATGTCCAAGTCCCATATGGAGAAAACACTATGTGACGACCAAAGTATGACCGACTGTAGTATAGGAATATCACTTCCTACTCTGTGTATGTCATCCAAATACCAGGACATCACACCCTACTACCTTCTCAACAGATCCATCCCCTATTCTGACGAAGTCAAACCTATGACTGTCACGTCAGAAATAGATGATCTTTCTCCGCTACATCTTCTTTAGTCTATAAATAGACATAAGCTACCTGTCCACCAATGCTTCCGCTGCTCCCACTGACTACGACAACCCTCTGGCAGAGTCATATACACGTACACTTCTAAAGCTAGTTTTGAACGAGCTATACTCATCCTCCTGCCGGGTCTCGCAGCCTGGAACAACAGCAATGGCAAGTCTGGGTAAACAAGAACTTCCCTGTCACCGTCCTTGAGGCTACCGGAGTACCTCTCGGGTGCCCGAAGTTACCCACCTTATCTGCGGAGTGGCCAATAGAATGTCAAACCAGAATGAATCTTTTGGTTCCTTATCAAATCTTCAGTAATCGTTTGCGGTTCTGGAATCACTTCCAGTTCTACCATACTCCCACTTTTGTTTTCTGAAAAAATCCATATTTATTAAAACTGCGGCGAGTCTAGAACAATATCACTATTGATCTTCCAGATGGTAGAAAGTCAACCCTCGTCATAGACTGGGTCAACCCACAAACAACCATTACAGAAACGTGCCTTGAGTTGTCCAATGTCTTGTTTTAATCATAAGCCAGACAACTCCCCGTACCTTAACAATGTTAAGATATGAACTGTACTATATCCAATATAGAACCAGAGGCACTGATTTAATTGAACCAGATTCAAATCATGCAGCTGTCTCCAGTGCATGTCAACTAAATGGAAGAAGCCGATCAACGTTACTCAACTTAGGAGCACTTCCAATTATGAGTAACCTGAAAGAGAAGCAAGTTCTCTTAACCATTACTATCAACTGAATACCATACACAAGTATCTACATCTCCGATCACTTTGAAGAATCCCGATACTTGCAATATCTGGTTCTCTACATTATTCAAATACCTATAACTTCTCAAAATTCGGACCTTGTGTTTCCACGAAACACCTGTCTAAAAACTAGAGAAGTTATAAGTAAACCGAATATTGTACGAGGACCAACCCCTCTGTCCTGATGGACCCTGGACAACATACAATACTCTGTATAAGTCCTTTGAGTCTGATAACTCAATCCCTGTGTCGTAGGTTGAAAACTGTACTTATGGTTATGAAGAATTACACCACTGTTCAATGCTCCTTACCTAACCATCCACTGATATAGGTAAATGTCAAAGACATAATTTCAAAAAGGTATATCTCACTCTATGAAAATATACGTACAGATATATCAATTTGAAATTGGTGCACAACAGCGGATATTCAAAACCAAATATTTACCGTCCGGCAAACAACCCAGGTGACATCCTTAAATATCACCGATTACAACGAAACCCGATATAATGAGGATGACCACCCAATTCCCAATAACTTACTCCCACTCATCATCTGTAAAACCATACAGATGTGAGAATTATACCTGGTAAATACATACCCTGGAGCAAGTACTAATTGGGAAATCAGTTTTCTATTAACAGTACACGGTGAAACTGAAACATTGAAATATTTCGATGGGGTATCTCGGTATTCCAAGTAATGCCTCTTCCATTATCCAGATTCACAACTGTAACCGTGTAATTCTTTGCCGCCTCTCCAAATCCCTTTATATGTCTTTAGTCATTACCTTCTGTACGCCCCTTTAGGCCAAATGGTTTTCTTCCTTCCCTACCGTTCGACACCAGCCTATGGTTTGGAAGAAAATTATCCAATAATCATAATGGGTGTACTGTCCTAATCCTAGGAGCACTCGAAATGCGAGAGAAGGTGAAGATAAAAGACAACCAAATAAACCTTATTCTTATTTCTCCTGAACCAGAATCCATCCCCGAACTGGAACAAGTTCCTTTCGAGTTCGTATATATCCATACGATGGAGTATTCAATAAACTGTGGATCTTCGTAGTGATATGGAGTGTTCTGGAGAAATACAAAGGTGATTTTAGGATTGGCGAAGAAATACTTGGTTTGGTCGTGAATAGTGTTAGTTATATGTATGCCCTAGAGACCATTACTGTACATAGGATGTATATTGTAGTGGATGCTGGGACATATATAGGGAGGACTTTCTTGCTCGACATGATAGTATGCTATCTGGTTGATCTTTACCTTAACGTGTATACTGATTGTCTCTCTGTTACATGTTAGTAAAGCCCTTAGGATGTGTGCTTGACTACCTGGACTATGATGCAGATCATACTAGTGGGGACAGATAGTCTATAAGTACATCCTTCAAAGTCCCTAGTCGTGGGTGTATCGAGACGGGGCATCGATATACCAGAGTAGACTAGCGTATACCTTCTCGACCTATACAGATGGGCGATGGATGATCCCATATCCATTGGTGTTTGACATCAGAGATGATATACGGGTGCTCAGTAGAGACTGGGTACACTGGACAGACTCGCCGAGAACTCCCAGATGGTATTATACCTCACGTCAGATGGCAGTTCTCTGGTGATACTGGTACAGAGTAGTCTGTTGACCCGAGATCGTCATAGAGTCTTGTGTGGTTCCCACTGTTCTTTGATTTCCATCTTACCACGTCCAAGAGGGCGTGCAAAACGGTGGTTTTTGGGTACAGTCCCGAGTCACATGGAGGCAATGAGCGATAGGAGGGGATTCGTCTCTCCCGGTATAGGGGGTTGATGTTGCGCTGTGTTCGATTGGCTATAACAGGAAATCCCTGGCCAGGATTGCTGAGATTTACTGGTAAGTGTTACCAGTAGTTTCTCGAAGTGTTATAGACCTCATATCGACACGACTTATCGAACTATTGGGGTCTGACGTTTACCACCCCTAGGCGAGATATGCGACATATCAGACGATCAGACCGGACTGTACGGTAGTGTTACTGGTTGGATTCACTGGAGTGTGAGCAGGCTTGCTCGTCGATCTTCAGATCGCTCAATACCCGGGTGGCCGTTACGTTTAGCAGACCGCTTGCGGCTTGTGGGTGTTTGATATGATCATCACCTGCTGCCGGCGTATTGACGAGTCTTTAGAATCCTACACAGAGGCTTCCTGGCTCAAGCGAAACGAAATAGGAGCGCATATAAGATATGTGCGGGACCGAGAATAATGCGTGTATGTGATACCGTATTCTATTCTCGCGATGAATGTATCGAATGGTTGTATGCGATATAAACTAGTTATCGAATCAAGTATTGATTCGATAAGCCGATACATTGAATACTAGTCGGTTGTGTGCGACATGACCGGATCATTGAATCAAGTGTTGATTTAATGATTTAATGCATAATTATATATTTGATATATTACTTTGCATTAACTAGTATTGGTTCACTTTAAATGGATTTTCTCACTCGGATTGTACACATTGTATATGTGATATACTTTTGTGCACTTGATTGTATCATGTTTGATGATACATGTTATGCTAGGGTTTTTGTGTAAAGATCAAACCATGGTTACATGATTATGGTTAGGGTTTTGTTTTCTTTACTTATTTATTTAAGACGATACATTGAATACTAGTCGGTTGTGTGCGACATGACCGGATCATTGAATCAAGTGTTGATTTAATGATTTATTGCATAATTATATATTTGATATATTACTTTGCATTAACTAGTATTGGTTCACTTTAAATGGATTTTCTCACTCGGATTGTACACATTGTATATGTGATATACTTTTGTGCACTTGATTGTATCATGTTTGATGATACATGTTATGCTAGGGTTTTTGTGTAAAGATCAAACCATGGTTACATGATTATGGTTAGGGTTTTGTTTTATTCACTTATTTATTTATCCATTTCATTTTGGAAAATAAATGAGAAGTGAAAAGAATGGTGGCTTTATTTGTTGTTTAGTTGAAGCTTCATGAAGCTTTGACTTTGTCCACCATTCTTATCTCATCCTTAACCCTAACCATTCCTTTAACCCTTGGTTAAATCTCTACACATAACCATAGTTAGAATTATGATAAGTTTTGTTTTTCTATTCTTTTTTATTAACTTATCATATCATTTTCTTCTTCTTCTTCCTTGAACTCAAGAAGAAAACCATTCTTCATCAATGGTGATTGATGAAAACAAGTGAGAAATCCAATTCTAAAGTCTACCCACTTCCTATTTCTTCATCCTCTACCTCTTGCCAAGTAGTAGAGTGTGTTTTCTTCACAAGTTTCTTGACTTGGTGAAGTCGGAGCTTGATTTAGCGATGCCTCGACGTAGATCATCTTCGGCGTGGACATCGATGACCTAGCCCGTCCATTCTCCGATGAAGCCGACGCTAGAGCCCGGGACTTGTTATGGACAGCGAGGAGACTTCATTGCGGAGCTATGGAGGTGGAGAACCGGATCTACAAAGGTTGTATTTCCGTATCTCTTAGTTAAGTGTTAACTAGTTTACTTTTCGCCTAGAAATCTAGCCGACGATCCGTAGTCTAGGGTTTCTCGGCACCGTATTTTTTGAAATTGGCATGGTTGATGCCTTGTGAGACCTCACTAGGGTGCCTAGGAACCCTACAGTGGTATCAGAGCCTGGCTAGAGCCTTAGGCGAAGTCCAGACGGAATTTGAAGTCCGAACGAACCCGAAACCCGATCACAAACTTGCTCTCTGTCCTTTTTTGAAAAACGTGGATTTTTCCAAATTAAAAATATGCAGAAAAATCAGCAGGCAATTTTAGGAGATACTGTGAAGTTCGACTGTCTAATTCCATCAACCTGCCGCGGTTCCGCGGCACGAGCATGGCTCGTGCGGCTGTTCCGCGGCCTTACGTCATCATTGTTCAGCGAAGTTTGCACAGTAACTCCTATTTCTCAGTGCTGGTTTTCCTGGGTATTTTTAATATTTTTTCAAGAGTTGAATTTTTCTGGAGTTGTTTTGGGGATTCGGTGTTTCGATCGGGGTATCAAATTTCGTCTTTGTGTATTTCCGGATAATTTTTAGAATATGTTAAAAGGGTCGACCGGATATAAATACCCAATTTTTCCCCTATCGGGAAATTTCCAAGTGTTGGATTTTTCCGTAGTTTAACGACGTTCTAAGTAGTGCAAGTAACGCGATGGACCCTCTAGAAGACAACAAACCTTAACTCGATTATGTGACCGTCTTGAACTGCCCTGTCACGACCCGAAAGTACGGAACGTGACCGGCACTTAGATTACGAAGCGTCTAAAGGCGCCACGTGACCTAAGTAAGCCGAAGCCCAGAAATCTAAACCATAAAAGAAGAAAAAGAAGAAAAGAAAAGAAAACAAGTATAAAAACATCAGCAAATTTTACCAAAAATTTCGGCAGAGTCTCCTCTGTAAAAACTGGCCCCCAAACGGGTACAACAAGTATAATATGAATAAACAATAAAAAAGCATCCCCAAACGGGTGCTAGCATCAACGCCAACAGGCGGAAACAACCACAACAAGCACAATAATATACAACGCCAAAGGGCGAGGCTCAAAACTCAAAAGAAAACAAAAACCACCAGATCAGAATAACACATGCGCGACTCTAAAGTCCAAATAAAAGACTGGTTCAATAAACTTATCAATTAATACAAGTATGGTTGATGGAGCTTATTAGATACAAATGAAGGAATAAAAGTACAATGGTGGTTCGGATACAAATGAACCAACCTACCGTGCAAATCACCCTGAAAGAAAAGATGTGCCAACAAGCTGCCACGGGAAACCTGTACATCGAACATGTAAAGAATTTGGCACAACGGGGGTGAGTTGCCAACTCGTGAGTAGAAGACATCTACGAAAAGAAATCGAATGTACGACGCTATCCTAGGTCATAATAATAATACACTACTAAGTCTCAAACCTCAAGTAATAGCAGGGTAATAATACGTGTCAGTGCCGATACTCCGTGCTCGTGTCAGTGCCTCATATAGTACCATATCATATAAATGGATATGCATGCACCATGAATGTAAAATAAGCAATCCTGAAATCCAGGTATATCTGTATAAGAAATCTTTGGCTGTTATCATAGTAAAATGTGTATAAGAATCTGAAATCTTAACAATGAAATCCATGGAAATCCGAGTCAAGCATCGACACAAATATGTAAATCTCAAGTCTCAATATGTCGGGCTCCGTCAGTCCGGATCGGCCCATATCATCAAATCCCACGACAACGGTCGGTATCCTCCGGATATCCGCCGCGCCAGACATCACCGGTAGGTAGTCTTCTCCTGCCAGGCTCATCGTCTACAACTCGATCTTCTTGCCCCGGGGTACCATACCGGACCCACCATGTACCCGAGACGGTTCATCCACTCCTCGAATCGGGTCTCGAAATCGAACAGAAAACATGAAATACTCATGGTGGGCGACACATACATCACGAGAAAACCGCATCTAATTTTAAAAAGAGAGGAGGAGAGAGAGAGAAGTTTTTTTTTTTTTATATATTCTTGCGGTTTTCCCCAAAAATCCAGAAATCTCATAGAAACTCAAATCTCAAAATCATGAGTAAGTATATGATAAGTGTCGGCATATGCCCATAATACTGCATGATAACATGAAAACATGAATGCATGAATGTCTAAGTAATAATTATCATGTCTATACTAACGTCAGAGAATAATCACAATAATATATTGGTCAAGTTGTTAACTGATTCTATCAATAAAAGATAATATAATCTAAAGTGTACGTGACATAGCAATTACCGATGATGATGTGTGTGAGCCGGCAAATAAGTGTGCGTGGAATATGCGCATCATCGGTAATGGTGCTGGTGTCCTAACAGGTAAGGTTTATACTATTTATAGCAACATATAAAAAAACATGCACCATGATGATTACAGTATGAAAGTAAAGACGAATGTATATTACCTACTCATTTAATATACTAATACTACTACCACTATATGACTCGAACCTAACCTAGTGTCCATCTAACCTCCTAAGGAAAACTAAACCTAAGAACTCGTCAATAGAAATAAGAGTCTACCTAAGGTCTGAATCAATATCTCTAATAGTCGGCGATCCCGCCTCAACAGCGTCACGTACGTAGTACGGCTTCCTTGAATCAAGAGTGCGGATCAATCATCAAATCTAAGCCTCGTACGGTAAAATCCATCGTACGGCATCCCAATGTCGGGGTACGGTCAAGTATCTCCTAGGTGTCTCCTCATTCGTATAATGTCGTATGTATCATATTGTGATTAAGTCATACTCATATGATATCGGCATCAAGTCACACCAATATAATGTCGAAATCAAGTTATACATATATCATATCGAAATCAGTCACAAGTTACAGTCCGAGTACTATTCTAGCGTCCCATGTACATCAATATCACCACCACTCTTTGTAGTTTATATATTCATGTTCATTATCTCATTCTCTAATGATCCGCTAACACTTTAATACGACTGTATAGTCAAGAATCACGGCATCAAGCCCAGTTATACTGTTTCATCATACCACAGATATCATATCAAATCAATGAATCCCATATACGTGTTGTGTATATATATACACCTATACCTAGTTTTATATATATACACACATATACGTATACGCCATGTCAAGTTTCAGTGTGTGCGTGTGTGTTTCTACCTGAAACCTAAGAACTTTTCCAAGGTACTCATCCCCTGATAAGGTTTTCCTAAATCAGTCTAGTTCAGCCTAGGGTTATTACTAGGGTCCTACGCGTTAAGTATCTAGGGTCACATCTGGTTTCCTACTGACAATAAATACTATTCCTATTCTACGTTGCGGGGGTGCTAAACGCCATCCACCCGACTTCCCCCCGTAAATATGCATCTACTCACCTGGTCCATGTCTGCCGAAGACAGTGTCGCCATCATCCTCTTCATCGCCCGTAGTCCACGTGGGGGATACCTAGACGCAAACATATAAATAGCATCGTAAACTGAATCACATACGAAAGTCAAACGATCTAAAGGAACAAGCATAGGTTAAAACCTATGTCCCGTCCACGCAAAAGAACCAAATTTCGCTCGATATCGGCGTACAAACTCCGATGGATCGAGATAACAACATCAAACAACTTGTAGTTTTAAAACACATTACTTATACCATAAAACACGATTAAATCCATCGAAACCCTAAAATCCATCAAACCGTCCAATTTCGTAAAACCCGAAAATGCCAGTATACCGTTTTTCATCAAAACTTGACATTTAAATGAAACTAATGGTCATAAAACTCATTAAATAGCATTACTAGACTATACAAACCATTACTATATTTTTATTACACAATTTTGTATTTATTTGAAATTTCTAGTTTGCAACTTTCAACAATTTTAACATTTTTCAAGCAAAATACCACAATTCCACCACAAAACATGATTTTGCATGAATTAATGTATTAAACCACAATTCATGATGATAATGATTTAATGAAACCATAAATTATATTTTTAATCTCATTTATTTAGGAATTTTCAAAATCTAGTTTACAAAATAATAGCATTTTATTAGTATTTTCCAATTCTCAAAGTAATCTAGTGATCAAACTAAGTATTTCTTTCCATTTACATGCTAATATTCTCACTAAAACTACAATCTAATGATAGCAACTTTAATTGGAATTTTATTTAAAACAATTTTAAATGAAAATTTTACAATTTAACAACCATGCAATATTTTCCAATTCTAAAAGTGTTAAACTAACTATTATAACCCTAATTATTTATTAAAAACCCTAACTTGAATTTACAACCCTAACTTGCATTTTTAAAAAAAACATAGAATTAATTCATTAAATCTAATTAAGCTTAAATGAACATCTAAAACAATAAATCAAAAGAAAGAAATTATACCTCCCAAAATATGAAAACCAAACAAGAAATGAGCCTCCAAAATGCATGCTTTCCATCTCCAAATTTCATATAAAAATGAGCAAGGAATAAAGAGTATGGAATAAATAGGATTTTGTGGAATTTTAATTGAATTTTTGATGTGTTTTTAATGAATTTTGGATAAAAATGAGGTGGGAAAAGGAGAGGGGCAGCCATGGGGGGTTGTGGCCGGCCTTGGTGAGGTGAGGGGGAGAAAGAAGTGAGTGTGAAAGTGTGTAGAAGTTTCAAAAGGAGAAATATCACTTAAAGGTCTTTTCATGGTTTATTTAATTATTTATTTATTTGTTTACTATAGCAACTCAAGAAAGCTCTAGAAAATAGGAAAAATTTGCAAATAAATTTTGCATGATACACACTAATTTCTAATATGCCATGGTTCATTTTTACAAATTAAAACAATTTAAATTTGTAATTTACACTAATTTAGTGTAAAAATAAAGCTTATGTTAATATTTAAAATAATTAATTTAGGAAAAATATTTTATTAAACTAAAAATTTATAAGTGGCTAAATAAACACCATTTACTAGTAATTTCATAATTAAAATAGATATTTTAAAATTTATAATGAAAACAATCACGGTTTAATTTTACGAAAAATACATTTTACTTTACCGAAATTCATAAAATTCACTTAAACAATTTTATTCATTTAATTATTTATTTAATTATTTTTAAAACGTTACATGCCCTTTGAACCTTAGGGTTTGGGGCAGTACGGCGTGCCACATGTGAGGCGTTGGCTTGACCCTTCTACGGCTGGACCGTCGGTACTGAGGCACGAACTGAATGTTGTTAGACTTATTTCATGTGTTGATCTGTATCGGGAAAACTTGGGTGTTCGAATGTTCAATCGGAAAGTTTAACATTTTCTAATTATCTGGAATGGGATACAATAATTGGAATTCACAAGAAGTTATGAGATAACTGAATGAATGTTATAAACGTAGCAGTTTAGTCTCACTTGATCGGTTGCCACGGAGTTTTGATGTGATCAAAAGTCCGTCGCAATCACGTAGTGTACGCGGATACTCGCCGGGTAAACTTAATAGACCGCCTCGCTCCATAGCCCCGACCAAGTGACTGTAGGAGAACCCCGTCGCCGAAAGCATCCGTCCGGGTGCTCGCGGTAGCGATGTTCCGCCTTGGTGCACTTCGTCGACGGTATCGGGGGTAGGGCCGTCTGCTGAAGTTTGCGACGAGTATTCGATCAGACTGTCGGGAATCTTGTTGAATTGCCCGACTAGATATTGAAAAGTGTTTTCGATAATGAGACTGAAATGCGGGGTTTATAATTGTTAGGCATGCGATGTCTAAGGAATTCATTTGGTCAGGCATGCGATGTCTGAGGTGGTTGCGGATTCCAACTGTTGTAGTTTTACACTTTCTTTTCTGTGACCGTAAGTATAATATGTGATATCGCCGGTTTCGTTGCTATATGTCAACGACAATTGGGATGCGCATATTTACTTACGTTGATGACATGTGATGTTATGTGTTGCTGGATATGTTATATTGGATCGTCGTGTTTGAATAGCCGGGGGTTTTTATGTGAGATGAGTGTTTTTCATTTTCATTCATGTAAAAACTTGTATGTAATATTCTTTTGTTGGGGCGCTTCCAGGTTGCGGAAGTAGTCACCTTTTGTATATTATTTACTTTTCCGCACTAGGATAGACCCAAGGAGGGGAGCACAAGTAACCGGGTTCTGGAGTCCAGAGGGAGACCAACTCGAGGAGTCGAGTCCGGGTCTCCTAACTCTAGAATTGTTAGGGTTGCTTGCCGCTCTCGTAGGGGTCTAGGGGTGTGGGTTTGGCTATTCATCACGACCGTGGAATCCGTGTTTTATACTGGCTCGTATTGAAAACACGGACGTCCTAGTATATCCAATATTTCATATGATTCTTCTGCTGCGATATCTGTGATGTGATCATGTGATGTTCTGTGATAGATACAGTATATAGTATATATGATGTATTATATAGACGTTACTTATGTTTTACATCCGCGCTAGCCCTGCCCCGCTCTGTCGTTAGTTACCTAACCTAACGGTGCACGAGGGGACATCGAGGCGAATGCGGATGGCATAAGTGTACGTCGTATTTATCTGTGATGTTTAGGTACTTAAATGATGGGACTTCATTAATGTGATTAATGAAATAAAAGAAACCTAAGATGTTGTAGAATCGAATTTCAAAATAAAACAGGTAGCTACAGTTCTTGCTTTGCACAGCGGTATATATGATATATCCTGCACCTTATTCGATAAGGAAAGGACCGAGATCCCTTCACCGGGAGTGACTCCTTTAGCAATAACTGGCAGATGCTACACACTCGGTTTGTCTTTGATCGCTTCTATAGTTTTCGCTTTGCACAGTGATATATATGATATATCCCGCACCTCATTCGACGAGGAAAGGGCCGACGATCCCTTCACCGGGAGTGACCCCTTTAGCAAAACTAGAAAAGCTTCAAAAACATTCCATTTAAAACCCATTTGATTCCTCAACGAGATCAAGTTCAAAGCGTTAAAGGTTTTCACAAAAACCATTCGCAACCCTCCGTCATTTTAGGAAGTAGAGTACTTAGTATTCGTGTTGTGTTTGTTGACCATAGTCAAGGCACTGTGTACGGTAGCTAAGTGATGTCTTCCTACACTGCATATGATGCGATTAGTTAGGACAGTCATGTGGCTTTGTTGACCTTAGCCAAGGGTCATGTGGGTGGGTCTAATTAATCACGAAATGACGGGTAGAACTTGACTAGTACCTATGATTTGTTGACCTTAGCCAAGGTCATAGGTGCTAGGGGTAAAAACCTTTATCGGGAGTTCAAGTGTTGAAATTTGCAATGAGATTGCATACCTTCTATATGATAGTTGGATCCCGATACCCACTGCGAGTAATTGTTACTCCTGGGAGAGTTTTGCACTTTGCAATTAGCCGATCAAGTAGGTGTCTAGAAAGGTGTCAACGGGGTTACGCCTCTTGGAAAACGAGGTTTACTGTAATTAGGTCCGTGCGAAAGCACGGGGAACCTCCCTCAAAGTACCGACACTGGCCTGGCTGAAAGATTGGCGAACTTGTAGAGTGTAATTAATCCCGGCTAGTCTTTCCTTTTAGGGTTTGAAGGAAGATTTGATAAAAACAGTGGGAGCCATCCTGATTAGATAAAATTATAACCAATCTATTCTTGCGAGAGCGCACGCTGAGTGTTTTCTTCTCTCTCTCTCCTGGTAGCGACCATATCACGCCTTAATAAAGATAATAATACGGAATATTGACCGAACCCGCTTGTTATACTGAGCTGGGGAACGTTGGTCCCGCTCCAACTTATAAATGTTATAAGACAGAGCAGGAAATTGGGGATTACCAGAATTCCCGTGCCGCCCAAACGAAGAGAGTGCATGCTGATGCATCATCTTCGGGTGTGTTCATTATACAGAACTGTTTCTCAGTATCCTTTACGTCCTGGGTATGTGATACCAGATCGGGATCCCAGATATGTAATCTGTTACATAGGGCTACAGACAGGTAGAGAACTGAGAACGGGTGATAAGTTTCATGAGGCAGAAAACGGGGCAAGTGTTGCAGCCAAGTCTGTTGGTCACTGTCACCCTGTATTACCAATACATTGATTCTGAACGAATGTTATTAGATACCGAACCTGATATACAAAATCATATCAGTCTCTTTATCAGTAAAGAAATGATAAAATTTTGTATTGTTGGATAATGTTTTGAACATTTCCTATATCAAAAGTTGATCGATTCAGGCACGTTATCTAAAAGCATTGAAGTTCTAAATCAAACTGCAGTTCTTAGTATACGGATCACACACAAGTGGAAGAGTTCAGAAATGAACGAATTCTTCTTGAGGCATTGTAGACTAGGTCAGATCAATGTGACCCGACTAGCTAGAGTTACATATAGATGCATATTTAAATCAGTTTGAATTTACATCTTATGAAACTTGCCAGTCATGTCACAAAGATAAAATGACCATAGCCCTGTTTATTGGAAACAGAGAAAGAGTTAGTAAACTCTTGGGATATGATACATGTTGATGTATGTAAGCTCCCCTGTCTACACATGCCAAGATCGGTTCTTTATACTTCATTACATTCTCTGATGATCTTTCGAGATTCAGACCTATGTTCCTGTTGAAACACAAGTCTGAACCTTTTGAGATATTCATAGAATATAAGTTAGAAGTAGAGAACCAGAATACGGGTAAATGTATTATGTCCTTTGATGAGATCAAGGAGGAGAATACTTGAGCACGGAAATCCTGGACTATTCTAAAGGAGAATGAGATTCTCTCTCAGCATTACTCCTCCATATACACCATTGCACGATGGTATATCGGGGCGGAGCAATCACACCCTATATGATATGGTGTGCTCTATGATGAGTATTACTGAGTTACCTTTTTTCCTTTTTGGGAGTAATGCGCTTGAGAAGCTGCATACCTATTGAATAGGGTTCGAATCAAATCAGTTTCCTACCACTTCATATTTGATATGATAAGGGAAGAGCCCATCTCTCAAGTTAGTTGAGATTTGGGGTTGTCCAGCCTATGTCTGAAAAGCAAAATCCGGACAAGCTCGAGGCAAGATCTGTTATGTACAACTGGAAAGGTTCCAGCTATACAAACAACAGCAGATGATTTGGTAGAACCAAAGGATTCAGTAGATTCCAACGAACCTCAGCCTCTCCGCCGATCTAGTAGGGTTCCTCACCCACCTGAGAGATACTTCGGTTTCTCTATGACAGTGGGAGCGAGGATTGCATCATGAGATGATGACCCAACTAGTTTCGAGCAGGCCATCGAGAGTAAGACTCTGTAAGAATGGCTGGATGTTTAGTGATCTGAGATGGAATCCTTATACACCAACAAAGTATGGACTTTGGTTGCTATATCTGAAGGGTTAAATTCCCATCAGGAGCAAGTATATCTTGAGAAGATTACTTGGTGTACATGGAAAAGTTGAGACTTTCAAAGCTAGACTTGTTAAAGGTTTTCGTCATCGACCAGGCGTGGATAATGATGAAACCTTTTCCAATATCTATGCTTAAGTCTATCCAGATCCTACTTGCCATGGCTACATACCATAACTATGATATCTGGCTGTTGGGTGTCATGACTGCTTTTCTAAATGATGTTTTAGAAGAGTGCGTCTATAAGTACACAGCCAGAGGGCTTCGTAAACAGTGGAAGCAGCGGAAACGTGTGCAAGATGTTTTATATGATAAAGCAGGCATCGCGGAGTTGGAACATCTGTTTTGATGAAGCGGTCAAAGAAGTTGACATCATCAAAATGGTAGATGAACCTTGTATAAACAAGAAGGTAGTAGGGAGTATGGTGACGATCCTCGTAGAGTACGTGGATGACATACTCTTGATAAGAAAGGAGTTTCTTATGCTACGCTCGATCAATCTCCGATTATCACAAAGATTCTCCATATAGGATCAAAGTGATACCTCCTAAATCCTGGGTTTTTGGATCTATGAGATAGATCTAATTGGATGTTAGGACTCTCACTAGTTGTAGTGAGACGGTATCAACCGATCCTGGGGAGAATCACTGGAAGGGTTCCAGGGTGATAAAGATGACTGAATGTCAGTCACAGGCATTGTCTTTACCCTCAGTAAAGGGACGGTATGTTGGAAGAGTTCCAAGATGGATACCGTGGCATACTAGACGATAAAGGCTGGATACATCGCTACTTAAGATGCTACCAAAGTGGCTGTCTGGGTGTATATTAGTTCATGAGATGAACTACGTTCCTACCATTGTGAGACAATGGAGTTGTGGCTCATGCCGAGGAACGCCGGTCCCATCAGTGATCCAGACTTATTCTAAGGCAGCATCGCCTGATCATGGAGATAGTTGATCTCCAGGGTGATCAAGGTTAGGAGAGTAGATTCAGAGGACAACACAGCGAATCCACTCACAAAGGCCTGTTCCCAGAGAGAGATTTTTATGGGATGGTTGGGTATGAGATACTACAACCACTGCTACAGATGGCCCTAGTGCAAGTGGGAGATTGTTAGTTATATGTATGCCCTAGAGGCCATTACTGTACATAGGATGTATATTGTAGTGGATGCTGGGACATATATAGGGAGGACTTTCTTGCTCGACATGATAGTATGCTATCTGGTTGATCTTTACCTTAACGTGTATACTGATTGTCTCTCTGTTACATGTTGGTAAAGCCCTTAGGATGTGTGCTTGACTACCTGGACTATGATGCAGATCATACTAGTGGGGACAGATAGTCTATAAGTACATCCTTCAAAGTCTCTAGTCGTGGGTGTATCGAGACGGGGCATCGATATACCAGAGTAGACTAGCGTGTACCTTCTCGACCCATACAGATGGGCGATGGATGATCCCATATCCATTGGTGTTTGACATCAGAGATGATATACGGGTGCTCAGTAGAGACTGGGTACACTGGACGGACTTGTAGGGTTCCTAGGCACACTAGTGAGGTCTCCCAAGCCATCAACCATGGCAATTTCAAAAAATATGGTGCCGAGAAACCCTAAACTACGGATCGATAACTAGATGTCTAGGCGAAAAAGAACTAGTTAACACTTAACTAATGAGAAAACGGAAATACAACCTTTGTAGATCCGGTGCTCCACCTCCATAGCTCCGCAACGAAGTCGTCTCCGCTGTCCAAGTCAAATCCGGGCTCTAGGATCGGCTTCGTCGGAGAATGGGCAAGCTAGGTCGTCGATGTCCATGCCGAAGATGATCTACGTCGAGGCATCGCTAAATCAAGCTCCGACTTCACCAAGTCAAGAAACTTGTGAAGTAAACACACTCTACTACTTGGCAAGAGGTAGAGGATGAAGAAATAGGAAGTGGGTTAACTTTAGAATTGGATTTTGCTCACTAGAACACAAGTTGCCTTGAATGGCATCAAGGTTGCTCACTTGAAGAAGAAGAAGAAGATGATGAGCATAGAATTATGATAAGTATTCTTTTAATCAAAAAGAAAATCCAATACTTATCATAACTAACTAGGGTTAGGTGTAGAGAATTAACCATGGTGATTAGAGTGGGTTAGGGTTAAGCAAAATGACAAGAATGGTGGCATAAAGTCAAATGTTCATGAAGCATCCAATAAGAAACAAAAATGGCCTCCATTCTTATCATAACTCATAACCTTTTTCATTTAAATAAATAAATGAATAAATAAAATGATAAAGCAAACCCTAATCATCTCTTAACCATTGTTTAATTCTTCACACTTAACCTCAAGAGCAAGCATCATCAAACATGATACATAGATGTGTACTAAAGTATATCACATATACTTTGTGCACAAACCAAGTGAGAAAATCCGTTTAAAGTGAACCAATACTAGTTAGTGCAAAGTAATATATCAAATATATAATTATGCATTAAATCATTAAATCAACACTTGATTCAATGATCCGGTTATGTCGCACACAACCGACTAGTATACAATATATCGGCTTATCGAATTAACGCTTGAATCGATAACTAGGTTATATCGCGTACAACCATTTGATACATGTATCGCGAGAATAGAATACGGTATCACATACACGCATTATTCTCGGTCCCGCACATATCTCATATGCGCTCCTATTTCGTTTCGCTTGAGCCAGGAAACCTCTGTGTAGGACTCTAAAGACTCGTCAATACGCCGGCAGCGGATGATGATCATATCAAACATCCACAAGCCGCAAGCGGTCTGCTAAACGTAACGGCCACCCGGGTATTGAGCGATCTGAAGATCGACGAGCAAGCCCGCTCACACTCCAGTGAATCCGACCAGTAACACTACCGTACAGTCCGGTCTGATCGTCTGATATGTCGCATATCTCGCCTAGGGGTGGTAAACGTCAGACCCCAATAGCTCAATAAGTCGTGTCGATATGAGGTCTATAACTGTTCGAGAAACTACTGGTAACACTTACCAGTAAATCTCAGCAACCCTGGCCAGGGATTTTCTGTTATAGCCAATCGAACACTGCGCAACATCAACTCCCTATACCGGGAGAGACGAATCCCCTCCTATCGTTCATTGCCTCCATGTGACTCGGGACTGTACCCAAAAACCACCGCTTTGCACGCCCTCTTGGACATGGTAAGATGGAAATCAAAGCACAGTGGGAACCATACAAGACTCTATGACGATCTCGGGTCAACAGACTACTCTGTACCAGTGTCACCAGAGAACTGCCATCTGACGTGAGGTATAATACCATCTGGGAGTTCTCGGCGAGTCCGTCCAGTGTACCCAGTCTCTACTGAGCACTCGTATATCATCTCTGATGTCAAACACCGATGGATATGGGATCATCCATCGCCCATCTGTATGAGTCGAGAAGGTATACGCTAGTCTACTCTGGTGTATCGATGCCCCATCTCGATACACCCACGACTAGGGACTTTGAAGGATGTACTTATGGACTACCATGTCCCCACTAGTATGATCCGCATCATAGTCCAGGTAGTCAAGTACAGATCCTAAGGGCTTTACCAACATGTAACAGAGAGACAATCAGTATACACGTTAAGGTAAAGTTCAACCAGATAGCATACTATCATGTCGAGCAAGAAAGTCCTCCCTATATATGTCCCAGCATCCACTACAATATACATCCTATGTACAGTAATGGCCTCTAGGGCATACATATAACTAACAATCTCCCACTTGCACTAGGGCCATCTGTAGCATTGGTTTGAAGTATCTCATACTCAACCATCCCATAAAAGTCTCTCTCTGGGAACAGGCCTTTGTGAGTGGATCCGCTGTGTTGTCCTCTGAGTCTACTCTCCTAACCTCGATCTCCCTGGAGATCAATCATCTCCATGATCAGGTGATACTGCCATAGAATATGTCTGGATCACTGATGGGACGGACGTTCCTTGGCATAAGCCACAACTCCATTGTCACACAATGGGAGGAACATAGTTCATCTCATGAACCATTATACACCCAAACAGCCTCTTTGGTAGCATCTTAAGTAGCGATGTATCCAGCCTTTATCGTCTAGTATGTCACGGTATCTAGCTTGGAACTCTTCCAACATACCGTCCCTTTACTGAGGGTAAAGACAATGCCTGCGACTGACACTCAGTCGTCTTTATCACCCTGGAACACTTCCAGTGATTCTCCTCAGGATCGATTGACACCATCTCACTACATCTAGTGAGTATCTAACATCCATTTAGATCTATCTCATAGATCCAAAAACCAGGATTTAGTAGGTATCATTTTGATCCTATATGGAGAATCTTTGTGATAAGCGGAGATTGATCGAGCGTAGCATAAGAAACTCCTTTCTTATCAAGAGTATGTCATCCACGTACTCTACGAGGATCGTCACCATACTCCCTACTACCTTTTTGTATATGCAAGGTTCATCTACCATTTTGATGATGTCAAACTCTTTGACCGCTTCATCAAAACAGATGTTCCAACTCCGCGATGCCTGCTTTATCATATAAAACATCTTGCACACGTTTCCGCTGCTCCCACTGTCTACGAGGCCCTCTGGCTGTGTACTTATAGACGCACTCTTCTAAATCATCATTTAGAAAAGCAGTCAAGACACCCAACCACCAGAGATCGTAGTCATGGTATGCAGCCGTGGTAAGTAGGATCTGGATGGACTTAAGCATAGCTACTTGAAAAGGTTTCATCATTATCCACGCCTGGTCGATGACGAAAAGCTTTAACAAGTCTAGCATTGAAAGTCTCAACTTTTCCATCTACACCAAGTAATCTTCTCAAGATATACTTGCTCCTGATGGGGATTTAACCCTTCAGATCTAGCAGCTAAAGTCCATACTTTGCTGGTGTATAAGGATTCCATCTCAGATCACTAAGCATCCAGCCATTCTTATAGAGTCTTACTCTCGATGGCCAGCTCGAAACTAGTTGGGTCATCATCTCATGATGCAATCCTCGCTCCCACTGTCATAGAGAAACCGAAGTATCTCTCAGGTGGGTGAGGAACCCTACTAGATCGGCGGAGAGGCTGAGGTTCGTTGGTAACTATCGAATCCTTTGGTTCTTTCAAATCATCTGCTGTAGTTCGTATAGCTGGAACACTTCCAGTTCTACATAACAGACCTTGCCTTGAGCTTGTCCGGATTTTGCTTTTAGACATAGGCCAGACAACCCCAAATCTTAACTAGCTTAAGACATGGGCTCTTCCCTTTCCATATCACATATGAAGTGGTAGGCAACTGATTTGATTCGAACCCTATTCAATAGGTATGCAACTTCGTAAGTGCATAACTCCCAAAAGGAAAAAAGGTAACTCAGTATTACTCATCATAGAGCACACCATATCAAATAGGGTGTATCTGCTCTGCCCCGATATACCATCGTGCTATGGTGTATACAGAGGAGTAATGCTGAGAGAGAATCTCATTCTCCTTTAGAAAAGTCCAGGATTTCCGTGCTTAAGTATTCTCCTCCTAGATCACATCAAAGGACATAATACTTATACCCGTATTTTGGTTCTCTACTTCTAACTTATATTCTGTGAATATCTCAAAAGGTTCGGACTTGTGTTTCAACAGGAACATAGGTCTGAAACTCGAAAGAGATCATCAGAGAATGTAATGAAGTACAAAGAACTAGTCCTGGCATGTGTAGACTGGGGACCTACATACATCAACATGTATCATCCCAAGAGTTCACTAACTCTTTCTCTGTTTCCAATAAACAGAGCTATGGTCATCTTATCTTTGTGACATGACCGGCGAGTTTCACAAGATGTAAATTCAAACTAATTTAAATATACATCTATATGTAACTCTAGCCAGTCGGGTCGCATTGATCTGACCTAGTCTACAATACCTTAAGAAGAATCCGTTCATTTCTGAACTCTTCCTCTTATGTGTGTTCCATATACTAAGAACTGTAGTTTGATTTAGAACATTAATGCTTTTAGATAATGTGCCTGAACCGATCAACTTTTGATATAGGAAATGTTCAAAACATTATCCAACAATACAAAATTTTATCATTTCTTTACTGATAAAGAGACTGATATGATTTTGTATATCAGGTTCGGTATCTAATAACATTCGTTCAGAATCAATGTATCGGTGATACAGGGTGACAGTGACCGACAGACTTGGCTGCAACTCTTGCCCCGTTTTCTGCCTCATGAAACTTATCACCCGTTCTCAGTTCTCTACCTATCTGTAGCCCTATGTAACAAATTACATATCTGGGATCCTGATCTGGTATCACATACCCAGGACGTAAAGGATACTGAGAAACAGTTCTGTATAATGAACACACCCGAAGATGATGCATCAGCATGCACTCTCTTCGTTTGGGTGGCATAGGAATTCTGGTATTCCCCAATTTCCTGCTCTGTCTTATAACAATTATAAGTTGGAGCGGGACCAACGTTCCCCAGCTCAGTATAACAAGCGGGTTCGGTCAATATTCCGTATTATTATCTTGATTAAGGCGTGATATGGTCGCTACCTGGAGAGAGAGAGAAGAAAACACTCAGCGTGCGCTCTGTCAAGAATAGATTGGTTATTATTTTATCTAATCAGGATGGCTCCCACTGCTTTTTATCAAATCTTCCTTCAAACCCTAAAAGGAAAGACTGGCCGGGATTAATTACACACTACAAGTTCGCCAATCTTTCAGCCAGGCCAGTGTCGGTACTTTGAGGGAGGTCCCCCGTGCTTTCGCACGAACCTAATTAATGTAAACCTCGTTTTCCCAGAGGCATAATCCCGTTGACACCTTTCTAGACACCTACTTGATCGGCTAATTGTAATGTATAAAACTCTCCCAGGAGTAACTCTTACTCGCAGCGGGTATCGGGATCCAACTATCTCATAGAAGGTATGCAATCTCATTGCAAATTTCAACACTTGAAATTCCCGATAATATTTTGCCCCTAGCGTCCTATGACCTTGACGCAGGCCAACAAACCATAGTCCGCTAGTCAAGTTCAACCCGTCATTTCCTGATTGAATTAAACCCACCCGCACGACCCTTGACGCAGGACAACAAAGTCGCACGACTACCCTAATCCAATCACATCATATGCTTATGCAGATAAGCACCAGTTAGCTACCGCACACTACGCCTTGACGCAGGCCAACAAACGTAGCACGAATACTAACTACTACTTATCTGAAATGACGGAGGGCTACGACAGGTTTTTCTGAAAACCTATTGCGTAATGAACTTGATATTGTCGTAGAATCAAATGAATTTTAAAAATGGAGTGCTTTTGAGGCTTTTCTAGTTTTGCTAAAGGAGTCACTCCCGGTGAAGGGATCGTCGGTCCTTTCCTCGTCGAATGAGGTGCGGGATATATCACATATATCGCTGTGCAAAGCAAAAACTCTTAAAAGCAATCAAAAAAACAAACCGAGTGTGTAGCATCTGCCAGTTATTGCTAAAGGAGTCACTCCCGGTGAAGGGATCTCGGTCCTTTCCTCGTCGGATGAGGTGCAGGATATATCACATATACCGCTGTGCAAAGCAAGAACTGTAGCTACCTGTTTTATTTTGAAATTCGATTCTACAACATCTTAGGTTTCTTTTATTTCATTAATCACATTAATGAAGTCCCATCATTTAAGTACCTAAACATCACAGATAAATATGACGTACACTTATGCCATCCGCATTCGCCTCGATGTCCCCTCGTGCACCGTTAGGTTAGGTAACTAACGGAAGAGCGGGGCAGGGCTAGCGCGGGTGTAAAACATAAGTAACGTCTATATAATATATCATATATACTATATAATGTATCTGTCACAGAACATCACATGATCACATCACAGATATCGCAGCAGAAGAATCATATGAAATATTGGATATACTAGGACGTCCGTGTTTTCAATACGAGCCAGTATAAAACACGGATTCCACGGTCGTGATGAATAGCCAAACCCACACCCCTAGACCCCTACGAGAGCGGCAAGCAACCCTACCAATTCTAGAGTTAGGAGACCCGGACTCGACTCCTCGAGTTGGTCTCCCACTGGACTCCAGAACCCGGTTACTTGTGCCCTCCTCCTTGGGTCTATCCTAGTGCGGAAAAGTAAATAATATACAACAGGTGACAACTTCCGCTACCTGGAAGTGCCCCAATAAAAGAATATTACATACAAGTTTTTACATGAATGAAAATGAAAAACACTCATCTCACATAAAAACCCCCCGGCTATTCAAACACGACGATCCAATATAACATATCCAGCAACACATAACATCACATGTCATCAACGTAAGTAAATATGCGCATCCCAATTGTCGTTGACATATAGCAACGAAACCGGCGATATCACATATTACACTTACGATCACAGAAAAGAAAGTGTAAAACTACAACAGTTGGAATCCGCAACCACCTCAGACATCGCATGCCTGACCAAATGAATTACTTAGACATCGCATGCCTAACAATTATAAACCCCGCATTTTAGTCTCAAAATCGAAAACTCTTTTCAATATCAAGTCGGGCAATTCAACAAGATTCCCGACATCCTGATCGAATACTCGTCGCAAACTTCAGTAGACGGCTGCACCCCCGATACCGTCGACGAAGTGCACCAAGGCGGAACACCGCTACCGCGAGTACCCGGACGGATGCTTTCGGCGACGGGGTTCTCCTACAGTCACTTGGTCGGGGCTATGGAGTGAAGCTGTCTATTAAGTTTACCCGGCGAGTATCCGCGTACGCTACGTGATTGCGACGGACTTTTGATCACATCAAAATTCCGTGGCAACCGATCAAGTGAGACTAAACCGCTAGATTTATAACATTCATTCAGTTATCTCATAACTTCTTGTGAATTCCAATTATTGTATCCCATTCCAGATAAATAGAAAATGTTAAACTTTCCGATCGAACATTCTAACACCCAAGTTTTCCCGATACAGATCAACACATGAAACTAGTCTAACAACATTCAGTTCGTACCTCAGTACCAACGGTCCAGCCGTAGAAGGGTCAAGCCAACGCCTCACATGTGGCACGCCGTACTGCCCCAAACCCGAAGGTTCAAAGGGCAGTTCAAGACGGTCACATAATCGAGTTAAGGTTTGTGTCTTCTAGAGGGACCATCGCGTTACTTGCACTACTTAGAACGTCGTTAAACTACGGAAAAATCCAACTCTTGGAAATTTCCCGACAGGGGAAAAATTAGGTATTTATATCCGGTCGAACTTTTTAACATATTCTAAAATTTATCCGGAAAGCCACATAGACAAAATTTGATACCCCGATCGAAACACCGAATCCCCAAAACAACTGCAGAAAATTCAACTCTTGAATAAAATTTCAAAACATCCAGAGAACTCAGAACCAGAAACAATGAATTACAGTGTAAAAATTTGGGGCTGACGTCATCAATGTGCGGCTGATCCGCCGCAGAATGCAGGTATCTGCCGCTCTTCCGCGCTATGATGAACAGTTCATGACCCCAATTTTCCACCGTAATTCTTATATTTTTCTACTGAGTTCTCTGCATATTTTTAATTTGGAAAAATCACTGTTTTTGAAAAAAGTACAGAGAGCAATTTCCCGGGTGAGGTTTCGGTTCGATCGGACTTCAAATCGCGTCTAGACTTCGCCTAAGGCTCTAGCTAGGCTCTGATACCACTGTATGGTTCCTAGGCACACTAGTGAGGTCTCCCAAGCCATCAACCATGGCAATTTCAAAAAATATGGTGCCGAGAAACCCTAAACTACGGATCGATAACTAGATGTCTAGGCGAAAAAGAACTAGTTAACACTTAACTAATGAGAAAATAGAAATACAACCTTTGTAGATCCGGTGCTCCACCTCCATAGCTCCGCAACGAAGTCGTCTCCGCTGTCCAAGTCAAATCCGGGCTCTAGGATCGGCTTCGTCGGAGAATGGGCAAGCTAGGTCGTCGATGTCCATGCCGAAGATGATCTACGTCGAGGCATCGCTAAATCAAGCTCCGACTTCACCAAGTCAAGAAACTTGTGAAGTAAACACACTCTACTACTTGGCAAGAGGTAGAGGATGAAGAAATAGGAAGTGGGTTAACTTTAGAATTGGATTTTGCTCACTAGAACACAAGTTGCCATGAATGGCATCAAGGTTGCTCACTTGAAGAAGAAGAAGAAGATGATGAGCATAGAATTATGATAAGTATTCTTTTAATCAAAAAGAAAATCCAATACTTATCATAACTAACTAGGGTTAGGTGTAGAGAATTAACCATGGTGATTAGAGTGGGTTAGGGTTAAGCAAAATGACAAGAATGGTGGCATAAAGTCAAATGTTCATGAAGCATCCAATAAGAAACAAAAATGGCCTCCATTCTTATCATAACTCATAACCTTTTTCATTTAAATAAATAAATGAATAAATAAAATGATAAAGCAAACCCTAATCATCTCTTAACCATTGTTTAATTCTTCACACTTAACCTCAAGAGCAAGCATCATCAAACATGATACAAAGATGTGTACTAAAGTATATCACATATACTTTGTGCACAAACCAAGTGAGAAAATCCGTTTAAAGTGAACCAATACTAGTTAGTGCAAAGTAATATATCAAATATATAATTATGCATTAAATCATTAAATCAACACTTGATTCAATGATCCGGTTATGTCGCACACAACCGACTAGTATACAATATATCGGCTTATCGAATCAACGCTTGAATCGATAACTAGGTTATATCGCATACAACCATTCGATACATGTATCGCGAGAATAGAATACGGTATCACATACACGCATTATTCTCGGTCCCGCACATATCTCATATGCGCTCCTATTTCGTTTCGCTTGAGCCAGGAAACCTCTGTGTAGGACTCTAAAGACTCATCAATAC
The DNA here is from genome assembly GCA_030015575.1 of Agapanthus africanus. Lineage (NCBI taxonomy): Eukaryota > Viridiplantae > Streptophyta > Magnoliopsida > Asparagales > Amaryllidaceae > Agapanthus > Agapanthus africanus. Next base: position 359,558,376 of record CM057346.1, read on the forward strand.
GCCGGCAGCGGATGATGATCATATCAAACATCCACAAGCCGCAAGCGGTCTGCTAAACATAACGGCCACCCGGGTATTGAGCGATCTGAAGATCGACGAGCAAGCCCGCTCACACTCCAGTGAATCCGACCAGTAACACTACCGTACAGTCCGGTCTGATCGTCTGATATGTCGCATATTTCGCCTAGGGGTGGTAAACGTCAGACCCCAATAGCTCAATAAGTCGTGTCGATATGAGGTCTATAACTGTTCGAGAAACTACTGTTAACACTTACCAGTAAATCTCAGCAACCCTGGCCAGGGATTTCCTGTTATAGCCAATCGAACACTGCGCAACATCAACTCCCTATACCCGGAGAGACGAATCCCCTCCTATCGCTCATTGCCTCCATGTGACTCGGGACTGTACCCAAAAACCACCGTTTTGCACGCCCTCTTGGACGTGGTAAGATGGAAATCAAAGCACAGTGGGAACCACACAAGACTCTATGACGATCTCGGGTCAACAGACTACTCTGTACCAGTGTCACCAGAGAACTGCCATCTGACGTGAGGTATAATACCATCTGGGAGTTCTCGGCGAGTCCGTCCAGTGTACCCAGTCTCTACTGAGCACTCGTATATCATCTCTGATGTCAAACACCGATGGATATGGGATCATCCATCGCCCATCTGTATGAGTCGAGAAGGTATACGCTAGTCTACTCTGGTGTATCGATGCCCCGTCTCGATACACCCACGACTAGGGACTTTGAAGGATGTACTTATGGACTACCATGTCCCCACTAGTATGATCCGCATCATAGTCCAGGTAGTCAAGTACAGATCCTAAGGGCTTTACCAACATGTAACAGAGAGACAATCAGTATACACGTTAAGGTAAAGTTCAACCAGATAGCATACTATCATGTCGAGCAAGAAAGTCCTCCCTATATATGTCCCAGCATCCATTACAATATACATCCTATGTACAGTAATGGCCTCTAGGGCATACATATAACTAACAGGACTCGCCGAGAACTCCCAGATGGTATTATACCTCACGTCAGATGGCAGTTCTCTGGTGACACTGGTACAGAGTAGTCTGTTGACCCGAGATCGTCATAGAGTCTTGTGTGGTTCCCACTGTGCTTTGATTTCCATCTTACCACGTCCAAGAAGGCGTGCAAAACGGTGGTTTTTGGGTACAGTCCCGAGTCACATGGAGGCAATGAGCGATAGGAGGGGATTCGTCTCTCCCGGTATAGGGGGTTGATGTTGCGCTGTGTTCGATTGGCTATAACAGGAAATCCCTGGCCAGGGTTGCTGAGATTTACTGGTAAGTGTTACCAGTAGTTTCTCGAAGTGTTATAGACCTCATATCGACACGACTTATCGAACTATTGGGGTCTGACGTTTACCACCCCTAGGCGAGATATGCGACATATCAGACGATCAGACCGGACTGTACGGTAGTGTTACTGGTTGGATTCACTGGAGTGTGAGCGGGCTTGCTCGTCGATCTTCAGATCGCTCAATACCCGGGTGGCCGTTACGTTTAGCAGACCGCTTGCGGCTTGTGGGTGTTTGATATGATCATCACCTGCTGCCGGCGTATTGACGAGTCTTTAGAGTCCTACACGGAGGTTTCCTGGCTCAAGCGAAACGAAATAGGAGCGCATATGAGATATGTGCGGGACCGAGAATAATGCATGTATGTGATACCGTATTCTATTCTCGCGATGAATGTATCGAATGGTTGTATGCGATATAACCTAGTTATCGAATCAAGTATTGATTCGATAAGCCGATACATTGAATACTAGTCGGTTGTGTGCGACATGACCGGATCATTGAATCAAGTGTTGATTTAATGATTTAATGCATAATTAAATATTTGATATATTACTTTGCATTAACTAGTATTGGTTCACTTTAAATGGATTTTCTCACTCGGATTGTACACATTGTATATGTGATATACTTTTGTGCACTTGATTGTATCATGTTTAATGATACATGTTATGCTAGGGTTTTTGTGTAAAGATCAAACCATGGTTACATGATTATGGTTAGGGTTTTGTTTTATTCACTTATTTATTTATCCATTTCATTTTGAAAAATAAATGAGAAGAGAAAAGAATGGTGGCTTTATTTGTTGTTTAGTTGAAGCTTCATGAAGCTTTGACTTTGTCCACCATTCTTATCTCATCCTTAACCCTAACCATTCCTTTAACCCTTGGTTAAATCTCTACACATAACCATAGTTAGAATTATGATAAGTTTTGTTTTTCTATTCTTTTTTATTAACTTATCATATCATTTTCTTCTTCTTCTTCCTTGAACTCAAGAAGAAAACCATTCTTCATCAATGGTGATTGATGAAAACATGTGAGAAATCCAATTCTAAAGTCTACCCACTTCCTATTTCTTCATCCTCTACCTCTTGCCAAGTAGTAGAGTGTGTTTTCTTCACAAGTTTCTTGACTTGGTGAAGTCGGAGCTTGATTTAGCGATGCCTCAACGTAGATCATCTTCGGCATGGACATCGATGACCTAGCCCGTCCATTCTCCGATGAAGCCGACGCTAGAGCCCGGGACTTGTTATGGACAGCGAGGAGACTTCATTGCGGAGCTATGGAGGTGGAGAACCGGATCTACAAAGGTTGTATTTCCGTATCTCTTAGTTAAGTGTTAACTAGTTTACTTTTCGCCTAGAAATCTAGCCGACGATCCGTAGTCTAGGGTTTCTCGGCACCGTATTTTTTGAAATTGGCATGGTTGATGCCTTGTGAGACCTCACTAGGTTGCCTAGGAACACTACAAATAGCAGTCGCAGTTTACTTTGCCCTCTTACTAATCCTTTGCTTTGTCTTAACTTAATACCTTCTGCACACCATCGTTATGCTAATTGGTTTTCTTCATTCCCCACCGTTCGGCACCAGCCTAAGGTTTGGAAGAAGACTATCCAATTTGCGTAATAGGTGTACTATCTCCTAAGCCAAGGAGTACTCGCAATCTGAGAGAGAAGGTAAAAGGAAACGACAACTGAATTGTCCTATTCGTTTTCTCCAGAACCGGAAACCATCCTCGAATTCCTTCGAGTTCGTATATAACCATATGATGGTTTTGTCCAATGGAAGTGGACGTTCGTAGTAATACGTGGTGTCCTGGAGAAAAGGGTAAAAGTAGGAGTGGCAATGAGGTTTGCAACTCTGACAATCCAAAAGCCAGTGTTTAAGAAGGTTCGGTCAACTTGGTCACTGAGTCATAGTCTTAGGGTTGGGTCAATGGTCGCTTCCAAAGAGAGAGAGAAAAGAAACATTCAGCGTGCACTCTAACCTAGATCAGAATGGTTACCAATTTATCTAATCTGGAAACCTCCCACTGTGCCGTCAAATTCTCCTCCAAACCTGAAAGAAGAATTAGTCGGGATCACCCGAGGAGTAAACCAACTCATCAGTGGGAATCTGGATCCAACTATCATCGCATGATAATGTGACGGAATCCGCTCACGTCATCACACTCCAGAAGGTATGCTCATATCTGGCAAGTTTCAGCTTCTTTAGAAACTCCCGATGTGATTTCTGCCCCATGCTCTTATGACCTTGACTTTGGCCGACATATCATAAGTCACATGTCAAGTTCTACCCGTCATTCACCAGGTTAATTTGAGCCCACCCGTACATACCCTTGACTTTGGCCTAAATAGTAGTACGACTGCCCCAAACCAACGCATCTATCTATGCTGCATATAAATACCCCAATAGCTACCAATCACTGTGCCTTGACTTTGGCCAACATACACAGCTTGAATACTATTGACCACCCATATGAAACGACGGAGGGCTATGAATGGTTTCTGCCGAAAACCTTTAACGTAATGAACTTGATATCGTTGAAGGAACTGGATAGCTTTTAAAAATATAGTGGCGAAAACCATTGCTAAAGAGGTCACTCCCGGTGAAGGGATCTCGGCTCTTTCCCCGTAGAATGAGGTGCAGGATATTCCAACTGAATACCACGGTGCAAAGCAAAAGTAATCGGCTATAGTGAAGTTATTGCCCCGACGCAAACTTTTTGTCCAAGGGGTCACTCCCGGTGAAGGGATCTCGGCCCTTGCCTCGTCGACTGAGGAGCAGGATATTCCAACTGAATACCACGACGCAAAACAAAAGTGAACGTCCTTGCAATAACAGCTTTTTTTTAAAAAGTGTTCCAACAACATCAGATTAGGTTTGTTTTTAACTTGCATTGATCCGAATCAACGCAGTCCCATCAATTGATCACACCACAAAGAACGAAAATAATGACGTACGTATATGCCATCTGCATTCGTCACTGGGTCCCGTCATTACCCGTTAGGTTAGCTAACTAACGACAGAGCGGGGACTGGACTAGCGCGGATGCAAAACATATACAACATATACTAGTATATATATCAATATATAATATTTCGCTCAAGGCGTGATAAAATGCAACATCACAGAAATGTACAGCATCACAGAACAATACAGATATCTGGGATCCCCGGGTTTCACAGAGCCGCTACTGAAACCCGACGTTCCCCTGGTCGTGTGGATAGCCTGTGCAATGTAATCCTAGACCCCTACGGGCGCGGCAAGTTACCCGCCAAAACGTGAAGCGAGGCAGCCCCCTTCAGCAACGTGAATGGACTACTCGGCACTTCACGGAATCCGGTAACTTCGTACCCCTCCTGGGTCAACCTGTACCCCCTACGAATGCGGCGAATAGCCCGCCAATTTTAAAGTGAAGCCCCCTCCGTCTCAATGCCATGAGATGCAGGCTTGTTGCCCTCTAGAACCTGGCTATCCGTGCACCCCACCTTGGGGTAATCCTAGTACAAAAAGTAAAATATACATACAACGGGTACATCGACCGCAACCTGGTCGTGCCCCAAAATAATAATACAAACAGGCAGGGACGGCAGTCCACATGTCGGACGCTCGCCCCGCAATATCAAATGTACATAATACAACAAAAACTGTACTAGCATTGCATCCAGGCTATCCCCCACGACCAATCCGCAACATCACAGCATAACACAGAACATCAACGTGAAAGTCACGTTTGCAAATCCGTCTAACCGGGCTATAGCAGTTAGACAGAATTTACCGATCAAGTGAAATTCACGGTCGCAGATATAATGTAAATACTGTGAACAAATGGGTTTAAAATATCCGATGGATTAAATTTTACCAAGTGGGCCTCCAAGCAATACTGTAGCACTCACAGAAATTCTGGGCCCAAACAAAGTATACCAAAACCCCTATTTTCAGCCCAAAAGCCCACTGCAAAAAATTGGTGAAGTGAAGCTAAATTACTGCGGCGGAACCGTGGCCAAAGAGGGGTTACGGCCGCGGTTCCACGGTCATATGGAGGGATCAGATCACCAAAATTATACAGTGTTCTTAGGATTCCCTGCACATCATTCTGCAACACCCTGAAAAATTTTTCGAGACAAAAAAATTTCGACAGAAACTGATTGTACATGAAAACGCGGTTTTGGGATTTTCGTTCGATCAAAAATGTAAAACACATTAGCCAAAGCTAGACTAGATTAATGGCGAGGCTCTAATACCACTGTAAGTGCACGGCGGCGCCCCGGACGTCAATCCGACGCCGGAATGCGGAAGCGACGCTAAACTTTAACTTTTCAAATACCGGCACCACCGGGCACTATAAACCCGGATCGTGCCATTAAACTAGTCCTAGCTAACAAGAAGGGGGGAGAGAGATATACCGAGCGATCCGTGTCCTTCGGTCTTCTCGTCGTCGTTCCGATCTCCCCGCGGAATCTCCGGTCTCCACCACGTCGCCGGAAGTGCACCACGTCGCCGGCTTCTTTTACGGGCTCCTACCTCTATACCGAGGCAACTCGGGCATGAGGCTGGCGAGTCGACGTGCCCAAGATTTGCTGTAGAATGTAGTATAGAACTTGTATCTCATGGGGTTTATGGAGGTTGCCATTTGGTGGAGAAAATAGATCAAACTAATGGAGATGGAACTTGTGGGATTTTTCAAGCATCAAGAGAACAAAAATCCCCACATAAAAAAATGGGCAGCCCCTCCTCATATGGCCGACCATCTATGGTGGGAGAGGAGAGAAAATGAGGGAGAGAGTGTATAAAAAGAATGAGAGTCTCCCATAATCCAAGAGAGAGAAAAGAGATGATGAGAAGAAACCATCACAAGGAAAATCCAACACTCAACCAACCAATCATCACTCCAAAAGATCAAGCCATCATGAACCATCATGAACTAAGAAGTCAATGTGATGGTGGAACTATCATGATACAACAATATGCAATCACTACCCTCCACAAATGCTTATTTGCACAATTGCAAATAAGCCCTCCTCCACCAATCTTCAGCCATTGAATGATACAAAGAAATATGGCTGAAATGGAAAACAAACTGGCAACACCAAAAAACTGATCCCATAATAAATTACAGGAAAACCCCGCTACTGTATATACATACCCGCATCTGTATTGCAACCGAATACAAATGCAATGAGACAAAATCTACACTGTACTATACTAGGATCCGGCTTAAACCAAAGCCGGCTAGTATTATCCGTCCGATCCTGATCCGTGCAATACCGCACGTATCTGATCGAATCCTGCCATATATCTATACGGCCTATAGTACTAACCGTCCGATCCTGATCCGTGTAATACCACACGTATCTGATCGAACCCTGTCATATCTCCATACGGCCTCTACAGCGTTTCGCCCGAAACTTGAGTAACTGTATGTGGGGGACTCTAAAGACTCGTCAATACTATGGCTGTGGATTTAACCACTAGCACGTCAGAGGTATTAGCCATACGTGACGGGCTACCAGCTATTGACCAAAAAGGACGTCGATGAGCGAACTCATCCTGACACCCAACTCAGCCTGTCAGTGACAATATCCATACAGTCCGGTCCGTTCGTCTATGAGCATCGCATGGTGGGCCTAGGGGGTTGGTAAAAGTCAGACCCCCAAAAGCGGTACAAGTCGTGTCGGAGTGTAGCCCAGAACACCCTGAGATACTACTGGAGTACCTACCAGTAAATCTCCTGTCTTGGCCAAAGACTTCGTGTAATGGCTCTCCTAGACACAGCGTGACCTCGCCCCCAATACCGGGAGAGACGAACCCCTGAAGATCCGCTCACTGCCTCCATGTGGCTCGGGACTGTACCCAACTAAAACCTATTTGCACGTCTCTTTTGAGCGTGGTAGGGTAGTAATCAAAGTACAGTGGGAACTCACATGAGACAAATGACGATCCCCAGGTCGATGAACTAACCTGTATACAAGTCACCAGGGAACTGCTATCTGACGTCAGGTATAAGACCAACTAGCATGTTCCCGGCGAGTCCTGTCCGGTGTACCCATAACCCAATGAGCACCTGTATACCTCTTAGGTGAACCAACTTACACCAGTGGCTTGTGAGACCGGCCACCGCCCCTCGTCGGGGTCTCGGCTGTATACACTAGTCTACTCTGGAGTATCGATGCCCTGTCTCGAAACTCCCATGACTTGGGACCTTTTAAGGATGTGCTTATAGACTACTAGCTCCCACGTATATGATCGCCCTCATACTGCTGGCAGTCAAGCAAGAATCATAGGGGCTCTATCAACGTGCAATAGTGACCTGTCAGGTCACCTAAAGCAGTACACGATGATAAAGATAAACCAGATAGCATACTATCATCTCGAGTAAGACTGTCATACCGGGATAGGTCCTCCCTCAATCATTGTAATCAGGTGCCTGTGATCCAATAATTGACTCTGAGGGCACTATCTCCAACAACATGGTCGGGGCTATGGGGCGTGGATGTCTATTAAGTTTACCCGGGGAGTATCCGCGTACGCTACGTGATTGCGACGGACTTTTGATCACATCAAAATCCCGTGGCAACCGATCAAATGAGACTAAACTGCTATGTGTATAACATTCAAATTAGTTATCTCATAACTACTTGTGGATTCCAAATATTGTATCACATTCCAGATAAATAGATAATGTTAAACTTTCCTATCGAATAATCAAACACCCAAGTTTTCCCAAATAGTTCTCAACACTTGAGGTAAGTTTAAAAGCATCCATTTCATGCCACAGTACCAACGGTCCAGCAGTAGAAGGGTCAAGCCAACGCCTCACATGTGGCACGCCGTACGGCCCCAAACCCTAAGGTTAAAAAGGAAGTTCAAGACGGTCACATAATCGAGTTAAGGTTTGTTGTCTTCTAGAGGGTCCATCGTGTTACTTGCACGACTTAGAACGTTCTTAAAATACGGAAAAATCCAACACTTGGAAATTTTCCGGCAGGGAAAAAAGTGAGTTATTGATATCCGGTCGAACCTTTTAACACGTTCTTAAATCACCCGGACAAAATAAACAAAGTTAAATAATCCGATCGAATCATTGAGTCCCCAATACAACCCAGAAAACTCAACTCTTGAGTATATTTAAAAATTCCCAGAAACATACAGCAGTACCAACGGATATTGCTGTATAAAATTGACTGCCTAATCTTTACATACGGCCGCGGAACCGCCGCCAAAAGCAGGGTATTGCCGCGGTTCCGCGGCGCTACAGTGGAATTAGGTGATCGTATTTTACAGTAATTCCTATATTTCCCTGTTGATTTTTTTGAGTATTTTTAATTCACAAAAAATCACAGTTTTGAAAAATGTCCAGAGAAGGGTTTAATCGGGGGTTTCGGGGTTCGATCGGACTTCTAACTTCATCTATATTTCGCGTAAAGCACTAGCATGGCTCTGATATCACTGTAGGGTTTCTAGGCACTCTAACAAGGTTCTACAAGGCATCAACCATGCCCGATTCAAAAAAATAGCCATGCCGAACAACCCTAACCAAAATCGTATACTAGAGATTATGCGAAAACTAGCAAGTTAAACATTTTAACTACAAGTGAAATGGATTACAACCTTTGTAGATCCGGTCCTTCACTTCTAAAGCTCCGTGTTGACGTCCCTTCGCTGCGATCATCGGGATCCCGGACTCTAGCGATGGTTTCTTCGGAGAAATGAGCGGGCTAGGTCGTTGACTTCGAGGCCGAATATGATCTACGTCGAGGAGACTCAAACTCAAGCTCCATCTTCACTAGGTCAAGATCTTTGTGAAGAGAACACCCTAAACTAAATGGCAAGTAGTAGAGGATGATGAAATAGGAAGTGGGTTCACTTTATATTTGGATTTCTCACTCTAAATCTTCACTTGAAAATTTTTCTAGCAAGCTTTCTTCTTCTTAAAGAAGAAGAAGAAGAAGAAAAGAAAAAGAATGAATAATGAATATCACAAAAGAATAATCAAGTGAATTCTATCATATTGCAACCATGGGTGAGTTTACCTTTGTAGAGACTAAACCATAGTTTGAGGTAATGGTTAGGTTAATGAAAATCTTATGCAAAACAAAATTAGTGGACTTTGTCAAAGCTGCTTGAAAGCTTCATGAAGCTTCAAGCAAAGACAAAGAAAGCCACCATTTTGTTTTACCAAAATAAATAAAAACCAAAAACCATTATCTTAAATATGGTTTAAGTTATACACACACCCAAGTTTGCATGTATCATCAAACATGATACAATCTAGTACACAAAAATATATCACATATACAACTTGTGCACATCAAGTGAGAAAATCAATCTTAAGTGAACCAATACTAGTTAATGTAAAGTAATATATCAAATATATAATTATACATTAAATCATTAAATCAACACTTGATTTAATGATCCGGTCATATCGCATATAACCGACTAATATCTAGTGTATCAATGTATCGAATCAACACTTGATTCGGTAACCCGGCTATATCTCATATAACCGTTTGATGATACAAATCACCAGAATAGAATACAGTATCACATACCGGTATTATTCTCGGTCCCGCTCATATCTCATATGCGCTCCTATTTCATTTCGCTTGAGCCAGGAAACCTCTGTGTAGGACTCTAAAGGCTCGTCAATACGCCGGAAGTAGGCGGTGATCATATCAATCACCCACAAGCCGCAAGCGGTCTGCTAAACGTAACGGCCACCCGGGTATTGAGAGATCAGAAGATCAACGAGCAAGCCTGCTCACACTCCTGCGAATCCAATCTGTAACACTTACCGCACAGTCCGGTCTGTTCGTCTGATATGTCGCATATCTCGCCTAGGGGTGGTAAACGTCAGACCCCAGCGGCTTGATAAGTCATGCTGATGTAAGGTCCATAACAAGCATGAAACTACTGATAACTCTTACCAGTAAATCACTGCAACCCTGGCCAGGGATTTCCAGTTATGGCCAGTCGAGCATAGCGCAACATCAACCCCCATACCGGGAGAGACGAATCCCCTCCTATCGCTCATTGCCTCCATGTGAATCGGGACTGTACCAAAAAACCACCTGTTTGCATGACTCAGTAGAGCCGTGGTAGGGTGGAAATCAAAGCACAGTAGGAGACACACAAGACTCTATGACGATCTCGGGTCAACAGACTAAGCTGTACCAGTGTCACCAGAGAACTGCCATCTGACGTGAGGTATTATACCATCTGGGAGTTCTCGGCGAGTCCGTCCAGTGTACCCAGTCTCCACTGAGCACCCGCATACCGTCTCTGATGTCAAACACCAATGGATATGGGATCATCCATCGCCCATCACATGGGTCGAGAAGATATACGCTAGTCTACTCAGGAATATCGATGCCCCGTCACGATATTCCCACGACTAGAAACAATGAAAGATGTACTCATTGACTACCCAGGCCCCACTAGTATGATCTACATCATAGTCCTGGAGGTCGAGTACACATCCTAAGGGCTTTATCAACATGTAACAGAGAGACAGTAAGTATACATGTTAAGATAAAGAGCAACCAGATAGCGTACTATCATGCCGAGCAAGAAAGTCCTACCTATATATGTCCTAGCATCCAATACAATATACATCTCATGTACAGTAATTGCCTCTAGGGCATACATATAACTAACACACTGGAGATCAACCATCTCCATGATCAGGTGACACTGCCTTAGAATATGTTTGGATCACTGATGGGACGGACGTTCCTAGGCATAAGCCACTACTCCATTGTCTCGAAATGGTAGGAACGAAGTTCATCTCATGAACTAATATACACCCAGACTGCCTCTTTGGTAGGATCTTTGGTAGCGATGTATCCAGCCTTTATCGTCTAGTATGCCACGGTATCTAGCTTGGAACTCTTCCAACATACCGTCCCTTTACTGAGGGTAAAGGCAATGCCTGTGACTGACTTTCAGTCGTCCTTATCAATCTAGAACCTTTCCAGTGAATCTCCCCAGGATCGATTGATATCATCTCACTACAACTAGTAAGTATCCTAACATCTAATTAGATCTATCTCATAAATCCAAAACCCAGGATTTAGTAGGTATCATTTTGATCCTATATGGAGAATCATTGTGATAAGAGGAGATTGAGCGAGCGTAGCATAGGAAACTCCTTCCCTATCAAGAGTAAGTCATCCACGTACTCTATGAGGATCGCCACCATACTCCCTACTACCTTTTTGTATATACAAGGTTCATCTACCATTTTGATGAAGTAAAACTCTTCGACTTTCACATCAAAATAGATGTTCCAACTCCGCGATGCCTTCTTCATCCCATAAAGCAACTTGCACACGTTTCCGCTGCTCCCACTGTCTACGAAGCCCTCTGGCTGTGTACTTATAGACGCTCTCTTCTAAAACACTATTTAGAACAGCTGTCATGACACCCAACCGCCAGATATCGTAGTCATGGTATGTAGCCGTGGCAAGTAGGATCTGGATAGACTTAAGCATAGCTTTGAAAGTCTCAACTTTTCCATGTACACCAAGTAATCTGCTCAAGATATACTCGCTCCTGATAGGAATTTAACCCTTCAGATAAAGCGACCAAAGTCCATACTTTTTTGGTGTATAAGGATTCCATCTCAGATCACTAAGCATCCAGCCATTCTTACAGAGTCCCACTCCTGATGGCCAGCTCGAAACTAGTTGGGTCATCATCTCATGATGCAATCCTGGCTCCCACTGTCATAGAGAAACCGAAGTATCTCTCAGGTGTGTGAGGAACCCTACCAGATCGGCGGAGAGGCTGAGGTTCATTTGGAGCTATTAAATACTCCGGTTCTACCAGATCGGCGGAGAGGCTGAGGTTCGTTGGGAGCTATTGAATCCTCCGGTTCTACCAAATCGTCAGCTGCAGTTTGTATAGCTGGAACTCCTTCCAGTTCTACCTCATGGCCATAAATTTTTTTCTAAAATAAATTCCTTTTCCTAAAAAGGTGGCATGCCGAGTAACAAAACATCTTTTGTTCTTCGGTGCGGTAGAAGATATTCTTTTGCGAATGCTTGGGATATCCAATAAACTTCCACAGAACTGAGTTTGCCTCGAGCTTGTCCGAATTTTTCTTTTTAGACATAGGCCGGACAACCACAAAACTTAACAAACTAAAGATACGGGCGCTACCCTTTCATATCTCATATGAAGTGGTAGGCAACTGATTTGGTTGGAACGCCATTCAATAGGTATGCAGCTTCACAAGTGCATAACCCCTAAAAGGAAATAGGCAAATCAGTAATACTCATCATAGAGCACACCTTATCACATAGGGTGTGATTGCTCCACCCCGATACACCGACGTGCTGTGGTGTATACGGAGGAGTAATGCTGAAAGAGAATCTCATTCTCCTTTAGAATAATCCAGGAATTCCGTGCTCAAGTATTCTCCTCCTTGATCACATCAAAGGACATAATACTTATACCCGTTATTGGTTCTCTACTTTCTAACTTATATTCTGTGCATATCTCAAAAGTTTCGGACTTGTGTTTCAACAGGAACATATGTCTGAATCTTGAGAGATCATCAGAGAATGTAATGAAGTACAAAGAACCGGTCTTGGCATGTGTAGACAGGGGACCTTCATACATCAACATGTATCATCCCAAGAGTTCACTAACTCTTTCTTTGTTTCCTATAAACAGAGCTATGGTCATCTTATCTCTGTGACATGACCGACAAGTTTCACAAGATGTAAATTCAAACTAATTTAAATATGCATCTATATGTAACTTCAGCTAGTCGGGTCGCATTGATATGACCTAGTCTACAATACCTCAAGAAGGATTCGTTCATTTCTGAACTCTTCCTCTTGTGTGTGTTCTGTATACTAAGAACTTTAGTTTGATTTAGAACGTCAATGCTTTTGGATAACGTGCCTGAACCGATCAACTCTTGATATAGGAAATGTTCAAAACATTATCCAACAATACAAAATTATATCCTTTCTTTACTAATAAAGAGACTGATATGATGTTGTATATCAGGTTCGGTATCTAATAACATTCGTTCAGAATCAATGTATTCTTGTAATACAGGGTGATAACTGCCAACAACTTGGCTGCAACAATAGCACCGTTTCCAACTCTTGAAATTTTATCACCCGTTCTCAGTTCTCTACCTTTCTTATAGCCCATGTAACAGATTACATTTGTGGGATCCTGATCCGGTATCTTATACCCAGGATGTAGAGGATACTAAGAAACAGTTCTTGATAATGAACATACCCGAAGAAGATGCATCATCATGCACTTTCTTCGTTTGGGCGGCACGGGAATCCTGGTAATCGCATATTTCCTGCTCGGTCTTATAACAATTATAAGTTGGAGCGGTACCAACGTTCCCAAGCGCAGTATAACAAGCGGGTTCGGTCAATACATCCGTATTTTTATCTTGATTAAGGCGTGACATGGTCGCTACCTGGAGAGAGAGAGAAGAAAACACTCTGCGTACGCTCTTGCAAGATCAGATTGGTTATTATTTTATCTAATCAGGATGGCTCCCACTGTTTTTCTCAAATCTTCCTTCAAACCCTAAAAGGAAAGACTAGCCGAGATTAATTACACCCTACAATTTCGCAAATCCTTCAGCCAGGCCAGTGTCGGTACTTTGATGGAGGTTCCCCGTGCTTTCGCACGGACCTAATTAATGTAAACCTCATTTTCCCAGAGGCGTAACCCCGTTGACATATTTTTAGACACCTACTTGATCGGCTAATTATAATGTGTAAAACTCTCCCAGGAGTAACAATTACTCGCAGTGGGTATCGGGATCCAACTATCTCATAGAAGGTATGCAATCTCATTGCAAATTTCAACACTTGAAATTCCCGATAATATTTTGCCCCTAGCGTCCCATGACCTTGACGCATGCCAACAAACCATAGTGCGCTAGTCAAGTTCAAGCCGTCATTTCTTGATTGAATTAAACCCACCCGCACGACCCTTGACGCGGGCCAACAAAGTCGCACGACTAACCTAATCCAATCTGCATCATATGCATAAACAGATAAATACTAGTTAGCTAACGCACACTACGCCTTGACGCAGGCCAACAAACGTAGCACGAATACTAACTACTACTTATCAGAAATGACGGAGGGCTACGACAGGTTTTTCTGAAAACCTATTGCGTAATGAACTTGATATCGTTGTAGAATCGAGTGATTTTAAAATGAAGTGTTTTTGAAGCTTTTGCTAGTTTCGCTAAAGTGGTCACTCCCGGTGAAGGGATCTCGGCTCTTTCCTCGTCGAATGAGGTGCAGGATATATCATATATATCACTATGGAAAGCAAGAACTAGAAAAGCAATCAAAAGACAAAACCGAGAGGTGTAGCATCTGCCAGTCATTGCTAAAGGGGGTCACTCCCGGTGAAAGGATCTCAGCCCTTTCCTTATCGAATAAGGTGCAGGATGTTCTACAAGGAACACCGCGGTGCAAAACAAGAACTGTAGCTACCTAGTTTTGAAAATTTGATTCCACAACATCTTTTAGGTTTATTTTCTTTCATTAATCACATTAATGAAGTCCCATCATTTAAGTCACCTAAACATCATAGATAAATACGACGTACACTTATGTCATCCGCATTCGCCTCGATGTCCCCTCATGCGCCGTTAGGTTAGGTAACTAACGGAAGAGCGGGGCAAGGCTAGCGCGAGTGTAAAACATAAATAACATCTATATAATATATCATATATACTATATATAGTATTTATCACAACATATCAAATGATCACATAACAGATATCGTAGCAGAAGAAACATATGAAACATTGGATATACAAGGACGTCCGTGTTTTATTTTGAGCCTCTATAAAACACGGATTCCACGGTCGCGATGAATAGCCAAACCTACACCCCTAGACCCTTACGAGAGCGGCAAGCAACCCTACCAATTCTAGAGTTAGGAGACCCGGACTCGACTCCTCGAGTTGGTCTCCCACTAGACTCTAGAACCCGGTTACTTGTGCTCTCCTCTTTGGGTCTATCCTAGAGCTGAAAAGTAAATAATATACAAATGGTGACATCAACCTCATCCCGGAAGTGCCCCAATTAAAGAATATTACATACAAAGAATTTTACATGAATGAAAATAAAAACCCTCATCTCACATAAAACCCCCGGCTATTCAAAACACGACGATCCAATATAATATATCCAGCAACACATAACATCACATTTCATCAACGTAAGTAAATATGCGCATCCTAATTGTCGTTGACATATAGCAACGAAACCGGCGATATCACATATTACACTTACGGTCGCAGAAAAGAAAGTGTAAAACTACAACATTTGGAATCCACAACCTCCTTAGACATCACATGCCTAACAATTATAAACCCCGCATTTTAGTCTCTATATCGAAAACACTTTTCAATATCTAGTCGGGCAATTCAACAAGATTCCCGATATGTGATCGAATGCTCGTCGCAAACATTAGTAGACGGCCGCACCCCCGGATGTCGTCAACGAAGTGCTCTAAGGTGGAACACCGCTGCCGCGAGCACCCAAACGGATGCTTTTAGCGACGGGGTTCTCCTACAGTCACTTGGTCGGGGCTTTGGGGCGTGGCCGTCTATTAAGTTTACCCGGCGAGTATCCGCGTACGCTACGTGATTGCTACAGACTTTTGATCGCATCAAAATTCCATGGCAACTGATAAATTGAGACTAAACTGCTATGTTTATAACATTCAAATTAGTTATCTCATAACTACTTGTGGATTCCAAATATTGTATCACATTCCAAATAAATAGACAATGTTAAACTTTCCGATCGAATGATCAAACACCCATGTTTTCCCAAATAGTTCTCAACACTTGAGGGGAGTTTAAAAACATCCATCACATGCCACAGTACCAATGGTCCAGCCGTAGAAGGGTCAAGCCAACGCCTCACATGTGGCAACGCCGTACTCCCCTAAACCCTAAGGTTCAAAAGGCAGTTCAAGACGGGCACATAATCGAGTTAAGGTTTGTTGTCTTCTAGAGGGTCCATTGCGTAACTTGCATGATTTAGACATTCTTAAACTACGGAAAAATCCAACACTTGGAAATTCTCCGGGTCGGGAAAAAGTGAGTTATTGATATCCGTTCGAACTTTTTAATACTTTCTAAATATCCGGAAAACATAACGAAATTAAATTTTCCAATCGAATAAACGAATACAAAATAAACCCCAGAACATTCAACACTTGTGTTAGATTAAAAATACCCAGAAAGATACACTAACAGAAATAGATATTACTATACAAAAAGAAAAGCCCATTGCTACAGTACGGCCGCGGATCCGCAGCCCAAGCGAGGTATGACCGCGGTTCCACGGCAGTCCGTACGCATTGGGTGGTCGTTTTCTAAAGTAATGTTTATATTTACCTGCTTATTTTTTTAGGTATTTTTAATTCAGAAAAATCACAGTTTTCAAAAAATGTCCAGAGAGGGGGTCGTTTCGGAGTTTGATCGGAGTTTTAACTTCGTGTACATGTCGCCTAATGGTCTTGCTAGGCTCCGATACCACTGTACGGTTACTAGGCACTCTAACAATGTTCTATAAGGTATCAAAAATGCCCGATTAAAATTTTAGCCGTGCCGAATAATCCTAAACAAGATCTTAGCTAGATAATTAGGGTTTCACATGCAAGTAAATATCATTTACGATTAAGTGAATACGAAATACAACTTTTGTAGATCGGTCCTTAACTTCTGAAGCTCCTTGTTGCTGTCCCTTCGCTGTGATCATCGAACTCCTGGACTCTTGGACGGCTCCATGAGAAGAAGGCAACGGTTTTTCTTGAAGTCTTCGAGGCCGAAGATGATCTACGTCGAGGGAATACGAACTCAAGCTTCTACTTCACTAACTAGATAATTAGTGAAGCAAACACCCTAAACTAAAGTGCTAGTCTAATAGAGGATGGTGAAATAGGAAATGGTTACTCATTAGAATTTCTTTTCTCACAACATTTCTCTCTCTTTATCAAACCCTAGCAAGAATTTGATGGAAGAAGAAGATGAGCTCAAAATGAGAATGAAAACTAATCAAGAGCGAGAGAGCTAACCATAGGTGAGTGGGTATGATATACTAACTCATGTAGAGACATAACCATGGCTAATTATAGTGGTTAGGTTTATAAATATCCTAAGTAAAACAAAACTAGTGGACTTTGGTCAATGCACTCACAAGCTTCATGAAGCTCCATGCACTTGAACAATTATCCACAAATTTTGTATTTACTTTGTATATTAAAATCCAACCAATATAATTATAATGGTATATGTCTCATACACCCATGTATAGTGTATCAACAACCATGATACAAAAAATTAACATAAATAAATATATATCACATATATATTAAGTTGTGCACAAGTGAGAAAAAAATGCTTATGTTAACCAATGTTAGTTAATATAAATTAGTATATCACATATACATTTATACACTAAATTATCAAATCAACAATTGACTTAATAATCCGGTTATATCACATATAACCGACTAACATCCAATGTATCGACTTATCGAATCAACCCTTGATTCGATAACCTGGTTATATCGCATATAACCAATCGATACAAACATTGCGAGAATAGAGTACGGTATCATATACTCGCATTATTCTCGGTCCCACACATATCACATTTGCGCTCCTATTTCGTTTTGCCTAAGCCAGTAAAACCTCTATGTAGGACTCTAAAGACTCGTCAATACGCCGGCAGTAGGTGACGATTATATCAAGCACCCACAAGCCATCAGCAGTACTAGCTGGACGTAACGGCTACCCGGGTATTGAGCGATCAGAAGATCAGCAAGCAAGCCCGCTCTAACTCCTGCAAAAAGCCTGACAGAGACACTACCGTACAGTCCGGTCTCCTCGTCTGATATGTCGCATATCAAGTCTAGGGATGGTAAACGTCAGACCCCAATAACCGATAAGTCATGCCGATGCGAGGCTCATAACGGGTTGAGAAACTACTGGTAACACTTACCGGTAAATCTCTAAACCAGCCTGGCCAGGGACTTCCCTGTTATGGCCACTCGAGCATAGCGCAACATCAACCGCCAATACCGGGAGAGACGAAACCCCTCCTATCGCTCATTGCCTTCATGCGACTCGGGACTGTACCCAAAAACCACTGTTTTGCACGCCCTCTTGGACGTGGTAAGGTGGAAATCAAAGCACAGTGGGAATCACACAAGACTCTATGACGATCTCGGGTCTACAGATTAACCTGCACCAGTGTCACCAGAGAACTGCCATCTGACGTAAGGTATAATACAATCTGGGAGTTCTCGGCGAGTCCGTCCAGTGTACCCTGTCTCCACTAAGCACACGTATATCATCTCTGATGTCAAACACCAATGGATATGGGATCATCCATCGCCCATCTACATGGGTCGAGAAGGTATATGCTAGTCTACTCTGGTATATCGATGCCCCGTCTCGATACACCCACGACTAGGGACCTTGAAGGATGTACTTATGGACTACCATGTCCCCACTAGTATGATCCTCATCATAGTCCAGGTAGTCAAGTACACATCCTAAGGGCTTTACCAACATGTAGCAGAGAGACAATCAGTGTACACGTTAAGGAAAAGAGTAACCAGATAGCATACTATCATGTCGAGCAAGAAAGTCCTCCCTATATATGTCCAAGCATCCATTACAATATACATCACATGTATAGTAATGGCCTCTAGGGCATACATATAACTAACACCAGGGTATCGCCGTGGGGAGCTCCTGTCTTATTTGTAACGTCGAAGGATGGTAGTATAAGACTGTGTATTGACTACCGACAGCTGAATCACGTCACTATGCAAAATAGGTATCCACCACCTCGTATCGATGACTTATTCGATCAGTTGCAGGGGAGCTGGCAACTTCTCAAAGAGGGATTTGCAGTCAAGGTATCACCAGTTGAAAGTTCGGAAGGATGACATTCCGAAGACTGCTTTGGTACCCGATATGGGCTGACTAGAAAGGAGCATCCATTTCTTTGGACGGAGGCATGTGAGCAAAGTTTCCAACAGTTGAAGACTCGCTTGACGACTGCACCAATCTTATCATTACCTTCTGGTTCAGGTGGCTTTGTTGTGTATTGTGATGCCTCTAGAGTGGGTTTAGGCTGTGTGTTGATGCAGCACGGCAGGGTTGTAGCTTATGCTTCTCGCTAGTTGAAGAGGCACGAGCAGAACTACCTCACTCATGATTTGGAGATGGCTGCTGTAGCTTTCGCACTGAAGATTTGGGAACAAAACTTGTGTGAACAATCGTGCCAAAGTTTCACAGATCATAAGAGCTTGAAATATAATTTTCAGCAGTGGGATCTGAACCTAAGGCAGCATAGATGGATGGAACTCGTGAAGGATTACGATTGTGAGCTTCTGTATCATCCAGGCAAAGTGAATGTTATAGCACATGCTTTGAGTCGGAGGCCTGGAGGTAGCTTATCTCAATTGTGCACTATGCAGAGACAGTCTTCTACAGACTGGAAAATTTTATGTGATAGACGTATACAGTTCGAGTTCATATCGACAGGAGGACAGTTAGCATAGGTTTGCACCGTCCTCAGGTATTAGATCGTATTCGAGAGACACGGCTGCAGATGTTCGTAGGTTGGAGATTGTGGATTAGCTTAAGCAGGGCAGAGGGTTGAAGTTTGTGATAGGTAACTAAGGAGTATTACGTTTTGGGGCTCGTCTGTGTATGCCAGATTCGGATGGACTGAAATGTGAGATATTAGAGGAGGCCCATCGATCAGCATACAGTATTCATCCTGGTTCACCCAACATGTATATTGACTTGAAAGATGTTTATTGGTGTGAAGGAATGAAGAGGGATGTCGAGGTGTTTGTTTCGAGATGCTTGACTTGCCAGCAAGTCAAGGCCGAGCACCAAAGGCCGACAGGAGAGTTGCAGCCCTTGCCCATTCCGGAGTGGAAATGGGAACAAATTTCCATGGATTCTGTGGTGGGTCTACCCAGGACTAGCAGTGTGTATGATTCCATTTGGGTCATTGTGGATAGATTGACAAAGACAATTCATTTTCTTCTAATGAAGGCGATGTATGGATTTGCACAGTATGCTTAGATTTATATCGATGAGATTGTACGTTTACATGGAGTTCCGACATGCATAGTATCAGATAGGGGTACACAGTTTACTAGCAGATTATGGCAGAAACTTCAAGAAGCTCTCGGCACACGATTGAGTTTTAGTACAGCGTTCCACCCATAGACAGATGGTCAGTCAGAGCGGACTATTCAGACTTTGGAAGATATGCTTCGAGCTTGCAGCATTGATTTTGGTGGTAGTTGGGATCGTCACCTACCATTGATAGAATTTTCTTATAACAATAGTTTTCAGGAGACGATCCAGATAGCACCCTTTGAAGCTTTATATGGGAGGAAATGTCGATCACCCGTTTGCTGGACGGAACTGAGCGAGAGTAGCATCTTGGGACCGCAGATAGTACAGGAGACTACAGAGAAGATTCAACTGATACGAGATAAAATGAGGGCGGTCCAGTGCAGACAGAAATCATATGCTGATCGACGACGTTGTAGACTCGAGTTTGAAGTGGGAGATCATGTGTTCCTTCGAGTGTCTCCAATGAAAGGTGTGATGCGTTTCGTGAAGAAAGGGAAGCTCAGCCCCAGATATGTCGGACCTTACGAGATTCTGGAGTGAGTGGGTGATGTAACTTATTGTTTAGCACTTCCACCGAGTTTTCCCGATGAGCATCCGGTGTTTCACGTTTCGATGCTTCGCAAGTATCTTCACGATCCTTCTCATGCAATTCAGCATCAGACCTTACAGCTTGAGTCGGATATATCCTACACAGTGCATCCAGTCGCTATTCTAGACAGGCAGGGAAAGAAACTAGGATCAAGGGTACTTCCGTCTGTAAAGGTTCTTTGGCAAGGAAAGAACCGCGAGGAGATAACTTGGGAGACCGAGGATGCGATGCGAAGGAAATTTCCATAACTTTTTGAAGGTATGTCTAGTTAATTTTAAATTCGGGGAACGAATTTTCTTAAGGGGGAATATTGTAACCTTTTGAAAATTTAGAAATAAATAAAATTAAATAATTAAATAATAAAAGATTAAATTAAAAAATTATTAAAACCAAATAAGACAATTTCATAAGATATAAGTAAAATAATTTAAAGTATAATTTTAGTATGCAACATAAATAAATTATAAGGATTTTAGTGAGAATTTTAGCTTCATTTTAATAAAAAAGGGTGTTATATAATAACAAAAGTTGTGAAGGATTTCTAGGTAAAGTTTAGGTTTGTTGTGCAAATGGAAATTTGTTAAGGGTGTAAATGAAAAAGGGGTAGAAAACAATTTAGCTCAGAATTTTATAGCAAATTAAAATAAAATTAAGAGATAATGCAAGGACACCTCTTCCTTGCATGCACACACACACACCAACACCTCCTCCTTGCATGAAGATGGCACCCTTGGCCTTTGACACCTCCTCCTTCACCTTATCCCTTCCTTCTCTCATATATATAGCATATATTCAGTTCAGTAGCAAAAATTAAAACCTAAAAATTTAAAGAAAAGAAAAGAAAACTAAAGCCAAGCAAAGGAGAGCAAGAGAAAGGAGAAGAAAAGCTAAGTTCTAGGATTTCCTCACTATCAAGCTAGGATAAGGAGCTTGTGCATCTTGGAGGGTGTTATTCCAACAAATTATTTTAGATAAAATTCTTAACCACAGTAGGATATTGAATTCTGTAACTAGTTTAATTTGAAATGAACAAGTTCTATAATATCGTATTTTAGTAAAAACTAGGCTCTGTCTAAATCTGCTGTTGTTTAGAAAGGAATTTATTTAACTAAACAGGATCCTAATGATGTATGTTGAACGTAGGACAAACTATAGGAACACGAACCAGAGGGCTCGGAATTTGGCCGGCGACCAATAGGTAAATTCCGGCGTCGCCGGTTTTTAGGAAGCCAGGGAGTTTTGGCTTGTTGTGCAGGTTTCTGTGTTGGATTTTGGCCATTTTGGTATTATTTAAATATGTTAGTTTAACTGTATATAGAATCTGGAAGCTAATATCAAAAAATATATTTAAAAAACCAAAATACGACACGGTTAAAACGTATCGCGATTTTTTTTCTGTTGCGATGCATGGTAGGGTTAAATTCCAATAAAGTTAAGTGTTAAATAGCTTGATATAGTCGTATACAATATAACTAGTACGTAGGAACGTGTGTTTTTCATATTCGCCGTGTCGGAGTAGCCGTTTTCTTATATAAGTTAATTTTCGATGTTAGATTTGAGTTCGGGAGTTTCGGAGGTGGCAAGGAAAGGAAAAGGATTGGCGATTCCTGAGTAGATACGACGTTTTTTTCCGGTGAGTAGACTAAACATCTACCGGGGGATTTTGTCTGGATGGCATGATACGCCCGTAGTTAAGTTAAAAAAAATTGGATTTTTGTATGTTAAACTGATCATATGCATTCATATAGATATATATACATCGCCATGTTAATAATTGTTAGAACACTGCACAGTTATCGACGAGTTATGCCGCACCTGCACATATCTACATGTTACACTACTCCTCGTCGATATTAACATGTCACATATACCCTTAGTACTTATTATACTAAATATGATTCCCATCATACCTTGTGTTAGTGTATATGCCCTAGAGGCCATTACTGTATCATACTAGTTTGTATATTACTTAATGGAAGCTTGGGATATTCACCTTGTATAAACAATCTTGCTCAAAATAGTAGTATGCTACTTGGTTTGTTTCTACTTCAATGTGTACTTGTGTTTATTTTAGTATATCACCTATACACATTAGTGGAGCCCTTAGGATCTTTGCTTGATTACCAGCGTTGTGATGGCAGTCACACTAGTGGGGGCTGGGTAATCTATAAGCACATCCTTATACAGGTCCCTAGTCGCAGGACTATCGAGACAGGGCATCGATACTACGGAGTAGACTAGCGTATGCGCTTCTCATCCCAGTGTGGGAGATGGTCTGTCCCACAGCCATCAGTACGTCGTACTGGAGATAGTATACGGGTGCTCGTTAGGTTACGAGTACACTGGACAGGACTCGTCGGGAACTGACAGGTTGGTATTATACCTATCGTCAGTTATCAGTTCTCAGGTGACATGAGTACAGCTTAGTCCGCTGACTTGACACTGGCACTTCGCCTCGAGTGTGTTCCCACTGCACTTTGATCACTACCCTACCACGGCTCAAAGGAGTCGTGCAAACAGGTAGTGGTTGGGTGCAGTCCCGAAGCACTTGGAGGCAGTGACGGTTAGACAGGATTCGTCTCTCCCGGTATTGGGGGTTGACATCGCGCTGTGTCTAGGAGAGCCATTACACGAGTAGTCCCTGGCCAGGGCAAGGGAGATATACTGGTAGGCTTCCAGTATTATCTCAGGGTGTTTTGGGCTTCACTCCGACACGACTTGTACCGCTATTAGGGGACTGACGTTTTACCGCCCCCTAGGCCCGACATGCGATGTATTAGACGAACAGACCGGACTGTACGGAGACTGTCACATTCAGACTCAGTAGGAGTTCAGATGGGGTTCACCTCGTCAGCCTTCTTATCGGCATCTACCTGGGGACCGTTACGCACAGCTAGTGCCGCTTGCGGTCTGTGGTTAAACCCACTGCCAGCGTAGTGTCGAGTCTTTAGAGTCCCACACAGAGGGTATTCGCCTCTGGGCAAAACAGAGTAGAGGTCGCATGGTTTTGCGACAGGGTTCGTTCTCATTCGCGCACTTGTGCACGTTTTGAGTCCGGACGGATATTACTGGCTGGCTCTGGTTTGAGTCAGATACTGGTATATGTTTTGGGGTTGATTTTATCTGTTGGTGTTCATGTTCCTCGGAACAAGAATGCGGGTGTGTATGCACAGTTGATTGAGGCGGAGGAAGAGGTTTTTCATTAGGGTTTCGGAACGGGTGCGTATGCACAGTTGACAGTCGTCTTTTTCCAAACCCTAATGGAATTATGATATATCAATTAATAATATTAATAAAATGAAATTGTGTCATGGTTGGTTTTTGTTGACTTGTTGACCATGGTTGACTTGTTGACCATGGTTGAAGTTTTGACCATCATCATTACAAAAGAAAGATGCTCTTTGATTCTAGCAAAATTCATTTAATGTTTGAAATGATAATGGTCATTCATAAACCTTCCATCAACTATTCCATTTTCATTATTATTATTAATTTGATAATTCTTTTTGCTTTATGTTATGGTTGCAAAAGAAAAAGAGCTCATTCTATCATAACCATTCTCTCTCCTCACTTGTTCTTCTTCCTCCTCTAGCTCAAGGAGAATCCTTCTCATGAGTTGAGAATCCCTCTCCTTGAGATAAAAACACCCCTTAGACACTCTCTACTCACTCTAGGATCAAAGGTTTAGCAAGCCGAGGATTCTAGTTCTCTCAAAGTTCGAGAAAGAGCCCGAAGGTTGAACCCTCAGGTGGACCCATCTTTGACGGAAGAAGGTAACGAGGAAGAACCATCAGCCTCTACAAGGTTTGAAGAAGAAGGAGTTCAAGTTTAGGTATAACCATCTTTCCGAGTAGCTAACTCTCTTTAGCTTGTTTGCTAGTTTTAGTTTAGGAAAAGATCCCGACTTTGTTAGTCCATGTTGCCCCATGCGCTAAAAATTTGATTTTTATACCGTTTCCGCCTCCCCGTAAGAACCGGGGGTCGCAACGTGGACTTACAGTGGTATCAGAGCCTAACTAAACTTAAACTAGCTTGGTAGCGAAGTGTATGGAAGTTCGAAACGGAAAAATCAGAAAAACCGGAAATCAAAAACCCTAAGTTTCTGTTGAATTTTTTTATGCTCTAAAAGTTCAACTTTTTACTCCTAAAATCGGCTCAGGGTTTTGTGAGAACACCCACGAAAAACGATCCCATGATTCCTTCAAAACGCCGTGGATCCGCGGCCTCAGCTATTCTCTTCGCCGCGGATCCGCCGCCGTTTAGCCTCTTCATGTGATCGTGTTTTGTGCAGTGTTCATCTGGTAGGGTTTTGGGATTTTTCAAATATGTTGTATGTGCCCAGATTTTCCAGAAAAGAAATTTACTTTTGGGGTCCTATAAATCTGTATTTTTTTTTCGAACTTCGCTACACTTTGGCTATATTGGTTATATCTGTGATGTTTGTATGTATTGAACGTCGGCTAATCGCTATAAGTCGATTAGTCGGGGTTATACATCTCTGTGATCTGTGTTTGATATTGGAATGTGTATATGAATGTGTTGGACTGTCGCGGGTGAATAGCCGGGGTGGATGTGAGATGAGCTTTTGTTTTTCTTTCTTTCATTTGTAATATGTAAATTGATGTAATAATATTATTTGTATGGCCGCACAACCGGGTCGGGGTTGTAGCCGTCATTGTATAATTCTTTTTACTGTTTTTGCTCCTAGCATAGACCCATGGAGGGGTGCACAAACTACCGGGTACTTGGCGGGTAGTTTGCCGCACCCGTAGGGGTCTTGGGTGGGGTTTTGGCTATTCACCGCGACCGTGAAATCCGCTTTTCGTTGCAGGCTCGAACGGATTGCGGATTTCTAGTATATCCAATGTATTCATCTGTGATCTGTAATGTCTATCATTGCTTTCTATTTAGGCGTTGCTTATGTTTTACAGCCGCGCTAGCCCAGCCCCCGCTCTGCCGTTAGTTAAGTAACCTAACGGGTGATGACGGGACCCCGTGGCGAATGCGAATGGCATAAGCGTACGTCATATTTTGGTTGTTTTCTGCAATGGTAGGATTAAATGATGGGACGCATTAAAAGAACTAATGCAAGAATATCACGCATTAAAAGAACTAATGCAAGATAATAAACCAAGCTAAAGTCGTTGGAACACTTTCGAAAAACCACTCGGTTCTTTTCAAAACTAACTTTTAAATGCGGAGCTTGAGCCACTCCTTCTAAAAGCTATCTCGTTCCATCGATTATATCAAGTTCACTACGTTCACGGTTTTACCAAAACCATTCGTAGCCCTCCGTCGTTTCACATAAATAGTCAATAGTATTCAAGCTATGTTTGTTGGCCAAAGTCAAGGCATAGTGATTGGTAGCTATTGGGTATTCATGTGCAGCATAGATATATGCGTTGATTTGGAACAGTCGCACTACCTTGTTGGCCAAAGTCAAGGGTAGGTACGAATGGATTCAAATTAACCTGGAGAACGACGGGCAGAACTTGACATGTGACTTATGATTTGTTGGCCAAAGTCAAGGTCATAAGAACATGGGGCAAAAATTCACATCGGGAGTTTCATAAGTACTGAAACTTGCTAGATTTGCATACCATTTGGAGTGTGATGATTATGGTAGGATTCCTTCATTTTCGTCACGCAATGATATTTGGATCCCGATCCTACTGTGAGTATATGCTACTCCTCGGGAAATTTCTCACTAAACGATCAATGCTATAAACCTAGTAGGTGCCTAGAAAGGTGTTAGCGGGGCTACGCCTCCAGGGAAAAGAGGTTCTTAAATTAAGGAACTTCGCGAAAGCGTTGGAAAACCTCCCTCGAAGTACCGACACTGGCCTGGCTGAACGGTTAAGCAAGTATTGTGCGGTGGGATTGATCCCGGCTAATTCTTCCTTTATGGTTTGAGGAGGGATTCGAGAGACAGTGGGAGCCATCCTGTTTAGACAAATTAAAAACCATTCTAAACTTGCAAAAGCATCATGCTAAAGTGTTTCTTCTCTCCCCCCTGCAGCGACCAAATCGAAATGACTGGACTTAAGTTACTTCTAGATAAAAACATACTGACAGGGCCAAACTACAAAGATTGGCTCAGGAATGTCAAAATGGCAATCACTTACGACAACCTGGGGTATCTTCTTACCACCAAAGCTCCCCCCGTCCCAGGTCCCACCTCCAGCGTCGCGGATAAAGAAATCCGTAAGACTTGGGAGATTGATTGCGCGAAGGCCAAGTGCCTCGTGCTTGCCTCTATGGACAACGAACACCAGAGGAGGCACGAGAATATGGACTTGGAATCCATATTTCTTCATACAAAATAACTGTATGGAGAGCAGTCTCGTATCGCAAGATACGAAGTGTCGAAGAAGTTATTTTCGGCAAAGTTGGCCGTCGGATCATCGGTAGCGGACCACGTGCTTAAGATGATTGGCTACATTGAGGAGCTCGCGGAACTTGGGACCACGTTGGAAAGTGAACTCTATACGGATTTAGTTCTCCAGTCCCTTCCTTCCACTTACGCCCAGTTCATACTGAATTTCAACTTGCAAGAAAAGGAAGTTGAACTTTCAGAACTCCTCAACATGCTGAGGAGCGCAGAGGGCACCCTACAGAAAGGTAGGGAAACACCCGCTTTGTTTGTAGGAGGATCTTCTTCTTCTAGGTCCAAGGCGAAAGCCAAGGGAAAGAGGAAGAAAGCCCCCGCCAAACCAAGAGGCGGTGTTAGTAAAGTGGGAACGAAGGGAAAGGAAAAGGCAGCAAAGATAGCGGGGAAGCTTGTGGGTAAAGAGGAATGCTTCTATTGTCACAAGAGTGGACACTGGAAGAAAGATTGCAGGGCTTGGAAAGCCAGGACACAGGAACTGAAGCAGGTTGTGGCTTCAGCTTCAGGTGTGTATGTTATTGAAAACTGTCTTTCTATAAACTCTACTTCCTGGGTATTGGATACCGGATCAGGATCTCATATCTGTAATTCTTTGCAGGCGTTGAGAAACCGTAGGGTTTTGAAGGCAGGTGACATGACCCTCAGAGTTGCGAACGGAGATAGCATGGATGCTAAAGTCGTGGGGGACTATCACCTGGGAATGTCAGATGGGCATGTTTTGGTTTTGCGTAATTGCTTTTTTGTACCCAACACAACTTGTAATATCATTTCTGTTTCTTTGGTTTCTAAAGAAGGTTATGAATTTGCGTTTGTAAGTAATGTTGTAAACATTCACTTTAATCAAGTTCTGATTGGGTCAGGTACATTGAGCAATGGTTTATACGTATTGAACCAACCACAGATTTTCAATGTCCAGAATACACACAAAAGAAAGTCTCCGGAAATCAATCAGACTTTCTTATGGCATTGTAGACTGGGTCACATCAATGAGAGAAGGTTGACTAAGTTACATACAGAAGGGTATTTGGATCCGTTCGAATATCAATCGTATGCCACTTGTCAATCCTGTCTCAAAGGAAAGATGACAAAGACTCCGTTCACTGGACACGGAGTAAGAGCAAGCGAGCTCTTGGGACTCGTACACAGCGACGTGTGCGGTCCAATGTCTACACATGCACGAAGCGGTTATTCTTACTTCATTACTTTTACAGATGACTTTTCAAGGTACGGTTATGTCTTCTTAATGAAACATAAGTCCGAAGCCTTTGAAAAATTCCAGGAATATAAGAATGAAGTAGAAAAACAGACCGGCAAAAGTATCAA
The DNA here is from genome assembly GCA_030015575.1 of Agapanthus africanus. Taxonomy (NCBI): domain Eukaryota; kingdom Viridiplantae; phylum Streptophyta; class Magnoliopsida; order Asparagales; family Amaryllidaceae; genus Agapanthus; species Agapanthus africanus. Next base: position 359,587,208 of record CM057346.1, read on the forward strand.
GATTCTAAGATCGGATCGAGGTGGAGAATACTTAAGTGCCGAGTTCCTGAATTATTTAAAAGAGAACGGCATTCTCTCTCAGCTTACTCCTCCATACACTCCGCAACACAACGGTGTATCGGAGAGACGGAACCGAACCCTATTGGATATGGTACGGTCCATGATGAGTAACGCTGAGTTACCGCGATCATTCTGGGGGTATGCGCTAGAATCAGCTGCGTACCTTTTGAACCGAGTTCCTACTAAGACTGTGCCTACCACACCATATGAGATGTGGTGTAGGAAGAGGCCCCATCTCAGTCACATTAAGACTTGGGGAAGTTCAGCTTTTGTTAAAAAGTAGCATGCGGACAAGCTCGAGGCGCGCTCAGTACAGTGCAAGTTTGTGGGATATCCAAAGAACTCCATGGGATATTTCTTCTACTGTGAAGAGGAACAAAAAGTTCTTGTTTCTCGTCATGCCTACTTCTTGGAAACTGAGTTTTTGGAAAACCAGATAAGTGGGAGCACAGTAGAACTGGAAGAAATTCCAGAACCACAAGCTATTACTGAAGGTTTGGTGGAACCAGAGGGTTCAAATGAACAGGACATTCCTACGCCGCTCCGCAGGAGTAGTAGGCAGTCTCATCCGCCCGAGAGATACTACGGTTTTCTCATAGACGGGGATAGAGAGAATTGCATCATAGATTATGATGAGCCTACTAGCTTCCAACAGGCCGTTCAGAGCGTTGACTCGGTAAAATGGCTGGATGCAATGCGGACCGAAATGGAGTCCATGTACACCAACAAAGTATGGACGTTGGACATTGCTCCAGACGGGGTAAAACCCGTAGGATGCAAGTGGATGTTCAAAAGGAAGATTGGTGTAGATGGACAGGTTGAGACCTATAAAGATAGACTTGTAGCAAAGGGTTTCCGTCAAAGACCTGGCTTGGACTATGACGAAACCTTTTCTCCAGTGGCTATGCTGAAATCCATTCGGATCCTTCTTGCCATTGCTGCCTTCCACGATTATGAGATTTGGCAGATGGACGTAAAAACCGCTTTTCTAAATGGAAATTTAGAGGAGTGTGTCTATATGGATCACCCAGAGGGTTTCATTCAGAGTGGGAGCAGCGGAAAGGTGTGCAAGTTGCTTAAGTCCATCTATGGACTAAAGCAGGCATCGCGGAGTTGGAACATCTGTTTTGATGAGACGGTCAAGGAATTTGGCTTTATCAAAAATCCAGATGAACCATGCATCTATTGTAGATTTGTAGCGAGAACTGTAGTATTCCTCGTTTTATACGTGGATGACATTCTCTTAATAGGAAATGACATTCCTATGCTACAATCTGTCAAGGGGTTCTTGTCACAAAGGTTCTCCATGAAAGACCTGGGTGATGCCTCATACATCCTGGGGATCCGGATCCATCGTGATAGATCCAAGAGGATATTAGGACTTTCACAGTCCAGGTACATCGACACCGTACTGAAAAGATTCAGTATGGAAGATTCCAAGCGCGGTAACCTACCGGCTTGTCACGGGATCACCCTCTCTAAAGAGATGTCTCCTAAGACTGATTTGGAGAGGGATCGCATGTCTATTATACCCTACGCTTCTGCGGTAGGCTCTATAATGTATGCGATGTTGTGTACCAGACCGGATGTAGCTTATGCACTAAGTGTAGTAAGCCGGTATCAGTCAAACCCTGGGGAGAAACACTGGATAGCAGTAAAGAACATTCTCAAGTACCTGAGAAGGACTAAGGAGATGTTCTTGGTGTATGGCGGAAAAGACCTCCAGATCGAGGCCTTTGCTGACTCCAGCTTCCAGAGTGACAAGGATGATTCCAAGTCCATGTCGGGTTTTGTCTTTACCCTCAATGGAGGGGCGGTGTGTTGGAAGAGTTCCAAACAGGAAACCGTTGCAGACTCGACGATGGAAGCGGAATACATCGCTGCATCTGATGTCGCAAAAGAAGCTGTCTGGATGAGGAAGTTCTTGAAAGAACTTCAGGTGGTTCCGTCCATTGTTGACCCAATACCTCTGTATTGCGACAACAACGGGGCTATAGCTTTAGCGAAGGAACCCAGGTCCCATCAGAGATCCAGGCACATCTTGAGGCGGTATCACCTGATCAGGGAGATCGTGGATCGCAAGGAGATCGAGGTTCGGAGGGTTGCTTCAGAAGAAAACACTGCAGATCCATTCACCAAGGCCCTACCCCAGACTCAATTCGAGCGGCTGATCGAGATGATAGGTCTTCGATACGCCAGTACATGGCCTTAGTGCAAGTGGGAGATTGTTAGTGTATATGCCCTAGAGGCCATTACTGTATCATACTAGTTTGTATATTACTTAATGGAAGCTTGGGATATTCACCTTGTATAAACAATCTTGCTCAAAATAGTAGTATGCTACTTGGTTTGTTTCTACTTCAATGTGTACTTGTGTTTATTTTAGTATATCACCTATACACATTAGTGGAGCCCTTAGGATCTTTGCTTGATTACCAGCGTTGTGATGGCAGTCACACTAGTGGGGGCTGGGTAATCTATAAGCACATCCTTATACAGGTCCCTAGTCGCAGGATTATCGAGACAGGGAATCGATACTCCGGAGTAGACTAGCATATGCGCTTCTCATCCCAGTGTGGGAGATGGTCTGTCCCACAGCCATCAGTACGTCGTACTGGAGATAGTATACGGGTGCTCGTTAGGTTACGAGTACACTGGACAGGACTCGTCGGGAACTGACAGGTTGGTATTATACCTATCGTCAGTTATTAGTTCCCAGGTGACATGAGTACAGCTTAGTCCGCTGACTTGACACTGGCACTTCGCCTCGAGTGTGTTTCCACTGCACTTTGATCACTACCCTACCACGGCTCAAAGGAGTCGTACAAACAGGTAGTGGTTGGGTGCAGTCCCGAAGCACTTGGAGGCAGTGACGGTTAGACAGGATTCGTCTCTCCCGGTATTGGGGGTTGACATCGCGCTGTGTCTAGGAGAGCTATTACACGAGTAGTCCCTGGCCAGGGCAAGCGAGATATACTGGTAGGCTTCCAGTATTATCTCAGGGTGTTTTGGGCTTCACTCCGACACGACTTGTACCGCTATTAGGGGACTGACGTTTTACCGCCCCCTAGGCCCGACATGCGATGTATTAGACGAACAGACCGGACTGTACGGAGACTGTCACATTCAGACTCGGTAGGAGTTCAGATGGGGTTCACCTCGTCAGCCTTCTTATCGGCATCTACCTGGGGACCGTTACGCACAGCTAGTGCTGCTTGCGGTCTGTGGTTAAACCCACTGCCAGCGTAGTGTCGAGTCTTTAGAGTCCCACACAGAGGGTATTCGCCTCTGGGCAAAACAGAGTAGAGGTCGCATGGTTTTGCGACAGGGTTCGTTCTCATTCGCGCACTTGTGCACGTTTGGAGTCCGGACGGATATTACTGGCTGGCTCTGGTTTGAGTCAGATACTGGTATATGTTTTGGGGTTGATTTTATCTCTTGGTGTTCATGTTCCTCGGAACAAGAATGCTGGTGTGTATGCACAGTTGATTGAGGCGGAGGAAGAGGTTTTTCATTAGGGTTTCGGAACGGGTGCGTATGCACAGTTGACAGTCGTCTTTTTCCAAACCCTAATGGAATTATGATATATCAATTAATAATATTAATAAAATGAAATTGTGTCATGGTTGGTTTTTGTTGACTTGTTGACCATGGTTGACTTGTTGACCATGGTTGATGTTTTGACCATCATCATTACAAAAGAAAGATGCTCTTTGATTCTAGCAAAATTCATTTAATGTTTGAAATGATAATGGTCATTCATAAACCTTCCATCAACTATTCCATTTTCATTATTATTATTAATTTGATAATTCTTTTTGCTTTATGTTATGGTTGCAAAAGAAAAAGAGCTCATTCTATCATAACCATTCTCTCTCCTCACTTGTTCTTCTTCCTCCTCTAGTTCAAGGAGAATCCTTCTCATGAGTTGAGAATCCCTCTCCTTGAGATAAAAACACCCCTTAGACACTCTCTACTCACTCTAGGATCAAAGGTTTAGCAAGCCGAGGATTCTAGTTCTCTCAAAGTTCGAGAAAGAGCCCGAAGGGTGAACCCTCAGGTGGATCCATCTTTGACGGAAGAAGGTAACGAGGAAGAACCATCAACCTCTACAAGGTTTGAAGAAGAAGGAGTTCAAGTTTAGGTATAACCATCTTTCCGAGTAGCTAACTCTCTTTAGCTTGTTTGCTAGTTTTAGTTCAGGAAAAGATCCCGACTTTGTTAGTCCATGTTGCCCCATGCGCTAAAAATTTGATTTTTATACCGTTTCCGCCTCCCCGTAAGAACCGGGGGTCGCAACGTGGACTTACACCTTGAACATCAAGAATGGTAGTTATTTTTCATAAACATTATCATGTTTTATCTCCAAGTATGTTAGTTCTGATATAAGATGCATTTGATTAGTATGGATTTATGGCATTGAGTTTTTATACACTATCGAAAGAATTCAATGATTTTCATGATTAATGTGACATGTCCCCCATGAAATATCGTTTTTTTATTTGGTTTTGTTCCGAACCGGGTGGGGTAGATATACGGTTGCGGAATTTCTTACGTATATCCGGGCTGGGTGGGATAGCTATACAGCCGGATTCATGGTGGACCCGGTCGGGGCCGAGGGGCAGGAGCCGCACTTTAGGCGGGGAGCCTAATGAGGATACTCGATACCGGAGTCAGTGGTAAACATGGCGGATATCTATCGGATACCGACCGGCGTTATTGATTGACATGATTGTTCAGGGAAAGATGCCTTACGAAACACCGAAGATTTGTGTCAATGTTGGACACGGGAAGAAAATGAACCTTATTTGGAAAATAATTGATGAGATTTCAGTTTTGATTTATATATTGAGTAGTACAAATTTATGCTTCCACCTATTAGTATGCATCATATTCATCTTTGTTGATATTAGTTCTAGATCGCCATACGTACATTATCAGCTGTTATATGTTAGTTATATTCACTTAGTTGGCAACTCACCCCCGTTGTGCCACAGTTCTTTGCAGGAGTCGAGTGGAAGTATAGCAGCAAACAGATCCACTTATCAGTTTATCGCTCTTTTGCTAGGTAGGTTACCTATGTTGTAACCTCCTCTTTTGGTATTGTATATTGAATCTAGAGTTTCTCCATCAGACCCTGTATAATGACTTAGAACAATATGTGGTTATATGTATATTATTTTGACAGATAAGATCGTTTAGTTGTATTAAATGATATTTCTTTTATTTATGTCTCAGATTCTTCTTTGATTTCGTATTATGATTTTGTGTTGAATTCCACTGTTAGTAATGTTGCTCCCAACTAGGAATGCAACCAAATTAAACACTTTATAACTTGTTCTATTATAAATGAAATAGGAAATTACTGTTAAGATCTTAAATACTTAAAAATTTTGATTTTTACTTAAACAAAACTAAATTTTCCTAAAATTCCGCAAAAAGGGTTTTGATCTTGGTCTTGGCTTACTCAGGTTATGTAGATATCTTTAGATATTATACAATCTAAGTGCCGGTCACATCCAACTTTGGGTCGTGACACCTATTTCCATTTATAGCCTTTGCCGCCGATGATCATGAGGACTCAAAGTGGTGCGACGAGGGCCGAGGTCCGAGTTGACTCCTGTGGGACAAGGACTGACCAGGATGGCACGCTCGTTGATCAAGGGAAGATAGATCCACCTTCGATAGATCGTATCGCTAGGCTTGAGGCTGAGATGCAGGACTTGCGCCATACGATGAGGTCTATGGTTGATGCCAGTAGAGCACGGCGACAGGAGGTTGCCACCCCTGTTACCCAGTTATTCCTTGCGATCAGAACTGCATCGTGTTACTCACACAGCACCAGTGGATGCAGCCTGTTTTGACGAGGAGCATCTTTTCAAGACTTTGGGAGTTCGAGGACAGAGGAGGGCTAGTGCAGGTGTACCATCTCAGAGACAGAGGTTCAGTCGCCGTGACAATTTTCATGCACGTCGCAGGAGTAGCAGAGGCTTGGGACGAGGAGAGTCGTGTTACCTAGATCAGTCGTTCGTTGTGCTAATTTCTGTCAGCGATTCTTTTGTTGCGCAACACGTGTTTCGGTCGTGTGCCAATCGGATAAGAGATAGAGATTCGTCCATCATTTTGATCCTTCTTGAGATGTTGGATTTGACATTCTATTGGGCACAGACTGGTTAGCTATGTGCTAGGCGTCTGTGGACTGCCACGTGGAAATAGTCAGGTTTTGTTTTCCCAGCAAGTCAGTTCTTGTTCTGCAGGGAGACAGTGGTGCCACCTCTCACAGCTTGAATTCATCCTTTTTCGCTAGTCGGCTTTTGAGGAGAGGATGTCGAGAATTCTTGGCTTTCATTCATGATACCGGAGACACAGTGGGTTTGTTGGACCGGGTTTCCATCGTGCGAGAGTTTTCCGACGTTGTTCCAGATGAGCCGGCGAAGCATAGGGAGCTTAAGGATCTGCTGCAGAGTTGCTAGATAGGTGAGGCTTGTGCGTCTGAGGGTTTCGCTTTGGGCAACACCTATTCTGTTCGTCAAGAGAATGATGGCAGTTTGAGGTTATGTATTGATGGATCGTCAATTGAACCGGGTTACGGTGCGGATAGGTATCCTTTACCTCGCATTGACGATTTCTTCGATCAGATCCAGAGTGTGAGACATTTTCTAAGTTTGTTTGGGATCAGGTCATCATTGGTTGCGGGTTCGGAGTGATGACATTCCGAAGACTGCTTTTGTGCACGCTATGGGATTTATGTGTTTTGGTGGCGTCGTTGGACTCAGCAATGCCCTAACAACATTCGTGGATATGATGAACCGGATTTCTTCATGCCGGTCCTTGATCAGTTTATTGTTGTGTCATTGATGACATTCTGGTCTATGGCAAGGGTCGTGAGGAACTAGGAAAGCACTTGAGGATTTGTTTTGCAAACATTGGGAGAGCACCAGCTGTTTGCTAAATTCTCGGAGTGTTCCTTCAGTTTTGATTATGTTGACTCCTAGGACTTGTACGTAAGTGCACGGTAGCGCCCCGGCCGTCTGTCCGAGGCTAAAATGCGGAAAACAAAAACTTTTTCAAACTAGAAACCGGCGCTACCATGGACTATAAACTCGGATCGGACCATTAACCTACCACTAGTTAACTAGAGAAAGGGTAGAGAGCTATACCGAGCAATCCACGTCCTTCGGTCTTCGGCCACCATCCCGATCTCTCCGCGGCATCTCCGGTCTCGATTTCCTCGTCGGAAAGGGCACCACATCACCGAGTCTTTTAACGGGCTCCCACCTCTGAACCGAGGCAACTCGGACATGAAGTTGGAAAGACGACGTGTCCAAGATTGCTGTAGACTGAGTGTAGAATGGTTTGTCTCAAGGGGTTTGTGAAGTTGCCATTTTGGAGTGGAGAAGGAGATATCAACTTTGGAGATGAGCTAAAGAGTTTTTGGTGCAAAAGGAGATGAATCATTGTTCACCCCCAAAATGAATGAGAGGGCTGCCCCTTTAGTGGCCGGCTATGCTCCAAAAAGGAGGGAGTGGGTGAATAATGCAAGCAAAAGAATAATGAGTGATCATCATCAAGAATGTCATTCCAAAGCCCTTTCAAATCCCATCCAATAATGCAAGTAATGATGACAATCAAAGAAGTCAAAAGATGCAAGAATCATCATGAACCCTCCACCACAAAAAACACCCTCCTTTTGCTAATTTGCCCATTTGCAAATAACCCCCTTTACACTAATTTTCAGCCAAATAAAGAACAAAGGAAAAATGGCCGAAATGGAATGCAAACTGGCAACTTCAAAAAAGTGATCTGGTAATAAATTACAGGAAAACCCCGCGACTGTATATACATACCCGCATTTTTATTGCGACCGAATACAAATTCAATGAGACAAAATCTACACCGTACAATACTAGGATCCGGCTTAAACCAAAGCCTGCTAGTATTATCCGTCCGAACCATGACCTGTGCAATACTACACGTATATGATCGAACCCTGCCATATATCCATACGGCCTCTACAGCATTTCGCCCGAAACATGAGAAACTGTCTGTGGGGGACTCTAAAGACTCGTCAATACATTGGCTGTGGATTTAACCACTAGCACGTCAGATGTATTAGCCGTACGTAACGGGCTACTAGGTATTGAACAAAAGGGACGTCGATGAGCGAACTCATCTTGACACCCTACTGAGCCTGTCAGTGACAATATCCGTACAGTCTGGTCCGTTCGTTTATGAGTATCGCATGGTGGGCCTAGGGGGTTGGTAAAAGTCAGACCCCCCAAAGCGGTACAAGTCGTGTTGGAGTGTAGCCCAGAACACCCTGAGATATTACTGAAATACCTACCAGTAAATCTCCTGCCTTGGCCGAGGACTTCGTGTAATGGCTCTCCTAGACACATCGCGACCTCACCCCCAATACCGGGAGAGACGAACCACTGCAGATCCGCTCACTGCCTCCATGTGGCTCGGGACAGTACCCAACTAAAACCTGTTTGAACGGCTCCTCTGAGCCATGGTAGGGTAGTAATCAAAGTACAGTGGGAACTCACACGAGACAAATGACGATCTCAGGTCGATGAACTAACCTGTACACATGTCACCAGGGAACTGCTATCCGACGTCAGGTACAAAACCAACTAGCATGTTCCCGGCGAGTCCTGTCCGGTGTACTTATAACCGAATGAGCACCTATATACATCTTAGGTGAACCAACTGACACCAGTGGCTTGTGAGACTGGCCACCGCCCCTTATCGGGGTCTCGACTGTATACACTAGTCTACTCTGGAGTATCGATGTCCTGTCTCGAAAACTCCCACGACTAGGGACCTTTTAAGGATGTGCTTATAGACCCCAGCTCCCACGTATATGATCGCCATCATACTGTTGGCTGTCAAGCAAGAATCCTAAGGGCTCTATCAACGCGCAATAGTGACCTGTAAGGTCACCTAAAGCAGTACACGATGATAAAGATAAACCAGATAGCATACTATCATCTAGAGTAAGACTGTTCTACCGGCATAGGTCCTCCCTCAAACATTGCAATCACGTGCCTGTGATCCAATAATTGACTCTGGGGGCACTACATCCAACAATCTCCCACTTTCACTCAAGGCTAATTATTACGATGTCGCTTACTCACAGCCCGTGTGATACCGAACACCCAACTCCTCTACTTATCAGTCTCACAAAACCCGTTTGCGAAACTATTGCATTCGAGGAATAGCCTCAGTGTGTGGATCCGCCATAATGTTTCTTTCTATGTCTCTCTTTATCTCAAGTTCGCGGAGAAAGCCATCTCCCGAAATGAGCAATACCTGTCTTAGAATATGTCTGGATATCTAATAGGACCTAGCTCATAAATGAACTCCAAATCCAAACTTCTTAGACTGTATCGTCAACTGAACTTAATCAGTATCCTGCGTAATGCCTCCCTCAGTGTCCGCTTGGATCACCTGTCCAAAACACTGCCCCTCGTCAGAGGGAAAACTATAACTCTGACAGTCACTCTGTCATCCAGGTCACCTTGGAAGCCTGGAATGATAACCGTCTCCTGAAGAAGGCTGCCGTTATCAAATCCCTAGAACATCCACTTATGTTCTAAAACTGCTTCCGACTGTTTCTCCAGGATTGGATTAATATCAACTTGTTGCATCTACTGCAAAAACAACATCTGGTGTGGTACTTGACATTTCATGATCGACTCAATTGCCTAAGCAAGTGATCTGCCAATCATGCACATTGATTAGTCCAAAAATTTGTAGTTTACCGTAATCAGAAACGGCGTCGCTTCGCAGCTAGCCGGTGAATACGGGTCGATCCGCAGGGATGGTTAATTTCTGATTTTGTGTTATAACGAGTTGATTCAAATCGTTGTTGGTTTTTTTATCGATTGAGTTTAAGACGAATTTATGTGATGAGAAGGAACTCATTAGGGTTAGGTCGAAGGTAGGAGTGTTGAGATCAGTATGTTCACCTCTTTCAATGTCGTGATTTAAGCTTTTAGGAAAGTCACAACAATCAATAGGAAAAGGGATTAGGATGATCGGGAAGAAACAAAGTTTCTTCCTCTAGATCCTTGTCCGTCTTTTCTCATTCATTGATGTGAGCTTCATGGACATCATATAAGTCCGGCCTTTTATACTACGGAACACCGTTACCTTATAGGTAGGGTGCCGTAGGGGGCGGATCGTATATGTGTGCATGAAGGTTTCGTTAAAAAAATAAGTTGACATTGAAAGAGGTGAAAGACATCCGTCTCTCACTCACTCCCTTTGTTCCTAACCCTAACGAGCGAGAATTTTTACTCGCACATTAGGGAATTATTGCAAAGAGACATTTTTATGTTTATGTTTTAAAGGTTAACTACTTGGTGCAATTAAGGAGGATTACACTAGAGCAAAAATTAAATAACTAGGGCAAGTAAAAGATTATGCTAAGGCAAGAATTAAATAAAACTAAAGACTTACAAGAAGAGATGATGCTCTGAATTCTTCAACAAATCTCACTTTTATTGATTATAAAGAGGCATACAATTTTTAAGATCTAGATTACAATTTATAAGTAACTAGTGAAGCTAGGGTTACAGACTTTCGTAGACATGATTTTACTGATTTAACCCCTGAAAATCCCAACAATGAAACGACACACCGACACAAGAAGTCGGTGCCAACACGGGCACCATATGGCCGCGGTTCCGCGGCAAAGACATGCCTTTGGCCGCGGATCCGCGGCCATTTAGTGGGATTGGCCCACCAGTTTTCTGTGGTTGACTGATCCTCTCTTGGGCTCTCTTCTTTTACTGCTCTTTTCTCTGTTGGGCTTCCTAATATTCTCCAGGTTCTCAGTGAATCTTGTAAGGATCTTTTCGACCGTTTCTCTTGACGTTCGTCTCGGCTTGAGTAGGATCCGTGTGCTGTTTGGTCAAAAATCCATTTCCTGTATCATCTTTGTCTTTTCACTGTAATTGCTTCAAAAGTCTGTATCCTGTATCATGTAACAAACGATCGTCAAAAGCACCTGTTTACTTATAAATTGCACAAAAAATGGGGCGTATGAATTGCAATATTATGATGTGAACAAATACCCCCAAACTTACCTTTTGCTCGTCCTCGAGCAAATTTATTAGTTTATTCTAACCTAGCCACATTTTCGCAGGGAAACGCGATTGCACTGAGCACGTGCAACAAGCCGTTAAACCTCTAGGTGTCCCTAGTAGGAGGAGTGTTGTCTCCTGAGGGTTTTCAGCGGATTACACCCACAAAATCCTATCAATTTGGTTTCTCAACTTTTGTTCTCCAATCAGGTTTTCTAACAAGGAAATCTATTATCATTGACCCGCAAATTATCCACCCATATTCTTCACGCTTGCTCATTATTTAACTTAAGATTACACATATCCTGTAGAATTACCTAGCTTTCGGCATTTCTTAAGTTTTCCTTCTAGAGTTCCATCTCCACTTAGGAATTTCTATCAACTCTATTAAAGACACAAGTTCTATTCTTCATTCCTTTCTCTTATCTAAACTCTAATCACATATCCCCACGTGTGTGTAAATATCACCCCTACACTTGGAAATTCAAATCAAGCAATCATACTCCAGCCCATTGTCCAAAGCACTTGTGAGACTTCGCTTTCACATCCTTCATGCGATTGCTAATACTTCTTGAGGTACCAACAACCGATTACCAGATGCGTTAGCACTTTAAGGCGTACTTCCTAGTTTTGCAACACCCAAGGCTTTTAGCAGTGGCTCCCAAACCAGTTGGTCTAAGGCACTAGGTGATGAAGCACCCTCGCTAAATATTTTTCTATTTTTTACAGCCTTAAGTAATCACAAAAACCAGTGTCCATTTTTTTTTCTCTATTCATTTTTTTTTCTTTTTATTTTCATTGTGCTAAGGACTTTAGACAAGAGTATTTCAAGGTTTCTTCTACTAATCCAAGTTTCAAGGCGCGTGTTTGTGCATTTTGTAGGGTATATGTTTTCAGAATCTAGACTTAAGCTAGGAATTATTTTTCAAACTTATACTCTAATAAAAGCTTTAATACTTTTCCTTCGTTTCGACTTAGCCCAAGAACTGAACCCAAGATTTGCCTATTTCTAAATAGCCTACAAAGACATATGCTTTCCACAGTTAAACTTTAAGGAAGGTTATTTTTAGGGTTTTTAATTTGCTAAGTCTAAGATTTAGTTTTTCCTAGCCAGTTAACCTATTTATCAAACTCAAGTCAATTAACCAGAATTGAATACATCAATTTTTTTTACTTTTTGAAATTTTTCAATTTTTTTATGGGTTTTACTGTTTTCTAATTTTTTTATTTTTAAAATTTGCAAATTTTTTTATGATTTTTTTATAAAAATGCAATGCAGAAATTAAATATGCAAAAGGAAAACAAAGATATATACAATATGCAATGCAAGGATAACTATATACATCACCTCTAATACCCCCAAACTTGAACCAAGCAGTGCCCTCACTGCCCGGCCCCACGTCGCGCTCGTGAGCGTGACCGTGATCTCTCCCCCCTAGCCAACAGTGTTTGTATCCCCCTCTCAATCTCCGTCAACCGACGGTCGTGTTCTCGTGCCGTTTCCCGAAACTCATCCCGCAAAGAGTCTAATCTCCTCACTGTTCTTCTCATTAAACGCGCATGTTCTTGGGGAGTTAGTTCTTCCCCGCTCGAAGTTGAGCTCGAGCTGGGGGTGTGTGCAGGTATGTTTTCTCCCGGCTCAGTCCGTGTCCAAATATCCGTCAGTCTAGAGTAAGACGACGAGACACCCTCTAAAAGTGGTCGAACTGCGGTACCTTCTGTCAAATGAGAGTCAAATTCTTCGGCCGGGAGGAAATAACGGCAGAGTTGGGTCACGAGCATGGGACATGGATATACACTCCCTCGTTTACCCGAACCTATGGAATATAGCAAAACTGTGCACATGTCGAATCTAGGGTTTTTCGTCATTAACGTATGAACGACATGTAAGGAAGGGGTGAAAAAGGTTGTGTTGTGAGAACTTCCAAAAATATTGTTTTGTGCCCACCGGCACACAGTTAAAACATTTGCGAAGAGGGTCCGTGCTTGGATCCCCTTGCGCGGTTCTCGCGCACAGTCATTACCCATTAAAGGAATATAGTCTTCAAAGCGAAGGGGTTGTTCGTGTGCCGGTACACGTGGTATTAGTGTCACCTCGTGTATCATCTCCCTATCAATGCGAATTTCATTATTTCCCCAAATCAGTTTAATATAACCTAAGTTGTCTAGGCTATTTTCTTCCATTGACTCATAAAATCGGGTAACTAAGCTAGGGACGGCAAATGCAGATCCATGGTTATAGAGGAGGAAATTCCATCCCCTTTGTGCAATTTCGTGTGGAAAGTATGATCCATAGATCTCGTGTGCAAACACCGGTGAAAAATCTCTCTCGTAGTGCATTTTGTGGGCCATTTTAAATTTACAGAGAAAGTTCTATGAAGAAACAGAGATAAAGGGTTCAGGTTTACCTCCCCTGAAAATTTCAGGGGGTGAAGAGGCAGATCGGCGGCGGTTGCGCGGCGGGAGACGGCAGGCGCGGCGGTTGCGCGGCGGTCTGGTGGCGGCGCGTCTCGAGATTTCTGCAGAGGACAGGAGCGGCGCCTAGGGTTTTTATGAGGGGAAAATGTTTTAGGGTAAACAGAGGAAAGGGCTCGGTTCCATTATATAGGGTTTAGAAAGGGTTATTTACACAAGACACCCTATAAGATGAGGGTTTTATTTGTAAAAACAGCTTGTAATCTGCAAATTTGCAATTTGGTCCAAAAAATATTAAACCCCCCCCCATTTTTTTATTTTTATTTTTTATTTTTTTTATTTTTTTTTTTTTTATATTTTTTTTTTATGTTTATGGTATTTGGAAATATATATATGAATGATACACACACACCCCCAAACTTATCTGAAATAGTGTCACTGGAAAACAAAGTTTGGGGATGAAAACGGAGGAAAATCAATCGGTGTAAATCGGCTCCTGCAAAAACAAGAGCTCCTCCGAAGGATCCGCAGTGAAGAACGGTTTTAGTCGATGCCCATTTACCTTAAATAAGGTACCGTCTTCAGGGTTCTCAAGATCAACCGCACCGTGCGGATAAACGGTGCGGACCACAAAAGGTCCTCTCCATCTGGACCTGAGCTTACCAGGATGCACGTGTAACCGAGTGTCATAAAGTAGAACCTGTTGACCAGGTTCAAAAGTTTTTCGTAAAAGGTGTTTATCGTGGAACACCTTAGCTCGGTTTTTAGCAGTTATGGCATTGTCATATGCCTCATCCCTTAGCTCCTCCAACTCATTCAGTTGCAACTTTCTGTTGCTGCCCGCATCTCCTAAAGACAAATTTAGCTCTTTGATAGCCCAGAAAGCTTTGTGCTCGATCTCCACTGGGAGGTGGCAAGCCTTCCCGTACACAAGCCGGTAAGGAGACATACCCAGATCGGTTTTATATGCAGTACGGAAAGCCCATAGTGCATCTATCAATTTAAGCGACCAATCCTTACGGTTTTTGGAAACCGTTTTCTCCAAAATTTGCTTTATCTGCCGATTTGATACCTCGGCTTGCCCACATGTTTGGGGGTGATATGGCGTTGACAATTTGTGGGTGATAGAGTATTTACGCATTAAGGACTCGAAAGTCCTATTGCAGAAGTGAGAACCATTATCACTTATTATCGCTCGAGGGTGCCCGAATCGAGAAAATATGTGTTCTTTAAGGAATCGAACGACAACTTTATTATCGTTCGTTCGACTGGGCACAGCCTCGACCCACTTAGAAACGTAGTCAACCGCCAACAGAATATACACATTTCCAAAAGAGTTAGGAAATGGTCCCATAAAATCTATACCCCAAACATCAAAAATGTCCACTACCAAAATGGGTTGGAGTGGCATTTCGTTTCTCCGCGAAATCCGGCCCAAATGTTGGCACCGGGAGCAAGTTTTGCAGTATTCAAATGAATCCTTGAAGAGTCGTGGCCAATAGAAACCACACTGCAAAACTTTTTCGGCTGTCTTCTTTGGGCCAAAGTGCCCGCCACATGCTTGATCGTGGCAGAAAGACAGCACGCTCTTGACCTCACTCTCAGGCACACACCGACGAATGATTTGGTCGGAACAGTATTTGAAAAGATAGGGTTCATCCCAGTAAAAATGCTTTACTTGGGACAAAAATCGAAGCTTATCTTGTTTCGACCAATCATTAGGAATAAGGCCGGTGGCTAAATAATTTACAATATCGGCGAACCATGGTTCGCAAGAAACGGTCAAGAGCTGCTCGTCGGGAAAAACGTCAGAGATTGGAAGATCGAGCGTGGGCGAAGAAGGAAGTCGTGATAGGTGATCAGCTACTACGTTTTCACATCCCTTTTTGTCCTTAATGACAAGGTCAAATTCTTGCAATAAAAGGATCCAACGTATTAGCCTAGACTTAGCATCCTTCTTCGCAAAGAGGTGGCGAAGAGCCGAATGATCAGTATAAACAACGACTGGAGAGCCGATTAAATAAGGCCGAAATTTCTCGAGTGCAAACACAACAGCTAAAAATTCTTTCTCTGTTGTTGTGTAATTAAGTTGGGCCTCATTTAGTGTTCGGCTGGCATAATAAATCACGTGCGGCATCTTATTAATGTGCTGTCCAAGAACAGCTCCAATTGCAAAGTCTGATGCGTCGCACATGATTTCAAAAGGGTGCGTCCAGTCGGGAGATGAGAGGATGGGTGCAGTGATGAGTGAATGTTTTAAAGACTCAAATGCTTCAGTGCATGTGGAGTCAAAAGCGAAGGTTGTGTCCTTGGCCAGTAAAAGGGTCAAGGGTCTAGCAATCTTGCTAAAGTCCTTGATAAACCGTCTGTAAAAACCGGCGTGGCCAAGGAAGGCTCTAATATCTTTGACGCATTTTGGGGGAGGTAGGTTAGAAATCACTTCGATTTTAGCCCTGTCTACCTCGATGCCGTTTTGAGAGATAACATGTCCTAAGACAATGCCCTCTCGTACCATGAAATGGCACTTTTCCCAATTTAATGTTAGGTTCTTATCCCTGCAGCGGGTAAGAACAGCGTCAAGATGGCGTAAACACTCGTCGAAGGAGTCGCCAAAGATGGAGAAATCGTCCATAAAAATCTCCAAGAACTTTTCGACCATGTCTGAAAAGATCCCCATCATACACCGCTGAAATGTAGCGGGAGCGTTGCATAACCCGAAGGGCATGCGACGATAAGCAAAGGTGCCAAAGGGACAAGTAAATGTTGTCTTGTCTTGGTCCTCTTTGGCGATGGGGACTTGATTGTAACCGGAATAGCCATCGAGAAAGCAATAGAATTCGTGCCCTGCCAATCGCTCGAGCATTTGGTCAATGAAAGGTAAAGGAAAGTGGTCTTTCCTTGTAGCGGCATTGAGTTTCCTATAGTCTATGCAGACTCGCCACCCAGTTTGGGTGCGAGTGGGAATCAACTCATTTGCCTCGTTTGCAATGACCGTAATGCCCGATTTCTTGGGCACGACGTGGATTGGGCTAACCCACTGGCTATCCGAGATAGGGTAAATGATACCGCTATCCAGACATTTGACAATTTCCTTCTTAACCGCCTCTTTCATGATGGGGTTGAGGCGCCTTTGTGGATCTCGTGCTGGCTTGGCATCATCCATTAAGTGTATATGATGTTCGACTATGAGGGGACTAATCCCCTTTATGTCCGCCATAGACCAGCCGAAAGCTTGCCGATTATTAAGTAAGACCGTCAAGAGAGCCTTCTCTTGCTCAAGAGCTAGAGAAGTTGATATAATGACAGGTAAGGTCTCATTATCACCTAGATATGCATATTTTAGGTGTGTCGGCAAAAGCTTTAATTCGAGTTTAGGGGGTGAAACAATAGATGGTAGCAAAGGGGTAATTGTTTCAAACTCGAATGATTCCATCAAAGGTTCGTACCGAGTGTACGCAACAGTGTCGGATGGTTCTACTAACTCATCCGGAAAAGCAAAAGACTCCAAATCAGGTGATGAGTCTTCGAAGTTGTCGACGAATGTAAAACATTCAAAATCATTATCCGCCGCGAAAACTGAGTCGGATTCTAGGAGGAACGCACTAGTGGCGTTAACATTGCTGTGGTCGAATAAAAAATTCTCGAACTCACAGTCCTCCTCCGCGATCTCATTGATCGAACAAACGTCTAGTACGCTAGCATTGGGCTCAGCAGGCTGACTTCCTAACTTGAAAATATTGAGCTCAATTGTCATATTGCCGAAAGATAAGTTCATTGAACCGTTACGACAATTGATAACTGCGTTGGAAGTAGCCAAAAATGGTCGACCTAATATAACCGGAATTTGGTTCCGGGGGTTCGCAACAGGTTGTGTATCCATCACTATAAAGTCTACGGGGAAAATGAAATCCCCTACTCTTATTAACACATCCTCGAGCTCTCCCCTAGGATGAGTGATCGACCGGTCGGCCATTTGGAGAGTACAGTGAGTGGGCTTAAGCTCTCCAACGCCCAATTGCTCGTACACAGAATAGGGTAGCAAATTGACGCTCGCACCAAGATCCAATAGTGCTCTATTGATGTTCTTGTCCCCAATTGTTATCGAAATGGTAGGACACCCGGGGTCCTTTTGTTTTGGGGGAAGGGAATTTACAAGAGCATCACTAATAGCACTGGCCACAAAAACTTTCTTTGGCACTTGCGACTTCCTCTTTTTGGTGCACAAGTCCTTTAAAATTTTGGCATATGAAGGAACTTGCTGAACTGCATCCAAGAGAGGGATGTTTATGCTAACCTGTTTAAACAGCTCGACAATCTTCTCCATTTGAGGAGTTGGTTTATTGGATCTCAACCTATTAGGAAAAGGAACATTTTGAAAAGTGGTTGAGTCCAACTTGTGTGGATCAGATTGTCGAGTTGGAACGGTACCTCGTGTAGATGTGTTCGTGTCGTGAGAATTAGGTCCGTTCAATCTAGAAGAGCCATGTGAAGGGTGGAGAATAGGCTCTACAGAAGAAGAAGATGGTGAAGAAGAAGAAGAAGAAGAAGAAGAAGAAGAAGTAGTCCCACCGGCAGGGGTGTCATTGTTAATGCCCACACTGTTCCGCAACACTTTTCCCGATCTCAATGTGGTCACCGCATTCACATTATGATTTTGCTGATTTTGGGCAGCATGTGCGTGACCGGGGTTGGGCAACGGTTGAGACGGGAGTTTTCCTTTTTCGCGCTCGCTCAAAGCTGCATTAAGTTGTGCAATTTGTGCCTCAATAGATTTGATACTCTGATCGTGGGAGGCACTGTTTTGCACTAAAGATTGAATAGAAGTCTCAAGTCTTGCTGTAGACTGTGTAGATTGCTTAAGGAATGCATCTAGACTTCTCTCGAGCGAGCTAACCTTATCATTATTAGGTTGAACATAATTGTTTGGCTGGTAAGCATTGTTCGGCACAAAATTGTTCACCTGATTAGGGTAAGGTTGTTGTTGAAATTGTTGCGGTTGATATTGAGTTTGCGAGGGTGCTTGTTGTTGTTGTGGAGGAGGAGGTCTTTGAAAATTATTATTATTTCCTTGGAATTGTTGATTTTGGTTCCAAGCGAAATTTGGGTGACTCCTCCACCCCGGATTATACGTCGAAGAGTACGGATCGTTCCTTTGTCGTTGCTGAAATGCAGCATTGACTTGATCCTGTCCTTGAGTGGTTGCATTATAAGGACACTCTTCAGTTAAGTGCGATGGATCCGCACAACAAGCACAGACAGTTCGTGGGGGCATAGCAGGGGCAGGAGAAGACGACGAGATTTTGGTCTCGATCGCTTCTAGCTTTTTCGTAAGAGCGGCCATCTCGGCCTTCATAGCAATCGACATCTCTATTTGATGTATGCCCGCCCTAGATTGACCACTAGAAGTTGATGTGGTCTTGGTGCTCTCCCACTGTATTGTCTGCTCACTAAGATCCTCAAGAAACTGCCACGCCTCATCATTAGACTTAGAGAGAAAATGACCTTGACAGATGGTTTCTAGCAACTGCTTCGTTGCCGAGTTCAATCCCTCATATAATGTTTGGCAAAGTTGCCAACTTTCTATCCCATGGTGAGGGCATTGAACTAGTAGGTCTTTAAATCTCTCGAAGCACTTCCAGAATGGTTCGGAAGGAAGTTGTGAAAATTGAATTATTTCATTTCGAATTCTGGCAGTTTTATGGTGAGGATAGAACTTTTTCAGAAAAGCCTTCACAAACTCATCCCAATTTCTTATGGAATGTGACGCGGTGCTATATAGCCACTTCTCGGCTAGGTCACATAAGGTGAAAGGAATGACCCTTAGCCTTATAGCATCGTCACTTAATTGGGTTGTCTTCATCATGCTGCAAACGTTTTGGAATTTATTAATGAAAATATATGCATCTTCGGATTCCAAACCATGAAACTTAGGCAGCATATTGATGAAGTGTGGTTTTATTTCAAAATTATCCCCATTCGCCGGTGGGGGTGAAAGACAAGTGGGTAAAGAAGTGCGAACGGGGTAGAAGAGATCCTGGAGCGCAACTCGTGCGGGCGCTACAACAGGCGGTAGATTCGGGTTATTCGCACCTGGCGGAGGTGGAATCATTCCCGTCGGTAAGGTATCGTTGGGGTTGAATCCCGACATACCTTCGAATGAAGAAATTGAATGTGGAGGTAAGGAAGTGGACGGAAGATCGACGAAGGGTTCGTCGAAGGGTTCGTTGGTCGGTATCAACGAAACGCGGACTAATCGGGCGTTAGTATCCCTAGTCCAAAATGACATACACTATAGGGTAGTGCAGTCAGAAAAAAAAGAAAAACAGAAGGTGGGGGTAAGATAACGTCAGTGAGAAGAAGTGGTGGAAGTGAGGTTTCAAGTTTCTTTAGCGGCAAGTTGCAAGTTTTTAAAAGATTTTATTATTTTTTTTTTTTGTGACTTTTGCAAGGAAGTTTTTGAAAACGGACTCGTGACACAAAAAGTATCAACCACACATGCACAATCAGGCCTAGATCTAGGGTCGCCTAGGTCTACTAGACAGCTCCTAACTAGGGCTAGAAATAGACCTCAAACCGCCTCTTCACGGACAAATACGGCCAGGTAAGTGGAAAGGAACCACCACTACAGTGGGCCTAATTAAAAACCACTAGCCTAGACACCGCAATGTCGGTTAGGATAAACGGCCGATGCCTACCCTAGTCCTTTTCCTATTGAGCTCGCTGTCCTTAGGTCTGAGTCTAATCTTTTTTAATTAAAGGTGGTCGATGCAAAATGCTTATGTGTTTTCTGGGGTCCTGGGAAGGGTGATGAAATCCCCACCCAATCTGAGTTTGGTCAAATAGCCCCTTAAGTCCGATTAAAATATGCAAAACAACAATTCACTTGCAATCAATTTTTTAGCGCGGCGCAAAGAAACCTGCAGAAATCTGTTATTTAGAAGGGGGAGAAAGACTCTTTACGCAAAGAACCCTGCAGAAAATTTTTTAACAGTGGATATATGGAGGTTGCAGAGGGGAAGAAAAGAGAGCAAACCCTGTAAAAATTGTGTGCTGACGTGTCAGTAGAAGCGCGGTTCCGCGGTCTGGGGCCTCCTAATGCGGCGGAAACGCGGTTGAGTAGAGGGATCAGCCTCTGGAAAAATTTCTGGCGCTCTGTACTTTTTAGTCCTCTCTGTTTTTATGCCTCCTTTTCTGTTTTGACCTTCTGTAAAACTCCAGATCCAAAATTCCTTGTCGTTCCTGCAAGATTCAAACGGGAAACCCTTCAAACAGATAAAGATAATGAAAAGAAATTTTTTTTTTTATATATTTTGTATTTTCAGATTTTTATAATTTTAAAATTTTATATCAACCCGAAATCCTACAAAAAGAGAAAATTACGCCATCCCCGGCAACGGCGCCATTTGATTAGTCCAAAAATTTGTAGTTTACCGTAATCAGAAACGGCGTCGCTTCGCAGCTAGCCGGTGAATACGGGTCGATCCGCAGGGATGGTTAATTTCTGATTTTGTGTTATAACGAGTTGATTCAAATCGTTGTTGGTTTTTTTATCGATTGAGTTTAAGACGAATTTATGTGATGAGAAGGAACTCATTAGGGTTAGGTCGAAGGTAGGAGTGTTGAGATCAGTATGTTCACCTCTTTCAATGTCGTGATTTAAGCTTTTAGGAAAGTCACAACAATCAATAGGAAAAGGGATTAGGATGATCGGGAAGAAACAAAGTTTCTTCCTCTAGATCCTTGTCCGTCTTTTCTCATTCATTGATGTGAGCTTCATGGACATCATATAAGTCCGGCCTTTTATACTACGGAACACCGTTACCTTATAGGTAGGGTGCCGTAGGGGGCGGATCGTATATGTGTGCATGAAGGTTTCGTTAAAAAAATAAGTTGACATTGAAAGAGGTGAAAGACATCCGTCTCTCACTCACTCCCTTTGTTCCTAACCCTAACGAGCGAGAATTTTTACTCGCACATTAGGGAATTATTGCAAAGAGACATTTTTATGTTTATGTTTTAAAGGTTAACTACTTGGTGCAATTAAGGAGGATTACACTAGAGCAAAAATTAAATAACTAGGGCAAGTAAAAGATTATGCTAAGGCAAGAATTAAATAAAACTAAAGACTTACAAGAAGAGATGATGCTCTGAATTCTTCAACAAATCTCACTTTTATTGATTATAAAGAGGCATACAATTTTTAAGATCTAGATTACAATTTATAAGTAACTAGTGAAGCTAGGGTTACAGACTTTCGTAGACATGATTTTACTGATTTAACCCCTGAAAATCCCAACAATGAAACGACACACCGACACAAGAAGTCGGTGCCAACACGGGCACCATATGGCCGCGGTTCCGCGGCAAAGACATGCCTTTGGCCGCGGATCCGCGGCCATTTAGTGGGATTGGCCCACCAGTTTTCTGTGGTTGACTGATCCTCTCTTGGGCTCTCTTCTTTTACTGCTCTTTTCTCTGTTGGGCTTCCTAATATTCTCCAGGTTCTCAGTGAATCTTGTAAGGATCTTTTCGACCGTTTCTCTTGACGTTCGTCTCGGCTTGAGTAGGATCCGTGTGCTGTTTGGTCAAAAATCCATTTCCTGTATCATCTTTGTCTTTTCACTGTAATTGCTTCAAAAGTCTGTATCCTGTATCATGTAACAAACGATCGTCAAAAGCACCTGTTTACTTATAAATTGCACAAAAAATGGGGCGTATGAATTGCAATATTATGATGTGAACACACATCCCACTCCCCTTTAGTCTGTAAGACACCTTTAGAGAGGGAGACTCCATCACCTGCAGTTTCACTACCGTGCCAGGAGTCGTCCATTCTAAAACACCTTTAGAATGCTTTCTAAGTACCCAGATTGGGAAACTACCCAATTCTAGATCAAAAACCATAGATCTAGTAACCAAAATATCTGATATAATATCCATGTCCTATGTAGAGAAACCACCGTGTGACATCAAAAGTATAACCGATCGTAGTATAGGAATATCACTTCCTACTCTGTGTATGTCATCCAAATACTAGGATATCACACCCTACTACCTTCTTAACAGATCCATCCCTATTCTGATGAAGTCAAACCTATGACTGTCACATCAGAAATAGATGATCTATCTCCGATATATCTGCTTTAGTCCATAAATAGACATAAGCTATCTGTTCACTATGCTTCCGCTTCTCCTACTGACTACGACAACCCTCCGGCAGAGTCATATACACGTGCACTTCTAAAGCTATTTCAGAACGACGCTATACTCATCCTCCTGCCGGGTCTCATAGCCTGGAACAACAGTAGTGTCAAGTCTGGGTAAACAAGAACCTCCCTGTCACCGTCTTTGAGCATACCGAAGTACCTCTCGAGTGCCTGAGGTTACCCACCATATCTGCGGAGTGGCCAATGGAATGTCAAATCAGATTGAATCTTCAGGTTCTTATCAAATTTTCAGTAATCGTTTGCGGTTCTGGAATCACTTCCAGTTCTACCATACACCCATTATTGTTTTCTGAAAAAATCCATTTTTGTTAAAACTGTGGCGAGTCAAGAACAATATCACTATTGATCATCCAGATGGTAGAAAGTCAACCCTCGTCATAGCCTGGGTCAACCCACAAACAGCCATTACAGAAACTTGCCTTGAGTTATCCAGAGTCTGGTTTTAAGAATAAGCCGGACAACTCCCCGTACCTTAACATCGTTAAGATATGAACCGTTCTATATCCAATAAAGAAACAGAGGCACTGATTTAAGTGGAACCAGATTCAAATCATGCAGCTTTCTCCAGTGCATGTCAACCAAATGGAAGGAGGCCGATCAACGTTACTCAACTTAGGAATCCTATCCAGATATGAGTAACCTGAAAGAGAAATAAGTTTCTCAAAATCATTACTATCAACTGAATACCATACACAAGTATCTACATCTTCGATCACCTTGAAGAATCCTGATACTTGCAATACCTGGTTCTCTACTTTATTCATATACTTCTAACTTCTCAAAACTTGGACCTTGTGTTTCTACGAAACACTTGTCTAAAAACTAAAGAAGTCATAAGTAAACCGAATATAGTACGAGGACCAACCCCTCTGTCCTAATGGACACTGGACAACATACAATACTCTGTATAAGTCCCTTGAGTCTAATAACTCATTCCCTGTGTGTCGTAGGTTGAAAACTGTACTTAAGGTTAAGAAGAATTACACTGCTGTTTAATGCTCATTACCTAACCATCCACTGATATAGGTAAATGTCATAGACATAATTTCAAAAAGCCATATCTCACTCTATAAAATAGACGTACAAATATATCAATTTGAAATTGGTGCATAACAATGGATATTCAAAACCAAATATTTGCCGTCCGGCAAACAACCCAGGTGACTTCCTCAAATATCACCAATTACAACGAACACCGATATAATGAGCATGATCACCTAATTCCCAATAACTTACTCCCACTCATCATCTATAAAACCATACAGATGTGAGAATCATACCTGGTAAATACATACCCTGGAGCAAGGGCTAATTGGGAAATCAGTTTTCTTTTAAATGTACATAGTGAAACTGAAACATTGAAATGTTTCGTAGGGGTATCCGGGTATTTCTAGTAATGCCTCTTCAATTATCAGATTCACAACTCTAACCGTATATTTCTTTGTCATCTCTCCAAATCCCTTTATATGTCTTTTGTCATTACCTTATATACACCCTTTTAGGCTAAATGGTTTTCTTCCTTCCCTACCTTTCGGCACCAGCCTATGGTTTGGAAGAAGACTATCCAATAAGCATAATGGGTGTACTGTCCTAATCCTAGGAGCATTCGCAATGCGAGAGAAGGTGAAGATAAAAGACAACCAAATAAATCTTATTCCTATTTCTCCTGAACCAGAATCCATCCCCGAACTGGAACAAGTTCCTTTCGAGTTCGTATACAACCATACGATGGAATATCCAATAAACTGTGGATTTTTGTAGTGATACAGAGTGTTCTGGAGAAATACAAAGGTGAAGTAGGATTGGCGAAGAAATACTTGGTTTGGTCGTGAATAGCAGTCGCAATTTACTTTGCCCTCTTACTAATCCATTTATTTGTCTTTACTTAATACCTTCTGTACACCGTTTAGGCTAAATGGTTTTCTTCTTTCCCTACCGTTCGGCACCTGCCTATGGTTTGGAAGAAGACTATCCAATTAGCATAATAGGTGTACCGTCCTAATCCAAGAAGCACTCGCAACCTGAGAGAAGGTAAAAGGAAAAGACAACTGAATAGTCCTATTCGTTTTCTCCAGAACCGGAAACCATCCTCGAATCTGGAACAAGTTCCTTCGAGTTCTTATATAACCATACGATGGTTTTATCCAATAGAAGTGTATGTTTGTAGTAATACGGGGTGTTCTAGAGAAAAGGGTAAAAGTAAGAGTGGCAATGAGGTATGGGACTCTGACAATCCAAAAGCCAGTGTTTAAGAAGGTTCGGTTAATTTTGGTCACTGAGTCATAGTCAAGGGTCGGGCCATGGTCGCTGCCAAAGAGAGGGAGAAAAGAAACACTCAACGTGCATTCTAACCTAGATCAGAATGGTTATCACTTTATCTAATCAGGAAACCTCCCACTGTAACATCAAATTCTCCTCCAAACCTGAAAGAAGAATTAGTCGGGATCACCCGAGGAGTAAACCAACTCATCAGTGGGAATCGGGATCCAATTATCATCACATGATAACGTGATGGAATCCACTCACGTTATCACACTCCAGAAGGTATGCGCATATCTGACAAGTTTCAGTTTCTTTAGAAACTCCCGATGTGATTTTTACCCCATGCTCTTGTGACCTTGACGAAGGCCAACATATCATAAGTCACATGTCAAGTTCTACCCGTCATTATCCAGGTTAATTTGAACCCACCCGTACATAACCTTGACGAAGGCCAAAAGAGTAGTACGACTGTCCCAAACCAACGCATCTATCTATACTGCAGAAAAGTAACAAATAGCTACCATACACTATGCCTTGACGAAGGCCAACATACATAGCATGAATACTAAGTGCTACCTTTCTGAAATGATGGAGGGCTACGAATGGTTTTTGGCGAAAAACCATTAACGTAATGAACTTGATATCGTTGAAGGAACCGGATAGCTTTTTATAAAAATATAGTGGCGAAAACTTCTTGCTAAAGAGGTCACTCCCGGTGAAGGGATCTCGGCTCTTTCCCCATAGAATGAGGTGCAGGATATTCCAACTGAATACCACGATGCAAAGCAAAAAGTAATCGGCTATAGTGAAGTTATCACCCTGATGCAAACTTCTGTCCAAGGGGTCACTCCCGGTGAAGGGATCTCGGCCCTTGCCTCGTCGACTGAGGTGCTGGATATTCATAACCGAATACCACTGTGCAAAACAAAAGAGAACGTCCTTGCAATAACAGCTTTTTGAAAAAAATGTTCCAACGACATCAGAATAGGTTTGTTTAGCTTGCATTGATCCGAATCCATGCAGTCCCATCAATTAATCACACCAATGAAGAACGAAAATACGATGTACGTATATGCCATCCGCATTCGCCTCTGGGTCCCGTCATCACCCGTTAGGTTACTTAACTAACGACAGAGCGGGGACTGGACTAGCGTGGGTGTAAAACATATACAACATCTACTAGTATATATATCAATATATAAAATTCTCTCAAGGTGTGATAAAATGCAACATCACAGAAATGTAATAAGCATCACAGAACAACACAGATATCTGGGATCCCCGGGTTTCATAGAGCCGCTACTGAAACCCGACGTTCCCCTGGTCGTGTGGATAGCATGTGCAATGAAATCCTAGACCCCTACGGGCGCGGCATGTTACCCGCCAAAACCTGAAGCGAGGCAGCCCCCTTCAGCAACGTGAATGGACCACCCAGCACTTCACGTAATCCGGTAACTTGGGCACCCCTCCTTGGGTCAACCTGTACCCCCTACGAGTGCGGCGAATAGCCCGCCAATTCTAGAGTGAAGCCCCCTCCGTCTCAAAGCCATGAGATGCGGGCTTGTTGCCCTCTAGAACCCGGCTACCCGTGCACCCCTCAGCGGGGTAATCCTAGTACAGAAAGTAAAATTTACAACGGGTACATCGACCTCAGTCCGGTCGTGCCCCAAAAGAATAATATACAAACAGGAAGTGACGGCAGTCCATATGTCGGACGCTCGCCCCGCAATATCAAATGTACAAATACAACCAAACCGTACTACCATTATATCCAGGCTATCCACCACGACAAATCCGCAACATCACAGCACAACACAGAACATCAACGTGAATGTCACGTTCGCAAATCCGTCTAAAAGGGCTATAGCAGTTAGACAGGATTTACCGATCAAATAACATTCACGGTCACAGATATAATGTAAATATTGTGAACTAACATGTTTAAAATTTTCGATCGACTAAATTTCCCAAAGTGGGCCCCAAGCACAACTGTAGCACTCAAAAATAATCTGGGCCCAAACAAAATATTCCATAAACACATTTTTCAAGTCATGAACCCCTTAAGAAAAAATGGCGAACTGTTGCTACAGTTCGGCCGCGGAACCGCGGCCAAAAGGGGGGTATGGCCGCGGTTCCGCCGCGCTACAGTAACAACAAAATACCAAATTTTCACAGATTTCATAGAAAACCCAGCCTGAATTTATGCAATGCACCAAATAATTTTTTGACAACAAACAAAATTCGACAGAAACTGTTATATTTGAAAACGCGGTTTCGGAATTTTTGTTCGATCGAAGTTCTAAACACGTTAGAGAAAGCTAGAAAAGGTTAATGGCGTGGCTCTGATACCATGTAAGTGCACGGTAGCGCCCCGGCCGTCTGTCCGAGAACAAAAAGCGGAAAACAAAAGCTTTTTCAAACTAGAAACCGGCGCTACCGCGGACAATAAACCCGGATAGGACCATTAACCTACTACTAGCTAATTAGAGAAAGGGTAGAGAGCAATACCGAGCGATCTATGTCCTTCGGTCTTCGGCCACCATCACGATCTGTCTGCGGCATCTCCGGTCTCGATCTTCTCGTCGGAAAGGGCACCACATCACCGAGTCTTTTTACGGGCTCCCACCTCTGAACCGAGGCAACTCGGACACGAAGTTGGCAAGCCGACGTGTCTAAGATTGCTGTAGACTGAGTGTAGAATAGTTTGTCTCAAGTGGTTAGTGAAGTTTCCATTTTGGAGTAGAGAAGGAGATATCAACTTTGGAGATGAGCTAAAGAGTTTTTGGTGCAAAAGGAGATGAATCATTTTTCACCCCCAAAATGAATGAGAGGGTTAGCCCTTTAGTGGCCGTCCATGCTCCAAAAAGGAGGGAGTGGGTGAATAATGCAAGCAAAAGAATAATGAGTGATCATCATCAAGAATGTCATTCCAAAGCCCATTCAAATCCCATCCAAATAAGCAAGTAAGGATGACAATTAAAGAAGTCAAAGGATGCTAGAATCATCATGAACCATCCACCACAAAATACACCCTCCTTTTGCTAATTTGCACATTTACAAATAACCCCCTCTACACCAATTTTCAGCCAAAGAAAGAACAGAGGAAAAATGGCCGAAACGGAATGTAAACTGGCAACTTCAAAAAAGTGATCCGGTAATAAATTACAGGAAAACCCCGCGACTGTATATACATACCCGCATTTGTATTGCGATCGAATACAAATGCAATGAGACAAAATCTACACTGTATAATATTAGGATCCGGCTTAAACCAAAGCCCGCTAGTATGATCCGTCCGATCATGATACGTGCAATACCGGACGTATATGATTGAACCCTGCCATAATACCATACGCCCTCTACAGCGTTTCACCCGAAACTTGGGAAACTGTCTGTGGGGGACTCTAAAGACTTGTCAATACTTTGGCTGTGGATTTAACCACTAGCACGTCAGTGGTACTAGCCATACGTAACGGGCTAACAGGTATTAACCAAAAGGGAGGTCGATGAGCGGACTCATCCTGGTACCCTACTGAGCCTGTCAGTGACAATATCCGTACAGTCCGGTCCGTTAGTCTATGAGTATCGCATGTCGGGCCTAGGGGGTTGGTAAAAGTCAGACCTCCAAAAGCGGTACAAATCGTGTAGGAGTGTAGCCCAGAACACCCTAAGATACTACTGGAATACCTACCAGTAAATCTCCTGCCTTGGCCAAGGGCTTCGTGTAATGGCTCTCCTAGACACGGCGCGATATCACCACCAATACCGGGAGAGAAAAAACCCCTGCCGATCCGCTCACTGCCTCCATGTGGCTTGGGACTGTACCCAACTAAAACCTGTTTGCACGACTCCTTTGAGCCGTGGTAGGGTAGTAAACAAAGCACAGTGGGAACTCATACGAGACAAATGAAGATCTCAGGTCGATGAACTAACCTGTACACATGTCACCAGGGAACTGCTATCTGACGCTAGGTATAAAACCAACTAGCATTTTCCCGGCGAGTCCTGTCCTGTGTACTCATAACCCAATGAGCACCTGTATACGTCTTAGGTGAACCAACTAACACCAATGGTTTGTAAGACCGGCCACCGCCCCTCGTCGGGGTCTCGATCCATATACACTAGTCTACTTTGGAGTATCGACGCCCTGTCTTGAAACTCCCTCGACTAGGGACCTTTTAAGGATGTGCTTATAGATCCCAGCTCCCACGTATATGATCGCCATCATACTGCTGGCCGTCAAGCAAAAATCCTATGGGCTCTATCAACATGCAATAGTGACCTGTAATGTCACCTAAAGCATGTATACGATGATAAAGATAAACCAGATAGCATACAATCATCTTGAGTAAGACTGTCCTACCAGTATAGGTCCTCACTCAATCATTGCAATCACGTGCCTGCGATCCAATAATTGACTTTGAGGGCACTATATCCAACAATCTCCCACATGCACTCAAGGGTAATTATTGCGATGCCGCATACTCACAGCCCATGTGATACCGAACACCAAACTCCTCTACTTATCAGTTTCACAAAGCTCGTTTGCGAAACTATTGCATTCGAGGAATAACCTCAGTGAGTGGATCTGCCCTAATGTTTCTTTCTATGTCTCTCTTTATCTCAAGTTCGCGGAGAAAGCCATCTCCCGAAATGAGCAATACCTGTCTTAGAATATGTTTGGATATCTGATGGGAACTAGTTCATAAATGAACTCTAAATCCAAACTTCTTAAACTTTATCGTCAACTGTATTTAATCAGTATCCTGCGTAATGCCTCCCTCAGTTTCCGCTTGGATCACCTGTCCAAAACACTGCCCCTCGTCAGAGGGAAAACTATAACTCTGACAGTCACTCTGTCATCCAGGTGACTTTGGAAGCCTGGAATGATAACCGTCTCCTAAAAGAGGCTGTTTTTATCATATCCCTAGAACATCCACTTATGTTCTAAAACTGCTTCCGAACGTTTCTCCGGGATAGGATTAATATCAACTTCTTGCATCTAGTGCAAAAACAACATCTGGTGTGGTACTTAATATCTCATGATTGACTCAATTGCCTAAGCAAGTGATCTGCCAATCATGCACATCCCTCTCCCTTTTAGTCTGTAAGACACCTTTAGAGAGGGTGACTCCATCACCTGCAGGTACACTTCCATGCCAAGAGTCGTCCATTCTAAATACTTTTAGAATGTTGTCTAATTATCCAGATTGGGATACTACCCAAATCCCGATCTAAAACCATAGATCTAGTAACCAGAATGTCTGATATTATATCTATATCCTATATGGAGAAACCGCTGTATGACAACCAAAGTATAACCGATCGTAGTATACGAATTTCACTTCCTACTATGTGTATGTCATCCATATACGAGGACATCACACCTTACTACCTTCTTAACAGATCCATCCCTTATTTTGATGAAGTCAAACCCATGACTGTCACATCAGAAATAGACGATCTATCTCCGGTATATCCACTTTAGTCCATAAATAGACATAAGCTAGTTATCCACTATGCTTCCGCTGCTCCCACTAACTACGACAACCCTCTGGTAGAGTCATATACATGTACACATCTAAAGCTAGTTTAGAACGACGCTATATTCATCCTCCTGCCGGGTCTCACAGTCTGGAACAACAACAATGGCAAATCTGGATAAACAAGAACCTCCCTGTCACCGTCCTTGAGGCTACCGGAGTACCTCTCGGGTGCCTGAGGTTACCCACCATATCTGCAGAGTGGCCAATGGAATGTCAAACCAGATTGAATCTTTAGGTCCTATTAAATTCTCAGCAATCATTTGCGGTTCTGGAATCACTTCCAGTCCTACCATACTCCAACTACTGTTTTCTGAAAAATACTATTTTTATCAAAACTGTGGAGAGTCAAGAACAATATCACTATTGATCTTCCAAATGGTAGAAAATCAACCCTCGTCATAGCCCGGGCTAACCCACAAACAGCCATTACAGAAACGTGTCTTAAGTTATCCAGAGTTTGGTTTTAATCATAAGCCGGACAACTCCACATACCTTAACATTGTTAAGATATGAACTATTCTATATCCAATATAGAAACAGAGGCACTGATTTAATTGGAACCAGATTCAAATCATGCAGCTGTCTCTAGTGCATATCAACTAAATGGAGAGAGGCCGATCAACATTACTCAACTTAGGAATACATCCAGATATGAGTAACCTGAAAGAGAAGCAAGTTCTCATAATCATTACTATCAACTGAATACCATACACAAGTATCTACATCTTCGATCACCTTGAAGAATCCTGATACTTGCAATACCTGGTTCTCTAGTTTATTCATATAACTATAACTTCTCAAAACATGGATCTTGTATTTCTATGAAACACATGTCCAAGAACTAGAGAAGTCACAAGTAAACAGAATATAGTACGAGGACCAAGCCCTCTGTCCAAATGGACACAGGACAACATACAATACTTTATATAAGTTCGCTGAGTTGAATAACTCAAACCCTGTGTGTCATAGGTTGAAAACTGTACTTATGGTTAAAAAGAATTACACCGCTGTTTAATGCTCCTTACCTAACCATCTACTGATATAGATAAATGTCATGGACGTAATTTCAAAAAGTTATATCTCACTTTATAAAAAATAAATGTACAGATATATTAATTTGAAATTGGTGCATAACAACGGATATTCAAAACCAAATATTTGTCGTCCGGCAAACAACCCAAGCGATTTCCTCAAATATCACCAATTACAACGAATCCCGATATAATGAGGATGATCACCCAATTCCCAATAACTTACTCCCACTCATCATCTATAAAACCATACAAATGTAAGAATCAAACATGGTAAATACATACCCTGGATGTCACGAGCCGAAATTCGACTCGTGACCGGCACTTAACCACGCAACGTCTACAGGCGTAACGCGACTAAGTAAGCCGAACCCAGAAATCAAAACCATTTAAAAGTAGTGAGTGTTGAAAACATTTGATTAAAACATTTAGAAAACTTTAAGTAGTTTAATGAAGTTCTTTAAGGTTAACTTATCATCTTAATAATTTTGACAGCATTTCCTTTGTAAAACTAACCCCGAAGTTGGGTATAAAACAGGATATAAGTGAAAATGATATACAATGAAAATAAAGCATCCCCAAACGGGAGCAATCACGCCCAACGGCGGAAACCATCACCTCAAGAGAAATATACGACACCGTAGCGAAGAAATGAGCAATAATTAGAAACATCACAGAATAATAAAACTGCATATATACTGTCGGCTCCTACGAGCTCTACACCAGAATACAAATAATATACATCATCGTCCTCACACTGTCTCTAGGTCAAATATATATAAAGGTAGATGGAGAATAGTAGATACAAAAGTGTGTACAATAGAAGTAACCAGATACCACAACCCACCTAACAGCAAAACAACTCTCGCACCAACTGTATTGGTATCTGTAGCCAAAAGATGTAAGAAGGCAGCCTGCCGCGACTACTCTGAGGGGCAACCTGCAAATACCGTGGCACAACGGGGGTGAGTTGCCAACTCGTGAATAGAGATAACATATAAAGGTAATAAAAAGCATGCACGTACTGCGTTACTCTATCAAATGCCAGCAGAATAAGTCTATATGCGATAAGCAGTATGTGCAAAATCATGCAAGTGCTCTGTCAAGTAAAATATCTACAGGATGAGATGTATAATAATAAATGCTGAGCATGGGATGAAATAACATCTACACGGAATGTCAACATGGAAAAATAATCGGTGCCCATCAATGCACCCAAATCCCAATAAACTCAGGTGCCGGCATTCCCATTGGCCCTCAAATCCTGTAAATCGCAGAGAATCACGAATTCCCAACATCGGCACTCAAATAACATAAATACTCATGTCCAGCATCGACACGCAAATCCTCATATATCAGGCTTTGTCAGTCCGGATCAGCCCACAGGTTCCGTCTGCGGTATCGGCCCTCGGCCCTGGCAGTACGGGTCATCCCGCATCAATCTAACGACTCTAGTCAGTATCCTCCGGATAACCACCAGGTCCAACCAATCACCGATAGGTACTCGCCACCCTGCCAGGCTCATCGTCTACTCCACGAAAAACAATTCTCGGCCCGGCGAACCATACCGGGTCCACCACGAACCCGCAAATGGATTATCCAACTCCTCGAATCGGGTTTCAAGCACACGTCTCAGAACCGAGAAAACGCATGGTGAACGCACCAAAATATCATATCAAGAGGAACCGGGTTTTCAAATAGTTCATAGTTTCTTGAATAACCCCACGGTCCTCGAAAACCAGAAATCACATGAAATCCAAAACCAATGAGTAATTCAATGCGTTGTGATATGTACATCAAGTCATA
Source organism: Agapanthus africanus (assembly GCA_030015575.1). Lineage (NCBI taxonomy): Eukaryota > Viridiplantae > Streptophyta > Magnoliopsida > Asparagales > Amaryllidaceae > Agapanthus > Agapanthus africanus. The sequence goes on from CM057346.1 coordinate 359,620,648, forward strand.
CTATAAGTAAATGGGATAAACTGTTAGTTATATGTATGCCCTAGAGGCCATTACTATACATGAGATGTATATTGTGGTGGATGCTTGGACATATATAGGGAGGACTTTCATGCTCGACATGATAGTATGCTATCTGGTTACTCTTTACCTTAATGTGTACACTGATTGTCTCTCTGTTAGATGTTAGTAAAGCCCTTAGGATGTGTACTTGACTACCTGGACTATGATGCGGATCATACTAGTGGGGACATGGTAGTCCATAAGTACATCCTTCAAGGTCCCTAGTCGTGGGTGTATCGAGATGGGGCATCGATATACCAGAGTAGACTAGTGTATACCTTCTCGACCCATATAGATGGGCGATGGATGATCCCATATCCATTGGTGTTTGACATCAGAGATGATATACGGGTGCTCAGTGGAGACTGGGTACACTGGACGGATTCGCCGAGAACTCCCAGATGGTATTATACCTTACGTCAGATGGCAGTTCTATAGTTACACTGGTACAGGTTAGTCTGTAGACCCGAGATCATCATAGAGTCTTGTGTGATTCCCACTGTGCTTTGATTTCCACCTTACCACGTCCAAGAGGGCATGCAAAACGTTGGTTTTTGGGTACAGTCCCGAGTCCATGGAGGCAATGAGTGATAGGAGGGGTTTCGTGTCTCCCGGTATTAGGGGTTGTTGTTGCGCTATGCTCGATTGGCCGTAACAGGGAAGTCCCTGGCCAGGGATGGTTTAGAGATATACTGGTAAGTGTTACCAGTAGTTTTTCGAACCGTTATGAGTCTCATATCGGCATGACTTATCGGTTATTGGGGTCTGACGTTTTACCACCCATAGACTTGATATGCAACATATCAGACGAGGAGACCGGACTGTACGGTAGTGTCACTGTCAGGCTTTTTGCAGGAGTTGGAGTGGGCTTGCTTGCTGATCTTCTGATCACTCAATACCCTGGTAGCCGTTACGTCCAGCTAGTACCGCTGACGGCTTGTGGGTGCTTGATATGATCATCACCTACTGCCGGCGTATTGACGAGTCTTTAGAGTCCTACATAGAGGTTTTACTGGCTCAAGCAAAACGAAATAGGAGCTCATATGTGATATGTGCGGGACCGAGAATAATCCGTGTATGTGAGACCGTATTCTATTCTCGTGACTATTGTATCGGCCGGTTATATGTGATATAGCCGGGTTATCAAATCAAGTGTTGATTCGATAAGTTGGTACATTTTGTCTTAGTCGGTTATATGAGATATAACCGGATTATTAAGTCAAGTGTTGATTTAATAATTTAGTGTATAATTGTATATGAGATATACTAATTTAAATTAAATAACATTGGTTCACTTAAGCATTTATTTTTCTCATTTGTGCACAACTTAATATATATGTGATATATATTTATTTGTGTACATTTTTGTATCATGGTTGTTGATACAAATTACATGGGTGTATGAGACATACACCATACTAATTATATTGGTAGGGTTTTAATATACAAAGTAAATACAAAATTAGTGGATAATTGTTCAGGTGCATGAAGCTTCATGAAGCTTGTGAGTGCATTGACCAAAGTCCGCTAGTTTTGTTTTTACTTAGGATTTTTATAAACCTAACCACTATAATTAGCCATGGTTATGTCTCTACATGAGTTAGTATATGATACCCACTCACCCATGGTTAGCTAACTCTCTCTCTCTTGATTAGTTTTCATTTTCATTTTGAGCTCATCTTCTTCCTCCTTCAATTTCTTTCTAGGGTTTCAAAAAGAGAGAGAATGAATGTGAGAAAAGAAATTCTAAAGTGTACCCATTTCCTATTTCATCATCCTCTACTAGACTAGCACTTTAGTTTAGGGTGTTTGCTTCACTAATTCTCTAGTTAGTGAAGTAGAAGCTTGAGTTCGTATTCTCTCGACGTAGATCATCTTCGGCCTCGAAGACTTCAAGCAATACCGTTGCTATCTTCTCAAAGAGCCGTTCGAGAGTCGGAAGCACTATGATCGCAGCGAAGGGACTACTACAAGGAGCTTAAGAAGTGAAGAACCGATCTACGAAGGTTGTATTTTGTATTCACTTAGTGTTAAAGATTTTAACTTGCTAGTTTTCGCCTAATCTCTAGTTTAAAGATCTTGTTTAGAGTTATTCGGCACGGCTAAAATTTTAATCGGGCAAGATTGATGCCTTGTAGAACCTTGTTAGAGTGCCTAGTAACCCTACAGTGGTATCAGAGCCTAACTAGATCATTAGGCGGCGTGTATACGAAGTTAAAACTCTGAACGAACTCTGAATCCCCCGATTTTACCCCTCTCTGGACATTTTTGAAAATGTTGGTTTTTTCTGGATTACAAATGCATAAAAAAATCAGCAGGCAATTATAAGGGAAACTGTGCAAAACGACAACGTTTGGCGCCCAAAGCGCCGCGGAACCGCGACATGAGCAGCCTCCCGCGGCGGTTCCGCGGCAATAAGGTGACGTCACACTTATCTGTTTGCACAGTAATGTTCCTATTTAATTTCCCGATGTTACTGAATATTTTTAATTTATACTCAAGTGTTGAGTTTTCTGGGTTGTATTGGGAGATCATTGATTCGATCGGAAAGTTTAACATCGTCTATGTGTTTTTCCGGATAATTTAGAAAGTATTTTTCACGACCCGAATCTTTCGACTCGTGACCGGCACTTAACCACGCAACGTTTACAGGCGAAACGCGACTAAGTAATCCGAACCCAGAAATCAAAAACCAATTAAAAGTAGTGAGTGTTGAAAACATTCAATTAAACATTTAGAAAACCTTAAATAGTTCAATAAAGTTCCATTTTAAAGTTAAGTTATCCTTATAATAATTTTGGCAGCATTTCCTTTGTAAAAGTAACCCCGAAATCGAGTACAAAACAGGGTATAAGTAAAAATGAGATATAATGAAATAAAGCATCTCCAAACGGGAGCAATCACGCCCAACGGCGGAAACCATCACCACAAGAGTAATATACGACGCCGTAGCGAAGAATGAGCAATAAGTAAACATCACAGAATAATAAACTGCATATATAAATAGTCGGCTCCCACGAGCTCGACACCAGTATACAAATAATGTACATCATCGTCCTCACACTGTCTCTAAGTCAAGTACATATATGGTAGATGGAGAATACAAGATACAAAAGTGTGTAAAATAAAAGTAACCAGATACCACAACCCACCTAATAGCAAAATAGCTCTCGCACCAGCTGTAGTGGTATCTGTAACCAAAAGATGCAAAAATACAGCCTGCCGCGACTACACCAATGGGAAACCTGCAAATACTGTGGCACAACGGGGGTGAGTTGCCAACTCGTGAATAGAGATAACATATAAAGGTAATCGCGAGCATGAACGTACTGCGCTACTCTATCATATGTCAGCAGGTAAAAATCTATATGCGACAAGTAGTAGGTGCAATAATCATGCAATTGCTATGTCAGGTAAAATAACTACAGGATAAGATACATGATAATCAATGCTGAGCATGGGATAAACAACATCCACACGGAATATCAATCGTGGAAAAATAATCGGTGCCCAAAGATGCATCCAAATCCCAAATAAACTCAGGCGCCGGCACTCTCCTCGGCCCTCAAATCCAGTAAATCTCTGAGAATCACGAGTGCCCAACATCGGCACTCCAAATATCATAAAATACTCGTGTCCAACATCGACACGCAAATCCTCATATATCGGGCTCCGTAACTCCGGGTTAGCCTACGGGCTCCGTCTGCGGTATCGGCCCTCGGCCCCGGCAGTACGGAACATCCTGCATCCATCTCTCGACTCTGGTCGGTATCCTCCGAATAACCGCCAGGTTCAACCAATCACCGGTAGGTACTCGCCCACCTCCTGGCTCAATCGGCAAAGTCCATCGGTCATCTTGCTGAGGGGAACCATACCGGGTCCACCACGAACCCGCAAACGGATCATCCAACACCTCTAATCGGGTTTCAAGCACACGTCTCAGCAGCGAGAAAACGCGTGGTGGACGCACCAAAATATCATATCACGAGGAACCGGGTTTTCAAATAGTGCATCTTTTCTCAAATAACCCCACGGTCCTCAAACCAGAAATCACATGAAAATCCAACACCAATGAGTAAATCAAATGTGATGTGCTATGTACATCAAGCCATAATATAGGTACAAGGGAGAAACCGCTTTTTAAAATAGTTTCAGTTCTAAAAGACATCGTGCGGCTCACAATTCTATGAAAATCATATCGAATCATATGTGAAATGAACTACAGTATAACAATCATGTCAATTCTACAGTGAGTGTGTCATGGAAATTACTAACGGTGTGTGTGTAACATGCAGATCAGTGCTCGTGCAACATGAACCGTTAGTAATAGTGCGGTGTTCTATCAATTCTAAGTTTACATACATATAGAAGGGAATGCACTATGCAACAACAGTATCCATGATAGTAAATGTAGGTAAATGCAACATATAGCCATAAGATCCAATCATCCCTGACGCATAACGCCATGCGGGCGATATCCCCGTAAATGTTAAATCTACTCACCGAAGTCTCGCGCTAAGTGTAGCCGACGACTTCCTTCCCCTTCTTCACAGCGTCCGTCTCACTCGCCTGCAAACCTATAATTACACAATATATCACACATAAGCTCAAATCCACAAAAAACGAGATATTAGGGTCAAACTAGAAACCCGCGTCGCAAACCAAGCGCGCTTGTGCGCGATACGCTAAAACGTGTGATTAAGCGTCTGAAACTACCTCGACGCGTTGCGATACGCAGAACACCCCAAACCCACACACGTATCACGTGTGTCGCGAAGATTTAAAATACGAAAAACAGGTAATTAGCTCCAGATTTAGATACAGAAAGAGTTTTGCAAAACTAAACATACCATAAAACCCCATATAGCAGCAGACACCTATCACCAAAAGCTCAACCCCCAGGTCACCAATCTGGCCGCAATTTGCGGCCAGAAGTAATATTTCGGTGGCCCAGGTTGGGAGCCTGCCTTCCGTGCTTCGTGTGTGTTTTCTACTCGTAGTGTACATGCTCCAGTAATTACAATTTTATTCTGAAATAATCAGAGTGCAAGCAGATTTCAACAGAGTCCTAAAACCAGTTAAAAAGCACATTTAGCACAAAATTGATACTTCAGGGTATTTTTATGTCATCTGAAATGAAAACTTGGTTTGAACAGCTCTAATGGCACTTAAATGAGTTAACGAAGACTTAAAATTTCCAACATATCATACACATCACAAAATTCCTTTCAATATCACAAAAAGCATATAAAAACATGATTTTTAGCTAAAATACTACAAATTATGAGAAAGGGTGTTAAGTGTGAGTTTAATACCTCCCAAAAGCCTTAGGAAAACCAAAACTTCCAGCTCTTTCCTCAAGTGTGCAGACTTGCCTCCAAACTCCCCCAAAAAGCCATTTTTCTAAGGTTTTGAGTGCAAGAATGAGTGGTTCTTGTGTAGGTTTTGAACAAGAATCAAAAGAGAAGTGAAAGATCAAGAACAAGGTGATGAAAATGGGGTATTGTTGCTGCTGGAGCTGCTGCTCTACAGAGATTTCAGCAAGAGAAAAGAAAAAGAGAAGAAAGAGAGAGAGAGATGCTTCAATAAATGCTGACCATACCTCATTAATTGCACACCATACCTCTTTATTTTCTCTCAAATCAATTTCTTTTTGTTTTAAAAGGAAAAAGGAAATGTAAATTTGAAAAGGGTGAGAAGGAATAAGTATGTGCCACTAAAATGCTAAGTATGCAAGCAAGCATACCAATCCTCATTAGGGAAGTAATTAAGGAAAATAATTCTAATTAAAAGAACACATAGCTAAATTAAAATTAATTAAAGATAATTAACCCCGTTTAAAATATATGAAACCCCAATTCATCTCAATTGGACTAGATAAAAAGGAAATTAATATTTTACGGGTTTCATGAAAACACGCATCAATATTATCTAACGCGAAATAACCCTAAACGAATTTTCAAAGTGTTACAATCTACCCCCCTTAAAGAAATTTGGCCCCCGAATTTTAAATATAACAACACGTACCTTCAAAGAGATGGGGATATCTCTTCCTCATCTCACTCTCGGTCTCCTAAGTGACCTCCTCACTGCTCGGGCCATGCCAAAGTACCTTGACTGACGTTATGTCCTTCGATCTTAATTTCTTCACTTGTCGATCCAGAATGATCACCGGCTGCTCTGCATAGGAAAGGTCATGCTCAAGCTGGATCATCGGGTGCTGAATCGCTTGCGAAGGATCATGAAGATATCTGCGGAGTATCAAAACATGAAATACGTGGAGCACGTCTGGGAAACTAGGCGGAAGGGCCAACCGATACGCAACTGCACCAACGCGCTCGAGGATCTCGAAGGGGCCCACATATCTCGGACTAAGCTTCCCCTTCTTCCCAAATCCCATCACACCTTTCATTAGGGAGACCCTCAAGAAAACATGATCACCAACAGAAAACTCAAGTCTGCACCGACAACGGTCCGCATAAGATCTCTGCTTACTCTGGGCTGCCCTCATCCTATCGTGAATCAACTGGATCTTCGCGGTCGTCTCCTCAACAATCTGTGGCCCTAAGATACCGCTCTCACTGAGCTCCGTCCAACAGGCGGGCGATCTGCATCTCCTCTAATAAAGTGCCTCAAACGGTGCCATCTGAATGGTCTCCTGGTAGCTGTTATTGTAGGAGAACTCTACTAAGGGCAAATGATGATCCCAGTTACCTCCGAAGTCCAATACGCACGCTCTGAGGATGTCCTCGAGAGTCTGAATAGTCCGCTCTGACAGTCCGTCGGTCTGCGGATGAAATGCTGTGCTGAAACTCAAGCGGGTGCCCAAAGCCAACTGAAGCTTCTGCCATAGTCGGCTGGTAAATTGGGTGCCTCTGTCGGACACGATACATGTCGGAACTCCGTGCAGTCGTACGATCTCGTCGATGTATATCTGGGCATACTGAGAAAATCCGAAAGTCGTCTTCATCGGTAGAAAGTGAGCCGCTTTCGTCAAACGATCCATGATCACCCAGATGGAGTCATACCCTCGACGAGTCCTGGGTTGACCCACAATGAAGTCCATAGAAATCTGTTCCCATTTCCACTCTGGAATGGGTAACGGCTGTAGCTCTCCCGCGGGCCTCTGGTGCTCGGCCTTGACTTGCTGACAAGTCAGGCATCTCGACACGAAATCTGCGATGTCCCTATTCATACCGTCCCACCAGTAAACATCTCTCATATCGTGGTACATCTTGGTGGAACCTGGATGAACACTGTGCACCGAGCGATGTGCCTCCTCAAGAATCTCACGCCGCAGTCCCTCAGCATCTGGTACGCACAGTCTAGTCCCAAATCGTAGTATCCCCTGATCATCGATCACGAACTCGGAAAATCTGCCCTGTCCCATCTTTGTCTGATCTCTGAACAACGGTCATCACTGTGTTGTGCCTCATGTATACGGTCAAGCAACAGTGGGCGTGCACGAACATGCGCAATCTGTCCGCAGATCGGCGTAAACTCGAACTGTACCTGGCTGTCGCATAAAATCTGCCAATCTGCCAACGACTGACTCTGCACTGCGCTCAAACAAGATAAACTACCCCCAGGCCTCCTTCTCAAAGAATCCGCCACCATATTAGCCTTGCCCGGGTGGTACAAGATCTCGCAATCGTAATCCTTCACTAACTCCATCCATCGGCGCTGTCTAAGGTTCAGGTCTCGCTGCTGGAATATATACTTTAAGCTCTTGTGATTAGTGAATATCTGGCAAGACTCACCGTAAAGGTAATGTTGCCAGATCTTAAGTGCAAAGACCACTGCAGCCATCTCCAAATCGTGAGTGGGGTAGTTCTGTTCATGTTTCTTCAATTGCCGCGAAGCATACGTGATCACCCTGTCATGCTGCATCAATACGCACCCTAGCCCCACTAGAGAAGCATCACAATATACCACAAATCCGCTTGACCCTGAAGGCAATGATAATACTGGCGCCGTAGTCAGTAGAGCCCGTAACTGCTGAAAACTTTGCTCACACTCCTCCATCCAAACGAAAGGAACTCCCTTCCGGGTCAACCCGGTCAACGGTGTAGCAATACGGGAGAAGTCCTGCACGAATCACCTGTAGTAGCCGGCCAGCCCTAGGAAGCTGCGAATCTCCGTAACTGATGTGGGTCTGGGCTAACGCTTAACGGCCTCGATCTTCCTCGGGTCTACACATATACCGTCTCGTGAAATCACATGCCCCAAGAAGTCTATGCTGTCCAGCAAGAAAGCACACTTGGAGAATTTGGCGAAAAGCTGATGCTCCCTCAAAGTCTGTAGTGTAATCCGCAGGTGCTGCTCGTGCTCGTCTCTGCTCTGGGAATACACCAGAATATTGTCAATGAATACTATGATGAACAGATCAAGATACGGTCGGAAAATACGGTTCATCAAGTCCATAAATCCTGCTGGCGGATTGGTGAGTCCGAATGACATCACCAAAAACTCGTAATGGCCGTAGCGCGTGCAGAAAGCTGTTCTAGGAATGTCCTCATGTCGAACCCGCAGCTGATGGTAGCCTGAACGCAAATCGATCCTCGAAAAGTATCCTGCCCCCTGAAGCTGGTCGAACAAATTGTCGATACGTGGCAAAAGATACATGTTCCGCACTGTAACCTTGTTCAGCTGGCGGTAGTCGATACACAAACTCAAACTACCGTCCTTCTTCTTAACAAACAAGACCGGAGCACCCCAAGGAGAAACACTGGGTCGAGTAAGTCCCTTGTCCGGCAAATATTGCAACTGGCCCTTCAATTCTCTAAGTTCCGCCGGGGCAATCCGATAAGGCGGTATAGAAATAAGCCCCGCGCCAGGAACCAAATCAATACAGAAAGAAATGTCGCGCTCTGGCGGTAGCCCAGAAAGCTCATCAGGGAACACATCAGGAAACTCGCTAACAACCGGAACCTGATCCAACGGAACCTCTGTAGCTCCAGTATCACAAACATAGGCGAGAAATCCCTGACATCCCCTCCTCAAAAGCTGTCCAGCGCGAAAAGAAGAAATCAAACTGTGAGGAGTGGCACCAAGGTCCCCCAGCACAACAAAAACTGACTCGCCGGGAAAACAAAATCTAACTGTCTTCTCACGGCATTCCACAGAATCATAGCACGTGGCTAACTAATCCATGCCCAAAAGAACGTCGAAGTCCAACATCTAAAGAAGGATCAAGTCGACAGGAAACTCTCTCTCGCCAATACAGACGGTATAGGATCGGAACACGTGCCTAGCAACAAACGACTCTCCCACAGGAGTGGTTACAACAAGCGGCTGATCAAGCAAACCAGACTCTCTGCCCAAACTCGGCACAAAGTGTGTGGATAAGTATGAGTGCGTGGATCCGGGGTCGAATAACACGTGTGCATCAACCGAACATACTGGAAGGATACCTGAGACCACCGCATTGGACGCCTGCTCATCTTGATGCGTCAAAGCAAAAACTCGCGCCTGTCCTCCACCTGTGACTGACTGTCCTCTGCCTCGGTCGCCCCGTCCTCTCTGAACAAATCCTCCACGCCCACGACCTGTCTGTGTATGAGTCTGACGTGGAGTAACAGTATGTACAATAGGCAACGCCCTCTGGGGTGGTGAAGATGGTAAGGTGACGTGCGGTGCTGCTGTCTCCCTCCAGTGTATCTCATGACAATCTCTGACGAGATGAAGTAGACTGCCGCATCTATAGCAACCCCGCGACGACTGCTGACTCTTCCATGGATACGAACTAAACATCTGGCCTCGTCCCAAATCTCTGCCACTCCCCGTACCGGAACGATACCTGTCACGGCGTCTGAATGTCTGTCTCCATGCTTATATACCAGTACGAACTCACTTCGGGTCAGGAACAACCGAAGTCTCAGCAAGGCGCTCCTCGACTAATAGGGCTGCATCTACCGCTGCTGCATATGTCTCGTAATGTTGCGCGCTGATCGCAAGGAACAGTGGTGTAAGCAAGCCTCGGACAAATCTCTTGACTCGTAACTCCTCAGTAGCCACTAGATACGGGGCATAGATAGATAGCTTTGTGAACAGCACATCATACTCTGCCACTGACATCTCCGGAGTCTGGCGTAAGGACTCGAACCAGCGTGCTCTAGCATCTCTGACGCTCAGTGGAAGGAAGAGGGCAAGGAATAGCGCCACGAACTCTGTCCAGGTCATATGAAAGAAGACCTGCTGCTCTGTCCTTCTCGACTGATTCGCACCATTTCTGCGCAAGACCATCCAGGCGAAAGCTCGCAAACTCGACCCATCTCGCATCTACGCATCTGAGGGAACGACATATCCAAGCCATCCTATCAATGAAAGACTGTGGGTCCTCGGCTACATCGGTGCCTATGAAAACCGGAGGCTTCAGCCTTATAAACTCTGATAGCAATACGGAGATGACCTCTGTAGCTGTAGGGACAACTGCCTATGTTGTGGGTATCACCGCGGTCTCTGCAACGGGTGGAATTACCTCTGGTCGCTGCGCCCAAAGTGTCTCAACTAGAGATCCCATCATCTGGCGCATCTCCTCCATACTGGATCCCACCGTCTGGCGCATCTCCTGCATACCAAACCCTATCATGGCGATCTGATCCATCACGGGAGGAATAGCCTGCTCGGGCACAACCGGTGTACTACCCGGATCTGTCGTCGTCTCAGACGAATCAACTCTAATCTCGGCCCTCGCGGACGCTCTCTGCACCCTCGTAGTCTTTGGCGGCATAATGGCTGAAAGGAAATTAGGATTCGATAAGAATACGGAAATCGAATCACAAGAATATATATACTCAAGAAGGAATTTAAATCAATAAGTCCTAAGGCCGCCTTGGCGGAGTACCGTGTCGTGAGTATGCCGCGGAACATACACAAGCTACGCCACTCTGCATCAGCTGCCTACTCCATCATACCAAGGTCATCCTACACTCCGAAAGGTAAAACCTACGCTCTGATACCAACTTTTTCATGACCCGAACCTTTCGACCCGTGACCGGCACTTAACCACGCAACGTCTACAGGCGTAACGCGACTAAGTAAGCCTAACCCAGAAATCAAAAACCATTTAAAAGTAGTGAGTGTTGAAAACATCCAATTAAACATTTAGAAAAAAACCTTAAATAGTTCAATAAAGTTCCTTTTTAAAGTTAAGTTATCCTTATAATAATTTTGGCAGTATTTCCTTTGTAAAAGTAACCCCGAAATCGAGTACAAAACAGGGTATAAGTAAAAATGAGATATAATGAAATAAAGCATCTCCAAACGGGAGAAATCACGCCCAACGGCGGAAACCATCACTACAAGAGTAATATACGACGCCGTAGCAAAGAATGAGCAATAAGTAAACATCACAGAATAATAAACTGCATATATAAACAGTCGGCTCCCACAAGCTCGATACCAGTATACAAATAATATACATCATCGTCCTCACACTGTCACTAAGCCAAGTACATATATGGTAGATGGAGAATACTAGATACAAAAGTGTGTACAATAAAAGTAACCAGATACCACAACCCACCTAATAGCAAAATAGCTCTAGCACCAGCTGTAGTGGTATCTGTAGCCAAAAGATGCAAAAAGACAGCCTGCCGCGACTACACCAATGGGCAGCCTACAAATACTGTGGCACAACGGGGTGAGTTGCCAACTCGTGAATAGAGATAACATATAAAGGTAATCGTGAGCATGCACTGTCACGACCCGCAGGGTACGGACGTGACTGGCACTTAAGTTTACGAAACGTCTCAAGACGTCCGTAAAATAAGTAAGCCAAAGCCTAGAAACCAAAACCAAAAATGCAAAAGAGTGAAGAAAAACCAATCAATTGAAAGCGAGTTTATCAAATAAGTCATATCAACCCTTTTTAAAAACAATATCAATTTTTCCGAAAATTTCGGCAGAGTCTCCTTTGTAAATACTGGCCCCCAAAATGGGTACAACAAGAATATATATAAATCCAACAAATAAGGCATCCCCAAGCGGGAGCTAGCTCTTCGCCACAAGGCGGTCACAAATCCCACGCAATATAAAACAACGACATGCAAAATAATCATAAAGAAACATAAGAAAAACCGGATGTCGACTCAAGTGAGCTCGACCCCAAAATACAGCATAAAAAGTCCACAAATCTCACAGTCTCATCTCTAGGTCAATATACAACAATACTGGTAGATACAGTAGATGGAGTACTCTAGATACAAAGGATATACAAGATGGTACAAAAATAATAATACAACACACCTAAGAGCAAAACCTCGAGTCCAGGCAAAAGAGGCAAAAGAAGCAAGTGCGCCGCCGCTACTGTACTGACGGAGCGGACCTGAAAAAGGCTGTGGCACAACGGGGGTGAGTTGCCAACTCGTGAGTAATAAATAACATCTATAGAGTCTATCGCAAGTATGCACACAAGCATCCTAGCATCTATAATACAGGTATGGCAAGTCATAATAGCAGGTATGTATGCAATATGAATATACTAGCAGGTATGAATGCAATGTGAATCAACTCATGATCTGAATGTGTAAGTATAAGAATCATGTTTTTCCTTTAGGAATCTCTTTTGAAATACCAGCACAATACCAATAGAATCAACAAGAACCTGTGTCCAGCAACGACACCTCAAAACTATCACAAATCTCATATATCCATGTCATAGTATCTCTGGCCTCAGCCATCCGGCTGACCCATCTCAATATCACTATCTCAACATCTCGCGGCCACGGTCGGTATCCTCTGGATATCCGCCGTCCCAAACAGTAACCGGTAGGTAATCCGTCCCCTGCCAGGCTCATCGTCAGCACCACGAGCTTCTTGCCCCGGGGTACCTTACCGGGCCCACCATGTACCCGAGACGGTTCATCCAACTCCTCGAAACAGGTCTCGAAAACCATGGCAAACTCATGGTGGACGACACTTACATCACTAGAAAACCGCAATTTACATATTTTAAAAAAAGTAATAAGTTTAGGAATTTTTGCGGCTTTCCCCCGAAATCCAGAAATATCATAAAATCTCAATAAATCCTCATAAGTGCATATGCCAATGATAATGAATGCATATAATATCAATAATCAAGTTGCGATGTATGATTAATAGACTAGGCATGAACAAATAATATGATGAGGTACATGCACATGAATAGCAATTCTATGATTTCATTTTAAGGAATTAAAGGCAATAGCACAAGTTTAAGTATCAAGTATAGTAAAAGGTTTCAAATTGTAGGTTATCTAGTGTGGTGGCATGGCAATTACCAGGGCGTGTGTGTAAGCATGAATAGTGCTCGTGCTGCATATAAAAACCCTGGCAATGGTGCAGGTGTCCTATAGAATGGGTTCGCATATGTATGTCAATATAAGGCATGAATGTAGCAAATAATCATACAAGTATTACACCCCTAATTACTAACATTACTAAGAATCTTTTTAAGTTACTAAAACTATCGGGCGACTTGCGCCATCCAACGATAGTCCCCCGTAGATGTTACATCTACTCACCGGAATCCCTAGCTAGTCACGTCCAATCACCGCTTTCCCCTTTCGTGCCGCGTCTGACGTCTCCGCGACCGAACCTGGAATTTACATCAATACAAACATAAGGTTACATATCAAGAACGACGCAAATGTTGCGCCACGGCAGCGCCCCGGCCGTCTTACTCGAGGCCAAATTGCGGAATCAAAAATTTTCCTTACTCGGAAACCGGCGCTACCGCGGACAAAGAAAACCCGGATCGTTAACCATTAACCTACGCTAGCTAACAAGAGATGGGAAAAGAAGTATACCAAGAGATCCGAGTCCTCCGGTCTTCTCATCATCGCCCCGATCTCCCGCGGAAAGTGTAGTCTCCATATCGTCGCCTCCTCGCCGGAAAGGGTACCACATCGCCTTCGTCTTTTACGGGCTCCCGCCTCAATACCGAGGCAACTCGAGCATGAAGCCGGCAACTCGACATGCTCAAGATATGCTGTAGAATGTGTAGTAGATCATGCTAGTCTCATTTGGGGTTTGTTGTTGCCTTGATGGAGGAATGGGGTTAGGAAAAATGGTGCTTTCATTTTTCCAAAAACAAGAAGAAGAAGGAGATGATGAATTCCTCACATAACCAAGATGAACTCTCTCATTCTTTTCTTTCTCTCAAGTGTTCTTTCTTTCATCAAGTGAGAATGATTATGATGGTGGAGGAATGAGAATACTAACCATAAGAAGGGAGGTGAGTGTAGGATCAATCAAGAGGTGACCACATCCTAGACAAGAAAACATCAACCATGCTTATTCTCCTATTCACTCCATAACCTTTCAAATCTCATTAATTCAAAAGCATGGAGCAAAAGAAATGAAAGCTATCATAATCAATACTTTTGCAAGAAACCCCCTCCACAAAAGTAATTTGCAAAACTGCAAATTACCCCCTCCATCGGAAAAAGTCCGGCGGGGAAAGAACAAAGGAAAACCGGCCGGAACGGAATGCAAACTGGCAACTCCAGAAAACTGGTCCCGTAATAAATTACAGGAAAACCCCAATACTGTGCATACACACCCGCATCTGTATTCCGACCGGATACAAATGCAATGAGACAAAATCTACACTGTACTAAACTAGTACCGGCTTAAACCAAAGCCGGCTAGTGAAATCCGTTCGATCCTGATCCGTGCAATACCGCACGTATCTAATCGAACCCTGCCATATATATCCATACGGCCACTAGTACAAAACTGTCCGATCCTGATCCGTGCAATACCGCACGTATCTGATCGGACCCTGCCATATCTCCATACAGCCTCTACAGCGTTTCGCCCGAAAGCTGAGTAACTGAAAGTGTGGTGGACTCTAAAGACTCGTCAATACAATGGCTGTGGATTTAACCACTAGCACGTCAGAGGTATAAGCCAATACGTAACGGGCCACCAGCTATTGACCAAAAGGGACGTCGATGAGCGAACTCATCCTGACACCCTACTGAGCCTGTCAGTGACAATATCCGTACAGTCCGGTCCGTTCGTCTATGAGTATCGCATGTCGGGCCTAGGGGGTTGGTAAAAGTCAGACCCCCAAAAGCGGTACAAGTCGTGTCGGAGTGTAGCCCAGAACGCCCTGAGATACTACTGGAATACCTACCAGTAAATCTCCTGCCTCGGCCGAGGGCTTTGCGTAACGGCTCTCCTAGACACAGCGCGACCTCACCCCCAATACCGGGAGAGACGAACCCCTGAAGATCCGCTCACTGCCTCCATGTGGCTCGGGACTGTACCCAACTAAAACCTGTTTGCACGACTCCTTTGAGCCGTGGTAGGGTAGTAATCAAAGCACAGTGGGAACTCACACGAGACAAATGACGATCCTCAGGTCGATGAACTAACCTGTACACATGTCACCAGGGAACTGCTATCTGACGTCAGGTATAAGCCCAACTAGCAGATTCCCGGCGAGTCCTGTCCGGTGTACTCATAACCCAATGAGCACCTGTATACATCTTAGGTGAACCAACTGACACCAGTGGCTTGTGAGACCGGCCACCGCCCCTCGTCGGGGTCTCGACTGTATACACTAGTCTACTAATGGAGTATCGATACCCTGTCTCGAAACTCCTACGACTAGGGACCTTTTAAGGATGTGCTTATAGACCACCAGCTCCCACGTATATGATCGCTATCATACTGCTGGTAGTCAAGCAAGAATCCTAGGGGCTCTATCAACGTGTAATAGCGACATGTCAGGTCACCTAAAGCAGTACACGATGATAAAGATAAACCAGATAGCATACTATCATCTCGAGTAAGACTGTTCTACCGGGATAGGTCCTCCCTCAATCATCGCAATCACGTGCCTGTGATCCAATAATTGACTCTGAGGGCACTATCTCCAACAATCTCCCACTTGCACTCAAGGCTAATTATTGCGATGCCGCATACTCACAGCCCGTGTGATACCGAACACCCAACTCCTCTACTGGTCAGTCTCACAAAGCTCGTTTGCGAAACTATTGCGTTCGAGGAATAGCCTCAGTGAGTGGATCCGCTGTGATGTTTCTTTCTATGTCTCTCTATATCTCAAGTTCGCGGAGAAAGCCATCTCCCGAAATGAGCAATACCTGTCTTAGAATGTCCGGATGTCTGATGGGACCTAGCTCATAAATGAACTCCAAATCCAAACTTCTTAGACTGTATCGTCAACTGAACTTAATCAGTATCCTGCGCCATGCCTCCCTCAGTATTGCCTTGGACCACCTGTCCAAAATACAGTCCCTCATCAGAGGGAGAACTATAACTCTGACAACCTCCTTGTCGTCCATGTCACCTTGGAAGCCTGGAGTGACAACCGTCTCCTAAAGGAGGCAGCCGTTATCATATCCCTAGAACATTCACTTATGTTCTAAAACTGCTTCCGACTGTTCCTCCAGGATTAGATCAATATCAACTTATTGCATCTAGTGCAAGAACAACATCTGGTGTGGTACTTGACATCTCATGATTGACTCAATTGCTTAAGCAAGTGATCTGTCAATCATGCGTATCCCTCTCCCCTTTAGTCTGTAAGACACCTTTAGAGAGGGTGACTCCATCAACTGCAGGTGCACTACCGTGTCAGGAGTCGTCCATTCTAAATACTCATAGAATGCTGTCAAGGTACCCAGATTGGGAAACCACCCAAATCTAGATCTAAAACCATACATCTAGTAACCAGTATGTCTGATATAATATCCAAGTCCTTTGTGGAGAAACCACTGTGTGACGACCAAAGTATAACCGATCGTAGTATAGGAATATCACTTCCTACTACCTTCTCAACAGATCCATCCCCTATTCTGATGACGTCAAACCCATGACTGTCACATCAGAAACAGATGATCTAACTCCGCTATATCTGCTCTAGTCTATAAATAGACATAAGCCTGAAGTCCACCAATGCTTCCGCTGCTCCCACTGACTACGACAACCCTCTGCCAGAGTCATATAGACGTGCACTTCTAAAGCTAGTTTAGAACGACGCTATACTCATCCTCCTGCCGGGTCTCGCAGCCTGGAACAACAACAATGGCAAGTGTGGGTAAACAAGAACTTCCCTGTCACCGTCCTTGAGGCTACCGGAGTACCTCTCGGGTGCCTGAAGTTACCCACCTTATCTGCGGAGTGGCCAATGGAATGTCAATCCAGATTGAATCTTTAGGTTCCTTATCAAATCTTCAGTAATCGTTTATGGTTCTGGAATCACTTCCAGTCCTACCATACTCCCACTACTTTTTCTGAAAAAATCCATTTTTAATAAAAACTGTGGCGAGTCTAGAACAATATTGCTATTGTTCATCCAGATGGTAGAAAGTCAACCCTCGTCATAGCCTGGGTCAACCCACAAAACAGCCATTACAGAAACGTGCCTTGAGTTGTCCAGTGTCTGGTTTTAAGCATAAGCCGGACAACTCCCCGTACCTTAACAACGTTAAGATATGAACTGTTCTATATCCAATATAGAAACAGAGGCACTGATTTAATTGAACCAGATTCAAATCATGCAGCTATCTCTAGTGCATGTAAACTAAATGGAGAGAGGCCGATCAGCGTTACTCAACTTAGGAATGTTTCCAATTATGAGTAACCTGAAAGAGAATCCAGTTCTCTTAATCATTACTATCAACTGAACACCATACACAAGTATCTACATCTTCGATCACTTTGAAGAATCCCGATACTTGCTACACCTGGTTCTCTACTCTATTCAAATACCTATAACTCCTCAAAACTTAGACCCTGTGTTTCTACGAAACACTTGTCTAAGAACTAGAGAAGTTAAAAGTAAACAGAATATAGTATGAGGACCAACCCCTCTGTCCGAATGGACACTGGACAACATACAATACTCTGTATAAGTCCGCTGAGTCTAACAACTCTTTCACTGTGTGTCGTAGGTTGAAAACTGTACTTATGGTTAAGAAGAATTACACCGCTGTTTAATGCTCCTTACCTAACCATCCACTGATATAGGTAAATGTCATCGACATAATATCAAAAGGTATATCTCACTCTATGAAAATAGACGTACAGATATATCAATTTGAAATTGGTGCACAACAGCGGATATTCAAAACCAAATATTTGCCGACCGGCAAACAACCCAGGTGACTTCCTCAAATATCACCGATTACAACGAATCCTGATATAATGAGGATGATCACCCAATTCCCAATAACTTACTCCCACTCATCATCTGTAAAACCATACAGATATAAGAATCCAACCTGGTAAATACATACCCTGGAGCAAGTGTCTAATCGGGAAATCAGTTTTCTTTTAACATCACACAGTGAAACTGAAACATTGAAATGTTTCGTCGGGGTATCCTGGTATTCCTAGTAACGCCTCTTCCACTATCCAGATTCACAACTGTAACCGTATATCTCTTTGCCATCTGTCCAAATCCCTTTATATGTCTTTAGTCATTACCTTCTGTACACCCCCTTAGGCCAAATGGTTTTCTTCCTTCCCTACCGTTCGGCACCAGCCTACGGTTTGGAAGAAGACTATCCAAAAAGCATAAAGGGTGTACTGTCCTAATCCTAGGAGCACTCGCAATGCGAGAGAAGGTGAAGATAAAAGACACCTGAATGTACTTTATTCCTATTTCTCCTGAACCAGAATCCATCCCCGAACTGGAACAAGTTCCTTTCGAGTTCGTATATAACCATACGATGGAGTATCCAATAAACTGTGGATCTTCGTAGTGATACGGAGTGTCCTGGAGAAATACAAAGGTGATTTAGGATTGGCGAAGAAATACTTGGTTTGGTCGTGAATATCAGTCGCATTTTACTCTGCCCTCTTACTAATCCCTTGCTTTGTCTTAATCTTAATACCTTCTGCACACCGTTTAGGCTAATCGGTTTTCTTCATTCCCTACCGGTCGGCACCAGCCTAAGGTTTGGAAGAAGACTATCCAATTTGCGTAATAGGTGTACTATCTCCTAAACCAAGGAGTACTCGTAATGAGAGAAGGTGAAAAGAAAAGACAACTGAATAATCCTATTCGTTTTCTCCAGAACCGGAAACCATCCTCGAATTCCTTCGAGTTCATATCTAACCATACGATGGTTTTGTCCAATGGAAGTGGACGTTCGTAGTAATACGGGGTGTCCTGGAGAAAAGGGTAAAAGTAGGAGTGGCAAAGAGGTCTGCAACTCTGACAATCCAAAAGCCAGTGTTAAGAAGGTTCGGTCAACTTGGTCACTGAGTCAAAGTCCAGGGTCGGGTCAATGGTCGCTGCCAAAGAGAGAGAGAAAAGAAACACTCAGCGTGCACTCTAACCTAGATCAGAATGGTTATCACTTTGTCTAATCTGGAAACCTCCCACTGTACCTCAAATTCTCCTCCAAACCTTAAAGAAGAATTAGTCGGGATCACCCGAGGAGTAAACCAACTCATCAGTGGGAATCGGGATCCAACTATCATCGCATGATAACTTGACGGAATCCACTCAAGTCACCACACTCCAGAAGGTATGCGCATTCTTGGCAAGTTTCAGTTCTTTTGAAACTCCCGATGTGATTTTTACCCCAAGCGGTTTATGACCTTGACAAGGTCAACAAACCATAAACCGCCAGTCAAGTTCAACCCGTCATTTTTCTGGATTGCATTAAACCCACCCGTACGTGCCCTTGACTAGGTCAACAAGGCCGCACGATTGTCTTAACCAATCCCACTTATGCAACAAACAAGTACCACTTAGCTACCGAACACTACGTCTTGACTAGGTCAACAAACGCAGCACGAATACCAAATAATACCTGTAGGAAATGACGGAGGGCTACGAATGGTTTTTGGCGAAAAACCTTTAACGTAATGAACTTGATATCGTTGAAGGAACTGCACAACTTTTTATAAAATATAGTGACGAAAACCTTTACTAAAGAGGTCACTCCCGGTGAAGGGATCTCGGCTCTTTCCCCGTAGAATGAGGTGCAGGATATTCCAACTGAATACCACGATGCAAAGCAAAAGTAATCGGCTATAGTGAAGTTATTGCCCTGACGCAAACTTCTGTCCAAGGGGTCACTCCCGGTGAAGGGATCTCGGCCCTTGCCTCGTCGACTGAGGAGCAGGATATTCCAAATGAATACCACGATGCAAAACAAAAGTGAACGTCCTTGCAATAACAGCTTTTTGAAAAGTGTTCCAACAACATCAGAATAGGTTTGTTTATCTTGCATTGATCCGAATCAACGCAGTCCCATCAAATAATCACACCACAAAGAACGAAAATATACTGACGTACGTATATGCCATCCGCATTCGCCACTGGGTCCCGTCATCACTCGTTAGGTTAGCTTACTAACGACAGAGCGGGGACTGGACTAGCGCGGATGAAAAACATATACAACATCTACTAATATATATACCAATATATTATATTTCGCTCAAGGCGTGAATAAAATGCAACATCACAGAAATGTACAGCATCACAGAACAATACAGATATCTGGAAGCCCCGGGTTTCACAGAGCCGCTGCTGAAACCCGACGTTCCCCTGGTCGTGTGGATAGCCTGTGCAATGAAATCCTAGACCCCTACGGGCGCGGCAAGTCACCCGCCAAAACCTGAAGCGAGGCAGCCCCCTCCATCACCGTGAATGGACCACCCAGCACTTCACGGAATCCGGTAACTTGGGCACCCTTCCTGGGTCAACCTTACCCCCTACGAGTGCGGTGAATAGCCCGCCAATCCTGGAGTGAAGCCCCCTCCTCTCAATGCCATGAGATGCGGGCCCGTTGCCCTCTAGAACCCGGCTATCCGTGCACCCCTCCGTGGGGTAACCCTAGTACAGAAAGTAAAATATACATACACCGGGTACATCGACCGCAACCAAGTCGTGCCCCAAGAGAATAATACAAACAGGCAGTGACGGCAGTCCACATGTCGGACGCTCGCCCCGC